>VNJN01006954.1:109093-709093 GCA_008042485.1 Drosophila mayri | reverse complement strand
CATAACCAATGAAATTAGACGTTAACTGGATCTAATGCTAAGTTTTAAATTAGACGTTAGCTGGAAGCAATCTTGTGCTCATGTAACGTGCATTATATATATTATATAGGTCCCGATCCGGCTGGTCACTTAATTGCAGATCAATAGGTCTTAATCACTTAATAAAGTCAAGTAAGATGTTTAACTGTCCATTGTCCAGTATTAAATCGCCTTTTTTTGTCTAGGGCGCCGACAGTTCGTCATATTAATATATGAAGTGGATAGTGGATAGTTAAAAGGTGACAACCCCTGGGGTAACATTAGAAATTCAAACTTGCGCGCATTATAAATTCAGAATGGGGAAAACATTCCATGACAGACACAACAGTTGCTGGGGTTCACGTGACCCCCGGCTATGAACTCCTCCTTAGGATCGATTGTGCAACTGCGAGACACACATCAATTGGGAAAATTAAATATTAATTGCGGCAGTCGGACATTCTCTTTCGGGTTTTCGCAGGAATCGGACTTCGGACTGGTTTGTAGAGCAACTCCAGAGCCAGAGACAGAGCCAATCGACACACGCCACTCGTGAATCGATTAGGCTGGGCTCTGGTTCCCTCTGGTAATCTGGATTATCTAACGCCATAGCTTTTGGCCTGCGATCAGTGCGGGTGAGCGAGTGCTCGACTGTTTATATTTTTGGCCAGTGGCTTCTGAACGGTCTGAAGACCTGTTGCAGAACCAGTTGCGAGCCACTCGGCGCGACTGGTTTGCCATTTGCAGAAATGGCCAAAAGCCCGCGTCGAAGAAGTTGCAACCACGAAACTGTGTCGCACACAGCCGCACTGCCTGCATTAGCCGCAAGCCACACACGGACATACATACGTGCCTGAAATTATGTCATCGGAAAAGCCAGTCCAGTCAAAGAAAATGAAAATGAAAACGAAAATACTTTTGCTTGCGAGATCGAAAGTAAAGTCGTTCTGTGTGAGTGCTCTTCGGTTCATGGGGATTATCGACGGCCCTGCCTATTACCAAGGCGGTTCTAATCGGGGCTCCGGGGCCGTCTTAATGTCTGGCACATGTCCGCAGCTTTTGGCCAATAACAGCAGCCGTCGCTTGCTTAATGCCACACACGTTGGCTGCGCATTAAGCGTTTTAATCAGCCAACCAAATGGGGTTTTCCTGTCTGCAAATAGCGAGTCGCACAGCTGCTGAAAAGTCGTTCGCCTGGCTGTTGTTGCATTGAGATTGCCCCATTGAAATTTAAATTTAAATTGTATAGTTTATGAATAAACTTATTCAAGCATTTTCTGCAGCTGCTTAACTGCTTTCATGCTCGAGCGATCGAGCTGTCGGTGGCTTAACATTCGGTAGTTGCTCTTGAGTGCAGTGCCTCAGTGGATTCTGCTGGCTTTGATCGATGCAGTTGCTGAAAATTATGCTAAACAGAACGGATATATGAAGGAAAGCCGGAAGTTTGCAAAAGAAACACTTTAAACAGATATTTGTTACTGAAGAATAGGTATTATCCATCAATTTTATTATTTGTAGAGCCACTAAATTCCGCTGTAATCTCAGTTATTTGGCTTTAGTTTCTAAATGGGTTTAAATAGTCATAAAAGATAATGCTAAACAATGTCAACTTTTCAACTTAACCCACTTAAATAAACATAAATATTTTGGTAAACAATTTAGCTTTCGATAACTCAGCTTGAGCCTGCCTTTAGGCTGTCAATTATCGCACTCGATGACGCATCCCACAAACGTTTAGTTCAAAATTTTCCGCTGCACCGGAGAGCAAGCCCGGAAAGCCATTGCATGCCAGCTACCGTTGACCTTGGCATCCCAACGCACTCGGCATGCAAACTAGACATCAGCGATTAGCAAATTGCTAAGAACTCGACTTGTTTTGAAAGCTGGAAACCTTAGCTTCGAACACATCCCCAAGTGGGCTCGAGAGTCGTGTCCGAAAACAAATGGATTCCAATGTCAAATGCGTACATTGCTTTGGGGGCTCAATTATTATTATTGTTATTACTGTTTTGATTGTGCTGTTGCTCGGAACTAACCGAACTAAGTAAGCGACCTAAGCGGCTTTTGGGCCGTTCGCATATCAAATTGCCGCAGCGTCCAAGAAACACACAGTTCACAGTTTTCTTTGGGTTGGTGTAGGTAGGTGAACACATGTACTGCGTATATCTTGTGTATATATCCACTTGTTGATCGTATAATGGTGCAGTCATACGGCATGACTCTGCACAATGCCGCAGCGCCTTAAATTATGAAGCCACAAGGTGTTGATTGTATAATATGTTAAGGTGACATGAAACGGGGGGGAAGGGAATTCGATCCACCGATTAGAGGTGCTTTCCTTGCGATCTAGAAGCTCGTTTGCCAATCCGCTTGGAGGCTTCTCCCGCACATTCTGGCTCTTAAGCGCCTTAGCCTTACGGAGTCATTGACAAATTCCCACTCATCAGCCGCGGTGACTGCACAAATTCCGCTGCGATCGGCGGCCAACGTGACGTATGCGCAACGCGGGGTGAAAGAAACAACAAGGAGGAGAGAAAGAAAAACAATGCGAATGCCAACACAAGCTCGGGCATACTCCCGGTCCAGCCAGTGCATAAATCAAACAACAATTTACGCTCAGACATGATTATTATTTATACATTTCAGCAATGTGTGCCTGCAACACATAAGCCACAGCCGCACATCCAGTTGGGCATTGCAAAAGATCGGTGTTAGCCCGCCCGCCAGCGAAGTAAAAGTAAACGCTTAACAAAGTAACTAGCATTAGACAAAGGCAAATAAAAAATTAAAGAAATAGGCAAAGGCAAAGGCACAGACACAGCCACAGCCGCAGGCAGCAACAATCGCTAACGTAAATAAAGCAACACCCACCAGCGGCGCTGAGCGATTTCGACAAATAATATGCTGATATCAACGTAAGTAAATTCGTAAATTCGTAAATTCGTGGGTAAACGTGCAGAGATTACGGCCATAAATTGCAATCAAGGCGGGCGGCAAACGCAATAGTTTCGCGCTCTCTTTGACCCAGCTGATGTGTTGACCCACATGGGATAGCGGCAGTCGCCGCCCTCAGCTATCAGTCATTGGCGGGTATCGGTATTGTCTTCCAGTTTCCTGCTGTCAACGCCCGATCTCGGCTTTAACACTTGTCGCGACCCATTAACATTGCATAATCCCGGCCGCGAAGCTGTCTTTGCTGCCTTCGATTTGGCTTTTCCAGCGCTTCGCCCTTTTGTTTCTTTCCCGCTTTTGGCCATATTTTGTGTGGCTTTTTCAGTCTCCTCTGTGTTTTTGTATCGCTGCCTTTGCATATTGGCGAACCCGAGCCCAAATCCGAGCCGAGCGAAAAATGCGACCGCATTTCTCGGCGGGGCGAACAAGTTTGTAATTATGTCAAATACCAAAAGGCTCATTGCATAATCCCCGAACGCCCCAGAGCCGAATCGAAAGACATTGCGAATTCGTCTTCTTTGAAACTCATCTCCACTTGAGCCGCACTCGATCCCACTGAAGATGAAACAATGTCTGCCTGGGTATCTCCCGCCATCTTCCTATAAGCACATACGTGGTAACGTCATCAGAGTCCACTGATTTATTTGGCAAATGACGAGTCTGTCATTCGAATGGCTTCCTCGTTGACTCAAGAATAGAAACCTCTTAATTGTCTGGCGACGAACGACGAAAAACAAAACAAACCGCGGGAGTACAACAAAAGTCAATTACACGACATTCGCATCTTCCGTGTGTGGCAGTGACTTTTATGGAAATGGCTAAGAGGTGTTTTGCCTGCCAATAACCGGCGGCTTCGCTGCTTGGAAATCCCCGGGGCCTGGGAGCAAGAACCAAAGGTACGACTACGTTTCCCCGGGGATCGGCGTGCTTAGCATTCAGCTCACCACCGCCAGCGTTGCGTGACAGACTCCAGCCACAGGAACAGCTTGGGTCGCCAGATAATGCCTCTCCCTGGAATGATTACCGGCGATTAGGCGGTTCAATCATCAATGAAATCGCGGCACGGAATGCCTTCCCTTTGATTGTTAATTAAAGCAGTTTTTTTTGTTTGCAGTTTTAATGCCTTAAATGAACTGTAACTTTGATATTATTAAGCTGAAAATACACATCTTTTTTGCAATATTTTGAGGATTTATCATCTTGACAGGTTTTTCCTTTCGATATTCCAATGTTTATGAGCTGCTATGAGCTCACTGTTTCCTCTGTGGGAGTCACTCTGAACTTTGACTGCCTCCCTTTCTGTTTTATTTTAAACTATTCGCCACGATAATTACCCATTCTAAAGTCCGCATTTTTTACGGCGAGCAAAGGGCGGCGAGGAAAATGTGTCAGGTGTGGCTAGCTAGTGCCATTAAGGTATATTGATGATTTGCGATCCGGTTCGGGGGGAAATGACGCCACAAGTGACTTTTTCGGGGTGCCTACGTTGAACTCAAGAGATGAGTGCCTTCGAACAGCTTTTAAGTGTTTTCCCCACACAATAAGTCAGCCGGTGTTGACAAACCCCTTTTCGATTCTCACGCTCTGTCAGCCGGGGAGAAATCAACCGAAAAAGCCCCCAAAGATATGCGGACCCGTGCTGGGCAGACCCGCTGCATGCATAAATAGCGCTCTAATAGTTAATTAAATTATCAATAAGCAGTCGCGAGCGCAAACAAACCATCGGCAGGCCCAAATTTCCAGCCATAAATGCAAAGCACAGCGAGTGGGGGCAGAGGAGGGAAAAAATGTCTGCTTTGTTGTCATTATAAAAAACTACCTGGCCTGACCTTGTCCATTGTTAACTGTGCACACCACTCACACACACTGGTGTAGTTTACGCAACCAGCGTGTTTGTATATGGCTTTTGGCTGTGACTAACTCCGCCACAATACGCAAATCGAAAGACTCAGGCAACGAACTTGAAACACATTTCGTCAACCGGCTGGAATTGCAGCATGGCATTTCTGAGTGCGTCTCCGAATCGGTTTGGTATTCAGAATCCATTTTGGCCCAGCCCCAAATGTTGTCAGTCGGCGGAGGAGCATTATGCAAATATTTGATAGGCCGCATAATAAAGCTACTTAATTTTCACTGCAAACCCGGTATTGGAGGATGTTTGCTCGCCACTCGACCGTTGGGCAACGGCAACCATCGCATGTCATCGCATCCCATCTCCATCTCGCGTGCCTTATAAAAAATGCAAATATTTGCGTCCGATCGAATATTTATCTTAACGAGAAGTAACGCAATCGATTAGCAAAAACTCGAGGCGGCCAAAAACCGAGACCAAATCGTTTTCGAAAGCGACATCAGTGCCGAAAACAACAACATTGGGGATCGAATGCGTTCAATCAGTGACCTTGAACTAGTTTCCCCCTCCAGCGTCTTATTTATATGTGTTTATTTTCGGTGTGTTTGTTTCGTTTCTCGTTTTCTGCTGCCATGACTGGTGTGTGCCAGCCAGCGCTAATGATATGAGAAAGCCCAAAGCCGGGGCACAGTCAAAATATGTTAAAAAGGTGCGAATGTGATTAATTGCAGGCAATTATGAACTTTCTTCCCGCCGACCACCGTGGCTAACAATGCAGCTAACCTTGACCCAAAACCCCACGAGCTCCATCTTGGCCGAAACCGAATGTTTGCCAGCCACATTGACGCGATGCGTGCGATGCAGGCGAAAACTGCATGCGGAATTGCATAATGGGCGCTGGCAGTGCAAATGCAAACTGCGGCTTACAATATTTGCCCAATGGTCGACCAACTTGGCAGTGGTAGTGGTAGTGGTAATGTTGGGCAATCGGCCAGAGCAGGTCCGACCAGGCCTGGCTGAAAGCAGTACGGTTTTACTTTGCAGCGATTTGCTTCAGCTCAGCTCAGCTAAGCTCAACTCCAACTTCGGCTCGGCGGCCAAGTGGCCAAAAAGCGCGTTGGGCAAGAGACGACGAGTGCCGGACCAAGTATCAATATTGAAATGAAAATGAAAAGTGTTGCCGAGCTAGTCAGTCCATTGTTATTGCTGTCTCTCAAAGTTTTATGCTTTTTTTTTGCAATGTGTGCCGCTGACATAGTTTCGATGGCAACCCATTGAAGCATACTGCCTCGCAAACATCGCCGGTTCAGATGCTAATTCGATCGGCCCGGCTAGCGTTATGCAAATTGCAATATGCGACAGCAGGAAGCTGCCACTGGTTGGCCAATAATTATAATAAACAATAGTACAAATTCTAAAAATGGATTGAGATGGAACCAGTTCTGCCCTGCATTACCATTTGCCACTCTTTACTTGGGCTCACTAATACTTTTTACAACTTTTCAGAAATTTATTATAGTTAATTTCAGCTTACTGTAAGTTAGCAGAACCTGTAATTATTGTACATTAAAACATTTAAGTGGCTGTTTAGTATGGAAGATTTATTTAGCAATATTTGCTTTCTAAAAATTTAAATAAAAATAAAGCGTAACTTAAACTGAACCCATTTATAACTGACACTACTATGCAAATTAATATAAAATTAATGCAAAAAATAGTTGCAGTTCAACACTTAATAGTAAACAATTAATTTTTTTTTTTTTGTTATATCATATCATAACATAGTTATATCATAATCTAATAGACTGAATATATTTTGTTAGATTTTCTGTTGAATAATTGAACTTTAATTGATAATCACCATTACTTGCACTATGCAAGTTATTCAAAACAAAGCTGCTGTTAATTATATTTGCATTGAATGTAATTTATTGTTCTGAACCACTTCTAATCTTTAAACTTTGCTCTATTTGCAGCATTTCCACAGACTCCGCAATGGCGGCCACAAACAACGATGGCGGCACACAGCCCAATGCTGTGGCAGCGTGGGGAGCTCCGGCGAATGGACCCCGGAACACACAGGCGGCCGTGTCCGTGCGCCACGCCTTCAAGGCGTATGGCAAGAAGAAGAACGCCAACCAGGTGCTGAACAACCTGAACATGACAGTGCCCAAGGGAACAATGTAAGTGATGCCTCAATCGGGAATGTGGTGTGTGGTGTGACGGTGACCGCCATTAATAAAAGTGAAATGTTGACAGCACACTTAGCGAGTTCATAAAATAGAAACGGCGAAAGTAATTAGCACTTAATATGGGCTGAGCTCGAATTAGATTTTAGATGTTGGATGGGCAATGCCAGGCAGTGCGATTTCCTTGTGTCGGGGATTTGATTGCTCGACTCAGAGGTCACTTGGCTCTATAGTAATTGCGCCTATTATACGGCAAACCAGTTTAGTTTAGTCATTGGACTATCTTGTAATTGAAACGGCATTTTTGCATGATAATTCGACGCTAGCTAACGAGGGTCGTTAGGGAAGTTACCTAGAAGTCGGCCGACCTGCGGGGATGATCTTAATTAAGCCACTTCCGAATTGACGTCAATGACGCGGCCAATCCCCACGTCTTTCTAATTAAACAAAAATTCCATTCGTATGCCGGGCAACGCGTAATATTTGCGATATTATCCAATAGCTATATATCTCGATTATTGTCCGGAGAACGATATTCAAGTTCGGTTTGTTTACCAGATTGTTTGGAGTCTACTTGGTCTCCGTCCATGTATCATATCTCCATCTCTGTCGCGGCACATGCGTTTAATTGAGTTCCCCAGAGCCCGGTGCCCGCTCCACGAGCCCCGATCCTCGTCATAGCTTCTAGACCCCTTATGCGGTTCATGAATTTTTGGCAAACATTTAGGGGCCATAAAAATAAAGTCGTAAATATATTTTGCCTTCGCCGCCTTTGGCATTGGTATGGCCCGAGCAGAGTTATAATAATTCATTTTTGTTTGTTTCCAGTGTTTCTTGTTTTCGGCATTCTGAGTGATTTATTCGGCGCATTAATGCGCCGTGGTGTCGTAACGGCATTTTATTCGATTCTAGCCAGCAGTCTTGACCCAGTTAACAGCTGGTTCGTTCAGCTTTGACCTAGGTCAGGTCGTCGAGTTGTTACTCATCTTGAGAGTCGAGTCAACGAACTGCACGCCGCAGGCCAAATAGCTTTTGGGGTCTCAAAGTCAGTCGAATTGACGACTATGTCAATTAAAATCTTCCCCCCCTGGGCCCGTATCAGATCGCTTTTTGTCTCTTGTTAAATTCGTTAAATGGCGCAGCGTTTTAATTATAATAATAAATCCAATAACAGGCCAAAACGTGCGACCTACGTGCTGCAATATTTTTTGTCAAAGGCCGAAAACCAAACGAAAACAGACGACAAAATAGCAAAGCGATAATCACAATAATCGCCGCCGCTCCAAACTTCATCATGAAGATACTAGACTGGGGGCTAGCAGCCACTCCACCTCTCAAACAAAAAAAAAAGAGGTGGAGTCGCCGTAGATAGCTGGCTGCGAAGAGACCTGCAAGTATTTCTTACATTTCAAGGTGAACATTTCGGAATAATTCAACTTGAACTGCCGGAATTAGCATTGACATCGCCGCACTGCCAGTTACACATTTATAAGTCGTGTCTTTTGTTGTGGCGACAGATTTCGTGCTGATTTGGCAAAATGGTTTTCCCTCTTAAAGCACATTTTTCCGCCCCTTTCTTTTGGTCTTGCTCACGGTCTTGGTCTGGGTCATACTTAGCTTGAGACCTTAATATTATTCGATTTTTATTTTCTTTTTAAAAACATAAACAAAGTTGAAATGAATCTATGAAATTCTCTCTCCAGCTATGGCCTTCTGGGAGCCTCGGGATGTGGCAAGACCACCCTGCTTTCCTG
Organism: Drosophila mayri; assembly: GCA_008042485.1. Lineage (NCBI taxonomy): Eukaryota > Metazoa > Arthropoda > Insecta > Diptera > Drosophilidae > Drosophila > Drosophila mayri. The sequence continues at coordinate 700,328 of VNJN01006954.1, read as the reverse complement.
CATTGTGGGTCGTCGTTACCTGGACTCCGGTGAGATCTTTGTGCTGGGCGGCAAGCCCGGCACTCGGGGATCAGGTGTTCCCGGAAAACGCGTGGGCTACATGCCCCAGGAGATCGCCTTGTATGGAGAGTTCTCCATCCAGGAAACCATGATGTACTTCGGCTGGATCTTTGGCATGGAGACCAAGGAGATCATGGAGCGTCTGCAGTTCCTGCTCAACTTCCTCGACCTGCCCTCGGAGAAGCGGCTGGTGAAGAATCTGAGCGGTGGCCAGCAGCGGCGAGTGAGCTTCGCCGTGGCCCTGATGCACGATCCAGAGCTGCTGATCCTGGATGAGCCCACCGTGGGCGTGGATCCTTTGCTGCGCCAGAGCATCTGGAATCATCTGGTGCACATCACCAAGGCGGGCCAGAAGACGGTCATTATCACAACACATTACATTGAGGAGGCGCGACAGGCGCATACGGTACGTAAAGCATATTAAATATAAATTAATTTAAATTTAATTGTGTAACTTCTCTTCTTGGCAGATCGGTCTCATGCGATCGGGTCACCTGCTGGCCGAGGAGTCCCCCAGCGTCCTGCTCTCCATGTACAAGTGCATCAGCCTGGAGGAGGTGTTCCTCAAGCTCTCCCGCATCCAGAGCCAGAAGGGCGACGTGACCCACGTGAACTTCAGGTAAGGCTCCCGCCCTGGGACTGGCATGCACCAAGTGGCTAACCCGACACTCACTTATCTTATCACCACTCTGAACTCTGACCTTTCGCGACTCCAACACCGACTCCTCCTCACCATCCAACACTCGCATGCTCGCAATCCGTGTTCCACCCCATCTCTGTGTGTGTCTTTGTGATCATTCCGGGAGTAGTAACAACATCTCGTTGCACGCCATGGCCTTCGGCAGCAAGATGGACAAGCCCAGCTCCAGCCAGGAAGGCGGCGTGGTGGGCCTGAACTTCCACCAGAGCAAGGAGGTGCTCATCAACGATAGCAACGGTTCGATCTACACGGTTTGTTATGCCCATCTCCTTGTTATGGTGCTCCTCGTCTCACTCTTTCCACTCTTTCCGTGACAGCTCAACCAGGAGCCATACAGCCCGCCGCCGTCGCGGCGCAACAACAATCCCAATGACGAGGAGAGCTGCCAGGACTGCTATGCTAGCCTGTGCAAGGTCACTTCCAAGGGCAAGATCCGAGCTTTGCTGACCAAGAACATGCTGCGCATGTGGCGTAACGTCGGCGTGATGCTGTTCATCTTCGCCCTGCCCGTCATGCAGGTGATCCTCTTCTGTCTGGCCATCGGACGCGATCCACAAGGCCTCAACCTGGCCATAGTCAACGGGGAAATGAACGATACGGTAGGGGTAAGCCACACATCTGAACATAATAATACTTTGATGGATAGAATTAGAGGCACACAAAAAAAATCACAGACAACACATTTTGCACTCTGAGACTTGAGATAATTTATAAAAAATATTTTGGACAAATAACTTCTTTAATTTTTGTTCAAAGTAATATTTAAAAATAAAACCCTTCTCTAGTTGTCACTTTAAATCCAAGTTAACTATACATAGTTTAAAAGATTAGTTTGTCTTAATTTCTTGGGGTTTATTTATAATTGTTTATTATTTCTATATTAAATAATAATAAAATCGCAGCAACACCATAAAATTGACTCAGTTTCCCAGTGATTTATTACTTTATTAATCCTTTAACTTGACCATAATTCCATGTAGGACCACTGCTACTGGGAGGATGGCTGCCACTTCAAGAACCTGGGCTGTCGCTATCTGAATCATCTGAATACGAGCGTTGTTAAAACATATTACACGGATCTAGAGGACGCCAAGGAAGCGGTGCGAATGGGCAATGCTTGGGGAGCCGTCTACATCAGCGAAAACTTCACGGACGCCTTCATCGCCCGCTCCAATCTGGGACGCGATGCCGACGACGAGACCATCGACTCCTCGGAGGTCAAGGTCTGGCTGGACATGTCCAATCAGCAGATCGGCGTCATGCTCAACCGCGACATCCAGCTGGCCTTCCGTGACTTCGCCATGGGGCTGCTCGGCCAGTGCAACTACAATCCCAAGCTCGGCGACGTGCCCATTCAGTTCAGGGAGCCCATCTACGGCACCATGAATCCCTCGTTCACCGATTTCGTGGCACCTGGCGTGATCTTGACGTAGGTTTCCCTGCTGCCCATTCAGCCAAATGAGTGTGTAATTAATATTTTTTTGTATTTCTCAATAGCATTGTTTTCTTCTTGGCTGTCGCCTTGACGTCATCGGCTTTGATCATTGAACGTACAGAGGTAATAATTTATTAAATATATGAATGTGTTTCCGATTTGTAATTGTGCGTCTCCTTTCAGGGCTTGCTGGACCGTTCCTGGGTGGCTGGCGTGTCGCCAGGCGAGATCCTCTTCTCCCACGTGATCACCCAGTTTGTGGTGATGTGCGGACAGACCACTTTAGTGCTGATCTTCATGCTGGTGGTGTTCGGCGTGACCAACAACGGCGATCTCTTCTGGGTGATCGTGCTGACGCTGCTGCAGGGCATGTGCGGCATGTGCTTCGGCTTCCTCATCTCCTCCGTGTGCGAGCTGGAGCGGAATGCCATCCAGCTGGCGCTGGGCTCCTTCTACCCCACTTTGCTGCTCTCCGGCGTGATCTGGCCCATTGAGGGCATGCCAGTGGTGCTGAGGTGAGTCTGGAACCGGAACCCTACCTAGAATTGTCATATAACCCTTTCGGTATCCGGCAGATACATCTCGCTGTGCCTGCCGCTGACGCTGGCCACCTCCTCGCTGCGCTCCATCCTGACGCGCGGCTGGGCGATATTTGAGTCCGATGTGTACATCGGCTACCTGAGCACGCTCTCCTGGATCCTGGGCTTCCTGATCCTGACGCTCCTCGTGCTGCGCGCCAAGCGCGGCTAAGGGATCAGCCTACTTTTAGAAGCGTACTTTAGATTGCGATTAGTCGTCCTAGTTAGTTACCCCTACTTCGGCTTCACCTCCCCAGCTTCCAAGCCTCCTTCCTTCGTATCCTGCGAATCCCAGATATTCCTGTCTTCTGCCTAAATGTCATAAATTATTTAAGCACATACGCAGCTTTCCTTAGCTTCTACTCGGCACTCCCTCCTAGGCTAAGATTCACACATTTCGTAGTTTAAAATGTAAGGTTTAGGTACCTAAATGAATTGTTTGTAAATATTTTGTGTCACGAATTATTCAGTAATTCATTACGTTGCTAGATGTCCATTACGTGCAACCAACCTCTGTTCTAGACCTTCTTGATTCCGAAACGGGCGATTTATCACACAACACAACTTATTTTATATATTTTTCAATGGACTGTGATTGTTTTTTTTACTTTTTGCACGCGAGCACACGTAAAGAAAAACAAAAAGAAAACACAAGAAAATCGAACAAAAACAATGGTGGGTTTTGTTATTGTATTGTTATTGTTGTTGTAACATTAAGTAGCTTAAAGCATTTTTTGTATGGGTTTAAGTTTTTTAAGGTAAAACATAATTAAATACAATAATGTACCCCGTACCCCCTACCCTAAAGAGTGTGTAAAAAGAGAAAATATTTCAGGAAATATTATGCATCCGGCATAAGTATTTCGCAACGAACTAAAACAAAAGAAAAATGAACAACGAAAAAGTGAATGAACGTTCTTATTTAAGTAAAGCATTAACTATGTGAACGCAGTTGTGTATAAATAACAATAAAATCTAAATAAAGAAAACTCCGTTATTTTATTTGACAATAAACATTATTTAATTGATTTATTTGTAAGACATAAGCTATTAAAAAACATAGTAAAATGGTAAAGAAACATTTTATATAAAGCAAAAGTTGAAATTTCAAAATAAATCCGTTATTTTCCAACAAATAAAAATGTTGTATGAAAAACACCTGAAATATTGGCTTCCTATATTTTTGTTGTTATGAAATAAAAATATATTATTACAAATAAAACTTTTAAATTTATTTTACATCTTTTTATTTTGTTATTGAAGTTTATAGCAACTAAGGTTCATGAACGCGCCCAACATATCCAAGTTCCGCACCTATATATTTTATGGTACATTTTTAGTTCAACGGTATTTTTTCCTTCGATGGTATTTATCCGGTTTCGATGTTCATCGATGTTTTGTGGTCGCACTGAAAACAAAACAAAAATAATAGATAATGTTTTCCTTGTTTTCCTTCGTAAAAAACGTTTTTTAACGTTTCTAAGGCAGCGAAATGGAAATGTCGCGGTCCAGTGCCTACGACAGGTTCGTCAGCTACGTGGACCAGTTGCGCAATACGGAATGCAGGTAAGTTTTTACCAGTTTTAAGGTGTTATGCTTTCAATGTGTTGCCAGGGAGAGGGGGTGACAACCGGCAACAGTTGTTTTCCCTTACGGAATAGATTTTAAGGATATTTTCCGTTCCCCAAGAAGCGTTTGCCAACTAGTTTAGGGGCAACCAGCTACCCGATTTGAATAGTATAATGTTCTGGAAGCAAAACAAGGGCTTGCGCTATGACGCCACTAAACAGCTGAATCATATCATCCACAGTCAGAAGCAGAAAATCACCTGCTTTCAGCAAATCGCCGAGTGCATCATGGCGCCGTCGCTGGCCAGCCACATCAACTATGCGGCACACTGCGGCACGGCCACCAATGTGCTGCTGCTCTTCTGCGAGGACCTTGACTCGGTCGTGCGGATGAGCGCCGAGGAGAACCTAAACAAGATCTTCAGAGCGCTGGAAAAGACGCGGGTCAGTCGTATCCTCATGGATCTTTATGGCGAGATCAAGCGGAATGGCAATCAGAGGTGACCGGACTCTATTTTACTCATTAAACTCCGTTCTCAAGTACAACGTTTCCCTTATAGATCTCTGAGGATTTGCCTGAACCTCTTCTCGTATTATGCCCCGCAAATTAAGGAGAAGCACATCAAGTGGTATGCCGTGAGGCTACTACAATGCATGACCACCATTTCCCAGCGTAAGGAGACGCTGCTGCAGGAAACGCTCTGTGACTTTGTGAAGCACTTTGGTCGCTACGTGCAACAGGGCCTCAATGACAGCGAATCCTGCAAACTGTTCGAGGTGAGGAGCAGGCACCTATTCCACTTGCATAGATTTCCTAACTCCGGTCTGTGTTTGTTTTCACAGATATTCCTGGACAACATTGGCGCGGATTGTGCCGTGAAGCGTCGTTGCTCGGCCCAGAATTGCATGAGTCTGATTGAGCATTCCCGCAATAGGAGCCTCATGGCCAGGCACGGACTCGGCAAAGTGATGGGTAAGCGTCAGCTTAAGCCGGAAATGAAGTGCGAGAGAAGAATCCGCAAGTACTGCGTAAACTCTTTTAGGGCTAGTCAGAATATTTAATTGCCAATGCAATAGAGATACGTATTTCGGTTTTTTTTTTTAAAGAATTAGACATGCATAAGAAGCACGTAACCAAATACCATTGTTATTAGGGAATATTGACATGATGCATTGCATTTTTTTATCTTTCCCTAAGGCCAATCAATAGTCCATTTAACTTTTTAACGATTTACCTATATTTTCCTACTCAATTATAACAAGTTGTAATGCCATTTGCTAGTCCACCTAGTTTAAATAAAACCCATGTTCTCTAACAAGAGATTCAGGTAAAACTAATCCACAATTCAATGGCAAATCTCTTGTTATTGCAGTTAGACATTTAACGCATTTTCACTCGCGACATGTCCAACCGAACCACTCTTTATTCTCATCAATATTGAAAGAGGTGTTTAAAAAGCGTGTAACGGCCAAATGCTAAGCCCCACATATATCTGCATATATGTATGTTTGTACATATATATGTAGTTATGCTTGCGCTGGCTAAAAAATATTTTTAATATTCTAAAAAGCCGCAAATCCACGAAAAATCCCGTACCGGAATATAAAGCCATCGAGGTGAGAGCGGGGAAGAGGCTTTGGGGTCTATCGAAAATCGCATTGTGAATGCAATCACAGTCACAGGTTTGTTTGTCTGTGGTCTGTGGGCGCTACAGAGAGGGGGCGTGGTCGTGCCAGAATAAAAGTAACTAGACAGTTGATATAAATTATATTTCTATATGGCTGTTGGTTACCTCGCGCAATCGATCGACATGCCATGGAGTAGTATATGTATATATTTTTTGGGATTTGTTTTGATTTTAGCCAACGATACTGGGCGGTTTTTATTTTAGCATTTGCTGCAGCAATATCTGTAGCGAACAAAACAAAAGTCATGTGAAAATACTTCAAAATGGCAAACACAAATCATTTTTTATTGAATTTTCATGAAAATATTATTGGCAAACATCGACGAAGAGGTAAATGCACCTCAGTTACATTTTCCACAGTTCGTTTTTATGAGCCACATTGTGAATGAATAAAATCGGCGAGCGGAAAGCATTCGTTGTTATGATTCCACTTTAGGAACAATTGGTACGAGTGTGTACCTTTTGCAAACAGTTAAAGTGAGAAGCCCGGGAAAGCTGGGAAACTAATTTATTAAAGTTGATAACTTTTGCGATTCATATATGCGAGTCTAAGCGAGTCGGACCCCACCTAAGCCCATATAAATTAAGCTTCGGCTTGACTTTACCTTTGCTCTTTTCTTGTCCAAATGTTTACCTTCAAATCAACTCCTTCAGTTCCTGTTCCTGGTTCCGCCCAACCGCTGCCGACTGCCGGCCTCCAGCCCTGTGTCAACTTTATGCCACTTCTCGGCAAAAGGCACAATGCCAGGCAACTCTTCAGCGCATCCTTATACAGTCTGGCGCCTCTTTTTATGGGCACCCATCACAGATTCAGCAGCAGCACTTGTGCTGCCTGCGTCCTGGCATGCCCCAACAAACAGACACAAAGTACGGTCCTAGTCCTCGGATCCTAGACCTCACAGAAGCCGCCGCAGCCGCCCCGCCAGCTCCGTTTGTTTGTCTCCTCCGCCCGTAGACGAAATGAAATTTATGCACTTGGACACTTCCATGCAATAATTCATGCGAAATTGAATCAGATATTCATTCCTGTGCAGCTTTAAAGCGGATAATCAACGTTGTAAACAAATGCCGGCCGAACGGGTGGGGGGCAGAGAGTGGGAGCTAAGCCAGCTCAGCCGGCAGCTGCAAAGGGAGCATGCAAAATTTATGTTGCCAGCTGACTGATGCCGAGCTAAACAAAAAGTGCAAATTATTTTTCATGTCAACTGTGGGAACATAAATAGCCAAATGGCCAATTCATTTTCCGAAGTGGCTGCAGCTCTCTTTGAGGATTTACTATATTGTGGATTGTGCAGGCAAAGCTGAGATCTGCTTCCTAGTAATAATATCCATAAAATTGTTATTAAAAGATAGATATAACGACCTGCATTTAAATCATCTTGATTCAGTTATGACAGCGATTAAAGGTCTCCCTATAAGTTGATCTTTCTAGCAAGCATCCTATGGGAGGGCTATTAATTGCAGTCTTTAAACGTGCCCAGCGTGAAGTTCTTGTCCCGCCTCCGTTACCTCCTTTTTGGGCTCGCCATTTTGCAGAAAGTTCCTGCGGCTTTTGCCGCAATTAATTGATACACATGGAAACAGGCCGCAAGTTGTGCTCGGAAAGTCACTTGGCTGCCACAAGGGCCATGTAAAAAGTTTCCTCGGCGAGAAGTGTTTTCAATTTTGCGCCCCAAAGGAAGAAAATGAAAACTAATTGAGTAACAAACTTCCAACATGGCGTTTTGTGATTGGTGGCGTATACGTAATGAAACGACAAATAAGCGGAGACAACAAGAACAAGAACGAGAACTGCGGGGCGTCTCAGTGGGCGCGGACGCGGCAAAAGCTGAGGGTGAGGTTGAGGAGGGTGCATGTGCATGTGTGCGAAGTCTATAAATATCAGATAGAAAGTTTTCAACGAGATAAATTTAATTGGAGGCAATTTGTTGCAAAACATATGAGGGAAAAGTTGCCAAGAACACGAAAGAAGTATGAACTGCAATTGGCCAGCCAAAGCGAAAGTGGGTAAAAAGGTATCGCTGGAATTGGAATAGCTACGGACGTAGGGGGATGTCTGTGCGTGGGTGTGGGCAGGCGATACGGCTACTGCTTATTGAGCAAATTGGAATTGCCAGCGCACGCTGCGCAAAAAGTTTGAAGAGCGTTTTTAATTTGTATCAACAGCAGCCATAAGTTTCTCTCCATTAACTAAGTTATTTCCCACTCCCCTGTTCTTTCAGAGCTCCTGCTGACGGATCAGCAGACGAGCAGCGTGCTGGGTGCCCTAGGACTGCTGCGTCTTCTGCTACCCCAGCTCATACGAGGCTACTCCGCCGCCAGCCAGGAGGACTCCGAGTCCTTATCCGGTCAGCAGCAGCAGCCAAAGCATCAGAAGAGGCAACAGCAGCAGCTACAGACTACGACCTCCGACTGCCGGCAAATTATTGAAATTTATGATTATTGTTTGCACCTGCTGAGCACGCAGCACACCACGAATCACGCCATCATAAATGCCACCCTGGAGGTCATCAACGGCATACTCCAGGCACTGGATGCCCCCTCCGATGGCCAATGCCAGAGCCTGAACCCGAGCCTGGGCCAAAGTTTGCGCCAACTGTTGTGCAATCAACAACTGCAACACAATGAGTATTTGCGGCGAAGGAAATCATTAAAGAATCAAATATTCCAATTGAAAAATTACGAAGTGGCGACAAGTCAACAGCCACTGCAGGATGAGACTGCGGATGAGGATGAGGACGAGGATGGGGATGGGGCGACTGCAATGCAAATGAAAAAGAATTCAAATGCAAAACTGCAGCAGCCAAAGTGTCAACAGCAGCAACAACAACTCGAGGTTGACAGCAGCTCGCTGGGAATTAATGCCGGAGAAGATGCCACGACCGAGGCTGCAAGTTCCGTTGCTGATGAAGGTATGGCAAATAAGGCAGAATGCAAGACGAGATGGCTTCTGTACCGGGGCAGGGTCTTAGAGTGTGTGTGTGCACAGTCATGTGGAAATGTGACATGCTGACAGAGGATCAGGGCAACTCGGGGGGACGGGCGGTTGGGGAGACTAACCCACAGACAGACCATGCCGAAATCAAGAAAATTGAGCAATTGCACGGGCTGATGGAGACACCCACACACAATGCACATATGAAAATTATTAGTGCATGCTTTTAGGCGGGGCGGCACATGCAGGCAACGAGGTCAGGCGAAATTTGCATTTGCATTTGCCGCCAGCGGATTCCTGCACAAATATTTACACACATTGTAAGGCTAACCCACACTCTTTCCGTATTTCACATTTATTCCAGGGGCGAAAGCTCAGCGCGGCCACATTAGGAATGCCGCACGCAGCATCAGCGAGTGTGTGGCCTCCGTCGAGGAGCGGCAGGGCGACGATGGTGACATGGACGAGGACGACGACGACATGGAGCTGCTGAGCGCCGAGTGTGATGACTTTACAACCCTGTCGCAACTAAATGAACAACAACGGTCGCTGTCAGCGGCCTTACAATTGCCCGCAACAACAACGGGAGATAAACTGATTGATGTTGATGCCGATGTCGGGGGGCTGCCTAAACCGCAGCATCAGTCATCTCTGCAGAATCTGCTCGCCGGCAGCGATGACAAATCCCAGCATTTGAGTGACATCGACAATGAATCTTTCAACAGCATCGATTTCGAAGCCGAAATCACAATTGCCGGCAGCGGTGGCGGCGGCTCTGGCAAAGAGCAACAGCAGCAACACGAGCAGGTGCATCCCACGGCGGCTGGTACCGGGGAATCCGAACCCGGTGACGCAACAGCCATTGGCACATTCTTTAACAACCTGCTGTCCCACTCGAATGCAGGTGAGTCCGCCATAACTACAACCAATACATAACCGAGCAAATATTTCATTAGCGAAGTTCAAAGTCAGCGCAGAGCGAGTGGAAAACTATTTCCATTCGATGTTATTGCATTTCACGGTCCACCGCAGTCGCAACCGAATCCTGTACGCCCCCCATTCGAATTTTGTTTTGTCTTTTTCGCCAAACAATTCCGCATTTATTGGCAATATTCGGGCGAGGGTATTATTTGCATAATTGCGGCAGAACTGCCGACGTGACTCGCTGGAGAGCAATTGCACTTGCAATTTAATGAAGCGTAATTGTTGCCGCTGCAACTCGCAGCAATCGTGAAATCTCTCAGCAGTCAGGCGAAATTTTGGCTATACGTGCACGGCGTGTAACCGTCATGATTTGTCGCTATATTAAGAACAAATGTTTTTGATATTGTTTATAGCAATAAATTTCAAGGAGTCTTAAGTGTTTCTGTAAATAATCATTTGGCTTTTAAACTTATTTAAAGAAAATGTTAAAGTTTTTGAGACCATTCATATAAGATTCTTTAGGAAACACCCTCCCAAAATGGCTTCTTCCAACTTACCTGCCTTTTTTATTTCTTCAAGTGTATCCTTACGAAAAAGGACCCTGCCATGCACTTTGATTTTAATGATATTTGCTTGCTGTTCGTAGCATATTGATTGCATTGTCTTTGAGATAATTTATTTTAATATTTAAATCGCTTGCTGCTCGACTGACTGGCTAAAGTCAACTCCAATCTGGGAGCGCCAGCCAAGTGCATATAAGTAGGCCCCGCTGCTGCTCCCCTGACCTACAAAGCGGTGGAGGGACGGATGGCAGACTTGATGCCAGACCCATGTCCTGTCGTTAGTTAGTGCGCGGGGTGGGGGCTAGTAATAAACAAAGGAAATGTACTGCACTGAGCCGGAAGTACTAATTAAGCGAATGAGTTGTGGGCGGAGCAGAGCCCTGGCAAAGGGAAAGGAAAGGGAAAGGCGAGAGAGACAGCGAGTGAGTCGGAGGCAGGGCCATATAAAAACCCACATCTACTTGACGTAAATGTTGGGCTTAAATCCGGCATTTCTTGCCAGGGTGTGTGTGTGTGTGTGTGAGTGTGCGGGGGATGCGGATTAAGCTTGAAACATGGCAATGCATTTGCTGTGCGATGGCCCCAAACTGGAGCCACCATCACCACCGCCGTGGCAACCTCATTGCTGGTTTTCTTGTGCCGCCACTGCCACTTGGCCAAAGCATCACACTGCAAGTTGGCAACAAAGTGGTTAAGACAAATGGGTTACGTGATAAAATGCGGTTACTCAAATTGCATGTATGCAAGCTTACATGTTGTGTCACAGTCTGCGACTGTGTGTGTGTGTGTGTGGGCGCGGGCGTGTGAGTTTGGGGTTTATTTAGCATTGCCAGGAACAACCAACCAGCCCGTTCGCCGAACGGGCCAAAACGAGAGGAGCCAGCCATCAGTTGCTGCACTTTGCCTGGTTCGCGTTTAGCCGTTTTTATTTTTATTTCCCTCGTTCCTGCTTCCATCGCCTGCCTCTGTTTTTGTTTTTCATTTTCCTGCTTTTCCTATAACCGTTGTTGTTATTATTGTTGGTGTTGCTGTTGTGCACTTATGCGCTATCAGCCTTTTTGCGCTGCTTTGCTCGTCCGTCCGCGGTAGTTATTGCCGGTTGTTTGTTTTTTTTTTTGTTAAATATATACATAAAGGACCGGGGATATGTGGCCACAGCCGCCCGTCTTTATCTGCAGTAGAGCCTCGACGATTAGTATACTCTTCCAGGACTAGAGTACCAAGGACATGCACGATTTGATCTCTTGAAATAACTGAGAGTTTAAAAATAATTTACCTAACCAAAAAATCAACATTTTCGTATTAAAAAAGGTTTTTAAAATCAATTAATACAAATTTCTTTCAACTGATTTCAATTGAAGTTAAAGCCAAAGTGATTTCCTAAACGTCCCTGAGTGCTACAAAAATCGATATATATTTCAAATTAATTTAATCATAAACCCAATTTCTTCGTAAATGTATTTACTTTTCTACAATTAAAAATTTTCCAGCGTCCGTTTGAATTCCTATTTAAGTGATTTGAAATCCATGTATCCTAGATTTCCCTGTATATATTGAATATTGAAGGTAATTTAGATAGTGAATTCAGGATGCCATATTACTTCGACCAACAATCTTGCCCTGTTTTCATAAACAATTTTTTGCAACTGTTGTTCTTGTCCTTTCCCCATTTCTGGTTGTCCTTCTCCGTTCCACATGCACATATGTAACGTGAGCTGTAAAAAACATTTGCATGTGTGTACGCCTGTAAGCCGAGCAGTAAAGTAGCCGCCATGAGACCCGCTTCCCTGTCCCCGCCGTTTTTCCAACCGCCGGAGAGCCCGGGTTTTCCACTCGCTCCCAGCGCGTTTCCTACGCGGTTTTCATTGTCGTCTAGTTTGGGGTTTGCTCCTTTCTTTGCTTATGCGCTTCAAAGTTTTATTTGCCATTTTTGTGTGCTGCACTTTTTGTTTTCGTTTTTAGCGTGATTTTACAATAAAATAAAAACACTGAAAGCACGCTCAACCGAAGTTGCCGTGCTGCCGCCGTGCCGCTTTCACTTTTATGAAGGCGAAGCTATTAAAGCATAAAATGGCAGCCCAACCCTGCGCACACGCCAAACATAATTACTGTCGGGTGTATGAACAGGAAAGTTCCATAAAACTGCAGGCAGGGCGCCCTGATGTCGAGGCTGTTTCTCCGTTAATTCATGGAAATTTTCATTTGATTCAGATTTAATTTTCTAGCAAAAATGCTGGATGAAGCTGCTAAATTAATGATCCGGGGCTACTCCAAGGCCTAGCCTGTCCGAGCACCACTACTTGGTCCATAAAGTGCTCTGCTGCTTCCGCTGGCCGCAGTCCAGTCGCAGTTGCAATCGTGGTTGCTCTAATTTTTACAGCGCTTGCATGCGGCCGGAACATCCATTTGAACAATAACAAAAAACAAGGAGCAATAGAACCAGGGAAAGCCACAACAAGTGCATCTAAAAGATGCAGCCATTTTTAACCCACTTAAGTGGTCAGTGGGGTGGGCAGAGGAGCAGAGTTTAGTCGTACTCTCCATGAAATTGAAGTTTTCAATTAATTTTCAATACGAGATGGAGGAGGAGCTGGAGCTGGAGCTGGACCTGCAAAGTTTGCCGGCGGCAGCCAGCCAGCTAATAGAACAACATAAAAAGCAGCTAAAGAAAATAGTTTTAGCGGTTTCGGCCCCACTTCACCCACCTATTCTCCGAATCCTTGCCCATTGCTCTTCCTTATTGGCTCTAAAGTCCGAATGTGCCCGGTAATTGGCCGTCTGGAGTGGCCGCAAATTAGCCAACGCCATCGCCGGCATTAGTGTCAAACCAAGTTATCTGCTAGACGCACTAACTCGAGGGCTTTGTGCTTGCAGCCTCGGAGTCGGTCAGTAAGCTCTTTCGTCAATCAAGCGGCTCTAAGTCCACGCCCACCAAGTCGGCTCACGCGGATAAATCGGACGCCGTCTCGACCGCCTCGCTCACGCTCTCGCTGAGCTCCCTGGCTAGCAGCAATATGGAGCCGCCGGAGCGACAGCCTTCGATTGCGGAAACCCCAACGCCCGTGGAGGACTCCTTGTCGGCGACCGCCTCCCACACAGCTTCCACAGCCCTCATGATGGATGCCCCAGCGGAAGAGGCCGAGAGACTGGGCTCTAGAATGGACTCCTCTAAGCCCGAGACACCGCAGCTGCGAAGCACGCCAAACGGTGAGTCTGTGATTTGCCCCTAGGAGCCACTAATTAGAAGCTTTATCTCCGCAGCTAATCCCTTTCTGGTGGAGAACTCCCCGCTTCGTCAGACAGTTGTGGGACGTGCCCTGATCAGCGTGAAAATTGGCAGCATTATGGAGCAGTCTCTGGTCTACTACACGGCTCGTCTAGTTGCAGCCCGATTCCTACTTAGCGGACAGGCGGCGGGCCTGCAACCGGACAGTGTCTGCAGGGTTTCCATCAAGAGCCTCTCGCTGGCCGTGATCGCTCAGTGTGTACGCCTCGCCCCCCGAGTTCTTCAGCTGAACCTGGAAATCAGCGATCAAGAGCTTCAGCTGCTGGAGGAGGCCAGTTGCCAGGTTGGAAGTGGGAATAGTACCCAGGTTTCCAGTCCCCAGAGTAGCGAAAACTCGCAGTCGGGCGGGGAGAAGCCGCGCATAGACAGTCCCTTATTGCAGACAGAAGTAGAGGACAACCTTCTACTGCTGGACATCAAGGATGACCACTTTGGTGCCAGCACATGTCCAGCTTACTTGCAGCAAACGGCTCCCACACTTACTCGAAGTGCCGATGCTTCAGTTCTGCTACTTGGAGAAAGCTCTGCCTCCAAGCCTATCAAGAAGCCAGCCAACGAAGACAAGCTGTCAAAGTCCGAGATCATCGGCAGCTCCTTTTGCCCCACGGTGGCAGCGGAGGACGTGCCGCCGTTGAGCCTGCCGCCGCGTCCCCCGAAGCGAACCAAGTCGACACGGAGTCGCGCAAGTATCAATGGTGTGATGTCCACCGCAGGCAGTTCCCAGACTCCCGGCTGTCAGGCACTTTCGGATGTGCTGCTTTACCATGACCACTGTGATCCCATCTTACGTGGCGGCGTTCAGCAGGTCGTGGGTTTCTTTCTGCAATCCAGCGGAGCTGGTCTGTCTCTGGAGCTGCAGCGTGGACTGGGCTTGCAACACTTGCTGGCTGTTTTGCTAAAGGTGAGTGCGTCGATAACAATGAATACGATTTAAGCATAAAAAGTTGCGTAGCCACAAGGCACTGAGGAGGAACTGCGTCCTTCCTACCGGTGCCTAGTTAATGTTAAGCCACATTACATGCACAGCAACCAGCTTTGTATATCTGGTGCTATATCTTAGTAGTAGAACGCCCACTCGCAATCCCTTTACCTGGCAGTGTGTTTCTCCATTTCTCCCCCAGTGCATACATAACGCATACGCCACGTTGCACGACAATATCTATTTACTTTACCCTAAAGCCATGAGGCTTGGCGAGCAGATTAGATTTTCTATAGAATAATAGTTAAAAAAATATATATTTATTTTGTATTTGAGGTAAATATATTTCCCAACAAAATGAATAGTAATTTTTAAAAACAACTTTGATCCAGAAATGTATTAAAAGGTAATATTTGATTTCAAGAGTATTCCAGTAGCGCCTTGTTATGGATTACTATCTATGTGTAGCGTAGGTTATCCTCGTTTTACCCCCTGCACAAACATTCTATATCTATAAATATGTGCCCCCACCTTTTCGCTGTACTTTTTTCTATGTTAAACCATCAAGCTAACATATTTTAACACATGCAGGAGGCAAGCACACACGGATACGGACACGTGTCCATATCAATGGCTGGTGCCTTTTGAATATTTTCAAGCTCTAAAGCCAGCTCCAGCTCCAGCCCCAGCCCCCTACTCAAGTCAGTTGGAGCTTGGCCGGCGGCATTTCGTGCGGTTGGTTGTTTTTCATTTGAAAATAAGAAAGAAAACCCTTATCGCCTTCGCAATGTGCAAGTGCAAATGCCCCTAAAGGGAGCAGCGCATCCGTTGCCATCTCGCTTTTTGCCCTATCTCCCGGACCAGCCCGGCATGGCCCGCCTCCTTCCGGTATGCAGAATGTGCGCATAAGTTGCACATTGATTTCTGTCTGGGGATTGGTCGTGGCATTAAGTTGGGGCTCCGATGGGGGGCGGTTTCTTATTGAATTCAATAATTTAGTGGCCAGCAGCGAACATTTAAATTGCTGCTGGCTGCTGGCCTCCCCAAAAGTGCAATTTGATTATGCAATGTTGTTGCAGCGGGATGCATGCGGAGATCGGGTCAGAACGAAAAGCGGGTCAGAATAGGAAGCAGGACGTGCTGGCTGAAAATCACATTAGATGCCTGTTACATAATGGCTGCAAATCCGTCTCAATGGCACTTGCCAGCACACCAAAATTGAAGCCAAAAAAGGGATAGCTAGTGGGACGCAGTAGAAGGCGGTAGGATCTTCCCTGGAGTCGGGCAAGCCGAGCCGGGGCCAAAGGCAAAGCAACTTTGATAACAATAGCCCTTTGGCCCGGTCTGGAGCAAGGAAAAGCTTGTTAGGGATTCGTTAAAAATGCACACACTCTCAGATGGATGCCGGATGGGGGGGAGGAGTGGCCAGGGGGCCGAGAGCTGGCCACTGTGTGATTGTGGAAAACTTTTTGCTTGTGCAAACAATAAAACACAAATTCGCTTAGCCAACGTCTCGTTTCGTCTCTCGCAGCCATCTTATGCCTGTTCTTGAGGCCCTGTATAAAGAAATTTAGCCAAAAACTTTTTACTTCTCCCCTCTTATTGCAGGGCTTTGAGGACGAGATCCACACAGTGGTTATACAAGCGTTGAATGCATTCGATAAGATATTTCCGCATGTGGTGTCCAAATATTTGACAGAGCCGCCATGTCATTATCATGCTCATCAGCAGCAGCAGCAGCAAAAGCAGAAGCAACATCAGTTGGAGAACGACCAGTACCAGGACCTGCAACGACATTCAAGTGGACAACAAAAGGGTCCGGGCCAGGCGCAAACATTTGGCCAACAAACTTTTGCAAAGGACCAGGATAATGCCTTAAGCAGTCAACGGCCGCAACAAAGGCGTCCTAACGATGCCGGGACATGTGCCAAGTCCTCGGCCACAGATAATGATGAGCTACTGGCTGCTCTTTTGAATGATTTCCAATTGCAATCGACTGGCATGCAGCAGCAGCAGCAGCAGCAGCAACTTCAGCAACAGCACCGGCAGGAGCAAAAGAATAATGGCAACGGCAGTGGGCAGTTGGGTAATGAGCCCGAACCGTTCTGTGTGTTTGCCATCTCGCCCAAATTGCTCTTGAGCAAACTCCGGCTCTGCCATCACAATAAATATTGGCTGGTCCAGAATAAATACGCCGAAGTTATTTCGAATTTAAATTACGTGCTGCTGCGGTCGTACTACGCAAATTTTCGTTGTGGCCTCGACAGCAATAACACCACCACTGCCGAGCAGGAGGAGCAGCAGCAGTCGCAGTCGACGAGGGAAGCCACCGATTCCGGATGCGGGAGTGCGGAGAGCGAGGACATTGTCTGCACTTATGAGGTAAGCAGCTAAATCGTCTTATTACAACCGACCCCGCCGGCAGACCGCCGCTCGCCGGCTTGTTTATTGTGCAGATTATTTTACGAGTGTGTTTTCGCCCTGCTCCGTTGGGCCCCAGAATCCTCGAAAGCAATTCGAGTGCCGGGTGCTGCTCTGACAACTCTTATTGAACATTTGTGCACTCAAGTGTGTGGCCGGGCTCTTTGTGCATTCTGCAGGAGACTGCGGAGCGCATCCTGCCGAATGCTCCAGCCGCTGACGGACGGACCGGCTGACAGGCTACCCCTCGGAGCTCTGTGGGGGTTTTTGTGGCGCTCGCACATATATTTGTTTATTTATTATTTTGACAAAGCTAAGCAATTTGCTAAATAGCACAGAGAGGGAGAACGTACATCAGCTTGAGAGTCGGCAAACAATTGAGGCAAAAGACGATTGACGGCTCAAACTGAATGCCAAAGAAATGTAATAGCACGAAAAGTGCTTGACTGGTGAGTCTACTCTTCCCTCAATTGATAGTGCTTCTATGTGGGGATTCCAGTATTAGTTGGAATTACGACTGACTGTGTTTTCATAAAGTTCTAGGGTTTCTGAGTAGAAGTAGGGAAAACATGAGCTGAACGAAGATGTAAAGATAGAACTTTATGTTTAAAAAAATAAAATTTATTATTAAAAAAGGCGTAGCATATTTACTATATATAAGAAGACATAAACTCCTCGGACTCCTTCTTCAAGTGTTTTGATTGCTTACCTCCAGTTCAAAATTGGTAGAGCAAACCGCGTCTGCACGGGCATTCGAAACTGCCAAACTGCATAATGAAAACTTGGCTCACTTTTTGATTTACAACACTTTGCTCCCCTTGCTCCTCCTGCAGGCACAATTCCTGGCTGAACTTTTACATCTGCTCGGCGACGATGATGCGCGGGTGCGGGAACACGCCGCCTGCTGTCTTTGCCGGTTTATAATGCAAACGGCGCGCCAAGAGCAGCCGGCAGTCGGCAGGGATGAAGATGAAGGATGCGAGATCGAAGGCAATGGCAACAGCACCGTCAACGTGGAAACTCAACAAACTAATTTCAATTTGCTGTGGGATTTTTTCGACTATCGCATATTTGGCAGCATGTCCGTGACGTTGCGTAATTTATTCCGGGCCAGTTCGACGATTGTGCCACCGTTGGCGGAACTGGATGCACTACCCTTCACTGCCTCCGGCTGCCCTGAGGCTGGCATCACGTCCATGATGGGAAGCAGCTCCTGGCCCTTAGGATCTGCAGCCGAAGCGGCAGCCTTCGCGGCGTCGGCCTACTTCGATGGCAGTTACGGCAACGGCATCGCCGAGGGGCATGTTTTTGCCATGGCGGGCCAACGTCAAATCGCGCTGGAGGAAAAAGTTTTGGCCAAAGTTTTGTATCGCTTGACAAATAAATTGATGACGCTGAATGATAAAAATTTGCAGGTAAATATTTGTGTGCTAGCCAGCCACCAATCGAATCGAACTCGGACGAAACTAAATCAAACCGGCCGAGTCTCTTGGCACCGCCCACTCTCATCCTGTTTTCCCTTTGCAGTTTGGCATAATTTACGCTCTGCGGGTTCTCCTGAGGCACTTCAATTTCGTGGACTATCAACAGGCCTGGGTGGAATTCAATTTCGTAGAAATTTGCATTAGCCATGCCTACTACAACAATGCAACGGCGGCGGACCTCAGTTGTCAGAACGATTTGATTGATGTGATGAGCAAATTAATGGCAGGTGAGTGGAGGGGCCTACGATCGTTGCCCTGGTTTACTATGTTATTTCCTCGTGCGTTAGCCCCATACATATTTTAATAGTAATGGCAGACATTCAAGTCCATACCACATTTGTGCATTCCTGTGCGCCTGACTGGGCTCCTGATATTTCCGATATTTATTGGAATTGTTCGACTATTGGCCGGTGCTTTGCGGCTCGTTTGGCTAATTTAATTTAACTGAAATTACAAAAACTGTAATTTCTGGTCTAAGACTGCATATTTAATTGCATTATGCTGTAATGAATGCCGTGGAAACGCTTGCATAAATCATTTTAATTAATTGTTTGTCATTAAATAGATTTGCATAAATATTTTCATGCTGCTGCGGCATAAGTGACTGAGCGTATTCTATTTTTTTAGCAGCTATTATTTTTAAATTTAATCAAGAATAATGAGAAATTAGCATAAATGTTTTTCAAATTTCCGTTTCACTAAAAGTGCTACCAAAAAAATGCTAATATAAAAAGTTCCGTAAGCCCCACTCATTTGTTAAAATTATCGAATATAGAATACACTCTGTTACCTGTTTTTTTTTTTATAAATAAATTATTTACTACGTGGGGCAATTGTTGCCAGGATAAAATCCTTTTTTGTGGGCTCTTCTATACGATTTATGTTGAACTTAAAATCGATGACCATTATGGTAGTTTTTATACAAAATTCGGAATATATGCAGTTTATAAAACAAATGCAATTGAAGAGCTTAATAGCACGAAAGCGTACTCAGAATTCCGTACAATGTGGCTGATTATATTTAATTCAATAATTTCCAACAGTGCCATTAACAAAGTGCCTCTAAAAAAACCCCAACAACTGTAACAACATCAACAGCAGCGTCGCCCCGGCTGCAGTAATGCGCAGCTAGTGCGCTAATAAACATTTCAATTCAATTTACAAAAATGTTTATAGCACGCAGCGCAAAAAAGCAAACAGAAAACCAAACTTCAACTCAATTTCATTAGTGCCATTTCACACAACCGCCACGACCAGAACGGACCGAGCCCATCCCAGGACCGGTCGACATGCATTAGGATGCTATAAATTTAGGGACATTGTGGCATTGCCTGGGGAGGGGCAATGGCGACAGGCTCTTTATTATTTATCATGCCGGCCGCGTATTTGCTATGCGCTAATGTAATCCACCATAATCAAAAAGTAATTAAATTATTAATAAACCATTAAATGTTAAACAATTTTTGTGTCAGCGGCGACGGCTGCTTCCACTCTGTCTGCCACTCCCACCCCCGCGTGCGATTACAATTTGCAATGCATTTGCATTGGCGCAGCGGGGGTGCGGCGCCCACAATGAACAATTTAATATTTAAGCCGCGTGTGCTTACCGGGTTGCGTGTATGGGTGTGTGGCATATCTGGACATCGATTTGAAAACAAAATCACCAAATGTTTTCCGACACTCTAGCGTGCGCTTCGTGATAAGTTTTGACAGTTGCCAAAATGTATGCAAATAGTTGCATTTCAAGCCCAGGAACCAAAACAAACAGCCAGCGAAAATCCTTTAATAGTGGCCTGAGTAAATTACAGTTCACCGATGGCTTAAAGCCACTGAACCACCAGCATCGTTACGTTTTAAGCTGGCTATCGTGTCCAGCTTAAATTCTGCACTTTATGAAAGTAATTATTGTGGAATTTAATAAAAAAAAACAGAAAAACTAAACACGAATGCAGTTATTAAGCGTTTTTATTATTAATTATGATAGGTTAAGACCGGGCTTAGCGTTTCATTAATCCAAATATCACCTGTTTCCGGTGGCTCAATCCATCTACTGTCATATCTTCTACCTTTCCGTGATATAATCGAACGTTGGCCTGGCGCCAAAGCGAAACAAATAAAAGCTGAAATGCGCGATAAATAAATATAAATTGGTAGCGGAAGGATGGCGTCGTCTCATTGCGATTGTGTGCGCGATTTTCAATTAATTAGTAAATGTAATGCAAACTGCGATCCGGGGCATCCGCTGGCAACCACTTGCCCATTGTGTCCCCGAAGGGGTTCTTTAAATGGCTCCCTTAACACTTAATTTTTATAAATATTTATGCGC
Organism: Drosophila mayri; assembly: GCA_008042485.1. Taxonomy (NCBI): domain Eukaryota; kingdom Metazoa; phylum Arthropoda; class Insecta; order Diptera; family Drosophilidae; genus Drosophila; species Drosophila mayri. The sequence goes on along the minus strand of VNJN01006954.1, from coordinate 679,441 downwards.
ATACAATTTAATTTATTTGTAAATAATATTTTTTTTTTTGCATCGGCATTTCCTCTTTGCCACGCTGGAAACACAAATTTATATTGCTTATTGCCGCTGAACGTTGCATTGTTGACACATAAATTGAAATGCTGCGCGTCTGCCCACTACACACACACAGCAATTAATGCGTATAAATCATAGCATACTTTGAAGCGTTTTCCGCTTGTTACCTATGCAATTTTTGTTTTAATTTCCCATTATTTTCCCGTCCTCATGAATTGCCATAGCAGCAATCCCATTGAACGGCTGAGTTCCCATTGCAAATCCATTAATGCGTTTTTAATTTTGTGAGCTGCAATTACGCAGCATTTGTATAATTTTAAGTGCTCGTTTGCATTGCAACCCAATTAGCCGAGGCGGGAACTCTTAATTTGCGATTAATAAGCCTCCAATCCGCAAATCTATCCACTTGTAGGTGCCATGTTGAGCTCTGGTGAGCCCAGGACTGCCCACCTGGATTTTCTGCTACGTCACAGCCTCAAGATGCTGAACATCTACTACCACTTGGTCACCAATCAACGCCCGCCCTCCGGCTCGCACTCATCCAGCTCGAAGGCGCCCAAGAGCGAGCTCTTCACCCGGGAGCAGCACGGGGCAGCAGCCCTCCAGACTCTGGGTTACTTTGCTGGCGATTACGTTTACATGAAACTTTACAACATTTTAAGAGGTGCTAATGACAGCTACAAGGTAAGTCAAGCCACGGACTCGCAGACTCGCACACTCGCAGATTCGCAGATTCAGCGGGAGCCACCGCCATTAAGTCGCTGGTGGCGCCGAAATGGCAAAAGTTGCGCGGCACGTGCACTGAGATTTCCCGGCACCTAGCATCCAGCTTCCCAGCTTCCATCTCCCGTTGCAGCCCCATCGCCGTTAAGGAATCTAGATGCACGTACAGCGCAATGCGCCGTTTTATATGCAACACTTTCTGCCGGTGCCACCGCACTGGCAATGAGTTGTAAAAATTCAACCCGCTACGAAATGCAGCCAGCGTAGCATCCTCACTTGACTTTTGCCACTCGCAGCTCAAACAGAAACTTCTCGGCGCTGACTGACTTAATGTGCGGGTTGCATTAGCCCACCGCCTCATCCATCCAAATGCCTCATGCAACTCTTTTATTTTCTCCTTCGCACAGATAACGATAAATCACGAGGCCGGCAGCTTATTAATTTGTCTCCTGAAGACTTGCCTCAACGCACTGAGCCTGTGCCTGGAGTCCCTGCCGAGTGCCTCGCCCCCGGAGCTGAAATTAATCGAAGAAATACTCCACTATTTGACCAAGCTCATAAATTATGCGCCCGCCGAGTGCGTTGCATGTCTGCGGCAACTGTTGAAATATTTATTCGCCCAAAATTATGCCAGCCAAGTGCGGGTGCAGCCGTCGGCCACCGATGGCCACCATGCCGCCTTCACGCGGCCCTACTTTGTGGCCAAGGGCAGGGGTCATGGCGTCGGCTCCACATTGTTGCCAACAATAAATTCAAAACCGGAGCACGGAGCAGGAGGAGCTGCCCGACAACCAATTGATACTGTCCCACTCCAGGCGCTGGGCATGCTCTTTGTGCGTGGCCTGCAGTCGCCCACACCGCCGGCGGGAGACTGCGCCAGGCTTATAAAGCTATTCGAGCCCCTGGTCATCTACTGTCTGACGGTGAGTACACTCTAAGAAAATGCATTATTTGGCAGATTAACTATGATGGATGAGCTAGAATTATAGATAAATAAAAGGCCAAAATGGTTAGAAAAATATTGATTTATTTTATTGACAAAACCGATTTTAAAATTGAAATTGAATTGGATAATTTGTTCAAGTGTTGGGACTACCAGCGAAGGCTAATTAATTTTAGTTGTAGCCAATTTGTTTGATTAAAAATGCACAGACACGAAGGCCAGGCGACCCGGGGAAAAGTCCTTAATCTTTTACGTATGTGAGTGAGTGTGTGTTGGGGCTCGAAGCGCATCCATTGATATTTTATTAATGGCGAACATGGGTGGAGCACTAGTATTCCCTCATGTAACATAATTCCCCTACTCTGTTCTTGCCCCCGGCAGCTCTTCATGAAGTCCAACGCGCTGATTCAGGCGCCCATATTGCGACTGCTTTCGCAGCTGCTAGAGCTTAATGTAACCTACAGCATATTGGATTCCAAGAATGTTATATTCGAGCAAATACTGAACAACATGGATTTAATAGAGGGAGGCATCGATAGGTAAGTTTAAATAGCTTAAACTTTAACAGAATAAATGCAAAAACAACTTTATTCAAAGATATCCGTTAAATATTTTCCAAATGAAAAAAACCTCCCAGCAATCCCTTAGCCCCTTAAGCTTTAACATAGTTTCTGTTGTTTTAGGAACGCCTTCATCATTGTTCCACCCATGCTAAGATTCCTCGTGCAGCTCACGCACAAAAGCGATCGGCAACTGATCACCATACCCAAGATCATTAGCATCACCAACAATCTGCTGGCCAGCAGCTCTGTGCGCGAGGTTGCTTTGCTGGCCCTCAGAACCTTAAGCTACGAGCTGTTTTTCATGCAAAGCCAGCTGGAGGAGGCCCTGGACACCGACAGTGGTCATAATTCAAGCCGGACAGCTTGCCAGAGCCCATTGAGTGCGGCACCCACGCCGGAAACCAGGGAGGCCCTGCTAGCGCAGCGACGCGAACTCGACACGCAAAGGGAAGTGGTGCTGGGCATGCTGGAGAAGTTTATCGAGGCCCGGCCGAGCCAACAGGTGCTGGCCCTGCTGCTGCTGTTCGAGCGAAGCGTGGAGCAACTGGAGGAGGCACCGTATCGCAGTGCCCAGGATGCGGACACCGTGTACGGGATTCTTTGTCGAGGTCTCTGCTCACGGCAATTGCGACTGCATACCGCCGGAGATCTGCGGCTGCTGGAGACCTGCTTCCGCAACAACGGCAATCATGTGCTGGCTGACAGCAAAGGATTCCTGCAGCTGCTGCAGCTGTTCATCGAGCAGGTGGGTTAAATATGCAGTGGCCTATGACTTGACAAAGCACTCAGCCAATTCACAGCTGCCCGTCAGTGGCTCAATTATGGCATGCATTAAGACTCCGGCAGATCCACCGTTTGCCGGAAAACCCCTGTCTGTCTATCCGTCCGTTTGGTTTCGATTGAACTCATAAATATGCGTCAGGCCTGCTTAAATATAGATGTGCACACACACTTCGAGGCGTCAGGCAATTTGCAATATTTATGAATGCAGACAGAAACTTAAAATCCAGCTCGACATGCAAATGAACATAAAGCCGTCTATCAGCCGCCGGTTTGGCAGGCTGCCAAGGCAAATGACATATGAATGTCCTTATGTCCTGATGTCCTGGCGTCCCGAGAAGGTGTTAAACGGGCGTGCCTGGCATCCACTTAATAATATAATTGAAGTAATGCCACAAATTACAACACTCTCAGTTTGGAAACGATGGCCGTGAGACTTAACTGGTACTTAGGCCAACGCCTGCAGCTGCATAAATTGATCTCGTTGACATTAAATGGAAGTGCGGCAGATGTTTCGTCTGCGATTCAAAGATGACAGACGATTGTATGTCCGGATGGCTCATCAATTTGTATTCATTGCGCCATCAAAGAGTCAGTGCTCAAAGGGTTTAGTGTTGTCCAAGGCAAACGGGGAGTGTTCCCGGAACTTTGAGCTGGCGAGCTCTTCAACGATTTGTCATTACCTGTCCGTCAGGGCCTTCGTCCAACCCTTCACATTTACATACACACGAATGCACTTAGTTGCAGTTACAGGGCAATTTTTTATATCGCCGTTTTGTCCCCCATGTTGTTACTGTTGCACTGGCAACAGTGCCGGTGGCATGGCTGTACTGCTGATCCATGTGGCGCTGTAGTTAATGTGGCACATGTCGTATACGTGACATTTTTAATACCTACGCTTCAACGCCGCACATTTTCAACTATTAATGCGCATTTAAGCTACACATGCATTAACTGTCGGGCTCCCTGCCAGCCAACCAGGCAGCCAACTCGAGCTTCGAGCTGCAGCCACGCCCTCCTCATGCCCATTCCCATCGCCCACTCCTCCTACTACTTAGCCCGTCCAGACCAGTCAACCGTTATGCTACAGTTAAAACCAACTTAATTACACAGTCTCCCTGGCACAGCCGGGTGTGTGTTGATACCGGCTCTTGGTTGTGCGAGTGTGTGTGTGTGTTTTGTGAGCCCACTTGTCGTTGTCGTAGGCAGTCAATTGCATGTGAAGACTCCGTGCATCCACCTGTCTAACGGCATTGGCCGGTGGTCACCCCCAAGTCATCCTCCCCCATATCCGTTCGTATTAATGGCGACCTGACACTTTACTGCCGCCGGCTATTCAACTTCATTTAACTTGTAAGTTATGCGCAAAGCTTAAAAACTTTAACTAATTATCGTTTATTTAATTTGGACACATAAAAAGTGGAGGCGGCAGGGAAATTAACAGAGTTTTACGCAGTCTCCGTCGCTCAGGTGGCATGAGTAATTAAGTTTGGCCTTCCGCCGCACATAGCCATGTTTATAAGCGTATTTATGTGGGCTGTGCGATGTGGGCTATGGGATGGATGCAGGCATGTTGACTAGTTGACGGCAGCAGCGTTTTAATTGAAATTGAAATTGCGCCGCAACTTAAATAACATTCTGCGTGTAAACATTGACTCGAGGAGGCACTAGGCGTTCAAAAAAAGCTTATTTAAAATGCACCACAGCCAGCGGTCCGTGCCAAGAGGCGTAAATGGATGCATTCGCCGTCCGTCCGGCACACATGTGCAGGATGGGCATTGAGGAGCTGGTGCTGGGTGCAGTATAAGGGGACTCCCTTCTAATTACTGCCGGAAAATATGTTGATGTTGGTGCTGGCAACTTTGTCACACAAATTTATGCAAAGTTTCACACTTTACTGCACTGGCGGTCAACAACGAAAGGAGTCATCAGCATCAGGCAACGAACTTACTCCTCTCCGTTCTTCTTTTTCCTTGCAGGGCGTCGGGAACTTTGGTGATTTAGCTCTGGCCATGGTTATGCTGGCCAACGTAATCCTTAAGACCGAGGAAATTTATTTAGTGAATCACATAAAACTTTATTTGAAAAATAATCCAACTGCCGAGCGGCGGCTGCAGGCTTTATTGCCCTCCACATCGACCACTCCTCCGCTATGGCAGGACGAGGCGCCATCGACGTCTTCGGCGGCTGCAGCTGCCAGAGCCGCGGCCGCTGCTGCTGCCTCCTCCTCCGGTCGCGCCGCCATCAGTGAGATTAACTATTTCGCGAAGGTTCTAAGTGAGAAGCTGCTCGCCTGCCTGGATGCCGTGTTGGGCGGAGCCACATCCCCAGCCTCAACTGCAGCGGACCACGCCTACTGCCAGCTAGCCGGGCGTTTCGTCGATGCCCTGAATAACGTCGGTTGCCGCTCACGGCACAAGGATGCACTTCAATCAGTTTTCCGCTTGGTTTTGGCCGAGTCTGAATTTCTCTGCAAATACTACAGCCTGCTGTTGATGAGTGCCGCCGGCCAGGGTGGATCTGGCTCACTGGATGCCTTGCTGCTGGCCTGCATCAGACTGACACTAGCCATGAGGCTGGAGGAGCCGGTGGTACTGCTGGAGCAGGCCGCCCAGCTGCCGTTGAAACGGAACCTGCAGCGGGCGTTGTTGCGCGAAGTTTGTGGCGCCAATGTGGTAAGTGCACTGTAAATAATACTAATAGGTCACCAGTAATTAATATATGGGGGGAAATTATATTTTTCCTAGTTGGATTTACCAATTATTTTATAACATTATAATCAAAAAGAATTTTTTACTGATCCTCTTCTAGAAAATAATTTTTATTTCAATTCCAGTTCATTAAGTTTTAGTAACAAAGGTTCCAGTTACCAGTTTTTTGTTCTATATGCAAATGAGTAGGAGGGGTGGGCTGGAGTAATGGCGGATCAGACACATTAGTTTAATTTGAATTTGGCAGACGACGCCGATGCTGGGCCGCCACTCCCCCAGTTCCCCCACCGGATGCCCAGGCTATTTACAACACTGCGAATTTTTCCAGCTGACAGTTGTCGCACTCGCAATTTTGCGGTTCACCGCATCGGGTTTTCGGTTTTCGGTTTCGGCTCACTGTCCCACCCAGCAACTGTGAGCCTTTAAATTGTGGGCTTACTTTAAGCACAGTTCACGGTTTATTGGCGGGCATAATTTTAATTGATTGCCACTCGAGCATGCGCCACTTGTTGGCTAATGGCCCGCGCCCCGGAACAAATCACAAATGTCCACTAATTGCAGGGCTGCGACTGGAGTGCGCAACAAGTGCGCCGCTTGTTCGACGGCAGGTATCTGAATTTCCTAATTGCTGACCACTTGGAATTCCTCTGCGAGCTCTGCCAAGAGCGCCCCGAGTGCGGCTCATTACTGCAGGTGGCCCTGCTCCGGAACGCGCACTGCTTGAGTCGGGTAAGTTGCTTAAGACTTTGCATAACAAAAGCCAGTTCCCCGCCTTTGTGAGTGTCCCTCCATGCGCCTTGCCTCTCTTCTTCACACAGCAATCCATTCGCATCGTCCTTCGGTTATTGGGACGTCTTTGTGAGTCCGCGGAACAAAACGCCCAGGGAGACGCTGGAGTCGATGCCTGTCCCGTGCTGCAGGCCCTGCAACTGCTAAGTAGCCTTCACCAGCTGCACGACGGACAGCGTTCGCTTCAGCTGGCCATGGAGCGGTTGGCGCGGCGACTAACCGCCCAGAGCGGGCCTGTCGCCAGGAAGGACATCTATGAGCGACTCGTGGAAGGAGACCTGGCCGGGGGCGAGGACCAGGATGCCCTGCGAACGCTGCTGTAAGTAATACCCTGGCAATTATTCATCGAAAGCAATGGCAATTTGTATTCAGATGATTACAAAGATTGATGCTAGGGTTCGTCACTTTTTAAAAATGTAAAATTTACTGCAAAATATAAATATAATAATTCACAATTTATTTATAATCTGAATAATCCTTAGAAAATCTGCATGAAATAAATAAATTAAATATAAATACTAGAAAAGCAAAGGTTTCATACCGAGGTATCCTTTAGAATGTTGCTCCCTTTCTTGGCAACCTGAGTACCAACTAAAAGCAAGCCCAAGAGTGCTCCAAGTTCGGATCAACAGACTCTCATTACCCCTTGATGCTTTTATTTATGTTTCATTGCTCCGGATCGCAGGCTAAAGGACTTGGAGTGCCGCCAGGACAATGAGACTGCAACGCCGTCGCGCATAATTGATGAGAGCTGGCTCTTTGCGCAGGTAAATGGAACAAGCACTTGGCCATTATGGCACTGCCACAGCTAATTTGTTGTTTTTTCCTCTTTCATTTCTACTTTCCAATGCCCCTCCTTTGACAACTTGCAGCTAATCAAGTTCGCCACCCAACATGCGGATGCTCCGCAGCAGCAGAAGCAACTGATGCTACTCCTCCTGGAGATACAGTCGGAACCAAAGCTGAACCGCCTGCTTCGGAGCCTGGGGGCTGAGCAGGAGGCTCGGCTACTGCGCCACGCCATCGCAGGCTCCCTAACCGCCATGCTGTCCGACTTTCAGCAGAAGTGCATTCAGCATGCACCGCACATCAACTACATGCAACTGCCGCCTCTGGCGCGAGTGTCCTGCTCCTTGCTCCTGGCGAAAGTGGTTTCGATAACGGCCTCCGAATCCCTCGCACCACCCACCGTCGTGGAACTGGATGTGGCCCGGGCGGTGGCCTCGTTGATGGCCTGTATACGGAATGTGGAGAAAACGGCGCTCATTTACATAGATGCCCGGCTGATGGAGAAGTTCGTGGGCGAACACCTGCTGCGCCAGGAGGATCTGCCGCAGTTGATGGCCTACCTCGGCTGGCTGGCCGGGGTGGCCAAACAGATTTTGGCCAAGCCAACACGACAGGACACGGAACAAGACGCCCTGGGCGTGCTTTTGGCCACCGTGGATGCACTCTTGCTGCAACCGCTCGTCTGGAGGGACTTAAATGCCAGTTCGGATGCCGGACTGCGGTGCGAGCTGCTCGACCTTCTGGGCTCGGTGGCTCGGTGCATTCTGCAGGATACCATATTCTATCAACGGCATCGCCTGGACAGAGGCGGCAGCGCGTCCAAGGGACCAGCACCGCAGGCGATTTTCCTGGCAAAATTGATTGAAACGCAAATTGATATCGAGCCCCTGGACAGCGGTAGGGTCTTGGCAGGCGGCGAGGATGCTCGGCTGCAGTTTGTTGGCCAGGAACTGGCCCAGGTCCAAGTACCATTGGTAAGTGACATTGGGGCTGGTCATTTGTCAGTCTGACCCAGCAGCCCTCTTCATTTTCCCTCTCTCTTCCAGTCGCTGGTGGCCTCCATTGGTACTTCGCTGCTACGCACACACCAGTTTTATGCCTACGCGGTGACTCCTCCAGAACTTATCCAGCAGTCAGAGGAGCAGCTGCCTCAGCAGAAGCAACAGGCCGATGGCAAGTTGCCCACCATTCCTGTGGACAGTCTGAGCGATGTGGATATCCTGCGACAATTTGTCAAGCGGTGAGTTGTGAGAAAATGAAGAATAACTCGAAGAGAGTCTACAAGTAATGTAGATTTAAGGCGATAAAATTGGAATGAATGGAGTATTTATTTTATCCTTGTTACCTTTTCTTTTTATTAAGTACTGAAAGTCTTACTTAAATATTTAATAATAATAATGCATCGTCATATAAACCATGTCCCAATGGAGCTAATTCAGAGAAGTATCCAAAATGTGCCTAATTAAATCAGCTTATATTCGAGGTCTTGTGTTAAACCAGGCGGGCTATGATTTCGTCACCTTGCCCGTAGGCGCCATTGTCCGACTGGTCAACTGTGGCTTCCCTTATCAACTGACCAGGCTCTGATGCATTGTGTTTGCTGCTGCTCCTCCTACTGTGGCTGTTGCTGGTCTTGGTGTCGCTCCTGTCGTTGTCATTGTGTCCGGCAACAACAACAAAGTTGCTGACAATGCTCTGACAGCGTTGACGAGCGCATGGCAGCTACATGGAGCGATGATGAGGACTGCGATGGCGACGACTATGGCTAAACCGCAACTGGAAACATCAACATCCTGTTGTTCTATTACAAACACAAGCACGCAAACAACCACAAACACACACACACACACATATGTATGTGGGAGTGCGAGCCGTAAGACTTCATTGTCATCGTCATTGTCCTTGGCTTGTTTGCCTCGTCCTTGTCACTTGACAGGCTCCCCGGCCGACTCCCCGGCACGCCGGCCTAGCCATTGCTGTTCCATTGTTTCGATGGCAGTCGTCATCATTACGCTGTCAGCCGAAAGCTGATGCTGAATCGTCATCAGCCAGGAATTGGGCGGAATAATTGTACACGGCTAGATGTCCTGAAACTTGACTTCCCGCAAAGTATGCATACTTGCACCCAAACTCCAACTTGCAGGCACTCTGGAGCTCGCACTCGCACTTTGGCGCCCCAGCCCGCGCCACTGAGCCAATCCATTTTTGGCTGTTGGCGGACCGACAAGAGCGCAAACATCAAAACCACATCAGCAGGGATGCTGGCAAGCAGCTCAGCGCAGCGAGGAAGGCTGCGAGGATGATAACGACAAAATCCCCTAAAGGGCTGACGGAGCGGAACATCAACAACTCTATTAGACGAAACTCTGTGCAGGATCAGCATCACCAACAGCAACAGCAACAGCAATGGCGACGGCATCAGCATAGACATGCATTTTTGCCAAAGGGGGTTGGGCTAAAAGCCGCCGGTTGGGGGCTAAGAGCTGGCTAAAAGACAGCACGGCAGGAAGAACCGCCGTCGAGGCAGCGAGCGATATAAACAAATTATGAGCAGCAAAGTGAGATAAATGCATGTGTGCGTGTTGCAGATGGCTGCCAACAAAAGACACGTCATGCAGGGATATGTATCAGGATGTGGATGTGGATGTGGATGCGGACGGCTGCCTTTAGCTCCAGAAACATTGTTGCTAATTGCACAGAAACCACCACGATGCACAGCAGCATCAGAGCACCCCGGGCTCCGGTGGATGGAGCTGCTGCTGCTGCTGCTGCTGCTACATCACTGGCTGCTGCCTAAAGTAATCGAAGACTAATTGACATTTTAGGCCTTCTCGCAGTCAACATATATGTATGCATGCATGCATACCTATGTACATGTATATTGCATATTTTAAATATTTCAAGAGGCCGGACTAATTGAATTAAAATTTCAAGCATTTGCTGAAAACATTTTATGCAGAAATTTCAATTTCCAATTAATTACATACACACGCATAAGCATACCCACATACAAACTATAACGCTCTGCTTCTGGTAATTAAATTGACACTTATAGCCACTCTCGTTCATTTTTGATTCCAGGCTCTCCATCTTCGGCTTCACCACCCGTCAGCAATTCGAGGAGTACTTCATGACCTGCCTGCTGCTGATCAACCAGCTGTACGACGAGCACATGGTCGATCAGCAGGAACAGTTTCAGATCAAGCAGGTCTGCCTGCAGGCCATCCTCGAACTTTTAATGACGTACAAAACTTTTCCCATTGTGGGCCAGGCCAATGGACAGTTCCATCACACGACTCGCTGGCAGCGCATCACTTGTGACAGCATTAGGTGAGTCCCTGTTCCCGTTGAACGATGGCGGTGCTCCCCTGGATAGCGTGCTTGTTCGGGGGCACTGTGTTGGTGCCACACAGCCAGGCAGAAATTTATGAAAATTAAAATTCAGAGCGCAGTGGGAAAAGTTTTTAATGTGTAAATGGCAAAAAGTACAAATTAAATGCGAACGGCAAAAGTTGAGTCTGTGAATGAGCGTGCAGGTCCTGATTTTGTTGTGCTCATATTATATCGTCCCTCTATCCCTCCGTCCGTCCGAAAAAAACCTTCAACTTTAAATGCACAACTAATTTGTTAACATGGGAGCGGCCAAAAACAATTTGGTGAACAAGTTTTCGGATGCTTTTACAATGTCTGCGCTTTTAATTAAAAGCGACAAAAAGTCCTTGTTGGAGCCACCACGATATTGCATATATGCCGTGACGTGAGCACATGAATTATGAAAACAATTTTAAAAGTTAACGAGTGCCAAACTCTTTTTTCATGTCTCGTGGTCGACGCGATTCAATTGCCAGCAGAGGCGGACAGTAAAAAAGCCAAGCACCGAACCAAGCTGAAATATCAAAAACTCTCTGTTGACAACCCCTAGGAAATTTGTGGAACACACATATTTTTCGAATTAGCTGACCAGAGATTGCATTTATATACGACGCTGCTGCTGTTCCTGCCGGGTAACACGAGACTCTCTGGCAAATACTTTCCTCCCCATGTGGACTTTATAAATTTGTTTTTAATTACAAGCAAATATGTGTGTAGTTTGCCCAGCTCTCGTGCCTGTTGCCCAGTCAACAGTGCGTATACGCTATTTAGTAGCGCCCGCCTTATCGACCCGTTCAACCCGACGTTTTTCCCATACATCCATCAATTTTGAATTCGTTTTTTTATTACCCTCACAGCCTGAAGAAACTGCACAAGGTGCAGCTGCTGGTGGACGCGTGCAGTGTCTTCTATCAGCCCAATCTGGAGCGGCAGCTGGCCCACGACAATGTGATTGGCACACGCACCTTTGCGGCCAATCAATACGATCTCAATTTCAGCTGGGCCCAAATGGAGGCCCATGCGGGCGCGGGCATGGGCACGGGCGAGGAGGCGACCTCCACGGCGGACATTAAGCAGTCCTGCGAATCGGATGTGCCTGACATGGCAATGCGCAACTATCGCCATTTTACGCAGCTGTCGGGAATTGACTTTCGCAGCAGCACGCAGCTGGTCTTTGACGTACTGCAGCAGATGATCGAGGTAAGTCCGCCGACGAGTTCGGTCGCCCGTCAAACTTTTGCGACTGTCACGTCCCGCGCATTGCCTGCATTCGTCACAGGCCGTGCATTCGCCGAGTGTAATTTGATTATGCAAGCTGCTCGGCGGACATTAAGGAGGCAGTCAGGCAGCCAGGCTGTCGGGGCAGCCAGCCAGTGCGTATGAGCGATCCTTGGGGGCTTGCGGCGTGACTCGTGATTTGGCACTGATTTAATTTGCAGCTGCAACTTTCCATAACTCTTTTGCAATTTCCTCTTTCTGTTTCTATTTCTGGTCCGACCGACAGATGAATCACATCCTAGTGCTGCCCAATTTGGTAAAGTTTTGCGAGATCTGCGAGAGTCGCGACCACATCAAGTGGATTAAAGAGCGCTGCCTTAAACTGCAGGAGCAAGTGGCCATGGACGATACGATTTCACATCAGGTAAGTGGATTGTACTTTGAATCAATGCAATGGAAATATTTAAACATGTTTTGCAAGTGTTTCTCCTTTGAAAATATACAAATTTCCTAGTTATTTGTGATAATTAGTTTAAGTTCTATAAAATAAATAAACCTTATGTTTTAATGACTGGCCTCTCAGTGTATTTCTTTCCCAGTTTCTATTGTTTTCGATGCTAATGTTCTCTGAATTCTCTAGCACATAATCTACTTATTGTGCCGCAGCCAGGCCCTCCTCATACCCAGCCTGGGCGAACTGCAGGCATTGTGCTCCCTGATTGGCAACGTCTACTTGAAGAGCACGCACGGCTTTATACGCATCGCTACGCTGCAGGGGCTGCTCTGTCTGCTGGAGTGCTGCAGCAAGACCAACACGACAATGGGCAGGATGAGCGAGGAGCTGACATTGTTGCGAGCCCTAATTGTGGGCTACATCAATCGCCATGGCATCATCGATGAGAGGTGAGTAACAGGCCTGCAACGGCATCCGCAATCAGGAGTTTCTGTCGAACATAATTTGCCTCACTATGCAATTAATATCCTCTCGTCCAGCTGGTAGTTATTATCCGTGCGTTTGCAGTTCTCAGCTTAGAGGAAAAGTCGAATATACTTGAGCACCGAAAGCTATACCTGGTACCATCTTGAATTGAAACTCATCAACATGGCCGGGAGGGGTTTCCTATCTGGCTGGGCTCCCGCTGCTCCTGCCATGTCTGTATCTGCTCCACAGATCCACTCACTAATGGCAAAAGTTCTCATTTCGCATTAGTTACCTCGTCTCATCGGCATCTGGGCTCTGTGGTCTGATGTGGTGGTACTGCTGCTGCTGCTGCTTCTGTTTCTGCTTCCACCTTGCTTGCTGTTTAGGGTGTTATCAAAAAGTTTTCAAGGACTGCGCCGGAAGCAGCCAGGCCCTCTGCCCGCTCTGTAAGGGATATGCCGGCAGAGGAAGTTGCTCTAACTCGACAACGTGCAGAACATCGATGAACCATGGCCATTGAAACTTTGCTCTGCTGCTTTCGATAGATTTTCCAAAGTCAAGCGCACCCGCAGCACTCCCTGCTCTGATCAATGGTACTATGGTGTTGTGCTGTTGTTTGCGCTCGCCAACGAATTCTAATTATTGGCTGAGCAGCTGCTCCTCCTCGTTTGCGGCTTTTGATGGAATTTCATATGCTGCGCTTCGACCGCGCCGAAAGTTTGTTTTGCGTTGCCCCGACAAGTCCTGAAAACGCGTCAAGATTTAAATTTTAAGTTCGATGTGCTGCAACCTTGAAAGAAATAACTCAAATTCCCCCGCTGCCCGCGGGTCCACGCAACATTTATTCGGCAAACGCAGCGTGTGCGGGGCCAATATGCTAAAACCTCAGCGAAAATTGCAAACTCCAGGGATACTGGCCATAAAATCAATGGATGGCCTCGCCGATTCGCAGGCAGCGACCACGGCAACTAATCAGCAAGCAGGCCAGGCTCACACCCGTGAGTCCTCGCCCGAACTAATTATTTTGTAATTTTACGCGCCAAAACCAATGAGGGGGAGGGTGGAGATAGGGTTGGCATTCCTGCCCATGGGGTAGAGTTCGGCGGATGCAATGCTGCGGTCATCAGACTTCTAATTAATTTAGATGGAAGCATGCCGCGGGCAGCTGCTCCGTGTGCATTCAAGGCTATCGCTTTACATTTTACCCGCTGGACTTATACCTCGTTCTTGGTCTCTTTTTTCAGCCCCCTGCAGTTCAGCGTGGAGCACACCAAGCTGGTCTGGACGCTCAATTACAGCCTGATCGAGTGGACATCGAAATTCGTGCCGCAATGTCATCTGTTGTCAAATGCAGTCATTGCGGCCAGCAATTTGTTGAAGACGACCGCCGACGAGGAGCTGTATCTCTGCGTTCTGCATGTGAGTATCGCCACGAAGGGAATGGGGGGGGTCAATAGAGGCAATGCAGGGCACAGAGCGAAGCGCAGTGACTTAGCATGCCACTTAAATGCTTGTCAGCCTTGTCTAGCCGCCATCAGGCCACTTACTAAATGTCAGCCAACTAGCCGAGCACAAATCTGCCTTCCTGCCTGCCCGACTGCCATTGACCGGAGTAAACGCTGGGCAATCTGCTGGCCATCCTCCTCTCGGCTCCTAGCCCGGAGCTCTGGCCCCCAGCCGTGACTTGCTGGGCTTAGCCGGGGCTACCCACGTTGCGCTTAATTGGTTTTTTGATTGACAATTTTCAAAACGGACCGAGCGAGCTGTCATGCCAGCGGCGAGCCCCCGGCAAACCTCGAACAGAAAGAGCCCCAGAACCGGAGCTGCCATAACTGAAGGAGGCGCTGCCAAAAAACGAATGGGAACAGGGGAGCAAAAGCTGAAATGTTTATTGGCCAGACCGGAACTCGCACGTGTCGCGGGTCAATTGCAGCCCGTTGCCAAATTGAACGTAATGAAAAGGGTTGCAGAGGGTGGTGTGTGAGCGCTTAAACGTTGCGTTTGCTATAAACATACATATATGCTATATATGGTATATGTAGTATTTATAGTATAAAGAAATTTCTCAATTGGCGGGCGTAATTTGCCGGCATTTAATACAGAGAACTGAGATTTTAATTGCAGTTTACGAGTACGGCGAGCGAGCGCGGCAAGTAATTAAAAACTGTTTTTGCACTGCATACTTCCGGACGATGTTCGGACGAAAATTAAATTCGACTTTTTAAGCAATTTATGAAATTTGCACTCAATTCAATTGTACCATTTTGTTGCTTTCGCTGTGGCTGGTGGCTAAGTGTTGTTGCTGTGGCTCTTGCTGGCCATGTCCTTGTTGTTGCCTGCCTTTTGCTTTGATGGCCACAGTCGGGATGCGAATCACAACCAATGGCGGAGGCAGAGAAGGAATAAGCGGGAGAAAGCGCAATGGCGCGCAGCGACAACAGCGGCCATAACAATAACAATTTGCCACTCAATTAGCGTGGCCATTACTGAAAAACCCACTTAAGTATGCAATGATAAAAATTCAAAAGCGAATCGAGAGCCGCCGCCCAGCTATTTCTATGAATTGTCCTTCGCCCAACCCCCCCTCCATTGCTTTTGCGAATATATTGCTTATTGTATTTATTTATCTCTTTGTCTCTGCCCAGGGCCTGGAGCGAATGGTGGTCAATAGTGGAGTGCCTTCGCGTGGTGCCCAGCCTACTGGAAGGGAGGCAGCCGCCGGAGTTGGAATCGGAGTAGGAGCAGCAGGAGCAGGAGCAGGATCCGAGACCGGAGTCGGAGTCGTGGTCACACCGCAGATGCGACATAAAATTGAAAAACTTGCACTCGAATTGCTGAAAATGGAAAATGAGAAATTTTCGATTCCGGCATTGAAATTGCTTTTGTCCTGCATGTATGTGGGTGAGTATTCAATACTCGTGCTTCGGGGGTCGGCGGCACAAAGGAAATAACAAAAGTAATACCAAGATCAAATAAGGGAGAATATGAACGAACGCAAAGGGAAATCGAGGGGACTTACAAGGGGAGTAACAGAAATATTTTGTAATTTCATTTAATGCCGCATGGGCCGCGAATGGGTTTTGTTGTTATAAGAAAATTGCACAAAGGACGAGGGGAGGAGATCCAGGAGGGCAGCAAAAGACTAGGGGCGAGACAGAGACAATTGAGTGCGTTTTTGGGGGAGATGTGGAAATGGAAATGACGAGCTGAAATTCCCAATTTCGAAAACCTACACCGAAGTTTAAAGAGACTCCAATGACAGGACGACATTAGTCCGCACTCCGGCCAAGTGTACTATATTCTCTTTACGCGCCCAATATCCTTTATTTGGCTGCTGCCACGTCCGCGGCCGTTGTCCCGTGTCCTATGGCCCGAGTTCTGTGTGCGATGTCCGATGTCAGATTTTAAACGCGTTCACTAGCTCTGGCCGTGGCGCACTTTGTGTGTTTTGCGGGTCAACAGTTTGGCGCTGATCATTATGGCCATGAATGCACTGCCATTCTGTGCCCTTGCCAGCGAAAGGCTAATTGCTGTCGCCAGCCAGCACACACACACTCACTACCGACTGTTGCTCCTGGTTTCCCTCTTTTTCCTGATGCTGGTCCACGCGTATCGCGCTCGCCGCTGGCCAGCAATTATCCCTGCTGCCGTTATTAGCGCAATTCCAGGACAATTATTATCGTTTCCACTGTCGCACACATTCCCGGGCAGCCGCCAGCTCCTGTCATGTGCTAATTTCCTTTATGCTAAAATGTTAGTTTGGCGGATTTTAGGAGCAAAAGTTTGTCTTTTTTTTAATGCTAAATAGAGGTTTACCTTTCATGATACAACTAGCCTTAATAACAAAAACAACAAATAGCAGGTGAGAGTTTCTTCAACTCAAATAACTTACATAGAAAACCTTCCGTAAGATATCCTGTTGCCTCGGCATAAGTGCAGCTTAGGCCACATGAGTGCTCATCCTTGTTTAGTTCATTAGCCAGGACTGTTGTTTAGGTCGACATGCTCAGGTGTATATGAAAATCGCCTCGATACGGGTCAATCGTAATCCGCTCAGTCTCGTTTCATTTCAAAAGCTAAGCCCATCGATTCCCTTTGCTCTACTTCGTTTTCCAACTGATTCTCTTTAGACAAGAAAAAACAGCCGTCAACCATTTTAAGGCTAGCAAAAACAGAAAAGATTTCCCATCGTTTTTCCTTGCCTTTGCAGGCTCTTTCTACGAGAACGAGTAGGAGGATATGTGTACAGGGAGGTGTTGCCAACCTCCTATGCTGGGCTATTCCTGGCCAGAAATTATGCAAGTCGTTCCACAAATATGTCGAGAAATGGCCGCGGCAGGATGCATGCGTAGTTGAAAGTGCGTTGGTGGTGCCTTTGCGTGTTTGCCGTGCACTTTGTCAGTGGGGCAGGATTGCCGACCGCTGAGTCCCTTACGCCATGGCCACAGCTCGCAAATCCTTTGAGAAATGTCAATGTTTGTGTAGCAGCCCATTCGCGATGCTTGCTTCGCCCACTAAATGGCGGCAACTGCCTCGATTTTGGGCCCTGCCAACACACAAATCTCGTATACGCAAAACGGGACTGGATCCAGGCTGGGGTTCCCAACTAACGGACGCATCCTGGCGGAAGTTGGCCATTGCTGGGCACGCTTTTTTGCTCTTTTTCCGCTTGCTTGCTTCATTTTTTAAAAGAGTTGTGGGGGCTCCACGAGAAAAATAAACAAAAGACCACGTCACCGAAGACAATACAGGTTGCCCAGCAAAGAAAAAAATGAAAAACGGACCAAAAGTAAAGCTTAATAAAAGCAGCGAAACAGGAGAATAGGGAAAGTCAAAAAAGCGTTTATATGTTTTCCCCTCAAAGTTGCAAAACGCAATAATAAATATTTGCGGTCATATTGGTCAGTCGGTTAGGGAAAATTGTTTAAAACAGGAAGACAACGACTCGAAAGGAATGAAACCCTTTTTGGACATCCCCTCAGTTTATATATTACATAAATATTTATTTGCTTATCGAATAATCAAACCAATAGATCACAAAGCAAGACAAGATTTATTATTACAAAATATTAAATAGGTATTTAATATTCGTATTAATGATCGACTTCAGCTTGATCCATGTTGGCCGCTGTGTTTCCTATTTTTATTTTTATTTATTTTTTTTTTTGCACCACCACATTTTTGCTTAACGAATTTTAGAGTTTTGTTAGGTTTTCTTATTTTCGCCGTGCATTGCCTGCGGCAATTGTGGCGCGCATAATTGTGGCCAGGCGCCGGGCAATGCCGCCAAAACCCCCACGCTGTGCAGCCTCCTTCATATTTGACCATACTTCATCCCCATTCAAAGCCAGCAACAACAATGCCAAAATTGGCAACAGCCAGCCAAACAAGCTGCCCGCAGGCCAACAGCCACCACCAACAATGTTAAGCTGCAAAACAAAGGCCAAAGCCAAAGTTGGCGCGGCCAAAAGGCGGCGCTTAGTGGGGTTAAGGGATGGGTGGGCTTTGCCTTTAGGGACGGAGGGAGAGGGAGGCAAGGTGAATTGCTCGCTCGCATTGTAAATAATTCGATGCCGCTAAACCACACTAAGCAGCCGTGGCTCCAGCTCGCCAGGTTTGCGGCTTTTAGCGTTCCCCTTAGTTGCCATCATTTTTCACCTGACTGAGAAGAAGGTACGCACATTTATTTAAGGACCCCACCCTTCCATTGCCGGATTTAATCGAACAACTCGAATCTATGGCTGTGGCCAGCATTGGGGGGCGTTTAATGCTCCAGAGTTGCTTCCATTCTTTTTGTTTAGTTTTCAATTTGATGGTCACGGGAGAAAGTTTAACTCAAAGCGTCGTGCTACCGAAAAATCCATAAAATTTAAATGCAAATTTATGGACGTGTGTGTCCTGGGGATTCGCTCGTTACCGGGAAGAGGAAACGAGAAAGTCAAGACTTGTGGAGACACGGGGAAGAGGGGCAGAGAAAGGCAGGCAGTGACAGCAGTGGCGTGTGAAGGACCGCAAGCATGTGAATAATGGCCATCGGCATGTGCCTTGAAGGCTGCTTTGTTAATTAGAAAGTTTCACTTTCTTCTCCTGCCCGCTGCTTCCCTGTGAAATTTTTCGGTGACTTACATGTTGTCTGGTTTCTACTTGCAGGCTCTGCTGCCCAACTGGAAAACACGGAACTGTCGAACGGCATTGTCCAGGACGATCCGGAGATAATCGCCCAGCAAAACGACAAAGTCGATATACTTTTGCATTGTATTAAATCATCGACTCGAGATGCCGCCTGGATTTATGGACAAGTGCTGTGCCAAATTATTCGTGATTTAGTGCCACCGAATGAAATATTGACGAAGGTCATAAAGGAGTTTGTGGCCATAAATCAACCGCATGGCGATGTTATTGCCATGATTGTGTATCAGGTGAGTGGTAGCCAAAGATCTAGCAAAGTAAAGGTAAAGGTAAAGGTAAAGACGCTGTCCACTGCCCTGCAGGCAGTCGTGCGTGGCTCTGAATGAATTCATGTGTAGGGTTCATTTTACGAGTCCAGGTTCAAGTCTCCAGCCCCCCATAATCCTTACCCGGTCTGTGCCTGGAGACCGGAAAGGAATGGGGCCAATGCAGCGCTAATGTTTGGCCTGGCCGCAAGTCGAAAGGGTAAAATACTTGCCGCCAGCTGCCATCTGCCAACTGCCAGCTGCCTTCGGGAGCAGGCCCACCACATGTGTGCGTGTGCGTCTGTGGAATTTTTGGCAGCTTGAAAATTAATGGAATTCATGGCTACCGCTTGGCCCTTGTCCAGCGACAGGTGCGAGGGCCGGGGCGACGAGTATGTGGGTCAATGTGAACCAAAGCCGCCGCCGCCGCCGCCTCCGACTGCGACCGACCACTGTGGTGCCATAAAATGTTTTCATTAAGTTCAAGGTTACCCAGTGGGTGTAGAGCGTGCATGGAAATTAATAAAACCAAGCTCGGCACTCACCCAGGGATTGAGCATTGGAAGCTGGAGGCTGGAAGCTGGAACCTCTTACCTGGATCCCGGAGCGCCACAATTTGCACTGTCATTTGCAGGCGGCCCCGCTGGTGCGGGCCGGATTCCCAAGCTGCGGAATTTCATTAGCCAACTTTCTGCCACAAAGTATGCTGCCGACTTTTGTGGCCCCCCAAGAACGCACCTTTTGGAGCAGCGCAATAAAATTTAATTTCCGTATTGTCGGCATGGCCTGGCTTTTATTTAAGCATTTTATTCCCACCCAGTCAGCCACTCACTAACCCGTTCTCTCTGTCCCTTCTCTCCATCACCTCTCCGCAGGTCTTTCGCTCCGCCATCGACTCGTCGTACCTGCAGATGCTCCAGGACTGGCTGATCTGCACGCTGCCAACGTTCCTGGCCCAGCCGGAGCAGCAAGGTGTCTGGGGTCTCAGCGTCATCTTTTTATCCGCCTCCATAAATCTGCATTTGATTAAACTATTTCCGCTGGTGCTCGGCGTCGGGGCGGCCAACTCGGCGACAACAGGCACAGCGGCATCAGCGACACCGGCAGCGACGCCCCAAAAATTGGGTCAACACGAAATTGCATTGTTCGTGACAGCTGCACAAGATTTCCATGCGAAATTGAGTGGCGAGCAGCGGGAGCGTTTCCGCGAGGCCTTCAGCAGACACGAGCGGAGTCAAGTCTACGGCAGGATGCTGCAGCGCCTGTGAGCCTGTGGCAGCGATGCGAAAGCGATAGTGATAGCAATAGCGAGATAGCATCATAATCATTGGAGTGCTCGCCAAGAACGGATATTTATCTTACGTTTAATTCCAATTGCAGAAAAGGGCTCAAAGATTTTGGTCTGGGCACCGGCCAAACTTGGTCCAAAGACAAGCGCAAGCGTGAATAACTAATTGCCCCGAGCTGCGGAGAAAGTTTAACCGGATGCCGGACATGGCGGCCCTTCTTCGCGGCGAAAGAGAACGAAAAGTTTTTTAATAGTTGGCGAATTCGAAATTAATTTATGCTTTACATTATGTGTAACTAATATTTAAATTATTGCAAACGAATGTACGCCACCCCGACTTCCTCAATCTGGTTGAAAGTTTAACGAGGCCACCGGCAGGAGGGCGACTCGCAATTAATTCCCGTGGCTTTCGACAAGGACCCGCAACCAGGACCACGAGACGGCCAACGGACGCTCACGGAAATTATGTTCTTGTCAGTTTTTTGGTAAAGTTTATCATTTATTTATTATAACGCTGACGCTGCTTGCTAGGCAAAGGGGGTGACGAACGAACCTCGCCAAAGGACGCTGGTGAACATTTAGCGGCTTAATCAATTGCCGTATAATTCCTAATCAAAATTACTTAAATATTCCATTATGCAACCGCTAACCTTACCCACTTGTTTATTCCAATTGTAATCAATGTAACAACCATATTGTTTAACGAAATAAAATCACAAATTAAAAGCAATCTTTCGAGCAGTTTCACTTGAGGGAACGGAGTTTCAATATCTGATTTTTAAAATGCATAAAAGCCGGGCCAAGTACTTTGCCAACTAACCGAGAAATTCGTTTTTGGATTACCGAACTATATGCAAATCGGTTCGAACTTTTGCGCTTTTACCTGCGCTTGGCACATGTACCGGGGACTCTTGTGCGTTCTCTTCGTTTTGCCGTCTTAACAACAAAGCGCATTAAAGTTGACAAAATGTTTCTTCCTCGAACTACCAAAGAAGTGCTGGACTGGAAAAAAAAGTAGTTCAGGTAACTGGGTTCTGCTTGAATATCAGATGCCCTGGAAATTATGCTAAGGACCCTTCTGGCTTTGTTTTAATAAAATATTGGCATGGGTACAAGCTTTTTATTTAGCGTTGTTATTGGGAGATTACGGAGATAGGGAGAAGGAATAAGCTATTGTTTAATGAACTTTTAATCCCTATTGCAAGAGTCAAAATAATGCCTAAGGATTATTTTCTATTAAAAGCTGTAAGTGGAGGTAAATGGGGTTATTTATTAGTTATTTTGTTTGTGCTGTTTAAACTTTGCTATACTTCTATAATTATTTTCTTCTATGATTACATTAAACATCCACGATTTTTCTCAAATGAATCCTCAATTTTCAGATATACCTCATCTGCAGAGTATGGAGATCCTTTTGGTGCGTTACCTTTTGTCGGCTGCGTGTGCGTTTGTATGCCGAATTTGACAGATAAACTTTCGATTCGAGTGTGTGTGCGGGCGGGCATGTTGATGGTGTGCTTGGGGTTTGTGTGTGCTCTCGACAGGGACGGAAGGTGGCTTTGTGTGCATGCAAAGCTTGCCGGAAATTTGCCAGTTCAACGCGAAACGACAAAAAGCCGGCGAAAAAGAAGGAAGTTGCAGCACACACCGAAATGAACTGCAAAGCTGTTCAGAGTTTGTTTTTCTGCTTTTTTTCTGGCGCGCGACCGCATTATGCAATCGTGGGCGTGCCTCTGTGTCCCCATCTTGAGGGCCCCCTTCTCCCTTTGCGCTGCTTCATCTCCACCGATATTCAGTGTCAAGACAATGTGCCCATTGTCGCCGTCGCCATTAAGACGACGCAGGCCAAGAGGCAATTTGGCCACTACTTGCCGCCTGGGCCATAAACTGCAACATTTCGGCTATCAGCATTTGGTTACGCTTCATTTGGCCAAAACGGCCTCGGGCACAGATTGTGATGTTAGTCCCCCTTTGCCGCTCGTGGATTAGTTGGGTGGCAAGCGAGTGGCCGAGCGCAGGTATCAAGTATACGCCCCGGTGGCCATGCCATAAAAGGATGCCACAGCAGGGAATAAGGGAACATTGAGAACAAGGAACACAGGAACACTGGCAGTGTGTTTCTCTATCACTCGTATCCTGGGCTCTCTGTTGCTGTTAACCCCCAAACTCACCACGATTCGGAGTCGCTCTCTTATCGTGGGACTCTCTTAAGCAGCTTGCTCTCTTTCTGTAACTCTCACGGCCTAGAGACTAGGTCAGTAGTGTAACAGTCTCTGCTTCCGATTCCGTTTCCGATTCCATTCTATTCCTGCACGCCCACCTAAACGTAACTGCTTGGTATGCAGCCAGCACAACAGGATGTGAAGCAATTTCTTAATCCTCGAATGGCTTTAAGCGGGCGGTGGGACGTAGGGAGGGGGATGGGGGGGAAAGCGACAACTGTTACACTCACAGTTATGATTATTGTTATTATGATAATGTCAGCCGTGGCTGTAGTTGCTGCTGTTGTTTTCGGCTTTGGCGTTATTGTTTGGCTATTTGCTTGGCTGGGAAATGCTTTATCCTTGCCTGGGACGGGTGGCAGTGCCAAGGAAACGAAGGGAAACCCAAGAAGTTCGATCAGCGAAGCGTGCGCTTTTATGGCGCCAATAGTTGCTTTCAGCTTTATTTTGCCAACTTCCTGCTCCTCGCAAACCAAATCGAATCGATCCATTGATTTTCCCGCCTCATTTTGCAGGAGAACTCGAAGCCCTCTCCCTTCTCCAGCTTGAAGCCTCCTCGACGAAACTCATTTGAAATTTTGATTACATTGCCAACGAGCCGAAGAGGAACCTGTCAGCGACTGATACGCATTAATTACGTTACCAGGTGTAAAAAGCAACGCCTCGACACTAGGCGACGGGGCCCGCTTATTAAAATTGAATAAATTATGCAAAAGTGCGGGTGGTGGCTCCACTTGGCGGCTGTGTTTCAGCCAATACTCTCACCCCGCCTGTGTATGCCCTTCGCTGGATGGAAGGTATTCGCGAGATGGACACCGCATAATTAATTCCGGTCAGTCGCCAACGTTGAGCGAAATGCAATCAGCATCTTGAGCCTGGTGCCAAAGTCAGGCAGCTCCTCACTGGAGCACACACCTCATGAGGAGTACTGTTACTGATGTCTGATGCCAGTGATGTCGGTGGCATACATCAAAAAAGGAAACTAAATGTTTTCTGCCTTTACTGGTGCCTTAAAACTTTATTTATTTATCTAAATATATAGCCACTTGACTCCTTATAAATGCCAGGACTATCAAATCATCTTTTATATCCCTTTTAAACATTTTATTCCCAAAATTATAAACATTACAATCCCTTTATAATAATTTGAAAATATTTACATGTAAAATTCAAACTCAGAGAACAAAAAATTTGCATTCCTGGTTGACTTACCTGTGGCTGCGCACCAATGGAGACTACGTGTGGGTACCTCCTGAGGCTGAGGAGCACGGGGCCTTAGAATAAATGAATGCCTGAGTGGCTGTGCAAATGAATGCCAGTTCGAGTGATTGCACAAGTGCAGCAGGCAGGAGGCAGGCAGTTACCTCCCTTCACTCGATATCGATGGCAGCGCGAATATTCGACAAGTATTCCGCTTTCATGTTTCACGCGTCACTAAATGCCCATTTAAACGCCAGCAGCTCGATTCGCTTGCATACATCCCGAGAACTTTATACATATATATGCGTCTGGCAATAGCAGTTTGGCCCATTGCCTTGAGAGCCTCAGGATGTCACCCGATATGCGAAATAAATAAAGTACGCATGGCTGTGTGGGCTGAGTTTGTTAATTCTTTAATGCCTTACAAACATAAGAAATTGCGGTAACAATATGCCCAAGAACAGGGGTTTTTGTTGTAATACATTAAGTTTGATAACAGGTTCAAAGTGCTATATTATAATACCCTCGGGTGACTCCCTTTTAACTCGAGTACAAAGAGGCGTGTTAGCTTAACAATACAGATTACTGATAGACAATCATATACATAGTTCCTAAAACCCAAATTTCTATTTACAATAACTTATCTAACTCTAGCCAGTTTAACTTTATCCCAGTAAACGCTAGCAGTCCCTTGGTCCAATGGTCCTTTGGTCCTCTGGTTCCATTTAAAGGGACACTTGTATATGTCCATCTTGGCCCACGGAGATTCACACGCAATGGGGGGCGACGCATCCTTCAATTGCCTATCGGTCAATCATGTCTCTTTCCTCTAGGAAATTATGCCTAGAGTCCTGTGGTGGATGTCCTGGCGCATGAGGTCTTGCGCGGCGGCGGCAAATCAGATGTGTAGTTCTGATATCGAGGCGAACAGTTGATGGCCTGCAGGAACAGAAGGACAGGGACTGAGAACACGAAGAAAATGATGCAAAATTGGCAGAGTTTAGCTCTAAAAAAAATACATAATGTACTGTGAATGGCCCAGTGAGTTCACTGTTCGGGCCACAATATTTGATTAATGATTTGTTGTGATGCAGAGTCACTCTGCAGGAAAATGGGAAATGGCCCAAAAGCTATTCCCTTGTCAAGGCCTGTGGCTGCGATTGTTGCCATCGCTTTGCATTTGAATGATTAGATTTGATTCAATATTCAATTATTAAAGTGGTTTGAGGTGTTGAAATGCCGGCAGACAAACAGCGACTGGGCCCCACAGTTGCCTGGCAACCAACTGAGCTGGGAACTGGGAGCTCTGAGCTGGGATTGCCATTAGGAGTGGGCTGTGAGGTGGGACTGGGATTGGATTCTGGACGATTGAGTAGCGAGAGTTTGCATATAAATGATTTATGAATTTGCGCTTTGATTGAACTGCCTGAAATCGTTGATTAGTGCCTCGTCATAGAGACAAACCCCGACCGTAGGTAGCACGGCTCTGGGGAACTGAATTACGGCATTTGAACAGCCGGCAGTTACGGTCTTTGGCTTCCAAGGTGCACATTGTCTCTGTATTCGACTCATTATTTGATTATATGATCCGAAGGCCAACAGCAAGAAGGCGTTTAAAGCCGAAAAGCCCAAGTGCTTGACTTGAAGAGTAAATATAAATAATAATAACTACAAAATGATTTTCAATGAAAGAAAGAAAACACGTTTCTATTCATGCCAATTGATTTTAGATTTTTAGACAGACATGCATAAAATGTGAAGTATTTAAAACTTTACCAGAGTTGTGCTGGATTTCATGAGAAATTTATTAAAAAAAATATAAAAACAATAATAGTCTCTGTCTTACTCTGGTGTCTAATATGTTGTTTTCTCTGAACTCACGTCCTGATGCTGCATTGTCCACATGCCAAGCCGCTTGGATTGAAAACTCTTTGAGTTGGAGCATGGTGAGCGAAGGGATAGATGAAGACATGGAAAAATCGAGCAATTTGACATATGAATAAATGCTTGACGACTAACAGAAGGCCCGGCCAGCTGGCCAATTAATCAGATTGACATATTCCAGACAACGTGGTTTCCGGGAAATACAAAAAGATAGATTTCCAAACACTCTCCTGTCGGCACAAGAAAACAATTGTAAAAAAAAAACAATACAAACAACAGCGCGGCAATTTAATTAACGTAATTAATCTAATTTAATGACTTGACAAACACATCAATTAGCGAAAGGCGAACCAAGACAGCACCACCATCAGTCCAGGAACACAATTTATATGCAAAGTGCCAAAAGCTTTGCGCAAAATAGGAATTTTCCCTGAACCTGAAGCTTAACCGGCGGCAGGGCTCACGCACCACAGCGACGACGGCAGTGGAAAAACAAATTAAAATATTAAAATTAAGCCACAAAATGATTGAAAGGAAATGTTGTACGTTGAAAGTAAAACTCGCCTCACCATCGATGCCATTGAGTACACTGTCTCTAACTGTGGTCCAATTCCGCCCCGCGCTGTTTCTTGAGCTGTTTGTATCTGTTTGTCCCTAAAGTAATTAAAAGTAAGTAAAGCAAAATCACCGCCCCCTGCCCAGAGACTGGACTCGGGTGCGGGTGCGGGTGTGGGCGTGGGCGTGGGCGTGGCTGTCCGTCCAGTGATTTGCTTCCCGCAACGTTTTTTGTGTTTATGCAAATGGCCGCTGACCAAAAGAATTAATGCGTCCCGAAAGTGAGTTGAATTGGAATGAGCCGGGGAGTTGAAGCACAAAACTGCGGGCAGCCTGTCAGTTGTCCCTCTGACTGCCGTCTGTTTTGTTAAAATTGCGGGACGCGACGGATGCCAATGTCGAAAATACCGACGACCATCAATGAATTTACAAGCAATGCTATAAAAAGACCGGGAAAAAGAATAAAGGAAAAGCCTGTAATTTCCTTTGGCCCCAAAACGCGTTGCTAATTTGGCTATATCTTTAAATAGCCAACCTTAAGGAATCACTTGTACATTTAAAGTCCAATCATTGTGCGGCTTAATGGAAAATTATGGAATGCCAAGGATGGTATTTCTCCATTCCATATTGCCTTCTTCCTGCCCTGCCTCGTAAACTACTTCGATGCACTTCATTAAATGGACAAGACAAAAGATTTTTACACATACATCCAATAATGGGAAATATTTTTTCATAACAAGGCAGCCAGCAAGCGAGGGGGGGAAGCCAGAGGGGAAGCGAGGGGCTGGAACGAAGGGAGGAGAGCTCTTTGTTTTAATGCACAGCAGCTGGGAATCGTCGGTGGAATTGTGTTGCCCTGCTGCCTGGCTATATAAATAGAGATGGACGGTCGGATGATGATCTCGTTGATCCAGTTTGATGGGCGGGATAAAATTGTTCTGTAAATTTCACCTATTTATATCGTAAATATAAATTTGATGCCGATGCCAGCGAGCGAAGCCAAACTGGACTCGGCCCACGCGGCGTATGCGCGTTTTTCGCACTTAACTCATTAAAACGGCCGCCTGCTCGCCGAAAATTAATGGGGAAACGCGTTCAGTGTTTTTTTTTTTTTTAATTTTTTAGCCGCCTCTTTTTTGCGTGTACGTGTGTTTCTTCCTCTGTCCATTATTATCGTAAATTATTTAATTGCATTTCAGATTTTGATTTGAAATGAAAACATTCCCGCATTTAAAATCTCATTAGGATTTCGAAATGGAAATGCGGTTGAGCGGAAATGAGCGGGAACGTTGGCCACGGCCTTTGCCAAATATATGAGAATAAAAACGTATATCATAGGACAGGTTTTTGCTATTTGCCACTTTATAAATCCATGTGAGCCAATTGCAAACTATTCTTATAGCGACGATGACTCTCTCTTATAAATTATGACAAATAAAAATGGAAGCGAAAACAATGCATTGAAAATATTTCAACCAACATTGACGGCTGTCGTTGATCCGTCAATATATTGACCGAGCACTCAGATGCCAGGCGCTTCGAGGACCCTCCAGCGGGCCACTCATATGCCAGGCACTCACCTTGTAGAAGGCCTTCCGGAAATTGTCGGAGAGGAAGGCGTAGAGCAGCGGGTTGATGCAGGAGCTGCTGTATGCCAGTGTCTGAGCACTGACCTGCATGATGACCTTCGGCAGGCTGTTGATTTGAATGACATCCAGCGACTTGAGTAGAAGGATGAGCTGCAGAAAGTTCAATTGTTTAAAAAAAATATATGGAGGAGGACAGAGCAAAGATGCAACTCACCTGAATGGGCAGCCAGAGCGAGGCAAAGGCTATGACCACCACCACAACCAGGCGGGTCACTCGCTTGCGTCCTCGCTGCGACTCCTTGGACATACGCACTCCGCTGCCCTGGTGCCACAGCCGCATGATCATGCGTACGTACAGCCCACTGATGATCATCAACGGCAGCATGTACGAGCTAATGAAGAAGGACACCTGGAAGGTCCGCGGGCTAATGTAGTCGTTCGGCTTGAAGGTGCACATGCCGAGGCTTCTTTTGCCATCGGACATCACCTGTGAAAATCGATAAAGGGGAAATGGAGTAGCTGGTTAGCGAATGACATGTGTGTGTTCCTGTGAATATTGCGCATACGTCATGTTGGCTGTGACAGTTGCATGGCAGCGAGGACGGACAGACGGAGGGCCAGAACAGCCAGACGTCGTAAATAAAACCAAACTGTCATACGAATAGTTTGGACGTCGGACGTCGACAACTAACTCGCAATCTCACTTCGTCTCTCTTCTGCTCTGCTGCTGACATTTGCCTGACAAATGGTTCAGCTGGAGTTGGATTTGGATTCGGGGCGGGGCGGTGCGGAATTGGATTGGTATATTGGCTAGACGCGACTAGGAGGAGGGTCATAAACTGGCTGGCGTGTCGTAAAAATATTTTGCAGCCTTTGTTTACAATTTTGTTTACAACCCCCTCAGCCCCCCGTGATCCATGCATATGCGTATGGAAAATCGTATTTAAAAAGTCTTCTGCCCATTAATGCCCGAAAACCCGAAAATGCTTACAAAAACTGTTTGTTTATTGCCTCGCCGCCGCGTGCTCCTTACACTGACAGAGAGCGATGTTGGCCCACAAATCGAGTTTGGATCTGGCCAGCGTCAAGTGCCCAAGGCCGCGCGAACTGCGAAGCAGACAAATCATCGCCAGACCCTACTCTGATTTATGGGTTAATTTTCCCGCGCTTGTTCTTCAAATCCAAAGACTTAATAGACTTGACAGGCCATTAATGCGTTTTTCTCGTTTCCTATTTTTTAAGAGAGAATGAGGGGCCAGTCCTAGTCCCAACCCCCGCACAGCTGTCAATCAAAGCCATGACCTGGAGATCCCATATCTAGTTACGCAGTCAGACATTCAGACATATGTGGCCGCTGCGTTTATGATTATTACTTATCGATTTCTAATAAAAAGATAATGGCACTCGCGCACACAGATAATGACATTGCCACACACCCCGAGTGTTATTTGCATGTGTGGTGTGGGGTAGAGGCGATGTAATATGGAAATAATTAATGGCAAACTGTTAATTAACATGTTGATCAAACATGACTTAATTATGCCTTTTTATCGCGTGTCTCTGTGTATTTGTATACGCACGACCAGATAACAAAGCAAAGCACACATATGAGCATTCAATTTGGCCCGCTGTTTTTCCAGCTTAATCCTTAGACAAAGCAAGGCAAACACATAAACAAACAATAATGCGGCCCACTGGACCCAGCCGCCTCGCCCCCGCGTAAACAAGGCGCACAAAGCCGTGCCAGAACAAAATGCCGAAGCGTGAAATGCCATTTAATAAAATATTAGGTTACAATAACAACGCCAGAGCAACGGCGGAGGCATCAGGAGCAGGAGCAGGAGCAATGGGCCATCTCATAGATAAAATAGCTCAAGGCTCAGGCGATGACGATGAGATACGTTTAATTAGCCGCGACTCTACGTCCCACTTTGCCTGGCCAAAAGAAACAACAAAAAAAAGCGAGTCCCAATAGCACAAATAAAAAAGTTGGTCGTGTGTGATGTGGGATTTGCCGTTGTGGCTGTGGGAAAACGCCCCCGGATACTTGGTGACGTTATCGGAAAAATAACCCTGTCCTATGCCGTGATTAGGTGATGTTCATATTGATGAAATCGAATAGACATAATGAGGATATGGGATAGGACCTGAGCAGCTAATTAATACTTTATGTCACACCCGGATTCGCAGAAATCTATGACTGAAAATGATGTTAGAGCCTATTTTAGTTTTGTGTTTGTTAAACAGGGGTTGATAGGGTAATTAAGCAATGAGAAAAATAAATAATCCAATGAACAAAGTATGTATTCCGTTTCGAATAATAACTCCCATTGACAGCACAACATTCTTGCTTCTTTAAAAACAAAAACCGATGCGTAGATCTCTGGGCATTGACCATTAGTCCGCAATTAAAGCGTTCCTCGCACTTCTTGGCGCATCGATCATAAAAGCCTCAAGTGCCCGTTGAACGCTTGAATACTTCAAGGTCGTGGACCTGGCCAGACATTTATCATACGCAGTGTGCGCACTCGAAGTTTGCAAGTGCAAAGTTCTCATAATGGCCGTTTGTTACGACTTACGACTGGCAGAGATTTACGTGCTTTTGGAATCAACAGTTGAACCCGAAAGTAAGCAGCACTAAGAACCTGGAGGGGCGGAGTGGGCGGAGCCCGATCTGTGGGGCTGCCAGCGCCAGTTGGCAAGTGTTTTTCGCTGGCTATCTGGTCTATAATTAAAAATTTATGAATTCAAAATAGCAAATTAGTAACAAAAACAAATCGGGCGCCGCGCATCGAGCGAAATTTTCAATATAAACACAAAACAGAAAACAAGATAAAAAGGCGAATCTTTAATGATTTGTATCAGGATCAGCCGGGGCAGGCAGGGCGGGAGGGGCGGGAGGGGCCGGCCTCCTCACCTTTGAGCACAAGGCAGACTATCTATAGAGAATCCAGCAGCATTGACGCGCGGCTCGAGGAATCTAACGAGGTGACGATGATTGAAAGCAATAAATTTGCCTGGGCCGTGTTCTTCGCAGCAGATTTAGGCGCAGCAGGCAGCCAGACAGGAATAGGAATCCCCACCACCTCCCACGTTCATCCACTTACCGCGAAGTCATTTATGAAGGCCACGGGCACCGAGATGACCAGAATCACCACCCAGAGGGTGACTATAGCGACCATGGTGATATTTTCCGTCCGCATCATTCGCGACCGAATGGGATGGACAACGGCCAGGAAGCGATCGATGGACATCAGCACCAGCGTGTAGATCGAAGCAAAGGCAGTCACCACAATCAGATATTGGACGCTCCGGCACCAGAATCCTCCAAAGGGCCAGTAGGTTGTTACGTAATCGGCGGCCGTGAAGGGAATGCAAAGAATCACGAACAAGAGATCCGCCACGGCCAGGTTCACGATCATCAAATTGGTAGTGGAGCGCATGTTGTTGTTGAATACCACCACCAGGATGACCAGCAGGTTGCCTATGAATCCTGTAATGGCGATGGCACCGAAGGCGAAGCCCACCAACCACGGCAGTATGCCCGTAAGGGCCAGCCACTCCTCCTCCGTGAAGAAGGAGGTTATATTTTCATCGCTTTGGGTGACATTGGCCAGTGAAATATTGGCCAGTGTTTCGCCGGTGATCAGAGTTGTATTTTCCATCTTGATTGATTTTGTTTTCTTTTCACTTTTTATACTTCAATAATTGGCCGGTGCTCGTTACATTTCACTTGATTGACACAGGACATTTTCAATTTTTCCAGCAACTTGGGGGCACTTTTCGTTTATCACAGTTCATCGAACTCAAATAACAAATTTCCAATTAGGAGATTTTCACAAAGCAGCCGCCACTGCCGTCGCCACAGAAATTCAATTATCATGCGCAATATTGGAAGCGATGGCGAGGAGTCGAGTCCTCAGGACTCGGATACGTAATGCACACCGGAACCGGAATTGCTCAATCGTTGCGGGTGGCCAAAGCAATTTGGTTCCTGCCCACACACACGGCCATCGAGGACTTCGAACTGTGGACTACAGAGCGATAACGGTAATTGTAGCCAGGTAAGACAACAATAAAGGGCCAGGACATCGCCAGCACCAAGGCAAGAGGCACGTGCAAATCGGCGCCGACGCAGCCAAACTGTGCCGTGTCCGTGTCACACCCTGACGACAACAAGGTCGAGAACACCTCGTCTGGGTACGGCCGGAATCCTCGAAGACCTCGCTGCACCTACACCATAAATTCAATATGATGTCTCTTTCTTTGCCTCCGTCTGTTTGCGTTGTTCGCTCTTTATTGACAAACGAACGGCATAAATTTTTGGCTGTCCCGAGCCAAAAAAAAAAAATAACAAAAAATCTCGTTGCCACAGGTACAATTTACGAGGCCTTTGTTTCACCCAGCAGCACGTTTTACAACAAATATAAGAATATTTCGAATTTCGCCCGAGTCTTGATACCGCCTGTTTCCATTTCAATTTCGATTCGTGCTGCTGTTTCTGTTTCCAATTCGAAAATCCAAACTGCACGCGTTCGTTACCAGTGCCCAACTGATTGCTGGCTGAGGTCGCAGATGACTACATCGATGCCGGCAGCAGAAGCGGCATCGCCAGCACCAGAACCAGCACCAGACGCAGCGCCGGCAGCGACGCCAGCCTTCCCAGAAAGAATAATAGCAACAATAGCAACGTGCGTGAATGTGGATGTGGCAGCGGCAGTGGAGCCTCGGGTGGCGGCCGCCGCTCATCATCAGCTAGCTAGCTCGCTGGTCGCCTCTGGAATGTTTGCTCTTGCCCTGCTCCAACAGTTGGCCCGCAATTGTCGGGCAATCACTACTGGTACTACCACTGGCCAATCCTCCCGCCTTCCGCTCCCCCGCTGACAGCCATTCCGGGCCATTGTGCCGCACAGCTGGATGTCGCCCCGATGTCGTCAGCGTCGGCTGCACAGCTGGCGGAGCTGCCCGCGTCGCTACTCTGCCGGGTTTAGTGCTTTGCTTAATTTCTCTGATTAACTGCCGGGGCATTCAGGGGAAAAAAAGGCAAACAAAAAGCTCCCCGCCACGCGCCCATTGTGGGAGTGGGTTAATACCATTCACACACCTGCGGTGGAAGCCATGGGACGAGGTGTCACAACATTATATAACCGTAGTCGGCAGAGCTCAATCTTGGCCTAGCCCAGAGCCTCATTTACATGCTTTTTATTGCCACCACTTGCTTTCATCTCTCCTGTGGCCTCCCACCTCACACCTCACACCTGTCACCTGCAGACTGCGGCGATGGCGGCAGCTTCGACAGAGACGCCGGCATCTGCGTCAGCGGCAGCTGTGGCCCCATCAAAATCTGTGGCGGCCTGTCTCCTGCCGTTCGTCCTGGACCACGGCTCACTGCACCCCTGACGAGGACGTCGCCAAGCTGATGAGATTAAAAGCGAATTAAGCGCCGGGAACAACAACGAAAACGGCTAAAAAAAATAAACGAACGCAAAGGCAAACAGCGAAAAGCACAAGCGGAATTATGTTTATTTAATGTGCAGCACGGTGGATTTAATGAAGTCTTTAATTCTTAATGCAGGTTCATTGCCTATTTAAATGGCAAACAAAGCCTAGAGTTGGTCAAGTTCTCTAATTCTGAATGAGCGCTGGGCAGGGAAAGCCATCTTGTTCGTTCTTACGATTTCATTGCCTACTTTGGGGCTGCCAAGCAAAATGAACCGGAAACGGAAGTACACAGAACTAGATGTGCACGAAATTCTTGTTTGAATATTGAAATTTTAAACATTTTATCAGTCCGAAGCAAAATCTTTGGATATTTTTCAGTGTCAAGAAATATTTCTGAAATTTGAAATGCAAACAATGCCAATATTATCACATTATTTAAATTAAATTTATATTGAATTACACAATGAACAAAACTTATTACTTATCCTCAACCTAAGCTTTAATTTTTCACCAAAAATTAAAGTTTATATAACTGCAAGCCCATCCATTCATATGAATAACCATTAGGCCGAAACATCTGCAAAGGCTTAACAAAAATTGAAAGCATTCCACAAGGCCCACTCTTAAATTAGCATCTAAATAAATGACTGTCGGGACATAAGGACCTTCGCAGCCACACACAAATACACATAAGTACACACTTTCCATACATCTCTTGCCGAATTTTCCCTTTTTCGAAGCTACGTTTTGTGTGATGCCAGAAAACTTTCGACGTGATTGAAATGCTTTTTAATTTTTCATCAAAATCATTTCATTGCGTCAAAAATGTTTGAGTGCTTGTGCGCGGCATGATAA
The DNA here is from genome assembly GCA_008042485.1 of Drosophila mayri. NCBI lineage: Eukaryota > Metazoa > Arthropoda > Insecta > Diptera > Drosophilidae > Drosophila > Drosophila mayri. The sequence goes on along the minus strand of VNJN01006954.1, from coordinate 645,117 downwards.
TCCGTAACCCACACACATCCACCATATATCCCCATATCCACACACGCAGCGCCCAGAGCTGGAGACCTGAAAAACGCCCCAGCTTAACCTTTTTCGTGTTGCTGCGATGGATTGGTTCACTTTTGCCATAATCATGCGATAGGGATTACAAGTCTCTGGCAGGGACACGAACTTTGGCCGTCATCAAGGAATCTACAGTGGGTCAGCCAGCGCGAAGAGCGGTCTCCTAGACCAAAGTATTTCGAACTTGGAGAGCGCTCTTTCTCAACTAATCAATCATTGCTTAATTGCTCGGTCTCATCCAAAATTTATTCAAGTTGAGCCTCTACATAACCGATTTCACTGTTCGGTGCCACTGTGTTCATGGCCGAAGTCAACTTTTGACGAAAATGATGGATTATCGCCTTTTGCGCTAACGTTCACATGTTTTTATTTACTTGTGTTTGAGGCACACTCGTTTTGTGTCCCAAGGCCTGACCCTTTTTTTCGGCAGCTGTCTCCCATCGCCGGCGCGGCGGGGGAATTAATAAATGTAAATCCGCATGAGAGTGCCCAAAAAAGCAGGCAACGTCGATGTTTAAGCCACACAAAAGACCGCACTAATCGCTTTTTTTCTGTTGTCGGTCCGTCCGGGATTTGGATTGGAAATGGAAGGAAGGGTTTCGAGCTCCCAGCGTCCAGCTTTCAGATCTGGGCTCCAAGTTTGGGGTCGTAGGAGAGAATAAAAAAAACCAATGGCCGGACGGCGACATAACTTTTACACAGCTCTCGCTATTTAATCATTCAAATTGACTTTTTTTCTTGCCTGATGGACGTTAATTTTGAAATCCCTTTTTAAACGCTACCCGCTCCGCTCCACACTGCTCCCTTCCGCTCCACCTGCTGCTGCCAAGCCCGCGGTTGCCTCGTAACTTCGCTTTACGCTTGCGGCTTATAAGTTTTTTTGGCCTTCGCTCATTTTATTTTTTTGCACGAATTTCCTTTTTGTTTTCCGCCGGCGCACTTAGAATGCGCTGAGTTTGCATTTGGCTTTCATTTTAGCATTTTGCCGACCGCCTTTCTTCTAGCCCTCCCCCTTTTCCTCTGCCCACGGACCGAGTTCCGAGTTCTTTTTAGTTTTTTAATCAAGATGTTTTAAATGCGGCCACGCCAGTGAATGATGGATTCCTTTTTGTCTTCTTTATTTTCCTCTTTGCCCCCCACAAAGTAAACAGCAACTTGGTTGGTGGGTTCGGGAAAAGATTTATGCAGATAATAAAATGAGTCTTCAAATGAATAATCAAGTTTTGCATGGTCCCGCTCATAATTAAGGTCCGTCCTTGAGCCAGGCTCTTGCGGCCGTTCTGCTTCCCCGATGATAGCGTAACTTTTTGAAAAGCCAGTACAAATCATAGGACCGACCGAAAGCAAGTCAAGGACTGCAGCATTTCGACGGGTGGAGTGTTTAAAGTGGCCCGGCAATTTAAGCAGCGTTACCTGGACAAACTTTATAGAAAATGAAATTTTGTAGTGCTTCAGCGTTTTATTACCGTTCGTTCGGTCGGACGGGGTTTATTGTTACCTGCATTCCACGGGCAGCCCAGGACAAAGGACAATAAAATGTCGCAAGCAGCGGGCGGCCATAACTTACCGGAAACTAAAGAAGGCCAAACACGATGCCGGAGAGCAAGTGCAACTTGTTAGACTTCCCCGGACCCAGGCACGGGCCACCAAAGGCTTTTTGTTTTTATTAAGTTCCGTGATAAATGCGATTTTTACGCACAGCTGCAGCGCCCACGGCGGGGAAGATATTGTAGTTGCGGCATTCGTCAGTCCGGCAGGCACACTTGTTGCCATTGTTGAGATACAAAATTAACTTTTACGCTTTATTACCGCACGAATGGTGAAACAAAACAAATCTTAAGTTGCAGCTGCACTTCGCAACTCCATAAACTTCTGTTGTCTGTTCTTTGTTGCTATTGTTGCTGCGATTGCTTCTCTGTCGCCTCTGTTTTATTTGACTCTGTTTCCGACGTCGCCGCTTTTTGTCGCCGGCATCCGGAGGCCATCAAAATTGCCGGAAGCGCGAGCCGGGCAGTCAGTGGCATTGTCATCAACTCAATTACATTTGCGACTCCTTGCCCGGCAACGGCAATTGCAGCAGGGAGTGTGGGCCAGGGCCAGAGCGGGACCGGGACCGGGAGATGGAGTGGCAGAAAGGAAGCTAGACGCGACTCGGCTTTTGTCCACTGACGGATGACAGAGCCTTCTAAACAAGCCGCACAATACGCGCGGCGTCGCTGGCTTTTATCAGGCCACGCCCGCCGGTGCCTCCTCCCTGTCCCGCCCAGCTCCATTGTGTCCTGTCTCGTGTGACGGATGCGACAGGAAACGCTGCGATTCTTGATAGCCAGCTAGCAGCACAAAGGCGCAGACCAGAAAAAATAACAACATGCGGCCCGGAGATGGAGATGGAGTTGGAACTGGAAGCTGAAAGCTGAAGCACCTTTCCGTGTATCTATGGCGCCATAATTTACTGTTTCCCCTGCGCCGCCTGTAATCTATGGCCATGTTGCTTCGGCGGCGGAAATGCTTCACAGAGATTAGCACAACATGTCAACATTTTGATTTACCTGCATGCCCAGCGATTCAGCGCTCCGAAGAACTAAGAGGCTTAGACTTGGGTTTCATCGAATGTCGAACCGGCATCATTAGCCGACTTTATGTTTGCCTCTCCATTTCAAGAGAGAACTGAAATGACTGCGATACCGCATGCCAACGGCAGGCGGCCAGCTCAAGGCGATCCTTGACTGGATTTTCGAGGCACAGGTGCGTCTCGTTGTGAACCAGGTGAGTGTCCATGCGGTGCCATCGCTGGGACATGCTCGCAGTATCCTTCGTCCGCAGGCAGGGCTTCAGAGTGACCTCGTGGTGCAGTTCCACGTCCAGGCAGAACTCCCGCTGGGTGCTAAGCTGTCCAGTGCTGCGAAAGAGGCTCCACTGGGTGATATCCTCGCGGTAGCAGTTCACCAGGATCAGCTGCTGGCGAGAGTCCTTAACACCAGCATGGTGCAGACATCGATCCTCGTTCCTTAGCGTCCCCGTTGCAGAAAATTCATAAAGCATCAAACTGATGAAAGGATGGGAAAAGATATTTTTAAATTAATAATTTCTCACATAGCAGATCACATAGAGGGAAAATGTTAGTAAATATGAATTATTTGAATACTATTTATAGAAATTTGTAGCAAATCTTTAATAGTTTAATTCAAAAAGTCTTTTTAAATTGATTTTTTCATATAAAGCAATTCCCAAAACCTTTTATAATTTGACTGCTTTCGCCTGATATTTGTTTCCAGTGCACTGACCTTAGTTCGGGACTGACATGCCGCAGATACCAACTGAAACGATGACACTGCCGCTCCCTCCTCAGTTGGTGCAGCTGGTGGAAGGTGTGATTCAATGGAATTCGCCTGGCCGCCGGCTTCAATGCGTAGAACATATTTTTGTACTCGTCCAGCCAGGACTCGGCTATGATTTTTGAGTTGCTGGTGGTGGGGGCAGGCGGGGGGCAAGTCCAATCAGCATGTGATAGGAATGTTTATATTAAACAGACGCTGTGATGGAGTAAATTGAAAAATTCCAGAGGGCAGTGCGGCCATTTCACACCTAATCCCCAACCTCGACTCACTGCAGATAGGTTGCCTGGGCGGGGCTCAGTTCCTGCTCCTGCTCCTGCTGGTGGTGCTGCTGCTGTTCTGGGGACTGTGCTGGGAAGTCAAAGGCATGGTGTCGGCGAAAGATGTGTCCGATTCGACTGCAGGGCACGATCTCAATTTGTCCGCCGCAAAGCCACAATTTAATGGCCAGCTCGATGGACTCACCGCCCCAGATCTGCAAGGATAAAAGCCCAACTGGGGCACTGAGTAAATTCACATCGAAATGCCAGTGGCACTGTCGATGTCAGCGTCAGTCAAAGTAGAGCCACATTCCTGGCCCCGACACTGGCAATTAGAGCACTTGACACCGGCTAATTAGCTTTTCTCACCTTCAGATTCGAGTTGAAGCTGCCGAGCTTAAGGAACCACTCGCGTGACATCATCAGCACGCCACCGGCAAAGACGGGACTCCTGAAGGGCTTCTCGGGCAGCTCTTGGTTGGCCAGCTCGCGTTTGAGCCAGTGGAAGTGCAGGGACCAATCAAATCCGCCCTTAAGCAACTCGTTGCCCTTCTGGTAGCTCAAAGTGACGGGATCAATGGGGTCCAGCACGGGACTGACTGCCAGATCGGGCGTGTGCGTCAGTTGCTCCAGCAGGGGTTCCAGCCAGCCCTCGTTCACCTCACAGTGGCTGTCCAGGAAGAGTACATAGTTGCCGCTCGCCCGGTTGGCGCCCATATTTCGCGACCAAATCAAGCCCATGCGTTGTTTGTTGGTCAGGAAGACGAACCGCGGGCGACCTTGTATGCCGAGCCATGGGCGGAATTCCTCGAAAAGGGTTTCTGCTAATAGAGTGATAAGTGCTCCGCAAGGGTCGGGGTGGAGTTCAATAACCTACTGTCCTGGCTGGCATCGTCCACGAGGATGAGCTCGTGCAAATAGTCCGCGGGAGTGCGGCTCAGCAGGGAAATTATTGTGCGCAGCAGCATAGAACGTGCCTCGTTATGGAAGCTAATCACCACACTGACTTGGGCTTGCCAGGACGGGGGCAGGTTGTAGGTGTGAGTGTCACAGCTAAAAGGTTTAATCACTAAAACAATTATATAATTTATTTATAAATACATTAAAATTTCAATTACTTTGCATGCCTTGTTTTGGGCACTTTTCTGATTGCTCCCACAGTATCACTCAGCTGAAGATTGTAGTGGTAATATTTCTCTGAACGTTCTGGTGTACGAGAGATGAATCCCCCCCAACCATTGACATTTTCTTGAGGTAACCACTAAGAAACCAATTAAATATTATACTTGTTTTTACATTTTAATATGATTTCTTCACTGACTTCACTTCTAGGTATTTCTTCCTGGATCCCCTTGCAAAAAATCAGCAGAAAGAAAAGAAACTGGCAGCAGACACCGGTGAAAATATAAACACTCCAACGGCGTGGCAGATGGTTTGACCTGCCACCGAACATGACAAATATGCCGAGCGACTGAAGAGTTTCCAATTTTTACGCCGATTCCCATTCCGCATGACGTTCCAAGTGGTCACATGTGGGTCTGGGATCCAAAGCGAAACTAAATCGCTGAGATTGGGACTTCACGCTCACCGCTGCTACATACTAGCTTTAAGGCAATCGCTGTGACTGAGGAAAAGAAAATTTGTGGTTATAATTATCGCTGCCAACAAAAAAAATTAAAGGTTCGTGGTTGTTGTGTTTATCACATAAATATGTGTCGTCACATGCAGAGTAAAGATAAATAACTTTATTATTAAATGCCAATGCTAAGTAAATATCAAATAAAAATCAATTTTCAGTTTCTTTTGTGGCAAACATGAACGCTTTTTCAACTACTCTTTCGTTACAATTTATTTTTGCCTCATATCATCGCTTTCTGTCGCACTTTCTGTCATTGATAAATGCTCGACAAGTTTGGCAAATATTTGTGTGCAGCTCGCAAGGTGTTAATTGTAGCCAACGAAACTATCTATTACCCATGAGCTGTCACGGTTCTGCGGCGAAGAGGAGGAAGGGCACGGGCAGGCAGTTGGACAGGTGAGCACAGGTTTGTTATCGATGATATTTCATTCATGGCCCTTTGGCGCGATTCGCCATATAATATTTACAGGTTTTTATACGAGCTCAAATTGTGATTGAATATTATTCGTTTGCAAGAAATCATTTAGTAAATACCACAAACAAAAACAAGCGAAAATTATGAATTAAAAACATTTGGTTGATGACTTTTGATGGGAGTTAAACAGCCCAGAGAAAGAGAACTATTTGTTTACATTATTTCTGCATTATAATTGCATTATTTTCCATGGCACAAGAAGGGGGAATATTATGCAATTCATATTTAGCTGAGCAATTAATTGACTGTAATGATTTGCGCAATTTTCCACCATTCCTGCATCCAGCACCCTCCACCCCAAATGAAATGCAAAAAGACTTGTTCTCTGTATGCAAATAATTGCTGTTGATTCGATTTGCAACATGATAATGTGATATACAATCAAATATAGACTATTTTCTATGTCAATCAGTTGATGGCAAATAAATTGACGGGGGGATATGTGCCGGAGTGAATTAAATTGGCTACCAAATGGCCGGCGCTTTCATGGAGTCGAGATTCACTGGCTCGGTGCTGGTTTCTCGCCTGCACTCGCATATTGGCATTGGCTTTTATGGCCTTTTGTTGCTGCCATAAATATTTCAAGAACCAGCGTCGCTCGCATTGGTTGCCATGCGGAGAGGGAAGAGGGAACACAACAGCAACAGCAAAAAAACGAAAAAATGGAAGTTGTAACAACTGCTATCCATCCGCACAGGCACACATATAGCCTTGTGTAGCCATAGCCACTATGGAGAAAGCGTTGTCCATATTGGCTGGTGTCCGAGCGGTTTGTTGGCCTTCCTTCTTCCCTACGCTTTCCGCTTTCGCCCGGGTGATGTGATTTTATTTAAAATTGTTAGGCAAAGCGGAAGTAACTCATTCAGTTAGCAACAAAATCAGGGGCCATGCCCAGGCTAAATTGGAGTGTGACTTCCGCATTGCATTAGGGTTATACTTAGTTGTTGGCCGCTGGCTGATTGACTTACGTGCCCCTCGTTGGGCCCTTCGCTTTCGGTTTGCCGTGGCAACGTTTCTACGTGCAGCGGAAATGCATTTTTCCAGTCACGTCTCCTCCGTTCAGACAGACGCCAGCCAGATCCGGGTCCGGATCCGCATCCAGCCAGCTACGGCTTCAGCTCCTCTTTAACCTGGCACCTCCCCTGCTTTTGCTGCTGCTGCTTGTGGGGCCAGGTAAGACATACGCCCCGCACTGAGTGGCAGCGACGGCCAGGGGATTCTTTTGTTTTCGGCTGCTTGGCGTGGGAATTTATTAAGCCGGGCGTGATCTATGCGCTCGAGCTGGGCGAATTAAAGTGCTTTGTAATGAATGCAGAGCTGCCAAAGGATACAGGGATTCTGTAGCCGCGTATAGATATGCTTCCCCCGGGCGCCTAATTGTATGCCGGGTCGCGTGTGCAGCTTAGCAATTATTCAAGGACCACGGCCACGTTTAGCAAAATGCGATATTCAATATGTTTTCAATTTGCCGCTTTTCTTTTTCTCCACGCTGTGCTGGCGTTCTATCAAAGGCAATCGCAAAAAGCCGTAAAACAAATAAAAATAAAACGAAATTATGCCAATAAATGAATTATAAGGCGCACGCACAACGCGGCGTATACGCAACGCTAGTCAAAGGAACGGGCGACAATGCCTAAGTGGCATGTAAATGTGTGTCACCGTCTATGTGGCATGTCGTTGTAGGAGTGTGGGTGAGTGTGCGACCATGATTATTATACGGCCACTCACAGATACACACAAACACACACACACCCACACTTGTGTGCGTTATGATAATGTTAACAGCCAGGGCCAGGCTTCTAAAATTTTATTAGCAGGCAGCTTATGGAACTTTGAAAATAATAACAAAAGCATCGCTAAAACCAGCAAAAAAAAGAGTGCCTGTACCCCCTCCGGTCCCCCTTCTCCTTGTGGCTCCTTGTTAACCATAAAGAATATTGAGGAAATTGCTTTCTTTGCACTCGAAATGCTCAGCAGACTCAGCCGCTTAGCAGGGTGCACTCATTTCGAAATTGTTGCGTATTATCGTAAAATTTTACGCACACCCACATGCCCCTTGCTGGCGGACACATGCACAGTGGCTGCCAAGGACGTGAGCACACATACAAATGCGTTTTGGTGCACAGAAAAAAAAACAGAATTCAATTACTGACGATGTCCTTTCATTGCATTTACATACAAAAAACCGTATTGAACAGTATATGGATTTAAATCAGAACAGGATCTTATCATTATAATTAGCTAAAACCAAAACACACTAAAAAATAAATAAACTTTATAATTAAATATAGCAATTATACAGGGGGGGAAATATAAACTATTAATATTTAATTAATTTTGAGCATACAAATATTTCATTTAGTTAAAAAATTTAAAATGAATAGAAAAGGCATCAAGAAAAACTTTAAAAAACCATTTATTCTTTTTTCTTGAATATTTCTTTTTAGTTGCTTAAATAAAATAATAATAAAACCAATAAAAAAATCTAATATTTACTTGGTTTTCAAGATAAATATATTTCATTTAGGTAAAAAATTTTAAATAAAGCTCAAAGGCATATAAATCATCATGAAAATAAAATAAAATCATGAATTGTTTTTTCCTTGAATACTCTTCCTTCTACTTCCTAGACATTTTTCCTATAAAATTTGTTTTCCGTGTTGAAATACATTTCTCGTTTGCTATTGTTTGTGCCCTCCCTGGAGCAGACGACCGCATTTAGCTTGACAAACATTTCCATATCCAGCTGCAGCCCCACATATGTATACGGCTGCTCCTAAGTGCGTGTGTCAGTTGAAAAATTTGCAAAACAAAACAAAAGATTGTCAGGCGCAAAAAAATGTGCTTGTTTTGGCCCATTTTATGAACTGCGGTCGCGCCCTTGAATTATTTAGTTTAATTTGCGAAAGTGCTTCTTCCACAAAGTGATATGCGGCTAATTTGCAAGGACCTCTCGTTCCAACCGCTGAAAGAAGATCAAAAGGGAGGAGGAGCAGAAGGCAAACATACCATGTACCATGGATAGACGATGGACAGAAATATAATTTCAATGATTTTCCATTTCGATTTCGAGAGTTTTGGGGAGGGGATGCAGAAAACCATTTTAATGATGTTTACACAGTTTGAATGAGACCGTCAACATTTATAGCCACATCCCCACGTGCTGTGCTGCCTCTAGATTCACAGTCACAGTCACAATCACAGTCACATTATGTGCTTTATTGCGATTGACTAGAACTTTTCACTATGCCCGACGGAGTACTTTAGTTGATGACATTATCGCTGCAATACAAAAGGTTTTTGCCACTGCCACTTCATCTCAGTGTTTGTACAGTTTCCCCGCCGCCATTCATTCGGCCCGATTTATGTCAATGATTCAGAGCCGGAGACGGAGACTCCTGGCCCGTTTCCATTCCCATTCCCCGGCGAATGTTGCTAAGCGTCTGCGCGTTTAATGGCTCTCGTTGGGAACTTTGATTTGGCATTGGCGCAGGCAGCAGCAGCAGCAATTTTTCATTAATTTGATTGAACCTCAGCCTGGCGAGCGGAAATGAGGCAGATCAATTTAATGTCATATTCGGAAAAATACGGCCAAAAGATGAAATGGCTTTTGTTTGATGTTCGTTTGTCTAAGCCTGGTTTGGGAATCGTTTCATTTAAAATGATAAATGTGTACACATTTCGTAAAGTGATTATGATATAAATTACTTTCAAATAAAACTTGAGCTTAGTAACGGTGGCCTCTGAAAAAGAAATAGGAATGTCTGCCAATTAAAAATGTTGAATGGAAGTATATTTTAAGACGATCAAGGTAAAATTTATAAATTTTCATGGGAAATATGGCAGGACGGCTTTAAAATTTGTTTTATTTAACTCTTAACTAAATATTAAAACGAAAGAAACAACAAATTTAATTTTTGAAAAATATATTTCAATACAGACCAAGTAAGAAATAAATATATACACATATGACCGCAACTCTTTTCCATCCAATGCATAACAAAATTTAGTGAAACAAATCCATTTACTTTACGTTTTATTTACAAATGTAATAAGGTATAGAATCGAGATTTCATTACAAAATTATATTTTCTATATCGAGTTTTTCAATCAGCTTCATTCCATTCATTTCGAATGCGTTTTTGTCGTAGATAGTGGAGTACATGGCGGTGCCCGTGAATATGGGACAATTGTGTTCCGCCAAATTCACTCCACATATCATATTATTGTGGATGAGGGGATTTCCGATCGTTTTCTGGCACGAGGGAGTGTACCAATCATTTTTCACGCAAATCATAGTATCGAGTATTTGATCGTCTTTCAAACGGTACCGGCACACATGCAACTGAAGGGTCCTTGAATACCACGATTTGATGCTGTGCCGTTTCCTTATCCAAATGGGCACCTCGACATGAGCGTTGTTCAGGAGCTTGGAGGTGCAGAGTTGAACAGAGTCATTTGCCAATACGGAGTCATCCGGGCGCTTGTTGAGAACGATGACGGCCAATTGGTAGTCCTCGCTAAGTACGTTGGTTTCTTCTTGGTTTATTAAATGCCCGGTGATTACCTGGTTGCTGTACGTCTTCATAGTTACTGATTCGGGGTTAGGTTCATATAGGCAGGTGATCGCGGTTACGACTAGCAATTCCGATATCTGTGTACCCACGCAGCTATACTGGTTGTCCTGGTAGATGCGAACTATCAGCTGGTGTAGCATCACCTTCTTGCGGGAGTTGGTTAGCAGGACCTCTGGTTCCTTGGATATGCCATAGGTTTGGGTTTTTTTAATGTTGTCGTTTTCTTCTACTGTCCTTTGCCAGTTATGACGCTTGTAATCCCTCTGTGTCTTTGGGCTGTGCTGCGGCTTGTAATCAGATAACATGTAGCGGTGAAAGTGCGTCCCCGTTTGAGCTCCCAGAGCAGCGGAGAGAATAACTTGAAAAATCCAAAATAAAAGGAGCCACATTACTTGAAGGGGAACTTGAGAACTGGCCAAATCGTCTTCACCAGTATTTCAGTAAGTCTGTCAAATCGTTTGGACTTGCATATTATCAGATTTTCAATGCCTCTAACTTGATTTATAATAAAAAGTAAGAAAAACCATATCAATTATTCAGATTTTAAAATTAAATTATTATTCATTTTGTATTATTATATCATATTGGACGCGTCCTTGGACTCGTTAAGCTGGACATGTTTCTCAGTGACGTTAATAACTTGGCCCATGTAGAAATTTGGTTGCATATTGATCAGGGATTGGGCCAAAGGTGACGGGGGGCGAGGAATCGATGCATTATATGGACCCGTGTTCGTGAATGCCCGCAGAGCATCCGTGGCCAGCTGGATGAACTTGACGACTGGACGCATTGGCAGATAAATGTCCATGTTTACGGTTTCAATGTCATGGCTGCATTGCTCGCCGTACATGTTTATAGCGGCTAGTTGGTTGCCAACCAGAAGCGGATCCCCGGGCCGAGTGCTGCAGGTGGAACGCAATGAGTTTCGCTTGTTGCGTACGCAGATATAGTGTTGTCCTTCTGTGGATAGCTGAAAAAGTTGCCTCATGACGTAATAGCTTTGGCACCGATCATAGCTCAAGATCACAGTATCTATGTGCTTAACTTGAAAGTCTTGTGGATTCAAAAAAGCAATTTTCACATGATCTTTAACCTTTGGCACTTGGTGGTAGATATTGATGTGACGATAATATTTCCTATTGAGTTTAGATCCCAAGCCTAGAAGGGCTACGGATGTGACATTCTTTGAGATCTCATTCAGAGGCATAAAGAAGGCGATCACTGCATGCGGATCGCTCATCGCGAACTCGCCGCCCGTCACCACACCCATGTCACTGGCTTTGTACACAGTCATTTTCATATCGTCTTCTGTGTCCGAACGAAAGCAATACGACGAGGTGATAACCATTCGATACGAGATTAAAGAACCCGAGCAGATCACAGAGGCATGGTGTAGCACATTGACATAATAACTAATGTCCCTTTCCGGATCGAAGGGAGGCTGGTGGTTTATCATGGGCTTCACATCGGTAAGCTTCTCCAGTTCCTCGCGATTGTAGTCCACATGATCTTTAGACCTGTGGTGTTTATTATAATATGTCGGACGATGGTAGTTCTCCTCGTATTGCTTTATCCAAACAGAGGCGCTATAGTCCAGGATAAGGACCAGCAAAAGGCCTGCCACTAACAGTTTCATATTGAGCCTCTATTGATACTATAACTTATCCGGTTTCACCTGGATTACCTGGAAAAAGGGGTTAATTTCCATGGAAAACTTAATTAGTTTCACTTTTTCACTGAAAATAAAATTGTATACCTGTAAAATTTAATTATATCCCAATTTTATTGGTAAAAAATAATTCTAAGCAAAATCTACATAACAAAAGCATTAATTGTACATATTCAACTTGGCTAAGTATATACCACAAAATCTGCTAATAATATTCCAAACAAATAAAACCGTCAAGTGCATTCCAAAGCAATTTCCTCTTCGGACTAGTTCCGGCTAACGTTTTTTTTTTCTATCAGAATCTGCAGCAATATTAATTAAAAATGTAGATGAAAGCCAATCGGAAGGTAGACACCTTCCCGCTCTCTCTCTGACTCTCTTCCTTTTGGTTTTTCTTTTTCTATCTGTCTCCCTCTTAAATCCTGTGTACGTGTCCTTTATTTGCTGTGACTGGCATTGTTTTGGCATTTGCATTTTTTGCAGCATACTTTTGTGCGCGCCGAAAGTGTATGGCACCCAGGGACAAGGCATCGGCAGCCGGAGCTGCGCATTGAATTATAAACCAAGCATCGATGGCCGTCATTTAACTCTTGCCTTTTTGCCGAGTAGCCGAGTATCCTGACAACACCAGACGACATTGTGCCGGATGTGAAAGGCTTAAAAAGGCTGCAAGGGCTGCCAAAGGTATGTGCGCAAGATGGCTGCAAAAAAAGGAGTCGTACAACGAAGGACATAGATAATTAATTTGCTTTGATTACAGTTGTCTGGGCTCGGCAAAAAACTGATTCAGACGCCAGCTCCGGCTCTGAAGTGGACTGGCAGACGGAAATTGAAGTGTTTGTAATGTATGCGAGAGGCTGGCATCGCTCCTTAGCCTGCGGCAAGAATGCCGATGGGCCAAAGGCACTTCCACTTCCATCTGGCTCTGCCGTCGACAGCAAAAAGTGACAGCCACGTTGGCAGGCTCGACGATGGCGACGAGTGCTTCTAATTGATGGGCAGCCAAAGGCTTTTCCATGCAAATATGTACGAGTGAGTGACTGGCAACGGACGGCTCTGTATTTCGCAGGCTGCCTTCTGCCAGGTCGGGTCGGGTACGCTCATCAATTATTTAAAATATGTTACACTTGGCACATAACTTGACTGACAAACATGTGTTATTTCGCCGACCCGTAAGCCGAGCCAGTGGCCATAATAGCCGGTCATTATGTTTATGTGCCGGCGCTCGGGGAACACGACCGGAGCAGTCACACACCTGACTCGTATCCGGAAAAAAGGATACGATGCCCGCGCTCAACGACCTTGTCGAAATTTATGCGTACGTGCCCGGCTGAAAAAACGTGGCCGACGACAGCCAAACCTCGGGTCATTTATTATTAGCTGGAAAATGCGTCCCAGCTCCAGTTTGTTTCCAGCTTTAGTTTGGAATTTAGTGTTCCGGTAAGCTGGCTTTGCTATCTATAAATAATCTCAAGTTGCCAGCTAGAAAGTCAGTTGGATCTGAATCTGAAACTCTAAGCCATGTCGCGATTTTATAAAGTGGGATGTATATTAATAAAAAGGAAAGAAAAGGAAAAGGAGGGCTTCTTATTAATTATCTTAAAAATCCTAAGCTACGTAAGTATCCGTAAAGGGTAAATTTCTATAAATTTCTTCTAAAATTTAAGTGAAAATTAAATGAGAAATACCAACTTGAGCTTTTCCATTTGCTCTCTCCTGCAAATTTGGAATTTCTTGGTGCCGCTTTTAGCAATAAAACTTGTTCCTGCCGTTCAACAAATGAAAGAATAATAGTTATTTTATAATTGATTTCGTATTTGTATTTGTATTTTCTTCCTCTATTTCCTTTGTCACACTCCCCATGCAAAACCCGTTCTGATAAAACTAAAGCACTATTATTTACCTCGCTTAAGGGTAGATTTCAGCAAGGGCGTCGTTCGTGTTTTATCCCAGCGCTGTCGACGGCAAATTAAATGTCACTCACACGCCATGTAAGCCGAGCAAAGATTTTGCAGCTCATTATGCAGCATGACGCAATGAAAAACACAGGGAAGCCTGCGATGGAGTTGAGCATATTTGAATTTACAAGTTGCCGACGACGACGACGACTAATGGCAAATTCAATTTCAAGCCATGCCGGCCAGAGTGCAAAACGCTTTAAAGGCAATCAAAGACAGTTGCCCAACTCGGAACTGGATCTCTGGCTGGGATTTGGCTGCAGGGTCAGCTGGACGAGTGCCTTGGACTTGGGCAGCTCGGATATGGACACGGGAAAGAGCGAGTTGCAATGGACACGAAATGCCGGCGGCCCGAGAAGTGGATGCAGCAGGATAAGCAGGAGAAAGGCGATGGAGTTGCAAGGAGCAAGGAGAGAAGAGCGATCTCAGCGGTGGCGGCAACGTCTTTGATTGCTCCGGCTCTTCTCCTGTCCTCCACTCAAGCACAGTTCGTTGCACATTTGAACATACCCTCGGAAAATAAATGCAAATTTAGCCATGGCAAACACTCGTACTCGCACTGGCACTGGCACCGACTATGGAACTGGCCCACTGGCCAGGACATGCGCTGCTCCTTTTACTGCCGCCGCTGCACATTTCCCGAGTGCCAAAGCGCTGCTCTATTTCGCTTCAGTCCGCTCCCCCGCCCTGCTCTTTCAACATATTTGTATAAATTTTCGATTTTCTGCTTCAATAGTCTGCTGGCGTTCTATAGCTGCTGCTTCTCCACTCGCTCCTCTTCACTTTGTTTATGTCTCAAGAATTCAATATTTTTTCAAACTATTTCTGCTGTTTTCCTCGCACTTGCTTTGTTGTTCTCGCCTCTCGGTTCTCCGTTCTCGGTTCGATATATGTATAAAATTACTGCCAAAGGATTGAAAACAAGCTCACAAGCTCACATTCACGCACACTCCTCTCTTGGTTTCGTTTGAGATATCCTGGGGCAAGTTAAAGTAGTTTATCGGTTCGATTTGAGGTGTGGAAGAACCTCCTGAATTTACTTTTCACTCTCACATTTTATATGCTCATTAAATTTTATTGCTCTTATATAGTTCTAAGTCCCCAACAGCACGCAGAACTCGTTTTCTTTTGCCATGAACGTGCTTAAACGCCTGCTGCCTGCTGCCTGATGCCTGTGCTGCCGTTCGCTACTTAATGGCTAATTAGTGGTATAATTTACACCTTAATGACTCTACAACAATGCCCAGGCAGCTCGGGTTGGAGGCAGCTCCGGCCAAGAAGCCACAATCAGGAGGGAACTGAGCCAAGTCGAGCAGCTATCTAGTTTAATCCCAGCACCATGTAACATAGTCCCAGCCTCCCAGTCCGCAGAACCTGCCAATCTGCAGACTCAAGGTTGGGGTGGCCATGGCCACATTTTATCGCTCGTCTCATATGTATGTGCTTTGCTTTATGTGCAAATCAGCGTCCATTAATAAAGACAGCCAGCGAAACGTTACGCATACGCCGCGTTGCATTAATCACGGCAAAGGATACACTCACATGAGGTCGCAGCAGCCGCGCCTATGTATTGTGAGCCCCAGCATCGTGTTAATTTCATCGCAAATGCCTTTTTCAGTATGAAAATTTATGTCTGCCATTTTAGACAGTTTGATTTATGACCTCGACTCTGGGTTGAATCGGGATTCGGTGAATGTATCCCCCTAGCTGCGGCGGCTTTAACCACTAAGCTGAATTTCCTGAAAATAATACATACACTAAATCAATTAATTAGTTGATTGTGGCAATGTATATTCATTTGATTTTACTAAAAGTCTTGCTTAACCCTTGCCACACTTCAAATATGCCGAAGCCTGGAGGGTAAAATTACATTTCAATATTTTGCTCAACAAAATTGATTGACTTCCATACGAGACGAGAGTATGCAGGGCGAGGCAAAAATGTTGTCACGCACTCTGAAATTATTCAAAATGACACACAGCTCGCACACATACACAATGTGTGCACCTGACAAAGGTAGCTCGCAAACCTGAACCCCGCAGTTCGCAATGCAATTTGCAAATTGCCATAAAGCTGCAATTGTGTCAAATATTTTAATGCAAAAAGGGTCACTGCAGGAGAGCTTACGATGCTTGTGACTGGCAAATAGTTGAATGAGTGAGTGGTACATGCATTCATCGACTCATTCGAGGGACTCGCTAATGGCAACGTCACGCTGCGTATACGCAATGTGTCAGCCATGACATCAGTCGTTGCCTGTTCAAATAAATTCGCATTAAA
This sequence comes from Drosophila mayri, assembly GCA_008042485.1. NCBI lineage: Eukaryota > Metazoa > Arthropoda > Insecta > Diptera > Drosophilidae > Drosophila > Drosophila mayri. The sequence continues at coordinate 628,861 of VNJN01006954.1, read as the reverse complement.
GCCGAGTAGCTACCGGAATGCTTATCGCGATTCCGGCAATCCCAGCCCAAAAGATCAATTTCCAACGAACATAAATCCGTTTAGAACCACAAAATCTAAACGGCTCGCCTTGAATAAAACTAAGGCAACAAATCTCCACCCACCAAGCTGGGCAATTCAATTTTTATTTTCTATTTTTTTATTTATGGCCACGGTCCTTAAACCAAAACTCAAAATATATTTTGGCCAGAGGACGACAGCAATGCACAGCGACAGCGAGGACAATCGGCAGCGCGTTAAAAACAACCGAAAATATTACAACATTTTAATAGCGAAAATGAAGATTTATTGCCGCCGACGACGGCGTATGACGCCGCCAAAATGTGCCACAAAAAAATACGGGGAGCTCAACTAAAAAACGCGTTTAAAACAAAAGTAAAACAAGGGGCGACTGACCGGCAAAAGTCGAGACAGTAAGTTCTGAGATTTATTTATGAAGTCGACTACGAATTGCTATATAACTAAAAGAAACTATTCATGCTAATTAATAAGGATTTTGTTGTCCAGATTTTCTAATTTATAAAATATCCTTCAAGTTTATAAGAAGTTAATTTATTTTTAAATTGATTTTATTGTAGAAATATTTGATTTTATTATTGTCAAGGGAAAAACAATTTAATAATTTAAGAAAATTGTAAGTAATCTCTTTATTCTAATATAAATAATTACATCTTATATTAGAGATACATATTCTCTTTTATTTTTTATTATAAAACTATTGAATTTTTAAAATAAATTGAAAAGCTTAAAGTTTAATTCAAAACCATCAACCTTTTTCATTTTAAATTGTCCAGGGTATTGGGTTCCTGGAAAAAAGTGCAAAGTGTAAAAATCGCTGCCGCGTCACGTCACATCAGCCGCATGATAGACCAGTCAGGGAGTTGACCGCCCTGGCCAGTGGGCGTGTCCAGCTGCGGAATGAGTCCCTTATCGCAGGCGTAGTTGCTGCTGCCATTGTGTTGCTGATGTTGCTTGTGTTTCTGGTGCTGCTGTTGCTGCTCCCGTGGTTGTCTGGGCCTAGCGCACGTCGCAGTTTGTTAGCTGCATACGAAAGCGGCCCAAGAGCTCCGTCGTCATCCCATTGTTTGCTCGCCCACTGTGCACACACACACACACACACAGCTGGGCGTGTCCAATCAAAATATGCAAATGCTTTATCCGTAAAACGTCGCTTTGATGGAATTTCGGCACATTTCGGCTCTCTGGCTGCTGTTGTTGTTTGCTTTGGTTTGGCTTGGCTTGGCTTGGTCGCGTTTGCCTTGTTTTGGCTGTTTGCAATTTTTCCTTTTTTTTTTGTCTAGCAGAGAATGGGGAGGATGGGTGGGTGTCCCCCCGACAAATTAGCAGTAGTTTGCAGGCACACGTCAATCAGCGAGCGGGCGGCCACGTTGCCTGATTTATATGCATAAATTTTCGCGTGCGGTTTGAGCCAGTTTGCGACGCTTTAATTTAATGTTGCCAACATTTGCGCGTCATTTTCGGTCAACCGTTTTTCAATAGTCATTGCCGGTAATGGGGGCGTGGCCTTTGCCAGGCTGGCTGGCAGGCTGATGATGAGCTCCGCCGAAATGTGAAAGCTTATTACAGCTCCGGTCATGGGGCGTGTGGCTTTTGGGAGGCAGGCAGGCAGGCGGGCGGCACAGCCTTATGGGTAATGAATTTATGATATTACTGGGACGGTCAAATAGTTGGGCAATAATCGAGAGCATACTTTTGAGGGCACCAACGGATGGTTGCCCCTCGCAATCCTAGGTAATTTGCCGCCGAATATCCTTTGGCCCTTAAAATTGGTAGTTAATTTTGCGGTTTTCGCACTGGAACTCATTATTAGACCATTGATTGCACTTCTACTCGCTCAGATTCGAATTGCACCACAGAACCAAAGGCCTATAACAATGTTTTGTGCCATTGTAATTATAAAGCAACTCAATATACAGTTTGGCATGTGCATTACGGTTTGCTAGTAGCTGCAAGCGAATTGCAATTAGTTTCTGTTTCGCATTGCCAATTATTATTGAATTTGAACTAATATGCAAATAACAATCGTTCAGTCCCAGTCATTCTGTAACTCAATCAATCGGCGTGGCTGAATTTCGAAATATTTGTGTACAAAGGAGACCTTAAATGGTCGGTGTCGGTGTATGTTTCGTGTATTTAAACTCATTATTGATTCACAATAGATGGCTTTCTTGTTTCGCCAAATTAGAATGGGCCAGTGCCGCCCCCTGGAGCTTCCGTTATCACCTCATTAAAATTGGTAAACCCACGCGCAGACATACAAACTTCCGTTCTGGCCAGAATGAAATTTATAATGACAGCCACGGCAAGCAAACAAATAAACAAATCACCCCCTCGGCTCCGACCAACAATTATGGGCGAGAGTTCAACGATACAACTAAAATATATAACGTTGGACAACAAGGTTTTTGGGAGATAAAAGAGGACTTATAAATATATAAAGGATTATATTATAGCTGTTTTTTTTATGGGAAGCAGTTGGATTTTTGCAGCCAAACTTTGGAATATTTTGTGACCAGAGCTCACAAGGTTAATCATCCTTTCACTAACAGATTTCAATGCTCTCTCAGTTGGGGCCGCTTCTACCTTTTATTTATTGTAAGAAGGTTAGTATTGTTTTAACTGCACTCTCTGAAAGCAGTTTATGATGTCTTATAAGTCAGTGATCCCTAAAAATATTTTATCCAGCTTTCTTGGCTTGAAACAATCAACATTTTGTAGGCTAGTGCTATTGGCCAGGACCTCCACACTGCATATTGTCCGCATTTACATGTGTAAGTACCGATCCGTGTAGTTCTCACCACGCTGTGTGCTGCGTCTGTTTGTTTGTTTTAATTAAAATTACAGAGCCATGTCTGTGGCCCCTGTCCGGTGTCTTTGTCCTGGCCTTTGTTCGCATCCCTCGCTCTTGCCCCGCTCTCTTAATGCCTTTTTAGTAAATAATTTATATTCAATTTTCAAATAAATTACAAACAAAAATAGTTAGCAAACAAGCGTCCGTTACCATGGGATGCGTTTGACTGAAGTGCAGAAATAACAAACAAAAACTAAAGTTTAAATGCAATATTTAAATCCATTAATCTCGGATATTTGATTATGAAAAAGTCAACAATTTATATTTTTATTGGTAGCTGAAAATTGTTGAGTTTGACAATTGATTTTCCATTATCCCATTATGCTGGACAGTGCAATTTCCATGGACATTATCGGCTGCGTGTGTGTGGCTGTGGCTCCGTTTAGTGGCGTCGAGGATTATTATAATTGTGTAAGCTATTTAAGCATGATAAACACACGGTGTCACACTCGCCTCTATGTGTGTAAGTGAAAAACCCACCCACAAATGGATTGTCGGGGCATTTCCCACTCTGTGTGCGTGATTGTGACATGTGGTGGGCTTTTCTATGGGATTTTCGTGTATGCCGCCTGGCCACCAACTGAATCTCTAACTCTGCGGTGTCCACCAAACTTTCAAACTCAAATTCAAGTGTCAAATTAGCAGAGCCCCAAGCCGCAGCTGCAGAACAACTGAAGCCCTTAAATATTAACTCTTACTTAAAAATGTACACAGTGCTCGGCTGGCTGCCAATTAAACTAAAGTGTTGCGTTTTTGCCAACCATCTGGAATCTAGATTCCTGAATCCCGAGTCCAGGGCTTCGTCCTCGTCTTCCTTCTCGTCCTCGTCCTCGGCCGCAGCATGCACACAAACTTCAAACTGCAGCTAGATAAACAGTCCGTCCTCGCAGGCGCAAATATTGGTAGTCTAACACAAAAGTTTTATGCACTAAAAGAACGCCTAACGCGGGGCGGTGGGAGCGAAAACGATGTCCAAACGAAGGTGGGAAGGCGAAAGGGAACGGGTGGAAAAGTCAATTTTCACCCAAGTCGACGTTAGTTGAAAAGTTAACAACACGAAGTAGTTGTGGGAGTGTGGCAAAAAAGAACACGGAAAAGGAAAATGAAAGCCGAAACGAAACGTAAATTTTTATCTCTGTGCGCGGTGCAGTGCAAAAAGGTTTCGAGTGCAAAATAAAGTTACTTTGGCAATGCGATGCATCAAACCGCAAAACAAGATAATTTCAACGGTAAATAAATCACAGCCACGAGTCCTGGTGCCACCACAAGGGGGTGGCAGTGGGTCGGTGAGTAGAGGTGCAGCAAGAGGTGCGGGTGCCTAGGTATACGGTTCAGTGCCTTGCCTCTTTTGAGTGAAATCCTGTTCCCCAAAGTGAAACAACTGAAAAGTTGCCAGCTACACTCGAAGAAATAGTCTATATAAAAAAGATTTTGAAAGCTAGTTTATATAATGAGAAAATATGGAATCTAACATTAAACAATAAAGAATATTTTGTATTATTAAGAAGAGTCATCTTTTTATTAGCATTCACATATATTTAAGGGTTTGGTTTAGTGTAGAGGGGCAGGCCAGGTCCTAAACCAAATCATTCCATTACCATCTCCCGCCACGCTCGCGTTCGTGTTGCACAAAAAGCTGATTAGTTGCCATTGTGGCACACACATACCTTACCTAGAGGTGGCGATGCATTTGCATGGCTGCCAGTCCTGGGTGCCGGCACTTTCCTTTCCTCCACTTGCACTCGGAGGATTAGCCCGATCCACGCGATTCCCAGCTCACTCACAATTCACTCTCTTTTATTGCGAAATTATAGAATTTCTCCATCATTAGCATGCGGGAATTTAATTGGTTGGGTGCACTCAATAAATTTCCAATCCGCTTAGATCCACGGCGAAGCGGATTTATTTCAACGAACCACTGCCTTTGATTATTAACCATAGGATAAAGTGGGGATCATTGCCCAAGGAACTTGGCAGTGAGCTTAGTGGGGCAACAACGACAACGGAGGTAATAAAGCCCCAACCGAAGCCCAAAAGGAAGTGTCGGGCTGGCAGGGTAATAAATAAGTGGCTCTGCTGCCGAAAAAAGGTGTCACACCCCACGTGGAATTGCAGCCGGCAGATGGCAACCTGCAACCTTAAGCCAAAAGCCGAACTTTAAGTAGTTGCCACCTAGAGTCGCCGCTGCCGCCAGCTGCAGGCGTGGCACATGGCGCTACATTGACTTCAATCCACTCTAGAACCTCCAAGACGGTGAGCAAAACTTTTCCATTATTTTTATCTGCTTCACATTCTCAAGTTGCAGAAACTTTGAATGCTATATGCAAAAATGAAATGCCAGTAGAAAAGCAGGGAAAACAAACCAAAAATTAAATTCGATTTTTTCTCCGCACACACACCCACACACACACACTCACAATGCCAAAGCCAAAGCTGATTTTCATATAGCCCCGGCTAAGACCTTCCCCACACAGTTATTGGCCAATTCAAGGCCCCCTCGGGCTGGTGTCTTTGCCTTTTTATTTAGTTTGTTATTTGTTCACACTTAAGTGTGTCGCCAGCGTCTTGTATTGGTTTTATTTGAAAAACTTGTCGTATGTCGGCGTCCTCGGATCGAACCCAGTGGGCGATGCCCAAGACAATAACCCACACCCACTGTTAAAGCCAACAAGCACACGCTCTGATTTCAGATCCAGATCCCATCCCTGCCCATCCTTGGGCCCATCTCCCCATCGGTTGCATAAGCAAAGTAAGTTGTTGAGTAGATTAGGTTTTTGTTACGTTCGCCTGCCATTGTCTTTAAGTTTTTGCCGTCCTTTATGGGCAACGAGGTCCCCAGTTCCCCGGTGACCCCTGTAAACTTCAAATTGCTACAAGTGACAAGGCAGCCACAGCCGAGACCCCCTGTCTCTGTTCTCGTGAGCATTCCGGGCAGGACAATGGTCAGGTGGACAGTACAGGACAGGTGAGTGTGAGCAAGAATGCGCCTTGGCGACTTCACTGACACATAGCTGGCGAAAAAATCCAAAAGATAAACAAATTCGAACAATGTCGTATGTAATTTAAACACTTGTCTGTGAATGTCTTTGCTTTTGGCAAGGTTACCTTCGCCTTAAACGGAAAATTGAGGGTTTTGCAAACTTGAAATGAATGTGGTTTATATTTCAAGCAACTTACTGAGCATAAAACTACATTTCTAGAATTAATTCAAATTAGAAAAAGCGATTTGTATATCATTTATTTGTATTTAGACTTTCTAAAACGTTTACCTTCGCCATGCGGAACTCTGGGTCTCCATTTACACCCGTATTCCTGGGGATAACCCAATTTTATATAGGCTTTCTGGTCTGCTGCACTCATCCTACACCAAAAATACACATTATCCTGCAAACTCCGGCGGAGGCAATTCAATACGAGTGTAATTCTGCAGGAGGCTGGGGGGAAATATGAAAGTCCCTTGGGGCATACACATGACAGGCTGTGCCTAAACCATATTTTGTGCCACAGTCATGTAAGTACATAATTCAACAAAATGTTAATTTAATTAAATTATGAATATGAAATTTCTGGTGGCTGCCTTGCCGTGTCAGGTGCAGGGAGGCTGGGCCATTTTGAATGGCACCAAAAACCCAACGCGCTTCGACTGAACAAATTCATTTATATTTTGCCCACGGGGCGGGCGGCGGCTACTCTCTTTGCTCCGGGTTTTTGTGTGGCAGCTCCAAAATATGCAAACAGACACGGGGTACTGGGAACCAACTAAATAACGATACGCCAACTCCGTATGGTGTTTGAGCCAAAAGGCAGCACCATGACCAACAGCAACGCAACGCAATGGCAACGGCGGTGGCAGCCATTGCCACATGTTGATTTTGAAAACTGAAATTATATAATGCAATGCCTGGTAAACAAGCCGCGACACACATGACTGCATAAACAAACTGAAACTCGAAGAAAACAACATCATTAAAGTAGAGCGGCGGCAAACAGGCAGCAAATGTTTTCTGCTCTCAGAGTCCACAAACCCCAAAACCCACAGCCCCAAAAATATATATATAAATATAGAGCCATGGCCATACAGCCGGGCTAATATCAGCGAAATCCAGAATTACTAAAAACCAAATGTGCAACCGCATTATAAACATGCAGCGAGGCAGTTACTAAAAATAATGAGCCCGCTGACTGAGTGTTTGGTCAGCAGCGGTGAAGGAACGCGGCGGATGCACTAGGAAAATATATTCTTTATAACTCTGACATTTACTTTTCTATATACTATCATATCTGAAAACTCTGAATAAAAAATATTGAACATTAAGACAAGTTAAAACATTAAATGTGTAGGTTATTAAACAACAAATTCAAATTACGATATAAAAATAAAAAAACTCAGTTTTTGTAATATTTATTGTTTTATTTTATTTATTTTTCCTCAAACACCATTGATTTTTAAAGACAATTTGTAATCAAAGACTTTCCAGTGTACTCGCGCTTAGGTTAATGAAATTTTAGATTGAAAAGTGCAAAATTCACTCGAATTTTTCCAGCTCGTTCAGTTGACTTGCATTAGGGAACTGAAATGAAATGCAGTGGCTAAAGGATCGGAAGGAGCTGCGGCAATGGAATCGAGTTGCTGAGCCAGGCCAAAAGCTATCGGTGCTAAATCTGCGTGGCCAGCACAATGCGAAAACACCCAAAGTCCCATCATAAATTCAATTTTTTATGTGGCTGCTAAGACAAAACGCCAAGAGTTGACATTAAGCAGCAAGATGACGGAGACTCCTTGGACAGCCACCACTCTCAGGACTCGGAGGACCTGCGAGACCGCTTCTCCAAATGCAGTGACAGCAATGACGACAAGTGGGAGAGGACATCAAGTGAAATGCAACCGAGGCTCCGGCTCCAGCTCCGACTCTGGCTTCGGATTCAATGCGCGTGACAGAAACCACAGGGCTGTCGGCAGAGCAACCGCCTTGGATGGCCATTACCCCAAGACCCAAGCATTCTCGGTTTGACATGGAACTCTGGCCGGGATGGGATTGGATGCCTTGGCAGAGGGATGACAACTGGTGGCTGGCTGGCAGTTGGTTGATGTAACTGTATATGGCAGCGCCCTTATTGTGGGCCCATCGCTGCCGCTGTGCATTTGTAACAGAGCTTTTGGTAAATTGATCCAATTTATGCTTATTTTATGGCAAATTACGAGTGAAAAAGCCAAGTCTCCGTGAGACTGCTGCCACTGACACCGCAGGGACTGCACTACGTCCAAGGACCTGATTAAAGGGGCATTAAATATCCATATCGTCAGCTAAATATCAGCAATCAGGAACAGTTTAAATAGTAGTTCTTTTGAGTAATGTTAAAGCTGGTCAAAAAATAAAATGAAAAAGGTCTGAGCAGGAAAATATAAGTACTTAAGGTATAATTATTTATTTCCTTTGTTATAGAATATATTTTATATAATATTTATTATTTTCTTTTTATCTTTTTTCTAATCGAAGCTGAAAACTATATGAAAAGTTCCAGAACTGTCACATGACTTTAAATCACATTTTTATTGCTCAACGCTTAAACTTTCAATCAGAATTTTCCGATATGCTAGAAATCCTCACATAAAAGCTACTCATATATGTATATGCACATCCATTCGATCCTGCATCCACTTGAGACGTTGGGTGCCAACTGCTGATTGTTAGCTACTTTCACCCACACGATTTGCCTGCTAACTTGCCTTTATTGGCTTCTAAACGCAGCTCTAAATCCTTTGTACAAATTGCCATATTGCTGCCAGCTGCCTCTTGTGCGGAATGTCCTTGCTTGTTGCATTGTTTTCGTATAATAAAATTAAACTTATGCACTCGCATTCCCCGCTCTTTCTGATTGTTCCCTTGATCCTTCGACGGTTGCTGAAGCAACTCCCTCTTCCCGGGGCGCTTGGGTGAGCATTTGTTAAGTGGCAAAAGATTGAAATGAAGGCAAACACACAATTTCATACATACAGGGGCTGACGTGCAGATTATCGGTATGTATGTATGGACACTTGGAGAAGTAATAAACAAAATTTATAATAAATAAAATATTTTCCTAAAATAGTAATAGGAAAATAGTAATTATTAGTTGTTAATATTTTGTTGTTAGGTTTTATAGGGTTTGAAGTTAGAAATATTTAATAAAGGGGTTAGAAATTATAAAATCTTATCTAGGATATTTTTGAAACAAACACACTTTAAAAATGGATCTATATCTAGTTTTAAGTCTAATATTTTTCGCAGTGCATGCGTAAGGGTGTGTAAGTGAAATGAAATGGAACGAATTGGTTGCAACAAAGTGAGGGTGCTGCATGGGGCTTACCGACTGCCAGATAAAGTTAAAAGGGGCGCCAACGCAATTTGCTCGGGGTCAGCTCTCCTGCAATTTCGTTGATAACTTATGTCATTCAACAAATGAAGTTGACATGCCAAACCCCGAGAGGACACCGCCCCTCCCATTCTCTTGCATTTAATTTTCGAATTTAACTTTGGCCCTGTCAAATGCCCCACTTACATATGACACACAGGCACAGGCACAGGAGGCGGACAGTCAGTTCGCAGATCACAGTTTGCATTTCGGCCACGTGCACGGGCACTCAGCACCTGGGCAAAACCTTAAACACGCCGGAACGACCGCCTCTCAATTACCTAATTGAAAGCCAAGCCAACGAGATGGGCACAAAGTCAAAGCCTGACTTTGATTCGAGATCCTCAGTCGGATGCCTCTCAAGGCTGTGCGCTGCATATGATTATAAGTTCCAGAACTCTGCCATTTCAATTTGGTCTTTGACATTCCCACGCTGTGTCGAATGCAAATTGAAAAATCATCGAATGGCCCTGGCCGACAGCAACAACAAAGACGACGAGCTGGCATTTGGCTGCCGGAAGCGTTTTGCTGCCGCCCCCAAACTAATATTGAGGGAGGCGTGCTAAAGCTGCAAACTGCGGGAAGGGAGACTGGGTACTGGGGAAATGGTAGTAAAAATGGTGGAGAAAGGCATCCAGCTTGGGCTCTTTTTTGGCACGCAGGAACGTACACGGTTTTGGCAATGCTCCTGCTCCTACTCCGGGTCCCCTTGTTGTTGTTAGAGGAGGCGCTGCCAAAAGTCGCTTGTTAAACAGCGGAAACGGAAACGCCAACAGTCGCACAAAGGGAGCCCAGGCTTTGGCAACAAGGACCACCCAAGCGCCGTCCTCCGGCAATCATAGCCTCGTCCTCGCATCGTATCGCATTGGGGCGAGTGGCAACGTTTTGAAGAGTGTAAATCAAACTAATTGAATGTTTTTCGCCGAGCGCACAGCCGGTGCCAAGGATATGGCTGCGACACGCCCCGTTTAACCGGCAAGTTTCGAAGTCCAACAAAGACGGCCGAGCACTACGGCTGTGATGATAAGAAATTCAATTTCATTCGGTGCACACGCTTCTTTGACGATTTGCAAATAACACGCATACGCCACGTTGCCAGCTACTCAACGGAACCATTACGCTGAAAAGAAACTATTCAAAAACTGGTTAAAACAGCAAAGACAGGATATCTATGAACAAAATCAAAAGTCCATTGAGCAGCAGTTTTGTTGGTACTGTGTCACATTAACACCTCTCAATAAACATTAAATGAAAAGTCAAATACAGGAACGAAGCAATTAAAGATACAGTAAAAGATAACACCGTCATTCGTTGCCATTCAGCTAATGAAGAAACCAAGACAAGAATCTCTGAATATAATGGGAAAATCCTAGGGTCATTATAGAAGTCATGTTTATATACAAAACAAAAACAAATTCAATTTCCTGCAGCAATCAGAAGTCAAACCGTAAAAGAGCCCGGGGTCAGAGCTCCTTCTCCTAATTTTCACTACTCATTAACCCCGTTAAGCAGCGTTTCAAAGAGCAATCTCGTCTGCCGTGAGCCCTTTAAGCACTAGATTGCCGAGGGTGCAACTAAACTGCCGGATTACTTACTCCTCCGTTTCTCACCTGGCGCTGCATTTGTCTCTGTGGCTGCAAATTGCCGTTAATTTAATGAGCATTTCGGCCATAAAATCACTTGGCACGGCTCAATTGCCACGACGCCTGGCAGCTGGCACAATTTATTTGACTGTTAATTAGAAATTTAAATTATGCGCTTAGCCCTTGCCCTCGAAGAGCCACCGCACTTCCTCGTCGTTTTCGCCATTCGCCGTTCGATTGGCGTTGCACAAAATTAATTGCAAGCAATGGCGGCAGGCAGGCAGCTCCTTGGAGCATCGTTTGCGCCCTAGCAAATTCGAAATAATTTATAATTTGGCACAATTACGCCCTGCCGCAGGCTGGCTGCACCTCCTTGCCACAGGCCGGGGGCCATGAACTGGCCTGATCTGCTCCGGGGGTTTGAGTTTGGGCCTCGCAGGAGCTGGGGTTATATGGGTCATTTGCCATGCAATTGCATTTTATTGATTTTCAGGCTCTCCGGCTGGCTGGCTGGCTGACTGGTTGGCTGCTTGGCTGGTTGACCGGCAGGCGGAGATGTAATAAACTTTCACTTGTTTTGTCGCCATCGACGTTGCCATCGCCTCGAAATGAGGAAGCGGATATCAGCGGGCGCCGCGGGCAGCTGTGGACGGACAGTGGTAAACACATTGCTCATAGCCAAAACATTTGGCACAATGCCGCCGCCAGACGAGCGAGATGCACTGTCAGAGAAGCAGGAGTAACTTTTATTAAAAACATTTCATTTATTTTTGAATAATAAATATAGAAATACCACTTCTTAATATTTATTTAATATTTATTAAGACTAGACAAATATAAATATACTAATACAAATTCTTGTAGCAAATTCCCTAATTTAAAAAGTTAAAATTAAATACACAAAATTCAAATTAAAGCCTTTTCCTAAAGAGCCAAGTCCTTTAGACTTTGGCAAGCTGAGGCGGGATTACCATCAACATCCGAATTGCAGGATTAAACCAGAATAAAACTCTCTTTTTTCGCCTGTGTAGGAGAAGCAGCAGCTTTAGCTGGGATTGTCAAGTGGTTTTTGGCTCGAGCCCGAGATTTGGCTTCGCTTTTGTGATTTCTTTTCTGCAGGTCCATTGTTTGCCCAGAAATTGGGTCAATAGCCTTTCGGGGGAGGTGTCCTGCGGCTGCTCCGGCTGATGCTGCTGGTGCTGGTGCTGGTCCTGCTGCTGCTGCTGATGATGATAATGACGAGGATGATGGCCATGGCTAGCACCGTGATGAGCCCAACCAGACTTGCAGCTATTGTTTCAACTTCTCTGCATGTAATTTCCTCCATCGCCCGAGTGCTGTTGGCGCTTCACTCTTGCTGCTGCCACACTGATTACTGCTGCTTGTTAGTGCGTTTGACTGTGCGGTTTTTATGCTCGTTTACATGCATGTATTTACGTGCTGGTGTGCGTGTGCGCCAAGTCCTGCCCCAATCTCAATTCTGATCCCAGCCCAAAACACCAACAGTTAAGCCAGATGCCGCATCCCCAGCTCTTTTGGCAAAATACACATTTTAGCTTAATTTGCAACTTGTTAGCTGGCAGCAAAACAGTCTCCCTCGGTCTCGCCAAAAACTCATGTGTAAACAAATCAAACTTGAAACTAAAGCTTGGCCCAAAACATTTCGCAATAATGAGCAATGCTTGGGGCCCCGGAGAAAACTTGGTCTTGGCCAAGCAGGGCAACAAGTGGAGGCCGGGATGTTAAGCCAACTTTGTTAAATCAGCTTTAAGCTGCAGCTATTTGCAGGCCCCCGCAATCTCAAGCCGTTGCCAGTGTTTGCCGAAATCCTTTTCGGTGAGACAAAGACCTCCCGCTACCACTTGTCTCGATTCCTGGGAAGAGGCGTTGGCCGAAGAGCGTTGTTTAAAATGCGTAACCATATCCCGTCCATGAATTTATGCAGTCAACTGTATAAAAGGCGTAAAAATGTCCAAAGACCATCACGGCTAGCGTGGGTGTGAATGGTTTAGCTGTCTTGGCTTCCTTGGTTGCTTTGGTTGCTCGGGGCATGGCATTTGTTTTGGTTAAAGAAGGCCAGGAGCCCCAAGGACTTCTCTTCAGTCGCATCCAACCGACGGCCTCTTCATTTATTTCACGCTCCATTGCATTGCGATATGTGTCAGAGAGCTGGGGCAATCAGACACATCGAGAAATAATAATATATATATTATATATCGTGGCTCAACCTGTTTAGGAATTTATCAGATGAAAGAACAAAATCCGTACGTCTTAAATTCTCAGCATTTGATTTAAAGAATTTAAAATCAAACCAACAGTTTTGTGAGGTATTAATTTTTCTTGGTGCAACCTAACCACCGATTGGGTGGCATGGGAACCACATAAGAAGCCAGCTCTGGATCCATCTGGGACTTGTTTGGCCTGTGCAATGCTCTCCTTGTTTTTATTCAATTACCAATTCGAATTCGAATTCTGTCATTGCCCCACTCCACTCCACTCAAATCGACTCCACTTCATGGCAAGCAGCTGCAGCAGTTTGTCTTGCCAATTGGCCGGAGCCATCAACAAACCGAACGGAACGGAACCGAACTGAACTGAACCCCAACCGGAGCATTATTGTAATTCAGACCGCTCCCAGACCGCTTCCACTCGATCTCGATTTTAAATTGTTTGGAAGCAATAAAAAGTTTATCAAGTGTAAAGCGAAAAACACGCGCACCAAGCCGAAGTCCTTGACTTTCGGCACTCAGTGTTAATTGTTTTCGGGTCGAAATCGGGGCCGGGCTTTAAGTTGGCCAAACAGAAACATTTAGGAAACGGTGCCACATTTCAAAGAACTGGCAAGTTAAGCTGCCAGGGCTTCATTCAAGGCAAAAGTAATGCCAAACAATGGCCAAAACACACAACTAACACGCACACAAAACGCACACACAGCCAGAGAGAGCCGCCCAACAAATAAATCAATTGGCTTTGCCTAAAACGTTTGAAATTGATTTCAAGTTCTTCGGCCCATTGTTTTTATATGCAACAAAGGGACAATTTTTCATTTCCAACGACAACAATAAAAGCAACACAAGGCCCTATTCACACATATGCATACACACGAGCACCGAGAAGGTCCTGGAAAGGACGACACACACATGGTGGTGCGGTCGATCCCTGGGCATGTAAATTGGCCGCATTGTTTATGAGCTCTGCCCAGCCCTGCTCCACAGCCACAGACACAGCTCCTCTGTCCAGGGACTATTGATTGTCAATTCAGTTTAAGCGCCGGCCATAAATTCAGCAAATGAGCAGAGGTCCAGCCGAAGCGGTCGCCATTTCTCTTAATTTTCTGAAATGCACGAAAACAATTTTCAAATTGCACAAAGACGCCCACGAAAAGAGAAAATCGATTTCTTTGGCCGATATTGAATACTACTCCTTGATATTATAAAGCAAGGTTTTTGTGTATTTCATATGGCTTTTTCAAACAATCAGAGGATCCCTTTGGTGCTTCAAATCCTATCCGATTGCACTTCAGATGTTTGTGTTTACGAGGCGTGTTTGGTCATTAGAACTGACACGTTGTCAACAAAGTCACACTCCCCGACGACTGACAGCCGTCCCACTGTTTATGTTTGCCATTTACCATTTACCAAGCAAAACATTTTGATTACGCATACGCCGTGTGGATCGAAGCGAAGCTTGTTGCTTTGACAGGCGCCTCGAATTCCATTAGCCCATAAATAAAAGTCAGCTGCTGGACACAGTGCCATCAGTTGTCGATTGGAGATGCATTCACCGCTTGTTTGTGTTTCGGCGCTTTGCTTTTTCCAGCTTTGTGTGGCAGCCACTTCCCTCTGCCCGGATTGCCGGGTGCATGTCGTATATCCTGGCGGGGCAAAGAATGACCATCAGCTGCATGGCAACCAGCGAATTGTGCGCATCATCAACGATTACAGGCGAATCCTGCAGGATTCGGATTTCAGTTTTATAGCAAAGGTAAGGGTCTCGGATTCCGTTCGATGCAGTGCAGCTCCAGTGCTTGTAATTAGTGAATGGATTTATTACAACAACTCAATGGTTAAAGCATGGAAAATCTGATCAGTAACAGACTTGCCTTTCGACTGGAACTTGCTCAGTTTCCGCTCATTATGCAACCAAAATGCTTTCTGCTCGCACTAGCCCTCGTTCTGACTTGTGGAAACTCCCAGGTATTGGACAGCGGACTATCGATCCCTCAATTAAACGCGGGAGAAGTGCCGCCCAATGGAACACCTTATCAAATCGTGCGCATCATCGAGTATGTGATGCCGTACCCCTATGAACCATCACCTAGGCTGTCCAAGACTATAAACCTACCAATCAGCTCAACGACAGCCAAACCAAAACCAGCCAAGCACTTCCTGCTGAAGGTGATCCAGGACCAGGAGATCATTTGCAGCGGGGCTTTAATCTCCAGCCGCCTAGTGCTGACCTCCGCCCACTGCTTCGACCTCTCAAATAGAAGCATTTCCCCTCTAGCTGAAGAATACAAGGTGCAGGCCAGCAAAAGTCGTATCTACGAGGTGTCTAACATCATACTCGGCACGAGCCTTGACAAAACCGAGAATATGGCTCTAATGGTGCTACAACTGCCATTGAAGGATGCCCTAATCCAGCCGATCGAGCTTTGCGAAACTCCGCTTCGGCCGAAAGATAATGTCACCATATACATGTCCAAGCGAAATCTGCAATTCCTGCGAACCAAAGTCACAGCCAACAGAAACTGCAAGCGAAGCTATGCTAGGGATGAGTTAGCCTTCATTACCCAGAACATGATATGTGTTCAGAATTTAAACAGGGCGGACTGCCACACAATCAAGGGGGACCTGCTGCTCCATCAGGATCGGCTCTGCGGCATTGATATATACGGTGAGCACTGTTTAGAGGGAGCCCTCAATGGAGAGCTTTATGCGGATGTCTTCAAGGCCAGGAAGCCACTGCAGCGTACAATTCAGCGCTTTCAGAAAGAAGATGATCTTAATAGTTATTAAAAGAAATCATAATAAAATGCGAAGAAAATTAAAATATTTAATAAGTTTGTAATTATTTTTAAAGAAAAAGTTCTCAAAAGTTGAATTGAATTTTAAAATCCTTACACTTTACCATATTTCTTATTCTAAACTTTCTGAAAAATGCATTATTAAATGGAAATGGAACTTGAAAAAATAATATTAAATGCGCCCCATGCTCACTTCAATGAAAGCCAAGAGTTGTCAAATAAATTTATTGTCGCAGTTCCCTGTTCGGGGGCTGCCCAAATCAAATCAATCTCACTAAACAAACATGGAAAATAAAAGGGGAGAAGCTGGGAGAGAGAGAAAAAAAATTGGTAAATGGAAAGACGCCTCCTGCGGTTGGTTGTCGTTGGGAAAATTGAAAGTCGCCGTGCTCGCCGCCAAACAAAATCAGAGAAACAAAAGAAACACAAAACGACACTGTTTTTTTTTTAACATTTTATTTTCTTTCAATTTGCGGCTTAAAAAAGTTAACTGTTCCCATCAAAATGTCCTGAACTGCAATGACTATGATGTATGTAAATTTCAGCGAAAAAACAAATGAGAAAAATATAACAAAAAAAAAAATAGGGTAAACGAAAAAAACGAAAGCAGACAGAAGCGATTCCAAACCGCCTAAAAACATCATGACAGCAAAAAGGTGTTACACTTGGCTTGAAATTTACACCATGGCTGGGGGAGGCAGGGGATTCCCACCGCGATGCATCCGGCGGCCATGGATCCGTCGCTGGCTTTCGGCTTTGGCTTTGCGCTAAAATATGCAATTTTGTCATGAAATATGCACATGTCCACCGCGCGGCAAGGACGATTCAGCAGCTCCCAGGTCCTGCGACCACCACCTAGCACCACTATCAGCAACAGCAACAAAATAAATTTAAAAAGCAACGTACATAAATACATTAAACATTTAAAAAACCCAACGGGAGTAATGAAAGAAATAAAAGGCTTAGGACTGAACAAACCCGCGAATGCTCTTCATGGAAATGCTTATCATTGAAAAATATATATAATAAGCCTGATATTATAGTAGTCCAGAATTGGAAATGTAATAAATTTAAATATATATATAAATACTATATTTATCAGTTGTACTAGCTGTATTTATTATACCAATGTCAGCGTATTCCGAAAAGGACACGCCCACTGTTCGACATTAAAATGCAGCGAAGCCTGTCGAAAATGTTGCCGGCAAACATCAACGCGAACAACTAAATTTATGTACATAGAAATTAATATTAGGTAAAAAAGCATCAGCATGTTTTTGTCCACACATATGTACGTACATATACAGAGGATGCAGTATGAAAATTCAGCAGGATTCACACTCCGACACTAAATAATAATGAAACGAGTGAGAATCACAATACAAAAACTTCGACACTTGTGTGCGATAATAAAAACAATAAAACAAATATAATATATTCCATTTGACTAAAAAAATTGTTTCCCCCAGGGAAGGCGGGGAGGCTGCTCGGATAATGCGCACCCCAAAAACCCAAACCCAAACCCAAACTCAACTTCAATTTCACTTCAGTCCCGCCTCGGCGACCCGCTGACCTACCGCAAATATTTATTGTTTGACAATTTTTATTGCCTACTCTCAGGCATCGGAAACGCGCGAATAAAGAGGAAGGGAAAACTTTTTAGAAAAAAATTCAAAAGGCGTTAAAATGATTTCGAGAAACTTTCGCCTTACGTGACTTTGGCCCGCTTTGACGGCCACTCGGGCGTCCGGGCCTACATATTGTTCAATTTCCGACCGTGCTGACTGAATCAAATAGGTGGCATAAACAGCAGCAGCCGCCATCGTCCCTGTGATGGGTATAAAATAAAAGTTTTCCACTTAAGGTTTATGAAAAGTTTAAGCCCGCGCCCGCTTAAAGGGGGGATCTGCTCCCCCGTTCGCACACATTCACACCTACCTTCTGCCACTACACCGCCAAATGCGGAAACGGAAACTACGGTCGAGAAATGATGAATACCCACTCCGGTCCGCTTTGGGTCGCAGGTCCCTTCGAGCCATGGCCAAAACACCCTTCAGTGGGATGCCGGCAATGGCCATAATATCCTCTGACCGGCACCAAGATTTCGAGCAATAAGGAAACGGTGGCCCGTTCTTCGTTCCACGTTTCCCATTCCCTCCCATTCCCTCCTCCTGACCATAACCACTTAGGACTCGCCAAGTTTTTCCCGTGACAGCGGTCGCGGCTTAGGCCTGGGCAAACTCCCTGAATGCAAATAATAATGTAATTGCCAGCAATTTTCCTCAAGTCTGTTTACCTTTCGCTTTAGCGTTGTTCAACTTTTATGAGATTTGTACTGAATTTTAAAGCATTTACACCTGGCCGACCCAATGGCCAATGACAAATGAGCAAACGAATTGAACCCGATACCGGGGCCGATTCTGAGGGCCAATTTAAAATCCCCTAGGCTAATTGCATGCCGGCCATGGAGGCGTACCCCGTGCCCGGCCCCGGCTCCCACTAATTGAGTGCAAGTCAAGCAAATCGACTAATTAGCAGCGAAGCGGCCATCTAAGCGGACTAACAGAGGATGGCCAGCGCACTGAAGGGAACTTAGGACTCGGTGCCGGTGAAAAGGATATGCAATTTGCACGGACAGGACACTTGATCTGAGTCAGCGCGAGGTATTGACAACCTACCCACAGAATTCCGGCTTAATGCCCTATTAATTGGCTGACTAATCGGCGGGGGAAATGGAACTTCCTTATAATTCCGCAGCAAAGTGAACTGTAAATCGCATTTTAAGCTACACTCGAGAAGAGCATGTCCAAGTTTTATTTAAAAATAACAATTAATTGAACAGAATTAAACGAACACTTAGTAAATTGGCGTTTCACTAAACATGGATAAAATATTTTAATGATTTTCTTATAACAGAAATGTCCTTTTGAATTCTGCTCCTTAAATTAAGATTATAATTTTCCTAGTGTACGCTTATGACCTGGCATATATGTATGGAAATTACTGTGCATATTTTTCCAACTCCACTTACCCTCTAAGTGCTAGGCTGGAGTACATTTCGGGAATGTTTTCGGATGTCGCCGGCAGAACCACGTGCCAAGAAGCGGCAGCACCCACGTGCCACCAGGACCAACCACGTCGTCCGTTGACTTTTCATAGATTTAGGAGTTCATTTTTCTTGGAGCCACACAGTGCCACTTTATCAATGAGCCGAACAACGCACCACCGCTTAGGACGCCGAGGGCTTCTACGTGCCACGTCCCACTGTCACTGTCTTTGTTGTAGGCCGCCACATGAGTCCAGAAGCGAGTCCGGGCTTTATTTATTTGAGCTGCGCATAATGAGTGTTATTTATATTTAAGCAGCTGCAAAGCAGACACCAATCGTAAATAAAACAATTTAATTTATTAGCTAAATGATAATTTTCACAGCGCTCCGCTATGATAATTGCACAAAGAAGGGAATCCTTATTGGGGTGGACACAAAAGTCAAATTCGTTTAACCCCCTAGGCAATCAATCAAATTAACCCAATGCCCAAGGCCAAGTGGCAAAGCCCTTGGAATAGATGTGGTTGGCTTTTGGGCAAGGTCATGGCTTTTGACTTATATATGTAGTTAGAAAGTCCAAATTGAATTAGCCAGCGGTGGAGTTAGAATATAATTGAGTAAAGTAAAAAACTAATTGAGTATATGGAACCTTAAGTATGGCAACCTGAGGCGCTTGACTTATGAAATCTCAAATTACAGAAAGTCTATCAACAACTGCAATCAAATAAAAACATCAAAACGGCTTAAGTCTAATTTAAATGTATTAATTAAACAAAATGGTTACACCCCCAATAAATAAATATATTAAGCTACTAGAAATTATCACAATTAACTTGATTGAAACTCCGGCAATGCCAAGTCAATGCCAATTGTAGCCAGCACCTGTGACCTTCCAGCAGCAAACTGAAGTGTCCTTTTCTCATTCAAATTAGTTCTGCAGCTTTTTATTCCATTGGGAGTTAGTGACCTCCACTTTTTTGCCCTGAAAGCTTATTATGATAATTGGAAATTATATGTAAAAATGATGGCTTAGCGACCAAGGGACAAGGGTCTCGAGACAATCTTCTGGAAGCAAACTAGCATTAATGCCGCATTAATCAGATTATTAGTGGCGCAGAAAAGAACGATATAACGCAGGAAGGCCAGCTGGAGCCTGGAGGCAGGAACCAATCGTAATTGAATACTAATGCAATCAATTAAAGCTAAACTCCGGGCACACGTGCAAGGAGCGCGATGAGACCGGGAATAGATACTTTCAGCGTCTTCTCAGCCATAGTCATAGTTGGAGATGCGAACGGAATTGCATGTCTCGAGCCATCACGATGGGGTCTAAGGACCTGTGCGTCGATGCTGATGAGTTCAATCAAGTTGTAAACATGATTTCACATTAATGCGGCGCCAGGACTGACATTCTCAGTAACTCAATACACAATCAACAGCGTTTTAGAGTTCATTTGTGTGGGGCTGAGAACGCTATAAAAAGGGAAATCAAATCATAAAAAATAATATGCCGCTTTGAGGCAGTCAGGGCGCAACAGGATTTCCTCCACGCGTCTAAGTGTGTGCGTATCGCTAGAAGACAGTAATAATGCTGTCCTTATAGGTACACAACTTTGCGATACCTGTTACTTCAAAAACTACTATGTTTAGTTTTTTTTTGTTTTAATTTTAAAGAATATCCATCAATTCAGAGCTTAATAAAATATAAATCCAAAGGAAGGACATTTTGTGATTTTCTTGAAAAATAAGTATTACTTTGAAATAATTTTATTAGAGAATCTTTTACAGGGGGTCTAAAAATTAAATATCTTATTTCTCCTCTAAATAATATGGTTATAGATACCATTTTGCGAAAATATTATACCCTCAATGTTTTCGAGTGCCGGGTAATAAAAGAATCAACATCGAGAAGCCCTTACCTTTGACGTAGTATACTGGGATGCACCCCACCCGTAGTGCGTCCTTCGTTCAACTCAAAATTGATGCAATTTATGAAAACTTTTGTGCGCTCAATTGCAAATACAAGTGTACAAGTGTACAATCTCTGTCATTTTTATGCACTTCCCCTAGTTATGCCAAAGCAATTTCTCTCTTTTGGCAAGTTTGCTTTCGTTTTCGCCCCAGTTGCTATCTTGATTTTCTTGCCATTTTCTATTTTTTTGTACTCCTGTCTTGGCCCCAACGTTTTTCCCTTTTTGCCATCCGTGCATTGTGCGGCAAATTAAGCGCATTGCAAGTGATTTGATTTGCTTTCATATAGAAAATACTTCAGATTTCATTTGCCATCGCAGCAATCACTTTAAAGTTGCCAGCGAGCTGCGCACTGAAAGAGCTGCGAATGCGAACGAAAAGTAATTCCCAGCTAATGACTGTCATTTGTATCTGAAAATGAAATGTGCGCCACTCCTGACGACGTTTATTTATTTTTATGGCAATGCCCTCCAACCAAGACGGCTGCCGGGGCACAGCGCGTGCCCGTAATTACCGCCAAACATTCAAAAGTTCCGCCAACGAATTATGGCATTTAATAAGTATAAGTGAGAGTGCAGCATGCCGGGGGATCCAGTGTCCTGAACGTACACCTAAACCAGCAGGAAGTCGCCACTTCTAACTGCACCAAAAACCATAATTCAAAGGAAATTATTTCCCAGAAATTGTCATTACTTAAAATCAAATAATATTTACAATAATTTTAGATGCATTACTGATGCATTATTAAAGAATTAAAGAGATTAATTTGTGTATGCAAATAAAGAATATTTATAAGTTCAAAACAAATCGAAATTATTTAATTTTAAGTACGATTTTAAAGATTCTTCCCTAAAACATATTTATTTTAATAAATTATGCAGATTATTCTGGATAAATATTTGTTGCAATCAAAGACCAATGTATTGGTATTTTGACCCTTAAATTTGAAGCCATTAATCCTGATTATTAAATAACTCTTTACTAATTGTGTAGCGTACCTTAAATATTCCCAAATAATTTTTTAATTTTTTAGATTTCAGGATTTAATAAAAATCCAAATAAATAAATGTCTCGGTTTAATAGCTTCAAGTCCTTCAGGCAATGAAGTCACATATTTAAGGGCTGTTTACAAAGTGACAATAATAGCCAGAGGTTAGTGACCTTTGCTGATATCAGACCAAATTTCTGCCACCCTCAAAATCTGCAGAACATGTACATGCGTCCAAATAATAGAAGCGAACTAACAGTTACAGAACGAATACTTCACAGCAGGAAACGTCCGTGAGGCTGAACATGAGCAGGACATCCTCTGCTGGAGCCTTACATTCTGTATTCAAAGTACAGAGTTCAACATAGCAGAGGCCCAGCATTGCTGTAGTGCTCACTAACAGAACTGCCACCCCTGAGTTTCCCCCTCCTTTTCGAACTTTGCCCCGCTGGCAGGGGCTCTACAGAATGCTAACCTGGCTCTGAAATCGTCCTGTTAATGTAAGCCTAGTCGATGGTAACATAAAACCTGTAGCAGCACTGTAACTGACTGGCTGACTCAATCACAAAAATAGGCAGTATGTAAAGTAAGAAAAAACCCTTGCAAGGTATTAAATTATCAAAATAAAAAAAATATATATTAAAATAATATAAAGATTTAATAATATTTATTGCACATATTTTAGATGCTAAAGGACAAAAAGTCAAATATATTTTGACTCTCTTAAAATCGTAACTAATTAAAAATATTGGAAAATATATTATAATTATAATATTTTTGGTTGTGTACATAATTATTACCAAATAAAAAGGAATATAATATATTAATATATATAATTAAATTATCAAAATTAAAAAAAATATATATATCAAAATAATATAAAGATTTAATATTATTTATTGTACATATTTTAGATGCTAAAGGACAAAAAGTAAAATATGTATATTTCGACTCGCTTAAAATCGTAACTAATTAAAAATATTGGAATATATATTTTAATTATAATATTTTTGGTTGTGTACATAATTATTACCAAATAAAAAGGAATATAATAGCTGAAATCGGTATCAAATTTGGCCCTAATCGAATGGCAAACTTCAATGCTTCTCAAAGTCAGCTTCCTTCCACGCCGGCCGACATATATTATTCCTGATAAATCTTAAATATAATGCAATAAAGTTTGTACATTTATACAAATATTAAAAAATACAAAAATTTAATAAACATTTTTCATAAAACTTTTGTGGCAGTATTTCTGGTAGTTCTTAAAAAATATAAGCAATCAATATACTTTTCAAACCAAAATGCTATTAAAAAAATAGGTCTACCATTTCGCCCAGTGTCCTTCAGGATGTTCGTTTGGTAAATAGAAGTTTCGCTTTTAGCTGCCGGCTGATGAGATGTGTAGATGTGGGCGTGAGCCAGGCCAGTGGCTTTTAACCCCTTTTAAAATAGTTTTAATTGAATTTATTGATATTTTAGAAGAGGGCCAAGATAAAGCAACCCCCGACCGCACACAAGTCAAATGCAAAACCCAACGAAATCCAACGGGGACTGTGAAGGCTCCATCCCTTAAATCCTTGGGCGCTGCCAAACACAAAAAACAAAAAAAATACAAAGTTAGTTAACTTTTCATCGGGCTAATAAAGCGTGCGTCTTTTTGGCAACAAAATGGCTCCGATGAAGAGAACGACACCAAATCAATGCTCACAGGGTCTGAGACTGGGACTAATGAATAGAAATGTCGTCCTTCAAAACTTTTCGGTTGCCATGGAAGGCCAAAGAGCGAGTCCAGCCCCCTCTTTCCTCCCCATTTGTGTGTGGGTTAATGAAAATCCGATTCTAGTTCCATGCCCCCATATTCACACATCTTATGCTTTCAACTTGACTTTGAGTTTTTGGCTTCTTAAGGGCTCAAGAAAGCGTGGCAGAAGATTTGCGGCTGCTCCTTGCGGAGTGCAGAACTTAAATGCGTGGCATATGAATCGTTAATTGTGTGGGCGTGCCAGCGGGCGGAAAGGGATGCGGGCTAGAAGAGGAAAATGTGCGGTAAGAGGGTTGAATAGAGAGAAGTTGGTGCTAAGAATAAATGTGTGTATAAGTCATAGAGGATTTTAAGGTTTTGAATCAGCTGAATTAGCAATTCAGAATCACCTATTATGGGGTTGTTGCCGAGCATTACTAATTCACTTGTTCTCTGGTTTTATTTATTTATTATTTGATATATGTAAATGTGTTTATTTTGATAGTATAAATTGAAAATTATAATTAAATTCTAATTAGAATATTTTAGAAGGTAAAAGACTGAATCATATATTAAAGTTATTAAACTTTGAAATTATCTTAGAACTTAAAGATTTTATTTAATAATTTTTCTGTTTTATAAAATTTTTAAAAATATATAATATCAAGTCATACAGCAATGACAAATATTATCGCTCATTCATAAAATTTGACATTAGCATATTGCATTTCCATTGCGTTAATGTGACAAAATGACAAATGAAGTTGGTGTCGCTTCGCCACTCTTGCAGCTCTCCAGTCGCATTCCCAGTTGAAAGCCGTCCGTCTCCTTGCCTGGAATTCCCTTTCCGCGAACAGCATTTTCTGCGTTTCGCGGCGAGCTGCTCTTGAATTTGCATTTGCATTTTTCGCAGAGTGGCAAAAAGCAAAACACTTTGACAAGCGTTTACAAACTCGCCGAGCAGCGCCAGCAACAAGCCAAGTAGCGCGGCAACTTTGAAATTGATAAATTGATTTATGCAAACAAAACAGCGAGAAAGAAGCTTGCAGGATGGCGAAACTTGCTTGACTTTCATCCGCTATATATACAGACATATTTTTATATAAAAATAGACTCCATTGGAACTGCGTGAATATGAAAAATGATGATGAGGGGGGGCAAAAACAAAAAAATTGTTTTGTATGAGCACAGATACCGGACCTCCCGGCTCAGACAGGGCCAACGCCAAAGAACATACAAAATCAATTAATAAACAATATGAATCGGAATTGCAATTGTTTGCATGTCCAGAGCAGACCTGCCCTCTCAACGACTTTGGCATTATTCGACGACGACAGCTTTTATGACTATTTTTGTTCGCATTGAAATGCTTCTGTGGAAACGTCACTTGTTTTTCCCGTCATTCTTTAAGTCGCTTCCAGACCCATTGTCCTGGGATTTGATGCCATTACGGTTGCTGTGGTTACGCTGCTGATTGACTCGTTGCCCCGCACGTACCGAAAGCCAAACCAACACCGCCAAACCATATTTCCTATCAATTTACATTTTTCAGCAAAAACTTTCTGCCAATTTCCACAACTGTGGTCGAAGTATAATTTATTAAATCATTACTACCTTGGTGTCTTTATGCATGTGAAATAAATAAAAGATATAAGATGTAAAAATGTTGAAATGTTGCCTCTCTTCTATTTAATTCCAGACAAAAAATTGTGATATTGAAAGACTTTGATTTACCCAAAAAATAAAAATTAAACAAAAATTTTCATTTAATATCCCTATAATAGGCATCTTTGAGGTCTTCTTGGTGATATATCAAGGTCAAAATGCAAAGACCGGCATACTGCAAAGGTATACAAACTTTGCTTTCTCAATGTTAGCTAAGGAAGCTAGAAAAGTCTTGCTAGGATTAAAATTTATAACAAAATAAAATTAATAGCTATAGAAATTTATTCCTTAAGCAGTAATAATCCAAACATAACTATTGATATTGATATAGACCACACTGAGTAAGCAACGCCAACCGATTTCCAACCGGAATCCTATGTGGGTGCCTTTGCACTGCCATATTTAAGCCGTGAAGGCAAGTAACTCGATATGGTAAACACATCACGTGCCCCTCATGTTATTGCCTTCGGCTGCCACCGTCTGTGCCACTGCCTTTGATTTTGATTTTACAAAATGAGAGGCTGTGGAGAAGATGTCGGCTTAATGGGCGGCGCCACGCCCCGTTGTCTGGTGCTCCCCCTTAGAGCCTGGCATTATAAACTTAATTAAAATATCGGCAGACAGTAATAAATGACGGCCTCCGAAAGCAGGCAATGTTTTTCTTTTAGAAAGGCAAACGGCAAATATTTAAAGTGCCACCTCGCCACCCACACACTCGCACATATTGTGCCGACTTTGGCAGATCCACGATTGCGTGTGTGTATTTATAGACACACCTACCATACCCACACAATGGCGCTACAATCACAGGTAACTGCTACATGTGTAAATATTTACAAAACGCGCCAAGCGTCGACAAACCGACGCCAGGCATCTTCACTTTTACCGCCAACGAAGGACTCTTCATTGTTGTTGCTGAGCGCAACTCTTTTGCCTCGTTCGGGGGCGCTTCTATGGCGCCAAGGGTTGAAGGACCACACAAAATATAAATCCAAAAGGGATGTTTTGATAAAATTACATTTATTTCTTTCGAGTTTAAAAACAAAAGTCAATTTTTCACAATTGCTGTTTGGCTCTATTTGTCTCTTATTAGATTTAAAGATTAAGGATTCTGGGGTAGCTGAATAATATTATTTATTTAATCATTCAAATTATGGTAATTTATAGATATATTTAGAAGAAAACTCATATTTAAGATGGTGTATTTTCTTAAAAAATAGATTTTTAATAAATATTTGCTTTTCCACTTACAAAAGTTGGAACTGCTCCTGTGTATTCACCCTCCCACGCAGCCAAACACAGGTTTATTTATGCCTTTCGATATTTATCGCTGTTGCTCTATTTGTTTTTGTTGCTGGCATTGCTGTTTTTCAGAGTCCCCGGCAAGGATGGTATGTTGCATGTACATACATACATACATACATACATATATATATGTTCCTGTTTGTTTTATTCCCTTTTATTATTATTATGCTGTCATTTCTGTTGTCGCGACGTTGTCAGTGAATGTTCTATGTGTCCTTCGAGTTGTGTCCTCCGAGTGGAGTGAAAATCCGAGCCGCAGCTCGTCCTTGTTTATCCCATTTTACCGGCTACAGAAGGGTCTTAGTTTTGTAAGACGATTTGTGTAGCATAATAATGTCTTCTCATTTGCTATGCTCGGAAATCAATGCCGTTTTCTACTCCTAATATCGATCGTAACATTAGGCAGAAATTTGATTACCGAAATATTTAAATCAATTTGGAAATTTGTTCTTTTATCAATGGGGTCCATATATCATGTTGCAAATCCTTGGGCTGAATGGCAACCTCGAGGTCTCCTCGTAGGACAGTCAAACTTTTATTACAAAATTAGTACCCATTTTACCAACTTCTGTTGCCATACTTTTAGAACCTTATGTAACGGCCATCGGAGTTGCATAAACAGTTAAATTAATGTCTGATCTTATCTCTTCATGACAGATGCCTCTTTAAAAAAGCAATGATTTGCATTGCGTGATAAATAATAATTATCACAAGAATTGCGAGATTACGGATGGTATATATAGGCCGTATTCAACAACCGATTTCATTACGAGTGTAAAATGAATCTTAAACTCACCATTGTGGTAGTGCTCACCACCATAAGCTTTATCCGTGCAAAGGACCCCATCTATGAACTCGTTTTTTCGGATTCTGATCTCTTTAGCGCTTGCAAAGATGTGGCACCAGGAACACTTGACGAAAATGGCCTTTTTAATTTATCGGAATTCGTAAGAAACTTGGAAGTGGACGGTATGAGAATTTCAGGAAATTTGACGTCTGTGTGGGACATTCAACCGCAGGATCGTATAAAGGTAAAGAAAATTTATAAACAAACGGCTTTATATCGCGGCTTTTTATGACGAATTTCTTTATACATTTCAGTCGGTTATTAACCTTTTATATTTTGATCGAGGCACCTGGATACCGACATTTTATACCGTCACTTCAAATGATTTTTGTAAGTCAATGTACGAATCAAATAATCCGTGGAACTTTTACTGGCACAGACACACTACAAACTTGGAAGATGTCAAGGACAAATGCATAAATCCTGGGGTAGGTACAAGCATATATGTACTAGATTATACATGGAAACCAAGCTTAATATAAACTCTTTACCACAGACGAAACTGATGTTCGAGAATTACATGTTGAGTGCGACCATGATGACCATGGGTAAACTTCGAGAGGGACTTTATAAAATACGCCTCACCTACCAAGCTTTCGATGCCAACGGTACCGAGCGGCCTACGAATATCTGTTTTGAGATACTTGGACAGTTACACAGAATTTAAAATGATAAGATATACATATTTATGGTTTATATAACTAACAAAATAGCACAGTTATTTATATGTGTATATAACTATATACATATGCATATAAATATGTATAAAATAAGATCAATTCCGTCCAAGTTACTGTGTACATTGAACACTATTATTATTGTTGCGATAATTTAAAACTTAAATGTATGTTTAAGGCTTAAATAATTATTAATAATAATAGTTTTTTAATTTAATAAGTAATTATTAAAATAATTATTTTAGACATTGCGTGCTACGGCATGGTATTATTGCTCTGAATTTCAACGATTGCATTGAGTATCCCATTGGCAATTTTCGCCACTATAGGCCACGGAAAGGAATACTTGTACGATTGCCCAGATACTGCACCAAACACACTAGACATACATACATGGCTTGGTAGATCGGAGTTATCCACAATCTTTCGAAAGGATGGTCTTGTTCTGTCAGGAAACGTAAAATATTTAAGGGACATTCAACCGCAGGATCGTGTAAAGGTAACGAAAAGTTATCAACGGACAACTAGAGGTCCAGGCATGTCCTCACCTATATCTCTCCATATATTTCAAGGTAATTAATAGTTTTCTATTTTGATGGAGGCACTTGGACACCAACCTTGTTCTCCGCAACATCAATATACGATAAAAGGCAAGTGTAGTACACTCTCTGGCCAAGACACCTTAAAAACATCAAAGATTTCAGGGACAAATGTATACATATATCCTGGGGGAGGTATATATGTACATCTTTTTGTGGTTTCATTGAATAAGAATAAGCATTCATTATTTTACTAAAATATGTACGAAATTTATTATTGGTGTGAAGCGTACAAATTAAAGGTTTATCTTTATGGTTTTATTATTGTAATCGTTAATATATACACTCAATTACACTTAGGGACTATGAAGAAATAAGCTTAGGTCTACTGCTTAAGCAAATGTAGCGTCATACTTTCAATAACATAAGGACTTCTATAAAACGATTGCCAGCGGTCAGTTACTGCTAACTTAACTAAGACACGAGATCGTTGAGGCGTTCATGTTGGCGGGCAGCAGAGACCGCCGACCGATCATGTCAGATGCGGCGTAGCCGCTGATGCCGATTTCCCCGCAAAGAATCGACCTCCGCCGGTCTGGTTGGTGAAGAGTAGTGTATCCACTGAGGGCAGCATCTGATTAGAGCGCACTAGCATAGGTACATTTACCATTGACACCGTGGGTACGGCGCTCGTGATCACCGACTGCGCCGTATTGCCGGCGCTTAGCTTGCCATTTGCGTTCAATGTGAAGGCAGGCAGGTAGTAGTTCCCAGACCGCGTGGGTATAGCTTGCGTGTTTGTGGCCGTACTGGAGGCGGTGGAAACGGCTGTGAGTTCCATAGAAGCCGGCGAAGAGAACGGTGAGGACTCCAGTGAGGGGCAAGCAAGGCGGTCGCTGGGCTTACAAGGCACTGTAATGTAAAATAAATTTATTTAATACATTTGTCATTTGTTTGTACATCTATAAAAATTACGACTTACTAAAATCATCATCCGGCAACAGCTCGTCAGGTAATTCATTTTTTATCTGGAAATGCAGGGCTGCTGCTGAGTCAGAGATGGCGTTGTCCGACGTCCCCATGTCTGTGCGAACAACGGGGGCATCGTAAAGACCGCATTCCTCCATCTCCAGGGCCTGCTCCATGATTAGCTCCTCGGCTGAAGTTAGACTGAGGCCATGCAAATCCAGAAACGGACCCTGGCTTTGCACGGGTTCAGTTTTAATCTGCGGAACTGAAGCGTTATTCTCAAGACTGGTTTGCTGCAACTGGGCCTGTCGTTGCAGTTGCTTGGGCGCCAGCTGTTTACGTTCTCTTTTAGCTTTGGCCTGCTTGGGTGCCGGCGGGGGCAGCGTCACCACCACAGAGGACAGCTCCTGTTGCTGCTGTGTTGTGACCGGTGCCGGATGCACCTGCTGTAGGGCTGTGCCGGCTGGCAGGGTAATCCCCAAGGCAGCCAGTGTAGCCTGCTGTGGCTGCTTTTTCTTTCGAGCCTGTTTTGCAGGCGCCAGGGCTGCCGCCGGGGCAGGATTGGTCTTTACTTTCAGTTCACTGGAAGTGGCAAGATCGTCGGGATTCACTGTGGCTGTCGCCACCGCCGCAGCTGCTGCCGCTGCTTTTTGGGCCTTACTGGTGGTCGACTTCTTTGAACAGTAGGAGGGAATGTTCTCGAGGTGCTCGCCTGTTTTGTGGTCCACCTTATGCCGGCGCCTCGTGTGCTTAAGCCAATTGGGGAAGTTTGTAAAGTCGCGTGGGCAGTAATTGCACTTAAAAGGACGCATGCCCGTGTGGATGTTGGAGTGCTGCTTCAGCTTCGAGTTGCTAATAAAGCTTTTGTCGCACACCGTGCAGGCGAAAGGTCTCTGCTCCAAATGCACCAGGTTGTGAACCTTCAGGCAACGCTCCGTCTTATACATTTTGCCGCATTTCTCGCAGCGGTAAGAACGAGTCTGGGCATGGTACTTCTGATGGCGCTGCAAATGCGACCGCTCCTGGAAGCGCTTTTGACACTCCGGACACTCGTACGGCTTCTCGGAGGAGTGGATTCGGGCGTGATGTGTAAGGTTTATCTTTTGCACGAACTTCTGACCACATATGTCACACTGGTACTTCTTGTTGTCACTGTGAATTTTCCTATGCATCCACATGCTGCCCAATTTGAGGCTATTGAAGAGAGAAAGAAATCAATGAATGAGCTCATTTCCGGAATCTTATGGGTTCTTACCATTTGCCGCAGTCCGGGCACTTCTTCCAGGTGTCCTTGCGTGCCTCGGAGCGGTGCGTCTTGAGGTGTTTCTTTAAGCCAGCCAACACCTCGAATTCCCGCTGGCACTCACTGCAGCGATAGGTTAAACGTAGCCGATGTGCTGCCGCCTCATGCTTGGTCACCTCGTCGGGAGTTTCCAACAGCAGGCCGTTGCAGTCGAGGCACTTGTGGAGCGGAGCAGGATCAATTTCCAAGGACTTGCCGTTTATCTCGGATGCTGGCGGAGGCATACTCGCCGTATCTGCCTCCGGGGACACTGTGTGAGCCAACTGTGGCTGCTGGAAGATTGTGAACGAAGGCGGCAGGAACTCACCCTCGCACACCTCTACCTTTGTGACCACTTGCGACGACTTTAAGTCCGTCGGGGGCTGTTTTTCCTCGGTTGGCTCTTCCTTAAAGACCTTTAGACGCAACGCCGTCACCGCCGGCAGCTTGGGCTTACGCTGCATTGGCTGGCCCAAAGGCTGGGGCATCTGCAGCTGCTGTTGGTGAAGATGCAGCTGATCGGTGGAGAGCTTGACTGGCGTAGAGGCGCCACTCGACGTTGTCTTCTTGAAAGGCGAGTTGGTAAAGGCGTTCGGGGGCTCGGGCCGCAAAAACGTCACATTGAACTCTGAGCTGGAGTGATTGTCATTGGAGCTACTTAGGCTAGCACTGGGCACGAGGGTGCCGCTGGGCATAAGGGTGCCGCTCGCCGCCAGGTCATCGCGTACGCCATCCGACGAGAGGTTGAGCTCCGTGTTGTTTTGCGCGCTCTCATCGAGAACGCGCCAGAAGTCCGTGGACGAAAGGCTGTTTCCATTGACCAGGCTGGCGGAGCTAATGGTCACGCAGGCGGACAGATCGATGTCCAGCGACTCGTCCTTAATGCTCGAAATCGAGTCGAAGTTGTTGATCCGCAGCAGCGAGCTGAGGATCTCGTCGTGCGCCGCCTTGGTGGGGGTGCCCGCATCACCGCCATAGATTTTAGGCGGCAACTTCTTGCTTGGCGCCTCTTCCTTCATTCTCTTGCCCTTGCCTTTGCACTCCATTCGCCTCACGTACACGTACAGGTTATGCGGTCGGCGTTTTTGCTCGCCGTATTTCGTCTTATTTTGCGGCGCCGCTGGCGCTTTTCATTCACTGGTGCCTTTTCACCGGTCACTGGGTCTTTAATTCAATCATTTCGATCGTTTTTGCTTGAAAACACGGTCGGCAACGGCTTGAAAAACATTAATTATTGTGAAATGCGCCTTGGCTTTGTTGTTTTTGTCACGCTTACAATTCTCGAGTCGCCATTTTGAGAGTAGTGTTGGAAGACGCGTACGAGTGTCAGCCCCGCTGAAAGTGCTGACGGCTTGGATTTTAGGTAGCTAGCTGACTCGGTACCATAAATTCTCTATAATTATGTTGTATTTTTAATCTGTTTTTTAAGTGAAATTGATTAATATTTCTGTAGGAATTTAACTTTTACAACTAATGTGTATATTGATTGCGTTCAGCAATTTTATATTTATTGATGAGAAAAGTATATTATTTTATCTATATAAATATATATAAGCAAAAAAATCAATTTTTGCTAAAATATGCTAGCCGCGGTCAACGACCTTGAATTAGCGAACAGCTGACCGACTAATTTTTGTTTTAAAGGGAAGTTGATGCAACAGCAGTTCAAAATCTTAACTGCAGCGAAAAGTAATATGCACCATATTGTACATGGTTTTTGTGGGTTTAATATCATTTTACCATTTTTTTGGCGTTAGATTTTTTTTATAAGCCTATTTTCTAGGTTCAGCTATAATACGCAAAATAAATGCAGATGATTCAATAATATTGTTAATGGAAATAACTTTAATATATAAACATATAATTTTAAATGCATTGCATCTAGCAGTTCAATCCGATGCCGATATTTTGTATTATCGTATCTTTTTCTTAAGAGTCGTACTACGGTAACACTGATAAATATGGCGTCAGAGTCTGAAGTTCCAGGTAAAGTCAATTTTTTTGTCAAATAATTAACTCGAATAGGCCTTTCGCTGCGACAGGGCTTTCATTATTCAGCTCGAGCGTTAGCTTAGCATTTCAGTGATCGCAATCGTGCTTGAAAACGATTCGTGAAAACACTGAGCGCACGAGGCGGCCAGACAAAAGAAACCATTATAGCGCGCGTTCGCGTACAGTTTATGTAAACCGCATGGATTAACTAACCGGGTCGAATCGTTTTCCAGGTCGTCGCACACGTTCTGGCCGGACGGCCGCAGCCCCGGCAGCATCGCTACCGACAAGAAGCACCAGGCGCACATCAAAGAAGAACGCTCAGGTCAGTAACAATCTTATCCTCGCAGGCAGCTCTTGAATACCTAGCAAGTGATGTAAACGATTGCAATATCCAGTGCGGATGTGGCGTTGTTCCATTCGCACATGATTCCCACCCCGTGGGCACATGATTTCCTGCAAGGGCCAGCTGATGTCACTAAAGCAATCGACCGTGTGATTAGGTTTGGGCAACTTTCATTAATGGCTTTAATCGTTGCAGTTAAGTGACCCCGAAGAGGAACCAGAGGAACAGCCGGCAATGGTGCAGGAAGAGGAGGAGGAGCAGAGTTCAATGGCAACGGCAACCGCCGAAGAGGCCCCCGCAATGGAGCAGCACTTTGATGAGATAATCCAGTTGGACGATGACGTGGAGATGCCCGCCGAAACTGGTGGAGTGGACGAGAAGAGTTCCTCCTTTCCGTTCGGAACGGTGGCGGAGCAGCATTCTGAGACCAGCGATGACATTAAAGAGAGTCGGAAGGAAGCTGGCGTGGATACGCTGCTGGCCTCTTTGGCGGGTGACAATGCCAATAGCTTGCCGTCCGTGGGTGGAAATGACGAAAGCGAAACCGCCAAAAAGGCAGACTTTGAGTACAATGTAGAGGCAATGCAGCCACAAGCCGAGAAACTCAATTCGTCAGAGGACTCTAGCTCACACCATGCCATTGCCGAGAGTTTAGGTGATGAGGCGGATACCAGTGATGCCACCATAGTCCATACCGAAATAATCTCAGAGGATGAACTACCTCCACCCAGTAAACCGGAGATAAACGATGCCGAAGAAGTGTCCGACGAGGAGCTTCCGGCCCCGCAACGTGCCGAGCTGCCGGCTGACGCTGAAGTGATCTCTGAAGATGAGTTGCCCACCCACAACAATAACAATGCGAGTGAGGCCAAAGCTCCTGTAAAACGCAAGGCTGGAAGGGAAATTGAGAAAGGAACTGAAGATAAGGATGCTAGCATCTGTGAGACGAGCGCAAAGGAGAAATCCGTGGAGCAATATAATCCTGGGAGTCCCACTTCCGAGAGCACCGATGGCCAGCCCTCAGAGAAGAGGACCAAGGTGGATGGTGAGTATCAAATGGTATACATAACAGCTCAAGACTATAATTTCACATTAATATGACAAACAGATTCCGAGCCCAAGGATAGGAAGAAGGAAACGGAGCGCGATAAGGAGAAAGATAAAGAGAAGGAAAAAGACAAGGAGAAGGAGCGAAAAAAGTTGCCCGACCTAGATAGGTACTGGCGGGCGGTGAAAGAGGACTCTGCTGATTTTACCGGCTGGACTTATCTACTGCAATATGTGGACAGTGAGGTAAGAGCAACGACTTTAGGCTTTTAAAGGATCTTATGTAAACGTTAAAACGTTAAAACCATTTGATTTAGTCCGACGCGGAGGCAGCTCGAGAGGCCTACGACACATTCCTGTCCCACTATCCATACTGCTATGGATACTGGCGCAAGTATGCCGACTACGAGAAGCGCAAGGGCGTCAAGGCCAACTGCTACAAGGTGAGTACCTTCCACACATTTAGTCGTGCAATTAAATATCTTTCGCAATTTCTTGTATTACGCTTACAATTACGATTACAATTGATATTCATGTATTTGTTTTTAAATGCAATTTATTATGACCTAATAAAATATACATTCAATAAATGCAACATCTACAAAAAAAAGAAAACACCAATTAAAAAACTCACAGCAATCGGTCAATGACTTATGTAGCCCCCATTCCGGGCCGTGTTGTCTTATAGGGTTCGATTTTCCCAAGCATTTTTTTAATACGAATGAAACTGAAGCTGGGTTTTGGAGCTGACACATCTTAGGAGGTAAACATAGGCAGCAAATCACAATAAAAGGACGGTTTTTATAGATTCCCAGATGACTATATGAGGTTAATTAACTTACTTTTTCTCTTCGATATTGGAGATAAATTATTTTTAATGAAAATGAATTACTATTAATACAGATATAGTTTAAATCATATAAGTCTCTGGAATTTGTATCCTTGTAATGTGTTTTGTTCACTTGTGTGACGCCTTAAAATCGAGAATTGCATTGTATTGTTGTCTTTGTTTGCAACTCTTTGTTGTCCCACGAAACTTATATTGAATTCCTTAAAAAACAGAAATTCACAATTCCTTTCAACAGTTTTTTGGTTGTTTATTTTTTTTTTTCGTATCTCGATTTACCCACAAGTACTTAATTTCCACATAGGGCACGTATTTTTGTGATCTTTACCTGGAAATGTAATTTTTTTTACTTCACCGAAAAATGGGATATTCTTAGTGATAGACCTACACTCTATATATAAATACTGTCGCACAACTCACGTTGTAGCCGAAATCAGCTCGGCTCAGTGCATTTTCCTTGAACCCCTGACCACCGCCCTAAGCCCGAATGCGACTGATTCGTCCAGCCGCTGTACGATCCGTCTACTTTCTGATCTTCGTACGTTTGTATCACCAGTTACCTCTTCAGTTACGTTACCTCCACTCCACCCTTCTTCAACACGAAATAAATAGTGAGCTTGCATCTCTCTTACAGTCGTAAGTACAAATGGCGTTTAAATGAAATTTTTAAGTCTCTTTGTGAATTTTCATGTAAATCAAAACACTGAAAGTGTGTGCCTAGAATAAGAAAACAACAACTATACCTGTGTGTTACGTATTCCGTGTCTATGTAAAGTCACTAAGTTAGCCCTAAGGTTCGAACACCATTCACATCAAAAAACGATAGAAATAAGTCTCTCTGAGCCCGTGACTATTAAAAGATAAAATCAACTATATCGTTCTTATATTTCTTCTCTGCGATCGATCGACAAATAAATCGAACAAACCTCAAAACTTGTACCGAACATACGAAAATGACCAAATCCTAGGTGTTTGAGCGCGGCCTAGAAGCGATCCCCCTCTCGGTAGATCTGTGGATCCATTACCTGACGCACGTCAAATCCAATCATGACGACGATGAACAGTTCATTCGCGTCCAGTATGAGCGGGCGGTGAAGGCGTGTGGCCTTGAGTTCCGATCGGACAAGCTTTGGGATTCATACATACGCTGGGAAAACGAATCCAAGCGCTACCATCGCGTGGTGCAGATCTACGATAGGCTGCTGGCCATACCCACCCAGGGCTATAATGGCCACTTTGACAAGTGAGTAACGATAAAATCTTATGCAATTATCATTGATTTAAGTTACACAAATTCTTGTAGCTTTCAGGATGTGATAAATCAGCATGCTATAACCAGCACAATTGGCCATGAGGAGCTCATCCGTCTGCGTAAAGATTTCCACGAACGCCAGCAGAGCAAAGCAGCCAAGTCTTCGTCCAAGAGTCGTCGCGACAGCAGTAGCAGCGCCAAAGACAAGGACTCGAAAGGCGACCGAGAGCGAGAACGAGAGAAAGATAAGGATAAGGAGAAGGACAAAGACAAGGAAAGGGAGAAACGAGTATCAACTGGCGGCGGTGCTGGTAAGTCGCCAAAAGATTCTATTGAAACACATGTCGATGAACCAGAAAGTACTACCGATCTGACCGAAAGCGAGTCATCGCCTGCAGCCTTGAAGACGGCGCCCCAGATCGATTTCAGTGATTTTGGCACCCTAATTGACGAGGAGGTGGCCAGCATAAGGGATAGGGCAATCTCGGCGCGCCGCAAGATCCACAAAGTGACAGTCAGCGCAGTGACTGCCCGCTGGTCTTTTGAAGAGGGCATTAAGCGGCCCTATTTCCATGTGAAGCCGCTCGAGAGGGCTCAGCTCAAGAACTGGAAGGAGTACTTGGACTTCGAGATCGAGAAGGGCGATCGCGAGCGCGTCCTAGTTCTGTTTGAAAGATGCCTTATTGCCTGCGCCCTGTACGACGAGTTCTGGCTAAAGATGCTGCGTTATCTGGAGTCGCTGGAGGACCAGACCGGAGTTATTGATCTCATTCGAGATGTGTACAGCCGAGCCTGCCGCATACATCATCCGGACAAGCCTAGTCTGCACCTGAAGTGGTCAGCCTTCGAAGAGTGCCAGCAAAATTTTGATGGAGCCGCTGAGATCTTGCAACGTGTCGAGCAGCGGTGCCCCAATCTCTTGCAGATTTCCTATCGTCGCGTCAATGTAGAGCGACGGCGGGGAGCTTTGGACAAGTGTCGCGAGCTATACAAGCACTACATAGAAAGTACAAAGAACAAGGGCGTTGCCGGCACTCTGGCCATCAAGTATGCCCGCTTCCTCAACAAGATCTGCCATGATCTCGATGCAGGCCTCGCCGTTTTGCAGCAGGCACTGGAACGTGATCCAGCCAACACACGAGTGGCCCTGCAAATGATCGATCTCTGCCTGCAGCGTCAAAACGTGGATGAGCAGGAGGTAGTTCAGATAATGGACAAGTTCATGGCTCGCGCAGATATCGAAGCAGATCAGAAGGTGCTGTTTGCCCAGCGCAAAGTTGAATTCCTTGAAGACTTTGGCAGCACGGCCAAGGGATTGCAGGACGCTCAACGGGGTCTCCAGCAGGCGCTAAGCAAAGCAAGCGAATCCTCAAAGAAAGGGTTAGTTTCAGACAATAGAAATCATGCTTTGCACCATCTAATTAATTGCATTTGATTTTCTCTTGCAGTGACAGTAGTCCCAATCGCAAAAGCTCATCGGCCAGCAAAGACGGTGCTATTCCTGGTTCCGGATCGTCCTCCTTCGCGGCATCCTATAACAATGGTGGCACGTCTGCCACTGCTGCAGCAGGCTACAACTATGGAGCGGCTAGTGCGTCCGCTTACTACGGCCAGCAGAATAGTGGTGGAGGCGGCGTGTACCCTCAGCCGCCGCAGCAGCAGACTTCTTACGACTCCTACTACAGCCAGTGGGGCTACGGACCCGGAGCTGCATCCGGAGCCAGCGGCAGCAGTAGCGGGGGCTACAACTACGGCCAGTGGAGCGGTTATGGAAACTACTATTGAGACGCGACCACCCACCCAGACTCCTTGTACCTTTAAGACCCCCNCCCCCCCCCCCCCCCCCCCCCAGCCTGTTTGGTTTTGCCCTGCCGCTGTTCTGTTATCTAATAGTCGTCTATTTGTAATTTTATATTGATTCCACATTATACATACACATACATGCGGATTATGTAGCCGATTCTCAACCGGAAAATAAAGAAATATCAGCTTAATCGGTTCACCATATACGCGTTGCATGTATTTCGCCAAGAAATGCTTGGTATGAGTCGAAGTATTCCTACATAGAAAATAAAATGTACAAGTTGTCACCGCTAGAGCTCGATGGGAAAGCCAGCTTAGAGATTGGGCCGGTACCAGGTCACCTCGCCTCCATTGCAGCCGGTGACGAGCAATGGTTCCCTCGGGCTGAACTTGGCGCACAGCACTACGTCCTGGTGCTCGGTAATCTTGGCCAGTTCAACAAGCTTCTGCGGACGTCGCTTCACCTCCTCGAACTTCTGGCATCTGGGATAGTCGCAGCAGTCCGCACTGTAGCCCAGCAGGCGCACACCGTTTCCGTACGGTGAGCAGACGATTCGACCGTCCGCCGAGAAGCCCGGTTCTTTGATGAAACCAGGCTTTGTATTGGTTTCGGCGGCATAGTAAAGCAGCTTCTTGGCATTCACCAGTATGGCATGGGCGTTCTCCTTGGACGTCGCCGCTCCCGCGTGTCTGATTACCGGACGCAGGCGCAGACGATGCCCGATCTCCAGTCGCACCCTGGTGTCGCTGTTGCTACTACTACTACTACTATTGCTGCTGCTGCTGCTACTGCTGCTACTACTACTGCTACTTGAGCTGCTGCTGCTGCTTAGGTTACTGCTAGTGGGGCTCTCTGCAACTGCCGGAGTACTCGGCTGGCGTGGGTTGCTACTGTTAACCATCAGACGACTGGCCACCGAGGGCCGAAGCGGGAGTACGCCACTACTGATGGCGTACACAAAGTTGTAGCCGCTGACATGATTGTTGGAGTTTCGTGCCCGATTCTGGCGGATAGCGCGCTCCTGCACTGTCACCTCCGCCGCCCAAATGTCGGGTATAAAGGTATCCGGCCGTGGCGAAGCTGCGGCTGGTGATGCCCCTCCGGGCAGTCTTCCCGAACCAGCGTTGTCCAAATGAAAAACCTGTACAGTTCCCATACGCATGCCCCTTCGTGACTGTCTAGGTGGCAGTCCATCGGAATCTGGTTCAGGCGCAGGAGTGGAATCCCTTGTCGCACTGTTGCGATTACTGGCTGAGGAGTGCGTGCACTTTTTCTTAGGCTGCGGCTCCTCTTCTTCCCCATCGTCTTCGCTGGGCACCGGCTCTTCATTAATGTCGTGGATGCAGGTCCACTCGCTTTGCTCATCGCAACTTACGTTGCGAGTCAACATGCAGCGACAGTGTGGATGGATCTGCAGCGCCATAATCATCTCGGCGTCGTTCTGCTCGGGGAAGTCGGTGACCAGCTCCACGCGGTTCTTCTTCTGACGTTTGGAGAACACATGGTCGTATTTAGCGGCCTGCGGGATGTACTGCTCGCCCAGCTGCATCAGGCGGTAGATGCCAGGCTGAAAGGTAAACCAAATCAATGCGACTCTTGATCCGGGAAGACAACTATACACACCCTGAAACCGCACAGATCCTTGTGCAGCGTGGTCAGGTCGAGGTGATGAATAATCATTATGTAGCCGCCACTAGTACAGAGGACCAGCTTATCGCCCGTTGGCGATATGCGGCAACGCATGAGACCACTGGCGTGGAAGACGCGCTGCGAGATCAGACCCTGCTCCGTGTGCGAGTTGATGTCCCATGTGAAGATGCTGCCGTCGAAGCCGGAGCTGACAAGAAGCTTGTCCTTCGAGGAGTACTCGATGTTCTTCACCCAGTTTGAGTGGCCATGCAGGACGCGCAACTTCTGTTTCATGTTGCGCAAATCCCACAGGGCCACCGTGAAGTCATCGGAGCCGGTGGCGAAGAGTCGGTCGTCAAAGAACCTGAAACGCCAGGTGCGGATTTCAACAGTTTGCACATGACAGAAGTGGGAACTCCCTTGCGGTACTCACTTGATGCAGTTCACGCTGTCCGTGTGCGCATCCGGAACCTTAAAGATCTCCTTCTGTGTGATGGCGTCGAAAACGAGGACGCACTTGCGCTCGGTGGCGGCTACCAGCACGTTGCCATCGGCATTGAACTCCAGGTTGAAGATGGCCCCGGTCCGTCCGGCCTCCGTGGGCTTACAGTTGGCGTGGTAGCTATTGAACATGTTCATGGAGCTGTAGATCCGCCGCATAACGAAGTTCTCGTCCGCCGCATGGGTGGAGAAGCCACTCTCGCGTCGGCTCAGGTAGCGCTCCATGGTGGGGCTTTTGACTTTCCGAGCTGGTGCCTCCGATAGCTGCCAGAATTGGGTGGAGGCCAGTATTTCGCGATTTCTCTATTCGCGACGTTGATTTTCCCTGAGGCCTTTCTTGTTTTTATTCTCGTACTGGAACGAGGGCTGCAAAAAAACACTGCGTGAAACCGATTTCTTTTTTTCAACGAGTTTTATTGTGGGATCAGGAAAACTAATTGGCTTGGAAAAAAAAATTAATGACCAGGAAACTTTAAGGTTTCTTAATTAAAACTGAAAGAAATTCCAATGTCATATTTCGGGAAAACTTTTTGAATGCAGCTATATGAATGAATCTATATATCGAACGTTTTTAGATACCGGCTATCGGAGACATTCAAACCTGCGAACGGAACCAAGGCCATTAAAAGTACACACACTGGTTCCCAGAACCTGGCAGGCCATTGTATGGTCACATTGTTTCAGAGGAATAAACAAAATGCTGGTTATTACCGAGATAAAACCATTAACTATGTAGAATTGCGACCGACTGCGCTGAGTGAAGCTCTAAGAAACCGACCAATATGGAGCGGTTCGCTTTCAAGATCGACGCGACACTAAAGGCGAATCTCTACAAGATCTGTAGGCTGTGCGGCATAGACAATCCAGGAAAAGTGGAAATACTGCCCCAGAATGAGGACGACATCATTGACCTGGACGAGCCCAGTTTGTCGCAGAAGGTCTATGAGCTGGTCGGTTTTATGGTGAGTATGGTGTTGGCACAAGTTCAAAGAATGCTAATCCAACGCCCCTTTGCAGGTGTCCGGCGACGACAAAATGCCGCAGACAATGTGCAGCCTGTGTGTGGATAAAATCAATGATTTTTACGAGTTTCGGGAGATGTGCTATGCAACCAACAAACAGACCCGCAACCTGCTAGGACTGAAGGCGATGGAGCCCGAAAAGGTGGGAAAGTCCTATTAGACATTTGTTATGCATTTCTTATACATCATGTTCCGCCCAGCTCATGAATTTGAAGCCTACAATCAAGGCGGAAGCGCAGCTTATAGGTCCAGGAGGTAAACGAGGACGGAAGCGCAAGACGGAGGACAACTGGCCGCGGGCTAATCTGAGCGTAAAAGCGCAGGTAAAGAAAGAACCGGTGGCCTTTCACAAGAAGCTACGACTTCAGCCGGCACAGTCAGCTCTCATGGAGCCCAAAACGGAGCCCGACATGTAAATAACAGATGCATTTATTTATGATAATAAGCTAAAGAATTTCTGATCTTGCAGCAAAGAGGAACCCGTGGAAACGGAAACCAGTCATAAGGTGCCACCGAAGAAGGGCCGAAAGTCCATATGCAGTGTTTGTGGCGAAAAGTTCCTCAGCAAGGAGTTAGCTGACGAGCACAAGAGCCTGGTTCACGTGCCCTCGATCCAGCGCTACATATGCAACGCGTGTAACCAAACGCATCACAACCAGAGCGACATCCGTGCCCATCAGCTCTGGCACAAGCTCTCAAAGACGCCTTACAAGTGTCCCCTGTGCGAGGGAAGCGTGGCCAATGCCTATGCCTTCACACGCCACCTGCGGGAGCACACCCCGCCCACGCCTGTCCACTTGCTCGTTCTGGATCGCGAGTGTCCGCTGTGCAAGAAGACGTTCATCACGAACTTTTTCTACAATACTCACCGCTGTGCCATCCGCAAGCGCAAGTGCGGCGGCTGCAGTCGCTCATTAAACACCGAAGCCGCCTACATGCGTCACGCTCCCACTTGTGCAGAGATTTACCTCAGTCACTCCAAGCACATCATGCCCGAGGTGGTGACCAATGAGGCGCAGATACGCATTACGAACGAGGTGGAGGACGATCTGCTTGGCCTGCCGCCGACAACTGCTATGCCAGCGGACTTTGTGATCGATGAGGGAATGCAACCCGTTGTGGTCCTGGAGCGGCTCTCATCCCCTCTGCTACGAGCGTCGGCTACAGTCAATCGACTAGGCGCATCGAGGGGAAAAAACAGCGAACGGGTCTCCGCTAAGAATTACTTGAAGAGAGTGGATCAGCTGCTTAAAAACACCATGAGCACTCTTGTGAGCATCAAGCATGAGCCGGAGGTGCACATTAGCGACACTGGGCCAACTGGAGAGCATGTGGAACCTGACGTTGATGATGACTTTCATGCGGGCTACGATGACAGCGATGAGGAGCAGAACTTAATGGAAACATCCTCAGAAATGGCTGCTTTGGCTACCGATAACGTACCCAGTGTTTCGGTCAAGCAGGAGCTTTTGGACGATGCCTATGAGAAGCAAATGGAGGTCAAGCAGGAGCCACTAAAACTTAAGCTGAAAATAACCAAGAATCACGGCAAACTGAACTCATCGATCATAGACGATTTGGATGAAGCTGGTCCGGCGACTGGAAGGAGTGGCAAAAAGAAGAAAAAACGCAAACATAAAGAGCGGGAGAAGGAGCCGTCAGTAGAAGTAGAGGCAAGACAAGATCAAACCGTGGTTACCGTAAAACAAGAACCCGCCGACAACGATTACGTTCCTCAGGCGACGGTCATGACTACGATACCCATTACGCAGCTGGAAAGCACCTACAATGAAAATGATCAGCACGAGGAGCAGGCAGCGGAACCAGTGCAGATTCTAGAGGATGTCAAACCCAATCGGGCCGAGCTGGATCGTATGATGCAAATATCTCATGTGGCCAGTGGCGTCGACATGGCCGAAGAGGCTATGCCCCTGGAGAGAGAAGAAGAGCAAGCCTTAGAAGCCACTCCCGATGAGCCAGAGAGAGATGCAGTGAAGTCCAAGGAGTCCCCGCCCAAGACCAAGCCCACGCCCGTAAAGTCAACAGCACGCAAGAGCACGGGAGGTGTTCAACGCAAGCCCGGTAATGAGCCCCCGAAGGAGGCACCTTTGCCTCAGATCGTGGCCGTGGAGGGTGGCGAGGCTGTGTCGTTCAACATGATTCAGAATATTAACATCAAGCCAGAGCCTCGCAATCGTGGATACGGAGACGATGAGCCTGATATTACAGAGGAGATTAATCACAACGAGAAGATGGA
The DNA here is from genome assembly GCA_008042485.1 of Drosophila mayri. Taxonomy (NCBI): domain Eukaryota; kingdom Metazoa; phylum Arthropoda; class Insecta; order Diptera; family Drosophilidae; genus Drosophila; species Drosophila mayri. The sequence goes on along the minus strand of VNJN01006954.1, from coordinate 585,216 downwards.
TGAGGAGAATGCTTATATCGACAGCTTAGACTTTAACAATGTGACTGTGAAGCAGGAAAAAGACTTGGACATTTCCCATGAGTCGGAAGTCATGCACTGCAACGGACTGGATAAGGTTGCCGGAAGTGAGGGCGATGACGATGGGCATGAAGACAGTATATCGTCTGCAGACGAGGCAGAGGAAGCCATGGAGGAGGACGAAGAAGAGCGTATTTACCGAGAAATCGAATTTCCACCGTTGGAAGCTCAAAACGGGGCGGACAAACCATTACAATCGGTCTCCGAGGAACCTGGTTTACCAGCTTTGGAGCCAGTATCTGAACAGTCGTTCCTAGAACCTGCTCCGGAAACAACAACAATCCCAGTGCCAGCATTTAGTTTGATTATAACCAACATCTGCAGTCAGGCCGCACCGGATCTGGCAACTGTTTCTGATCAAAGCCTAGGCACTGTAGGTTTGGAGTCTACTCTTGACAATACTCCAGCTTCCACAAGTGTGAGTCAATCGACATTAGGAGCGGAGGATACACCCGCGGCAGAGACAAACGATATTCAGTCCTTGCCATTGGACGCTTCTGTAGTTTCAGGAGATGACGCCCCGACGGATATTGAAATTAATCAAAGCCTAAATACCGATGCAGTGGTTAGCTCCAGCCTGGCAGATGAACTGCCTTCTGTGGAAGTTTTCGAACCCCAAATGGATTCCGTTTCCAACATGACAGTCGAAGGGCAGTCCCAGTCAGATTTTGATTCAGATTCAGCAAACCCTCCTCAAATTGAACCGCAAACCGAGGAGGATTTGGAGTTGATCCAGCCACTACGAAGGGAGGCCTTGGGATATAAGGGCTCCACCGTTGAGGAACTACCAGCTCTCATTGAGGATCGTCTTGTGGCAGAGACTTACGCTCGTCGTTCCCTCATTGTCATCGGTCCGCTGCCAAGTTCTAGCTCTAATATCCAAGAAATAGCATCATCTTCACTTGAGAATATATCCCGCCCACGCGTATATACAGCCCCGGAATCTCTGAATAAACCAGGCAGTAACCATGATTGCGCGACTACGTTACCAGTGGTCTCTCTTAAGGGTCCCAAAGATAATGAAACTCAAGCCCTGCCGGTTTACGAGGCACCCGACTATACATGTGATGAGGAGCAGCAGAACGTTCTCAACCAAGAAATCTCGGAGCAGCAACAGGCTCCTCTCGATGATGGCCAGCTGTTGGTTTTTGGGGAGCAGCCGGCAACACTGGAAACTGGGCAGGAGCCGCCACAAGGGGATAGTAAGCCAGGGACATCGACGAGGCCAATTGAGGAAACTGAGAACCGAATTAACGAGCAGCAGCAGGAGTTGGCCCTGGAAGATCAACGGCTGCCTCGCTGCCAAGCCAACAACGATGACTCCAATATTAACGAAATTGCCGAAAACAATAACAATGCCAATATTGAGCGCGAACTGCAGGACGATGCTCTTGGCGGAGCTCAGGAGGACGCTAATCCGTAGTGTACGATAGCTGATAGATTGTTTCCTTTTATTTAATTGAACGTTGTAAATATAAATGGATTTGATAATGAGGGGCTTAGGAAAAAAGAAAACATTGAAGATCTACCCCGATCCCCAGCGCGATATAATTGCTACTATACTTTGTACGAATAGAGAGCATTACTTTTAAGTTAGATATACACAACTTTATTACATAAATTAATGGCTTATATATATTAGCATATGTAACTATTATGTATTGAAATACATACATCGCACAAAACTCGTCAAGACATGCGTACACATTAATCAAAAATCCAAGATCCACATAAATTTCTCGCTCCGACAAGCGTATTATTGGGTTTAGTAGTTTCAAAAATTTTAATAAAATACATACATAATACGTAATATTCATTTAAAATACATACACACAGAGGAAAAATGACTACAAGAAGTTTGCATTAAATGCACTCGAACTAAACAGAAAATACTTATGAGTACACATGGTCATTAATCGATCGGGTGTAACTGGATTTATTACGCTGCTTTGGCGGGGGAAGCCTTGTGGTCTGAATAAACTGCATACATCATCGCTTATATATTCAGCTCTTCTTTCATTAGTTAATTATTATTTCAACAAGTAGAGACAATTGATTACTGAGCAAATTGTTGTAAATTTTAGTGTACGGTTAATTGCGGGCAAATCTATTAGTTTAAACTTGTGTAATTGAACAATTGCCAACTGTGTCCTTTATTAGCAGTCACAGTTTCCCTTTAGTTTCCATTTAGTTATAGATTTATTAAAATATATTTACTATAATAAATTTTCTTCGCTCAGTTTACACGCTTTTTCAGTTCGCAGATAGGTTTTGGTGTTCTCAAGTTTTTGGCACTGAAGTCTGAACAGGGTCCGCAAGTCATTCACTCACATACATATATTATTGAAATATACAATATATAAGTATGTCGTTCATATTTAATTGAGCAACTTTATGGATATGCAAATGCGAGTAGCAACAAACGAAACCGGGCAATATCTGATTGTGGGTCTGCGTTCGTTAAACTCGTTACGATACGATTAAATTAAAGAGGTATGAAAATTCTCTAACAGTATTTACAGGGATTTATCCAACGATAAACCAAAATGCCAAAGCACAAACTAAATTATTGCTTATTATTTTTGGAATAGTGTTTGCTCCCACATCGTGTCATCCTTAGTCCCACTCGTTATCATTATCCTCGGAATCGGTTTCATCCTCGTCAGAGTGTATAGCGTTGCCGCGAGCTGCCAGTGCCCGACGCAGGGCGTCTGCTAGGGCGTCGGTGCCGCCTCCATTATCGCTAAGTCGCTGGCTGCCCAACTCCCGTTCCTTGGCCGGTCTCAGTTCGATGCCCTGGCGAATGTCCTTCATCAGATCGCTGCGCGTGTCGCCACTGCCAGTGCTTAGAGCAGCCGTGTCCACTTTCTGTTTCGATTAAAAGAAAAAAAGTATGAAAATCTGGCTCAGATAAAAATATATATGGAGAAATTTTAGATATCGACAAGAAAATCGCGTTAAATAAAATAAAGTTGATATATTTAAATATATAATTATTAATACCAATAACTTACCTTCAGCGTTGTTCCCTTGCGTATGGCGTCCATAAGTTCGTTGCGTGGATCCGGAGCCCCTGGCTTGGCTGCTTGATTTGGTGCGCGCGTTGTCGCAATGGCTGGGATCTCTCCCACTGGCATGGGCGGGGGCGGTGGTGGTGGCACCGCCGCTGCAGTGGGTGGTGGTGGCGGCGGAGGTGGAGGCTGTAAAGACACAAAATAAAAGTAAATTCCAACGTAACAAATTCTATCACCTAAGATGGCTTACCGCTACTGCAGGAGCGCTGACAGGTGGCGGCGGTGGTGGCGGCTGATGGGTACTGATAGGTGGCGGTCTGCTGGGTGGCGGTGGAGCTCGCGTGGTGCCCGGCACAGTGGTGGGCACTGGAGGTGGCGGCAGTCTTGCCGGTGGCAGCGGAGGAGCAGTTCTTTGGTTACCATTCTGCTGCTGGAGGATTAAAGGAAACCGATTGATTTTTATGCAAAAATCACACGTTAAGAAAACTTACGTGTTGATGACGACTTGGCACCGGTGGCGGCATGTGGGGCGTCGATTCCGTTGGGGATTCCACACTGTCCTGCTTCACCGTGGCCAGCACGTTGTTGCTCTGTATAAAGTCGTAAATAAAGGCGCGTGTGTCCCGATCCTTAAGCTCACTCTCCGAGACCCCAGCTTTAACGAAGAACTTGTTCAGCAGTTCGTCGTTCTCACCGCCCGCCAGAGCGAAACCCTTGTTCGCATCCCAGCCCACATGGGTGAGGTGCATGAAATTTGTCGGCTGGCTAATGTCCGCCTTGGTCACCTTGCGCTTCTTGTCCTTGGCCTGGTTGCTCAGTCCAAAGCTGCTAGATAGGAAGTTCTTCGGTGGTGCCGGCGTCAAAGTTACCGAGCCGATCTTGTTGTTCCGCAGCTGAACGCTGGCGCCGTCCGTAGAAGATATGCCGCCCTGCATTGTCGGCGGGCGACCCGCGTTATGAGAAAAGGAATTCACTGGCGCGTTGGGCGCCGGCTGGCTCTTCTGGCGGTTCCGTTTCTCCTGGCGTTTCCGGTTGCGCGTCTCAATGGTGGTATCCACTATACGGAAGAAAGAGTCGCACTCTTCCTCGGATACGAAGTTCAAGCCAACGTGACCGTCCTAGAAATCGTAATAATTACAATGAGGGCTCTCCAGATCCTGATCAAAGGTACTTACACTGCCCTCAAAGGTGAGCAAAAAGGGCCGCGACTTGACCACCTGCATGCCGTCGTATACCTCGTGCTCCCATATCAGCTCATTCTTGATCAGGCAGTAGGCGCGCATAAAATAGGACCGGATGGCGCTATCCTTCACGAAACAAACGACGCCCGTGTGCCGTTTCTTCCAGTGGGCGTGGGCACTGCCCTCTGTCTTGTAGATCTGCACCACGGCGGTGTTCAGTGTCTGAAAGTGGAGCAGGCAAAAGAGATTGCGTTATATACATGTGTTCATCGATAGAAAGGCCCTGGGGCGATTATCTAATCTAGCCGAACAAAAGGCTTCAACACCTTCAGTTTGCGCCTCATTTGAATGCAACGATCAATCCGATACTCCGAAACTCAATGAACTGTCGCGGTCGAGCTGAAAAACTCATCTGACTTTCGGTTTCGCTGCTTTCTGGCCATCGAGTCGATGGCCCCAAGTGAGTGTGTGGCTCATTTGAATACCGATTAGCTAGGCAGCCTGGCCGGCTCTTGCAGCAACTGCAGCCGGGAGTTGGATGGCTAATCCCGACACTCGACTTGGTATTGGTGGCACGTAGCTCCCCATGATGGAAGCGCGTAAGTCTAGTCTCTGGACATTAGTCTAGTAAAGACCCCAACACCGAAAAGTGCGTGCGTGCTGTGCTTGAGTGCAACGGAAACCCATTATTGCAAGCACTCGAAAAAAAAACTATTTTAATTTTATTAGAATCGTGTATTTAAAAATATGTCGAATATTTAAATATAGAAAAAAAATCAGCATTACATAAACTTTTTCAAATAAAGCCTTGACTCTAAAATTTAGACACTTGAAATAGGTTTCAGTTTCTTTCGGTGTATAAGTTTATATTCCTCGTTTATGACCTAGACAGGAAGTGCTGGCGACAACCGGAGAAGCACCAAAGATTTGTCGCATCACAATTGTTGCCAAAGCCCTGATATACTATAGGATATATCCTTTTGGCGCCAGAGGAGTCAAGGCAAACTGTCCTTTATTTATTGAAATCGTCGTGAGAAAGCCTGCAAGGCCACAGGAATTATTGGATGTTCTTTGAAAAACGAAATAAAAGTGAGCGTGTGGCCATAACACTTGGCATTTGGCCGAGACCAGAGCGTGACCCTCTGACCGGAATCGTTGCTAATTGATTCATCTGGTCGCCTTCAAAAGTGCCATGGGCTGGCAATTGAAACACTGCAGCTGAGGAATTACAAACCAACATTATCAATTAATGGACATTAGAGATGAGCACGAATGGCTGTCTCGATGGATGGACGGATGGCCATGCAGAAACGTTTGCAGCCTGACCTTTGGCGCAAATAAAAGAGAAAGAGACATTGACGAGCGGATTATGTGAATGTGGGGATGTGGATGCTTTCCAACCCACACACACTCGCGGCGCTCAACTCGTATCTGGCAAGTGCGAAATTGTGAACAAATTTGAATTTTTATTGATGCTTAGCTGCTTTTTACCAGCTCCGTATGTCTGATGAATATGCTTGTGTGCGAGTTCGTGTGGACATAAGTAGCATTGTAAAATGATGTCTTGCCTTCTACGTACAAGCTTGCTGTTTCTTTTTCAAAAAGCATTAAAATCGATGGAAAACCAGCAACAACAAAAAGTGGTCATTGCCACCAAGAGCAGGGGAACTCAAGAAGGAGGAGAGAGCGGGAGAGAGGGGGCCTTAGCGGTAAAAATTAACCCATATGGGCCAAGCGGTAAACATTCTCATACGCCCTGTGGTCTCTTTATTATGTCACACACATGGTGAATATTTATCTGCCTATAGATAGTTCTCTCTCTTTTTTTTTGCAATATATTTAAAGAATAATGAGCTATTTATAGATATATAAATATTTATAGAGCACCACTTCCGTTGTTTATAAAATTCGTTGAAAAACAATCGAATTTACTTAAGCTGAACCACTGCGAAGCCAAAGTAAAGCCTGACAAAAGCCCATCATAAACATAAACATCCATTAGAAAGTCCGGCTTTGGGGGGACTGGCAGGCAAATGTGCAGAAAATGCGTTAAATAAGTGTATACAAATAAATGCGAGCAACTGTTGCGACAAACGACTGCCAAACCACAATAACAACATCATCGGGTTTGCTGAGTTGCAGCTTCGAGCATTATCACACGATAAATGTGACACGACTATGTCATCCACTACAAACGTAGGGTAGAGTGCACGGAAAAAATATGCATTGATTAGATAACTAACTTGATCTTGAAAGATAACAATAAGATATGAAAGTATATTAAATATTTCATGCCTTAATGTTTACAGTTTTTTTCCTAAATCTTTGCAATATAAATATATTGCTCAACTTGTTAGTTATATGACTGTCTTACTTGTAAATTCTTTGAATAAAAACAAGCATTAATTGCTCTTGCTATATACATATTTGAATCTAAAACTAATACAAAATCAATCATCTTAAATCCAAGTTAATTTTTTCGCTGTGTGAAAATGAAAATGTAAAGGCCAACTACCTTAACCAGCGGCTGGTTGATTGCATTACTTTGGCAGAGAGTTCAACTGCATTTTGAAATGTTTTGTCAATGGAAAGTTGAAAAAATTAGCAAAGCGTGAATTGCGAATCGAAATTAGTGATTTTTTCATGTTGTGAACACCATAATTATCCGCATAACGGTAACCGTTAAATGGCCACATTCCAGTTTTCCACTACCACTTCAATTTCAGGGCATTCTTATCGCTGCTTGGCATTGGCCAGCGGTGATTCGCAGCGGGCGGATGGAAGGATTGATAAGATAAGGCTCGCTTGTATTTGGCCACAAATGCCTAACGATTTATCGCGACCCAATAGAGCCAGTGAGTTGGTTTCTCTTTCACTTCACAACGGAATCGGCTGTGTCAACCCAATAATACTGGGAAAATGAAAACAAAATAAAATAATGACTCGTGAAAAGCAAACAACTGCTGGCCGCCTATCAATGCTGGCTCAAGTCGATAGCTGATAAAAGCGCGAGTCAATGTTAGGAAAATATGTGTAAGAACAGCAAACAAATGGTTTTAGCGATACCAGCTTAAGATTTTTAAAATATTTTAAATAGTATAAAAACAGAATCCTTGTTTCTTTTACGCACGCTTTCTTTAATGCTTTTTCATAACTTGTAATTACTCATTACATTATTTTTACTTAATAATTATTACTTATCACTTATAAGAAGAGGGGGAGAAAAGTTATACTCTTAATACAATTAATCATTCATTTATTTAAATTTAGAATTAAAGTTTTAGGCCAACTTGTTTTGTAATTTCCTTAAATATTCGTACGTTTTTACCAAAAGTAATAACTGGTTTCCTAAGGGTACCTATGACTCATATATTTCAACATTTCTTAGCAAAATAAAACATTACCTCAGGCACATTTTTTCTGTAAGCATTTTAAAAATAACCCAGAATTTAAGTAGAATTTTTTGCACTTTTTTGTGTATTTTTGTAAGAATTTGATAACTTATAAAGATTATAAACGATTTATCTTGCAAAAGTTTTCTTTCGTAATATATGTACATACTTCTCCTATTAAACTCTCTCAAATCACGTTCAAGTTAAACATTTTTTTATTTCCAAGAACTTTTAAAGTATCTCCTAACCGATAACTCGAAAATTATAAACGAAAATTCCATTAGATAATGCTAAAACTTCGTTCAAGTTTAATTTGGTAAATAACAGCTGTCGAAAACCGATATTGGGTTACACTTTTGGGTACTTGAGCCGCAGGAAGTGCTTCATCAAGCTCTGCGAGGAGGAGGTGGAGATTGAGCGAGGAGCATGTCGTTGCCTAACTGTTAATCACCCAAAGCTTATGCATGATCACTACTCACCTGGCACTTTTTGCCCAGTAGCCGGAAGACTGCGTCGTTCTCATCCTGAGTAAGCAGCGCGCTGGCGGTGTTGATCTTGGCCCGCGGCAGCGCTGCTGCCTGTTGACCGTCCTGCGACCTCATACCGCTGCTCATTTAGCCGGGATCTGGTCCGTCCGTTCGTCTGGGTATGGGTCTGGCGTTGGAGCTTTAGGCTTTGGAGAGCTCGTCTGGTTGCCCTGCATAATAATGGGGACAGGGGAGCACACAACACGAATTTATTTATTGTACGGCGAAAACAATACGCAAATAACGGACACCAATGAAAAGGGCAGAGCGAAAAGAGCGCAAAACAAAAGATAAATGTATTAATTTAATAATACAATACACAACCACCAGAGCCAATGAGGTGGGGACCCCAAAAAAGAAGCTTGATAGCTTGATAACAATAAGCACACACACACTCCCGGGGGTATTGCAAAAATGTATGGAATCGATTTTGATTCGTTTGATTATTGGGACCTCGATTTTAAAGGGGTAACACCAGTGTCAATGTTAAAAGATATTTCATATTTTTACAGTTCAAAAACTTTGTTAATCAAACTTTAATAGTTATAAAAGCACAAATAGTGGGTTCAATTTTATAAAACAAATATATTTTGTGAGTTAAAAGAAAAAAATGACTAAAACTTTATTATTTTTTCGTCTTCCGGTGTTACCCTTTAATTGGAAGTAAGCTCTGGAGCTGAGAAATGGCCAAGAGCGCGAATTGTGTTGGCTTTGACGACGGTTTAGCTGACTCTGGCTGCCGCGGAGCAGATGGAAACAACGGAACGGATCGGATCGAGAGAGGTTGAGTCACGGGTGCGAGTCAGCCGCAGAAACGAAAACAGTCGTCAGCCAGCTGCGTTTTACTGTGGGAATGGGGAATAATGGGCCAAATGCGGAGCGAGGCAAACTCTTTGGCTGCGATGGCCCTTATCTTTGGCAAAACCTCTGATTAGCCCTGCTGCGCATGTATCGGTGTGCTTTGCGGGGCCCACACATACAGACGCGCGCACACAAGGCCCGAGTTATTCAACGCCCTAACACTTGAAGATGCGGGGACTGTGACAACACCTGTCCGCTCGCTGGCTCGGCTCGCCAGGTGGGGTGTCGGCCATGTAAATAGACGCGGGAGAGTATTGGCTGATGGCTTTCAAGGTTTTACGCCGCCGGGGGCTCTCACAGGCGCGGAGGGCGCCCCTTGCAGGGGCCATTGATTTTTTGCGTTTATTTTCGTACACTTTTCACTCTTTCACTATATGCTACACACCACACACACTCCCAATCCGCTGGCTCTGCTCGCTGCTGAGTCTCCTCTGGGGACACGGCCACTACGTTCGCTGGCGGGGATCTTTACTGTGCGCGCATTCGCGTCAGCCGTGGCATATCGAGGGTTTTCTTGGGAAGATTCAATTGTTTAGTCGCGGAACGAACTGCCAGTTTGTTTATTACTCTTTTTTTTTTTGCACGGTAGGGATGTGAAAATACCCTAGCGTATCGATTATTTCATTTATATCGGTATATTGTGTTGGCCACTATGACTATCGATATTGTTTTTAACTCATTTTAATTTTAATTTTTATTTTTTTATGTATAATTTTTTTGAATTGTTTCTTGATTATTTTTTTTCTTCAAACTATTGAAATATTGGTAATTCATTCATAATACAAAAGGGAAAAACAATAAGGATTTTATTGTGATACCTTCCGGTTGAGGAATTTGAAGAAATTGCTGGGCACACGATACTTTTCGCGCCATATTTAAATATAATAAGAAAATATAATATTTTAAATTCATTTAATAAAAACTATTAAAAGTATTGTACCTCAGCTTGCCCAACGTCAGCAGGCGGAACATTACTGCCAGAAGCCCCGTGCCCAGTACATCGCCCACGGCGGATCTACTATTGTCGAGCTCCATAGCAAATAGACCAAAGGATTGCGACAGCCATTGATCATCGGATTACAGATCAAAGTAAATTTATAAAATATATCAAAATATATTTAATTTGGAGAATTCATACATTTTGGAGATATAGGAGTAGGGATATAGACAGGAGAAACCTTGGTGCAGATTCATTTCTGAAAATATAAAACCAATAAAACTCGAAATTTTTCTATTAATTTGTGTTGCTGAAAAGCATATTTCTTTTTATTTATCTTTAAAATTGTTAATCGCATTGAAACGGAATAAACCAAGTCGCAAATTATTGGCTTAATACAGAAAGCTGCTCTCTGAAACTCATTCGTTCACTTACGTATGCTAAATTATCATAAAAGAATACTTAAAAAGCTGTGACTATAAAAAGTGATTTTCTTTTCTCTTCAAATATTTGGTTTTTGCATAAGGAAGCCGAGGGCATAGTAAACTTAAGACTGTAATTCCAAAAACGGTATGACTTCGGGCCAGATACCTAAAACGCTTGTGCAATTAAACGATTGTAATAGGTTTAAGTAGTCGACCACTAAACGTTACGATCCCATGATCTTCGTGACCTTCTAACTAAGTGTAAGTGTAAAATCAAAATACATATTGGACTGGGTAAACCTTGCCTAAGCAGCAGTGTCATCGTGTCAAATCGAATATATATATCAATTACATATATGCCAGTATACATCTTGTATATATAAGAGAGTTGTACATATGCTGAAAGGCCTGATCTATGCAATACATTTGGCTACACACGATCGGGAGCTGGAGAGAGCTCCGTCTCTGACTGTGATTTGGATTAGTTCAAGTTACTAGGAGTTTGCGCTAACTCTATGCTAGACTGGTTGCTTACAAAGTTAAGGTCTACGTATATATATATCATATAAAGAGGGAGAGTAGAATAATGTGATTACATAAAATTATGTATGTATATTGCCTTCTATCCTAAAATTCTTTGATTTCAACTCTGGCTCTTGTGGATGTGGACCGTGTGTGCGTGTTCCATTAAAAAAAAATGCGCGAAAAAATACAAATACAGTCCTATTCTGTGCGGAATCGCTTGGCCAACTTGTGGTTATGTAAGGTAAGCAGGATTCGTTGCTATCCACTTATTTGCGGGATCCCACCACCGGCAATTTGGATTTTACGCCTCCACCCACCGCTGAGCCATTCGGCGAATTGTCAAATGTGGAGCTGCGCAGGAGTGTCGGCTTCTTTCCATTCCCAGTTCCCGGTCCATTAAGTGTACTGGAAGATTTCGTTTGATTGGTTTGCTTGAGATTGGACGTCGATTGCTTCGTCTTGGCCTCGTCCACTCGCTTCCAGATGTTGGCGATGCGGCTTTGCGCCTGGTTGATCTTGACAGCCGCCGCTGCAGCTGCACTGCTGCCATTTAGGTTGGAATTGCTGCGGGATGGAGGAGTAGTGGATGAAACCCGGCCGGAAACCACACGAGAGGCAGCCGTGGACTTCGCGCCAGCCAAGCGCAGGCTGGTATTTGCCCGGACTGGCGTCACGCGTCGCACCGGCGCTGGAGCAATCTTCTTGGGGGAGCAAACCTTAGCCGGTGAATCGCCTCCAGCTGCGGTCTTCTTGGTGGGCAGCTTTGAGGCCCGATGACCGGGACTGGTCTGAGCGGGCTTCGTCTCCACGACGGGCACTTGCCCGTTGGAGTTCGTGGGTTCATCCTTGACAAACGTGCCCTGGCGTTCCAAACGAGCCGGAACCGGAGCCTGAGCCGGGTCTGGTGGTGGCGGCGTTGACTTCTTTTTGGCTGGCAGCCTGGCTCCCGTTACATTGGGCACCACACTGCGCTTGGCAATCGTTGGCGAGAGGGTCTTCTTCTTGGGCGTAGCTGGACTATTGCTATTCCGTTGGCTCTGCATGCTGTAGGGCGAGACATAGGCCGGCTTCTTGCGGCCGCGCACCAGTTTCACGGCTGTGGCGGGCTCCAGGGTTGTGGGTTTAACAGCGGGGGCCTTGACTTCTACCAACGGCGGCGGAGGAGGCAACTGCGTTGGCTCCTGGCCATCACAGGACTCCGTTTCCGAATTCTGATCGCACTCCGGGGACTCTTCCGCATCTTCCGCAGGGTCAGCCGGCTCCAATGTGATGTGGTCCTGCCCGATATTGATATCCGTGATGTAGGTAAACTGTTGCATCATCGCCCTAATCGACGAAAGCTGCTCGCTGGGGCAATCATCAACTTGGGGCTGAATCAAGGCCCGGGGGCACTCAATTAACTGGGTCTTATATCGCTCGGCATTGCCTCTCCTTCGGCCAGTGGCGCGCGGTGAGGTTGTGGCCACCGGCGCAGCTGTCTCCAGAATCTCGATCTGAAGCGTTTCGTTGACCTCCAATGCCTCCACATCGCTGCTGGTGGCTATGGTGTAGGTCTTGTAGCGATCCTTGGCCAGGCGACGCTTCTGCTTTGGGGTGAGAGAGCGGCGATTTGGCGACGGAGTGGATCCCTGCTTTGGTGTGGACTCTGCTGAGCTGTAGTCATTCATAGTGGCGTCTTCATCTTCGTCAAAACAGCTCTGGAGCACTGTTAGCGTCTGATCATCGCAAGGAGCAGTTTCGTAATTGGATATCGAAATGGTGGTCGCCATACTGCAGTCCTGCTCGCCATCGGCCACTTCCGACTGAATACTGTCCACACTGATCATTGAGTCCAGCAGCTCGTCCATCAGCGAGGGCGGCTTGATGTTGTCCAGCAGGTTGCAGCTGGAGTTCACGCTCTCTGCACTACCCGCCAGATGACCAAGAGCTCGTCTAGCCACCAGGTTGGCTGGAAACATTTTGCGAGCGAATCTGGGACTTTTGCTCGGTAGTTGCTGGCGCAGGGAACTCGGCTGGGAGTGCTCCTGATAGCAGCTATTCAGCGATTCCATTCCCGACGGGGGCCGTACATTATCCAAATCCAAGCTGTTAATGCTAAAGGTCATTTCCGTGTTGTCAATGTCAGCGGCATCGGGCTGCAGTAGATTCTCTGCCAGCGCCCGCGCCTCGAAGGCTATCATGGTGGAGTTGGTCATCATGGAGGCACTGGTTCCATTGAATAGCAGCCTCTGAGGCTCCAATCGCACGCCGGCATTTTGAACCTGACCGCCCAACTGAAAGTTAAGGCCGCCCGAGGATCCTGAGTAGCTGTCACAATGCCCGTTGACCAGGGTATCCGTTTCGCCCTCCAGTGATACCGGCTGCTCATTCGTGGGCGTGATCTCGACCATCTCTTTCAGGGATTTCGCCTCGGTTATATCGTCATCGAGGCTCAGGGAAGCCAATGCTGGCGCCGTTTGGCTTACGCTGGGGAAACTCACATCATTGGGACAGGTGTGTTCGTTCCAGGTGTTGTTGCTGCTCGTGTTCTTGTGACTATTGTTGCTGCTGCTGTGGTTGTTGTTGCTGCTCCGTAGCTGCTCGGCCGACGTGACAAACTCCAGGGTCAATCTCTCCACGGACCTAAGCATAAGGTCAGGGTCTTTGTGCCTCTCATTGGCACCAGAAACGCAGGTTTCGTTAGGTACACTGTCCAACCTGACCATGGTGTCCAATATAAAGGACTGATTTGACTCATCGCTGGAACGATCCTCTGTGTCAAAGTCCTTAGACCCAATAGCGGTCGCGGGACCGCTCTGACTCCCGCTCTCGGGCTCGTTCCCGCTCCCTAGACCTAGAGCTGCTGGACTTCTTGCCGTGTCGATGTCGGTGGCGGCGATAGGATTCGTGTTGAGGCTGTTCGGGAACGGGTGCGGATTGCTGGTGGCGTGCGCTTTCTGCTCTACGTCTGGAGCTGCTGTGCTGAGGGCACTTGCTGATGTAGTAGCTGCCATTGGGTGACACGGTTCCAATGCAGCTGCAGACGTAGCCAGGACGTTTTTTGGCACGGTGCTAATTTTCTTGGAGATGCCCGTATTGATGCACTCCTGCAGCAGTTTCTCGTCCTTGCGCTCTCGCTCACGGTGATGATGGTGGTGATGATGATGCCGCTGTCGCTTTGAGTGTCCACTAGATGGCAGCTGAACCGGCAGCGAGTCGAACTGCTTGAGATTGGGATCCGATTGAGTGGATGATGCACCAATAATGGGCTGTTGCAACTGCTGGGACCTAGCTCCGGGTTCCTTGGACTTGTACATGCCCTTGAGTATACACAGCTCGAAGAGTGACTTGGATTGGTTGTCATTTGAGTCGCTTGAATCCACAGAGCTATACGATTCCTGCTGCTGGTGCTTGCGTACGGTCATTGCCGAGTTCAAAGAGCTTGCCGATGTGGCCGCATTGATGGCTATGGGCTGCGAGGAGCTCAGCGAGCTGGAGCGCTTGCCGTTCGAGCTGAAGCCAAGATTCGATTTGGGTCTATTGCAGCCAGCGGCAATAGCCTGAAAAGGAACATAAGATATATACATTAATTTATATAATTAATAATTTAAAAAATATTTAATATCTCTTGCCTGACTCAGTAGATTTGTGTCATCCTCCGAGTCAATGGATAGGGAGCTCAGCGAATCATCTTGCCAATGCGGCGGCCGTCGGACTTGCTCTTGTCTGGGAGGTGGTTCGATTCCAGGCGGCTTTGGATCCCCACCAGATCTGTGGAAATATAGAAATATTAATATATGGCTTCAGACATTCACAATAATTATTTATTACCTAAACCATAATTTCAAATTAAAACAAAACATTTTTATATAAATAAAATAAAAAAAGGCCTGCTTTCTACTTTTAAATCGTATGACATTAACATTTTAATTATTTACCCCTGGGACTCCTTTAGCTTCACCGCTGGCCCCACCAGGCTGGAACCGACTGTTAGATTTGACAGGCCGGAAACCACGGAGAAGTTGCATGGACTGTCTTCCACCAAAAACTTTCTCATCTCATCAGCAGAGGGCTGGTAGCTGGGCAGATTGTTGCCACCGCGCCGGAGCATGGCGATGGGATCTGGACTGACTTCAGAAATCGGCTTCTGCATACCATCGAGGATACACTGCTGCAGCAGGTGACCAGCTGCTCCCCCGCAGTCTGAGGTATTGGAGGACACATCATCGGAGAGCTGGTGAGCGTAAATCTGTGGGTTATCAATGACGGCATCCTTCGGTTCATTGGAACTTAAGGAAATGGCCGAGAGATTGGTGTTGCTGGCTACCTTGGAGAGAAGCGCGGGTGTATCCTCAGTGCAATAGCTGCGGGTGGTTTCCTCAACCACACCAACTTCGGGATCCACTTGTCCGGACGTCACAATATCGGCCGGCTTACGTTGCATGCCCATGTTAATGCAGTTGGCCAGCAGAAGTTCGTCTTCGTTGTCCTCCTCTGCCACGCTTGCCGGTGCCTTTTCATCGTCCACGATGCTGAGGTTACTCAAACTGGTGGCCGTGGAGAACTGGGCCGGTGTGTGTTCCACATTGAAGCTGCTCAGGTCATCCTCAAAGACGCTACGTAATGGTCGTTGGCTGGCAGAAATCGGAGCGGGTGAGGCACTCACATTCGCCCCCAAACCAGCTCCTGCTGCACTATTTCGACGCGGAGATTGTGGCATACTTTGTGTGGGGGAATCTGGAATCTCTGAGGGGGAGATAACTCCACTGGCCAGGCGACTGAAGTCACTAACTACCGAGCTCTTATCATCGCAGTTGGCCACATCCACATCTGGATCGTGAACGAGGGAATCCATGGAGCTGCGACGTGAGAACATTAGCGGAGTTTCTAATGCGGAACTGCCTTGGGTAGTTGGCTTGGCAAGGATCTGTTCAGCTGGCGGGGATTCCTCTGGCTTTGATGACTTAGACTCGGATCCTACAGTTGCCTGGTTGGCCTTGCCAGCCTCATCCAGGCTGCTAAGGGAATCATAGCGGCTGAAGTAACCGGGCGTTCCCTCCTCGCAGTAGTTTATAGGTTTCTCGGGCGTATAGGAGCCTGATCCGCACTGCGAAATCTTTGTAGTCTTCTTGGGAGCCCCTCCCTTGGCAACCGCATCTCTCACCTCCATTTTGGGTTCCACTTCAGCTTCGGCCTTAACAGCCGATCGTAAATCGGTAACAGAGGCTGCGTTTGATATAACATATGGAGTATCCTCGGTCTGGTAGCACTTGACGCTGTCATCAAGAATCAACAGTATCTCCTGACCCTCGGATTTGACAGGCACTGCCTCAGCTGGTGTTGAAGTATTCTTGGCAGCGCCTGCAGATCCTGATATGTC
The DNA here is from genome assembly GCA_008042485.1 of Drosophila mayri. Lineage (NCBI taxonomy): Eukaryota > Metazoa > Arthropoda > Insecta > Diptera > Drosophilidae > Drosophila > Drosophila mayri. The sequence goes on along the minus strand of VNJN01006954.1, from coordinate 568,917 downwards.
CAAGTCGGATTCAATTTGGTTCTCCGCATAGCGCAGGCTAAAGTCCGTGGGCTGATCAAGGTCCGTCTCTTGATATGTCGAAGTTTTGGTGGCATTCTCGCTGTACTTGACCGAGTAGTCGATTGGCTGCTCTTCGGTTACCTCTGTGTCCTGCTCCATTTCTAGCTCGAAATCCGTCATCTTTGGCTTCATCTTGCGATGGGCATCCGAGGCTGAAGCGGAGCGGATTAGGTGATCATAAGCGGAGTCCGATTTGGCCGAGTAAACTGAATCCCGGCTCTCGCTTTTCGTGAGCATTGCCGAACGAGTTAAGCGGGGCACGCCACGATGGCGACCGGATGAGCTGGAGCCCCGTTCCTTGGCCAGTTTCCCACCCGTATCCAAATTATCGCACGTCTCCGATGTATGCCGTTCGCCCAGCTCCTGCTGCAGAGCCTTTGCCTTGCGAGCCTCCAAAGTGGGCAATGCCTTCAGCCCCATGGAACGGGCAATGGGGTCCAACTGATGTTGATTTTGAACAGCAGGGCGGAAGTTCAACAGATTCTTTAGGGCCGACGAGCTGCCCTCTGAGATCATGGCGTGCTTAGAGTGAATTAACGAACGCAACATCGGCACGGCGCCATTGTCCCAGAGGAATTTCTGGTCTTCGGGGGACCGCGCCGAGAGGTTCCACAGAGTGCCGCACGAGTTACTGACCACCGTCAGGCTCTCCGACTTTAGCTGCTGCAACAGGATGGCCAGGCAGTTGTGCTGGCGCAGGATCTGTCGATATGGTTCACATACAGCAATGTGGCTGGAAACGTTTCGAAGGATGCCGCCGGCGTTTTCAATAATTTTTAGCGTTTTACTTGGACCTTCATAGCTCAGCATTCCAACTAGGAAAGCCAAGGCTCCGTCCACGGCACAGAACTCCGCCTTGTTGGTGCTGCAGTGCGCCGAAAGGTTCCACAGGGCCGAGAGGATGGCTTTTAAAGTGTTTTCACTTTTATTCCGCATGGCCGCCAGGGCCAAGGCCGTCACCGTGCCAATCTCATTGAGAACCGCCTTCATGTTGCTATCTGCACGCCAGGACAGGTTGCGCAGCACGCTCGCCGTCACCTGGAGAAGATCATCTGGCGCCGAGTCCAGCTGGGCCACCAGGGCCTCCATAAACTGCTTTTGCCCGCACAACAGAGCCTTGTTGTTCTCATCTCCAAAGGTCAAATTGGTCAAGGCCATCAATGCATATCTCCTGAGCGAATTGCAGCACTGATCCTCCGGCTTGGGTCCGTGCACGGCGTGGTCCAGGTGCACGAGGTTTGGTATAGCGTGCAGGGCCCCCAGCTCGCACATGGCATGCCGGTGCTCCTCGTCGAAACTGACCTTCATCAGGGACGAAATGGCCGCCAGGGGATGGCGATCAGAATCATCGGCTATGGCCTCGCCACCGCTCTGAAGGAGCGTCTTCAGGAAGGAGCAGTAGTCGACGATTTGGTCGAGCAGGCGCAACACCTTTGCCTCCCGCCGTCCCGCCTTCTCGTCTGGATGACTGTGAACTACGTTGTGCAGCGCCTGACCAGCGCATTTCCTCACTTCCTGGTCATTGTCCGGGGCGTGCATCATCTGCACCAACAGCGGCATGCAGCCGGAGCGTCGTAGTGTGGCGCAGCTTTGCGTACTCCCCGATAGCTCCAAGAACTTTTTGGCCATTTCCAGTGGATCGTTAGAGCCCAGCATGGAGAGCAGAGAGTACACGCACTCCACCTTTGAGCCTAAGGTGGCATCCACAGCCGAGGTGCTGTACCGCTCGTCGAAGCTCGTTGTCCAGGCGGCTCCTTTGGGCAGCCTAGGAGCAGGAGCAGGAGAGTCACCGTCCAGAAACCGTGAGAGCGTGTAGGAGGGCTCCTTGCTGCGAGAGGCTCGACCTGCGCTGGCTGGAGATCCACCTCCGTTTCTTGGCGGCAACTCTTCCAATTGCTGCTGCTGCGCCGATTGCCGCTCAAAATTTCTGTCCAGGCTGCGGTGCTCTCGCATCTCGCGGAGTTCCTGCGCCAACATGTAGTCCGGCGGAATGGGATTCTCGTCCAGAAAATGCTTGGCAGCGGGCTTCTTGCCCACGGCTCCGGATCCGGACACACTCTGGGTGAGATGCAAAGTGTTGTCGTCCTGGGTGAACTCCTTCTTCGTGTAGCCGCTGGCAGCCAGCTCATAGTCACTGATCTCGCCATCGCGCTCGTACTTTTTGTCCATCTTCAATTGCTCCCCCGAACTTGCCCCTAGGCCATCCTCGTAATCCGGCGGCGGCACTGCATCGTAGTCAAGGAAGTGCGGCTTGCGTTCCGGCACCGAGTCCACATCCACATCATCCAGACTAAGCCCGGCAATGCCCTCCTCCAGATCGGGCGTCAGCGTTGGCTCCAACATAGCCTGGCGGGGATCGGGGATTTGGCGGCGTTTTCTGTGCCCAAAGTCAATGCTCCATGATGGCCTGTGGGAAAGACGAAGTGAGAGGCGAAATTGAGACTTTGTAAATGACTATAAATTTAGTGCCGGACCAGGGCGTGGGCTAATTATAGACACAGCCCAGTCGCTTGTCCACGCCACGGCACCTCCTTGCCCGCTGAGGCCTGTAATAATCTGTTGAGCAAAACTGAAGCAGAGACGAATTGCGGCTCAGTTACATGTGGGCAGAGCCTAGAAATGAAATTGGATGAAGCAGAGATAGGATTTAGATGGTTTCAAGGGGATCTGAGAATTAATAAGCACAAAAATAGGGACATTTGGTGGGAATACTACGCAGCTCTGCCCCTTGAATAGTTTATCTATTGTACTAAATTGAGTAATAAATAAAAATATAATAAAAATGTAATAGCTTTCAACAATATAACGTTATTTCGGACACTTTTGAGATCGGGTAAGATAATTTTACTTTAAATCGCAACTAACATAAGAATCCTCCCATAGGCCTGACCTGGTCTCCTGTCATTTTAGTTGGTAATCTTAAAAAGTAAAGAACATGTGACCCTTTAATGATCGATGGCAACTTTGATACGGTGATCCCACATTGATAAACATTTTCTGACTTTTGGTGAAGTCATTTTACCAAATTTAAACGTTTTAGGCTAAGAGTAAGGAGTGGTTTTTAAACAAAAAACAAGCTCTAAATTATTTTTTAAATTAATTAAATAATTAACCCACTCTTTCAACTTTATTATTTCATAGACTTCCGCGAAAGCGTCTAGCTTGTGGCACGTTCTTTTGACAATCGTCTGCTTTTGTTCAGTTTGAAACTTAATCATCAGGCCAACTTTCAGGCTATAGCAATGTGCTAGTAGTGCCAACAACAATAGCAAATAAGCGGCTAAATCATTATCATGATTAGCTGGCGCTGCATCTTTTAGAAAGTTAGCGGCACACGGCGTCGTCTTTGCGGAATTTCCAGTGCATGAAAAAGATACAGATGCGTTTTCAGCTGATATTGCTCTTATTGTTGTAGTTGTTGTAGTTGCACACACTCCCCAAGTACGAGTACAAGACATATTTCTCATTTGAGCTACCGTTGAATTATGTGCAAATGCAATTTGGTGCTGCACTTCTTTCGAGTTGTTATTGTAGCGTAAAATTGAGGCATGGACGGAGAGACAAATGTACATTAATATATGTATGAATGTATGTATGTACACCGAAAGAAAATATGTTTTTGAATGGATTTATGTATAGATTTAGGCATTGCCAAGACTATTTTCCCAGTGCAGGCAATCCAGACAAGATTGCAACTGACCTGGGTCGCGTACCAGTTCCTCGGCTGCTCGCACAAGTCAACTTGTTCAAGCTCCAATTGGCAAATTAATCAAATTTTAATTGCGACCATCATAAAATAAACGAACGAAAAAAAATAAAAACAAACGCGAGTTGTAACCGCAATTTGAGTGGCTGCGAAATGCAAATCGCTTGTGTAACAGCGGAAATGCAGCCATCCATTCGAATGGAATGCCGGCTGTCCGACAGTGGCCAATCATTCATCATCGCCAGCCATTTGTTGGCCAAGGCCCCTGGACTTACAGTGTAGGAAATAAACGAATCTCTATTCCCTTATCAAAAGTGTGATAAAGCGGCTCGCTGATTAGCTTTTAGTATGAGTTTTGTGCCCAGATATCTGTCTCTCAGAGTCTCAAGAATTTGAACAGCGATCTCTCTGGTGAATCAACAATATATCAACGCGAATTAGACAAAACAGCACGCATATAGAGCCTATATATGTACCGATGTGAGCTGGCAAGTGCCACAAAGAATGCGGGAATATGCGTCACTTGTCTAGCCAAGAGCCTCAGAGTTGTCCCCCAGAGAGACGACTCCTCGTGTCATTAACCGGCCACCACACCAAAAGGCATCACAAAAGGCAGCCGTACAATGGAAACAATTCAAAACTAAGGGCTTCGAATGATTACTAATTTAAAAAAAAAAGATAGCAAGATAAATAATATCCAGAAAACGATAGCAAACACTTTGTAGAAAGTGAATCAGATTATATCAATCAAGAGCAATGGTGGTATATGCTTACTTTCAATCTTTAATCGATGGTCTTTAAAGTGTTTATGGAAAACGACATTGTGTTGGCAAATAGCGTGAATTATTAATGAAAAGATTGAATAATTTAACTAAAATATTCAGTTCCCATGTATGGGGATCTTGAATGAAAACGATGCTGTCATATAATCCCAAAAAGGAGTTGTTAGATTCGCTGACACTATATACAAATTTTTAAATTAATTTTTTCTAGTTTGTATAAGGCATATTTTGACTTATAAAAAGGGCAGGATTTATGGGAACTCTATAGGAAATGAGATAAGAATAGCACAAAAATCGAAAAGGTTATTGAAACTATTATAAAAAGAGAAACAAAAACGGTTCCTTAACATTTTGTCAATTAATTATGCTTTTAAAATATAATCTTAAAAATAAAAAAATTAATTTGTAATTATTGTTTTAAAAAATCAACGAAATTACCCACTGTGCAGCTTGGCACACATTTTGCATACCGAATATCCATCCGAATATCATCCCAGCGGCAGAATTATCAAAGAAACAAGAATTGGCAATGTCCAGGAGGTGAGGAGGAGGAACATGGGGCAAGGGCAGACGATGGATGTGGAACCGAAAGCCATTAAACAGGCGCACATAGAGGGGGAAATATGCGAAAAGTATAAATAATAAAAACTACACAACAACTGCCGCCGAATCCATACTCTAGTGTGTGTGTGTGTGCGAGTGTTTTGCATTTGTGAGTTAGTTTAATGAACGCCACTTCGCGGTATGTTGTTTTGTTGCTTTTATGTCTTTGCCGCCGCGCCGAGATGATGATTATGTAAATTGTAGAAAAGTAAAAGGGAAACTAAATACGCTTCGACGCTGGTAAAACAATAGAGCGTGCACATACCACTGTCTATGTATGTATGAATTTTCCTCAATGGTCAGGCAACCGAAATCCGCTGTCGGTCGAAGTGATTAATTATTGCGCTGGGGTAAAATGGAAGTGGTTGGAAATTATAGAAATGTTTATCAATTAGGCGTGCCACACTCACTTGCAGCGGTGGTGCAAACAACAAAAACAACAACAACAACGATACGCAATGCGTTTTGCTGATAAAGGAGCACTGCTTACACCCACACAGCAGCGCAGTCGCACACACATACACTAGCACAGCTGTGTATTCAGCTTGGACTTTATTGATTTTTCCTGTAAAAAGAAACTGCAGAAAACAGGAATTCGCCAAGGAATTATAAACATTTAAATTACACACACATACACACACACACACTGTTTCGCCATTAATGGAAACTGAATTAAGTAAACATTCTACGTTTTATTGTCACGCCAAAAGAAGACAATTCCAATTCGACGGGGGAACGGCAATAAACTCCCACACAGGCAGATTCTCCGATCCGTAATTTGATGAAAACATTTTTTCAGCAGCTTCTTTGCCCGCCAGCTGACACATTTCCCGCTTAATCACCTTTGTTTGCTCAGATATATTGCATTTATTAGTATTCTCTGTACATTTTGCGAAAAAACAGATACGAGACGCGCCAGAAATTCCGCTTATCAGAAAACAATGTTAAAATCGCGACCAGCCGCCAGTTTGTTGGGAATATTGACTGAATGAATTGAATGAATGACGTAAATTGGTGTGGCCAATCGAAGAGCTCAACAGCACGCCACAGTTTTTTGGTTTCTTTTTTTGTGTGCGCAAAGGTCACTCTATTTCAGACGCGCGACAGTCGGTATATTCCAATGTTCCCGCCTCGGCCACACTTTAATTTTTATTTCTAGTGTTAGAAAGGACTGTATTTATTTTTAAATCTTGCGTGGGAAAAGCTAAGATGGGAACGCTGCAGTGATCCCGGTTCAGGGGTTTTCCCCTTCGATTTAGGGTGTTTAGGGTGTACTAGGCAAATGTTATGGGTAAACATTACCAGGGAAAGGTATTATGGGGTTTTTTTAAAGCATTAAATAATATATAAATGTAGCATAAATTGCGAAATTAAAGAGAAGGAAATTAGCTGCCTGGTAGCTAGATAAACTGAACTATTTCTCCTAGGGATTTTCGTTATTTCAAAGTTACCTCAATGACATTTCGCCTTGTAGCATAAATTCATAAAATTAATTATTTTGAATTTTTGAGTCAGTTGGATTTTTTAGGCAGAAATTGGAACTGTTTGAGATTTTTTAGGCAAAAAGCCAAAGCTTCTTCTGGCAACACTGCAACACTGAACCCAGCTGGTCGGTTTTGTTGTTGCTGGGCCCGGGAAATGCACGGACGCGAAAATTAATACAACGCAAAAACTAAAGAAAAAACCGACGCAGTAGTGCTTCCACCAACAAGCAATCCCAACAACAATTGGCGTGCCAAAAGTCAACAAAGCAATTACTTCGAGACATAAAGACCGAAACGCTTGCAATTTTGGCAGTCCGAAAATCGTATTGATTTTCCTGTGTGTGTGTGTGCGCGCGCGGACTTGTGAAAAACGCAACAAAAGGAAAAGCGAAAAGCAACCACTTTGAGACATCCGCATCCACTTCCACTCCCTTCCACCTTGTGGTAATCGCCACCAATTGGAGACCCAATCGCTCAGTCTTTCCAATCAGCAATGTAGACAAGTGCCATATTTGTTGTTGTTGTGCTTAGTTGTAGTTATTTATCAAGCGTCGGGCGCAAGTGAGAAGGCGATAGAGAGGCGTCGCAGCAGCCCCCAAACAACAACAAAAGCGAAAGTTTTCCTGCGTGCGTGTTTGTGTGTGTGCGTTTTTGTGTTTGCAAAAAAAAAAAAGAAAAAATGGTGAATAAATATAAACAATAATAAATGCAAATGCAAATCTCATCCTAAAATGTTTCATCAATAAGCTGGGAGTGGAGTTCAGCCCGAAATCGGTCTTATACACATATATATATATATACGAATGCAGGGAGTGGCCGGCTAAGGTGAATATTTGGGAGGATTTGAGACAAAAGCAGCGACAAAATGTGGATACCTTCGAATAATAAATACGGCGTTGGTGAGTATAAAACGAAAAACATACAGTAAACGCTCGTTTTTAGAGCTTCAGAAAGCGTAGGGATTAATCCCAAAGTTCTTATAAAATGGGGAGACACTGTACATATGTCCGTGCCACCCACTGGCCACCCCACCTTTCCCCGCTGTGCGTCACGTGCTTTGTCTTTGTTTTTATTGTTGCCTTTTGAGGCGATTCACGGTTTTTTCCGCGAAACGCCGGATACCAACCACCTCCGCACTGTCAAGGGGAGGAAAAGCGATTTTTCTACTTATTTTTATACACAAACTGCTTGTAGCATCATCCCCCCTCCTGTCACCGCAGATTGTATCTCAAAGAGATTTTCCTGTTTGTTGTTGCTGCCACGCTGCGATTTGATGTGTTTATACACAGCGTTTCAGCTCCGCCTGTATGCTGCGCCGCTCTTCTGTCGCGTTGCCAATTTCCCACCCAGGTGTTGCCAATTTAAATGCTTTCGTAATTACAGCAGCCGCAACGTACGTCAAGTGTCCTTATATTCGTGGCTGGCAGCGTATAATAATAATAATAATCTTTCGTGTTGTGATAACACACATATATATGAAGAAAAGAAGTAGATCTTGGATATTCTTTGTACTCACTTATAGCACTCTTCATTCAGCTTCAGATTTTCATATTATCTTCGTGTTCGTCACACTTTTCGCTTCAATGGCATCGCTTAACAAATTACTGAGCGGGCAGGGCAGGGCGGTGGAAACAGAAAAGACCGAAGACTGACTCTGTGAGACTGTCTTCTCAGTCAGCATCTTCGGTGGCGGAGACTCTGTGCCAAGTTTTATTTATTGTGCCGCTTCACTGCCTCTCCGCTCAGATAAGCGCCAATTTCCATTGTCGTTGGGATTCTCTTCACTCCAGGAGGGGCTTGTGGACTGCCACATACAGTTCCTTTGATAAGATCTAATAAAAAATTAACTATGACTATGACTAAAAATTTTGCTTAATTTAGCCACAAAATTTAGATGCGACATAATTTACATGCACCAATTCAGTAATTTCAGAAAAGTCAATATTTAATTAAGATAATATTTATTTCAGATAACAAAGTACATATAAGGGAGCTTAAAACCACAGTAATTGCTTTAAATGATTTATTTTTATCTCTATTTATTGATCTGTTCAGTGCTTAAGTTTCCCAGTCAAAACTAAACAATTATTTTTATATTTTTCAATAGAAAAAACATTATTTTCAAGGGTGTTGCTGATTCGATAGGACTTCAAAATCTTCATTATAGATTATTATTCTTGCTACTTTTTTTATACCTACAATTCCCCACCAGCATCCGCGGAGACAGCAATTTATTTTGTGTCTGCTCGCTGATGCTTGCTTGCTCCACATTTAACCCGCCAAAGATTGACATGAGAGCGGTCAAAGTTTACACAAATCAATCAGTCCAGTCACTCGTCATCGATCAGGGTTTCAGGCTCCAGGCTGTGTGTGTGTTAACATCATTAGCGATTCGAGGCGCTGTCAAGCCAACGCCCTAACCTTGCACAATGCCCAGGCACCACGTCCTCTGCCTGCACCACCACCGTGCAGACCCAGTTCCGTTCCAGTCTCCATGGCTTTGCATCCGCCAGTGCCACGTGCTGGGCAACTGCCGGGCAATGACTTCATTGCCACTCTGCACTCTTTGTCGTGTTTTTTCCCCTGCCTGCCAGTAATTGTTGTACAGCCGGGCATCTATAATTTAAAACCATCATCTGTCATAGGACACGCCATGGAAAGATCTGTGGAAATAAGGAAAATTGGTATATGGAAGTTTATATTTCTTGAAATCAATTCAAAACAAATTCTAAGTTTGAGAAGTTTCAACTATTTTTTTTGGTTTTTTCAAATTTAACTCATTCAACTTAGAAATTATATTTCTTTGATATCTAATTCAAGTTTTTTGCAAGCTCTAAATAAAGTTCGTCTTGCTGAAGTTGGACTGTAGCTATTGCCCTCAATTGCGCAGTGAGTCGAGTGCACAATGGTGACAATTTTGCGGAGCAACCCTCGGGCCTGGCCATGCGGGTCAGTTCCTTTTGGAGGCAGTTGCAAACTTTGATTTGAAGCTAAAAGTTTACGCAACTTTTTGGCAAAAACAAAAAAAAAATGTATTTTGGATAGGGAAGTTGGGCCGAACCGGCACCCTTGCGCTGCCTGGCTGCCTGCCTGCCTGCAGCACCGGATGTTGCCGCTCCGACTCTCTGCCGGGCTGTCTGCCTTTTCCAGAGAATTCCGCTGTCGCTGCGGCAATTTCAGTTTCAACTTTAATTTAATATTCATTTTATGCATTTGGCCAGTGGAGTCACCGCGCACAAATTTGTGCAGCGCTTCCTTCCTTCAGAACGCACACACACACACATGAGTGCGCATAAAATTGATTCATTTCCATTGTTTAATATGCTCGGCGGCATCGTTTTTGTGTATTTCCGAAAGAGCGGGAGTTTTGGTCGTCCATTTGAGTTGTACTTCCATAATTCGTCTTTAACGATTTATTTATGAATTGCCATTTGTGGGACACGCGGCGTATGATTAACAATCCGAACGCACGCACACTTGAAATTTATCAGTGAATGTCGTATTTGGTAGCCCATTATCGGTCACATTGGCCGGATAAAGACGAGGGGTTTCCCCTTCCGTTGGCCAATGTATGTTAATGCGAGGGTAAGTTGTGGGATTGTCTAGGCAAAGGCAAATACATCATCAACAGGAGGGGTCGTCTGTCTGTCTGCCGATAAGCCAGGAACGATAAGGAAATAAATATCCACAGCTCAACAAGCTCATAAACTGTTTAAAAAATATATATAGAAATTATACAAATAATTATCAAGTGCTTTGATAGGAAATTGGTATAAACAGTTACATTTCATTAATTGGTAAACTGACTTTTTGCTGGGTAAACTGTGTAAAATTTAAAAAAATATATGCAAACAAATGTACGCCATGTGGATTTTAAAAGCTCATCTATACATACAAAATATAAACAAATGTGCAAGCACTCAATTGAGTGGCATATAAATATGTGTAAAATGCATTTAATTACTGTGATGCCAACAGCCATACAAAATGCATATAATAAGCAAATATTTTCCGGCCCCCAACTACACACACATACCCATAACCACCCGTTTATTCTCCAACTGACGGCGGCACTGGCACTAACTCGCAATTATAATAAAATCCACTTGACAATGGCGGGACCGAGAGTAGAGCTTTGCTTTGTGTTGCTCAGAATACTCCGTTCGGATGTGGAGCGTATGTGTGGCAGCCATTCAGCTAAAAACTCTACCATCCAGACAATGACAGTGATAATGACATCTGATTGACATTTGGGTCAGGCTTCCTGGTACGAACAGGCAGGTTCCGAGGGATCCCAGATTCGAACAAAGTAGAGCCTTTCAAATGGTTTTATGTTCTCTTAAGTCTTGAAATCAGATAAGATTGTGATTAAATATATTCGAGGGAATCACTCTTTACTTTACTTTGTTAAATGATTGATAATTTTTTATGGTTTTTGTACTCGGAAATCATATTTATTGTGTTAGTCACAAAGACTTTAAAGGCTGTTAAAACCATTTATTGTTTTTTATATACTACCTAAAATTCTTCATGCTGATAAATCACTCAAGGAATTTTTGATTTGCGATGTTTGCGTTGACGGTTAAAAGCCTTGACTAACAATTTATCTGAGATTAATTATTATTTTCTACAATATCTTAGAAACATTAAGGATTCTGGGAAAACATTCAATTTATTCTTTGCTATAGCTTCAGATCGAAATTTGTCACCACTCTGCCAGCTAGCAGAGTGGCGCAGTGGAAGCGTGCTGGGCCCATAACCCAGAGGTCCGAGGATCGAAACCTTGCTCTGCTAATGCGAAAGTGGTGAAAGAGTTTAATTTTTTTTTTTACTATTTTTCTCATGGCTAATTACTTCAGAAACCTTATCCCTAACCCATTCAAAGTTAATTTCTGTGGTTTTGGGCCAACCACTTGACCCACATTGAGATGGTTTCCCTTTCCGCCGCTGCCAGCGAGTTCCACTTTGTGTTGTCGACCCCCACATTGTTGGCTATAACACAATTAATTAATTAAATTCTTAAGCCTCCCCAGAGGCACTTGAGTGCTGTGGCAGCGGATGCGGATGCGCCGGGGGGAGGTCAAGTGTGAAGATGGGCTCCCCCTTGTGGGGAAGCCGCCGCTCACTTAATCCATTTGCAGCCGAGCTTCTGCATTGGCTGCGGCAAACAGTAGTGCAGCGGCTTTCTCATTTAATTTAAAATTATTTTCCGCCCAGCTCCCTCCTCCCGCCGCTCCCATCCGAACCCTCTCTTTCAGTTGACGTGCACTTGCCTTAACGACTTTTTTATTTAAATACGTTTGTTGACATTGCGGACTTGTTGGAGTGAGCATTGTGTTCTCTGTTCGGCTCCCCCGTTGGCTTCCAGCTCCTATGGGTCCTTTGTGTGCGAGCAAACAAAACGGGTGATGTAAGCCAAGCCTTTTGGGATATTGCATTCATCGTAAAAGTAATTAAAGGGCTCTCAGTCCTATGCTGATGATGATCCTGCCAATTTCCAGGGGCACTTCAAGTCAGCTTTATGAAATTTAATATTAAATTCCCCTAAGCCTCTGCTAAATGCTCATTAAAATAATTCACATGCACATGGAGAAGGAAATGTGGAAATATTTGTAAGGAAAATATTACAATTTAGTTTAAAAATAATAAACGAACAATTTGATGGCTTGAATTTAATAATTTTGTAAAGAAAATCATTGATTGAATGAAATAAATATTTATTTATTGAGGTTTCTTAATTAAAAAAATTAAATATAAGAACTTGTGTTTATGCTTGACATTTTTTTAAAACAATATATAAATTGTATTTAAAATCTCTCCTAAACCTTTATCAGAAGCCATAATTATAATTATTTCATTACTCTTGTACACATAAATATCCTAAATTGCTTGTGTTTTCAAGTGTTTGTTGCTTTAAAGTTCACTTTTTCGCTCTGTGTAATTAAGAGAGAGGTTCTTCAGTTGCCTTTGAGTTAGGTTCTTGCCAGGCCGACGCCTGCCTAATGTGACTGACCTAAATAGTGCAAACGCTTGGTTGGCATTTTGCCTACTACTCTGTGGATTCCGGGATGTGTGCACATACACACAGGGAAATACCGAAAGTTATTGCGCTATGGATTCCGAGATATATGTACTTACATCCAGGGAAATACCCAAAGTTACTAGTTAATTGGTTTTAGAAAAGGACTAAGAACTCTTTATCTACAATTTTTCATAAATATTTTATTGAATAATTAAATCAACAAATTTTCTATTCAAGAGTTATAATCCCTCATAAATTATCGCGAATTCAAGTCCCTGAATTAGTTATTTTAACTCCATTCAAAGGATTAAATAATATCTCTCGTTTAAAGATTAATAATTATTTTTGGTTCTTTCATTGGAAATGTGGTAATAATTAATCTTGTTTTAAATTGATTAAATGCATTTTAATAATTATAATTGCACATAAATAAAATAAGCTAAGCACTATTTTCCGAGTGTTGAAGTGTGGGGTTTGTGTGCTCATTTTCTGGAGTGTTTGCCCGCGCCGCCAGTTGAAGTGCCAAAACTGAAGGGTGGGTGGGGAGCGAAAAGCTGTGTGTGTGGGGATCTTCAACTGGCATTTTAAATTATGAAATTCTTGCTATTTAGCATCTCCAGAATTCATTTAAATCAGGCGGCAGCAATCGCGACGAGCATCGCAAATTGAAGCCAGTTAGAGGCGGTTGCCAGAGTCGCAGTTTTACTTTAAATGAAGGCAAAGGGAAAAGCAACGGCTGCCATAAAGAACTCACAGAGCAGCAGCAGCAGCAGCAGCAACAGTAGCAACAACAGGAAGCAGTTTGCCCATTTTCATGGCATTTCATTTTACATCTTCCCTCCATTCCGGATTCCCTTGTCCCTTGTCCCGTTCCTGCTGGTACCACCTCTGCCTCCGCCTCCAAACGAATCTCTCTGTCTGTCTGGGCGTGCGTTTTATTAGCTCCTTTCGTTGATATGCTCATGCCGTGCTCGCTCGTTTGTCTTTCAACAAGGGAACACACAGCCACATTCGCATCCCATATCCACACAGACACCGAACACCCAGCACCACCTCCAGCACCAGCAGCAGAAGCAGAAGCACCACCATCCACATCAGCACCACCCCAACAGGGACGGTCGGTCGGCTTCCTCGACTCGCGGCGCCTGCCAGACTAAAGTGTGTGCCTTGCATTTATAATGGATACACGGTGAAAAATTGTACTGTGCCTGTTTGGAATTCAAATTAGCTTTGGTTCTGTGATCGAGACTGATAGTAAGGAAAATTCCAGGCAAACATAAAAGGCTTCGTTCAAGACTCTTGTCTTAGGTTTTTATTATTCAAATTTAAAGGTTTTTGGTTAAAAGAAATGATATACTTTAATTCAAACCTTTATTCTGTAAAATACGTGTTAAAAATACTAGAATGCTTTGAGATAAAAAAATATCTAAAGCTTTATAAAATTTGTAAACAAGATTCTTCATAATTTCAATTAAATTCTCTCAAAAAATCAAGTAATAAGAATCCAATCGACTATCACTGATCTTTTCGTTAAATATTATTAAATATTTATTTTAAATTATATTTTCTGCTACCTCTCAACATCAGCTAATTGTTAATAGCTGCCTGGAGTTCAGTTCGCTTTCTTAAAAAGCAGAAAATAATTTTAAGCATGATTCCAGATGGCTTCATTCTCATTAGAAAACTGAAAGAAAAGACGCAAAACATGGCCTCTCTGCCATAGCTGTCAGTGTACTCGTTACCATGGCCACCACATACAGCATTGCGGATGTATCCAGCAGCTTTCACAGCTCCGGTGCTCTGTAGCTTCAGCTTGAGCTTCGACTCCGACTTCGGCCTCCACTGAGAACTCCCGTTTGGGTGGCTAAAGCCAGGAGCCATGAGTGTTCGATGGCCAAACTCATTGTCCACCCCCATATACACACGCATGGCTCTCCATAAAAACACATATAGATGCATATATATTTTCTTTTCATAGCCATTTGCCTATTTATAGTTGAAGTATTTATTGTTGCTGGGCCACTCGTGGCATGCTCAAGTGGCCACTGGTGGGGCCACTTTAATTGCCACGCCGCCAGCCTGGGCATCAAAACATAGTCCATTCTGGTATTGGGACTCCAATGTCATGGCCAGGGAGTGGTGGCAATGCAACTAGTTGTAATCTAACCGCAGCTCAGACCGACTTTTCACGCTTTCTCATTGCCTTCTTTGCAGCCATCCACAACTGGCATGGCGATGTCCGCTTCGGCCTGGCCCTGGACGTTGGCGATTCCGTGGACATTGTGGAGGAGTGCACGTATTGGTATCGCGGTTCCTGTCCCCGAAAATCTCGGGCTGTGGGTATCTTTCCCAAGACCTATGTACACATCAAGGATTTGTCGAAAATTGATCCCGTGGTCGCCGAGTGTACGCAGGTTCTGCGTGAATGGTCCGAAATATGGAAGCGTCTCTATGTGGTAAGTGATTTGATGAAATTTGATTTCAATTGAAATTTAATATGTTTTAAATAATTCACAGGATCGGGAAGCCTACAAGTTCCAAACACTGCGCAAAGTCATGTTTTCCATATTGGAAAGTCGAAGAGAACTCCTAAGCGCCACCATGACTCAGGATCAAACACTGGAGCTTCAAATGGTTGTGGTTTCTAAAATTGACTGGGGCAATCGGTAAGTAAAGATAATGTGCTGTAAATAATTCTAGAATTTATCATTAAATTTATTGGATTTATAACCAAAATTATATCTCTGATAAAAATGGTGAACTAGAACAATTTCCAGTTATGATTATAGTAATGCGACCTCTGATTAGTGCTTTTGAAGGTTTTCCTTTGTTTATTTTTAATACAAAGTTTGATAGCATAAACTTTATGCTTCCGCCCACTGATAAAACCAGAATTCAGCTGAAATTGTATATAGAATATTTATTACAACTTTGAACTTAGATAGCTTGGGTTCTCTTTTGCTTTTCATGTAAAATGTGTTCTTTTCTAGCAATAATCACAATAATTTTGTTATAAACAAAATTCCTTAAAATTACGATATATCTGTAGACTAAATGTTAGGACAAAAATAGCGAGAGCATTGTGTATACTCGATTAAATAATCATAATCATAATCATATTCCTCATTCGATTACTACCAATTTTATATAGATCAACGTTTCGTGAGCGTGCGTGAGCGATATATATATATATATATATATAGCTGCATAGGTAATTAGTATGCGGATAGATCGATCCGAACCCACTATCGAGCTATCTTTTAAACTTAATTGTATATTTAAAATGGCGCATCATTGGCAACGACCTAACTACGATACCAAGTAGCAAAATCGCTTGCTGGAGAGACTCCCTTCTCCACCTCGTCGTTTAATCTTCAACCTACAAATTGCACGGTCTGCATGTGTCCCCCTCTCTGATCTCATTTCATATTATATCTTGTTATAATCTTCCTTGTTATCTCACTCTTTAGCTCACCCCGTGTCAATGACGCACTGCACCTGTCTCTTTTGGCTAGGATCGAATTCAAATGTTATTATTTCCTTATAATTTCGCTAGATATATTTCGCATAGTTTGTTATTTTACTGAGTTTTTCTGAATCATCTCCGAAAATGTAATGTTACTCGTAGTAGTTCATTCGCTTCCTTGCCGGCGTACAACAGTCTTAGTGGTAGAAATGGAAAGACCTAAACTCTTGACACACAACTCTCGCTGTCCCCCCTACAAATATTATTGAGAAATCATTGAAATCATTGTTTAGAAGCCACCCCGGTGGAGTCGGTTCATGTCTCCGTCTCCTTGCCGCCGCCGAAGCTCTCCACGGGCGGGTATATCGGATGGCTGATGGGGTTCATTTCGAGGGTCGATGGTGCCGATGGGGTGCGGGATGCGCCGAGCAGGCTGCATAGCTGCTGCAGCATGTCGCTGTAGGATCTTGTGCTCAGATTCTGGCTAAGGAAGTGTAGGATCAGGAAGTCGCCAATCTGTTTGGGGCGAAAATACATCAATTAGTTGCTTTTCTTACAAATATTCCGATAAGAACTCACCTCCAAGCGCCTGACCAGGCCAGCGATTTCCTTGCGCTGTCCGGAGCGGTACGAACGCTTGATGATCGTCTCCCGAGTGGTGGGCATCATGATCACCACCAGGGAGTAAAGCACAGCCACGCCGGAGATGGTGGCCAAGATGATAAACCAGAACCTGTGAAAAAATCACAATCATTAGAGATATTTTTTTAAAGGGAAAAGTAAAATCAAAAAACTTACCACAAAAATATGTAGATCTTCTCGTTCAAAATATTCAGTGCCAGCACACAGAGTGTGTCATGCTTCTGGACCGATCCGCTGGGACCGAACTTGTGGAACGTGCACTTGGTTAGCCGTGGGAAGATCTCAATCATGGGATCGAAGCGCTTGTCCTGGTCCATGTTGGAGAACTTGACCACATCCGTTCCGTAGGACATGAAAGCACCGCCCAGAAACTTATCCACCATAAAGATATTTACAATCACATTCACGAAATTGAGCAGCTCGCAGAAAAAGTAGGCGAAGGAGTAGCCATTGTGGGTGTTCAGACTGTTCACAAAATACTTGAGGATGCGATCCTGACGATCCCGCCGATAGTCATCCGGCACACTGACCATGCCGCGCAGGCCATCGGTGATCATGCGAATCTTTCCATCCTCCATGTTCTTCCAGACCCAGTGGGGAACGTAGAACATGAGACCCTAGAAAGAAATATATTTTAATTAGTTACAAGATAAATATTTATACAGTTAACAGGATAATAGAATGAGGAATCATATCACCACTCACCTGGAAGAATAGCACAAATGGCACCCACTGATAATAACTGTGATAGCGCTTCTCTTGACCATAATCATTGCCCAATCCCGGGGCTGCTACATCCGTTCCGATTTGCCGGTGCTGCTGGCCAGGTATCGTGAACGTGTAGGTGATCCAACAGAATGTGTTGATCACGTGCATGGGTATGGATCCGTCGTTGATGCAACTTATGGGATCGCCTGCAAGCAAAGAGATAAAAATACAGTTACAGATACAGATTGAGATAATTTGTAGATATGCATTCGGCCTCGCCGCAATTCGAATCTAGAGAAATCCACGCGCATTCCTCGCCACTAGCAACCTCGCATGTCGTCCGTCAACGTCAAGTGCCATTAGGGCAATCTCTTGCCAGGCACAAATTGTCCGCACTGTGGGTGCGGTTACGGTTACGTTGACTAATACGGTTGCACTAGGCAGCACACAGCAGTTGCTACGTGCCTAGGTAAGCCTGCAACATTCAGGCGGAGAGCATTTTTGGGTGTGCCCCAACTTCGACATGAACTCCACCTTCTCATACTCCTCCTTCTCCTCTGTTTGGGCAAACAAAGTGGATACAAATAGAGCTGCAGACAATGATGGTGCGGGGCTGAGAGGATGGGGGGTAGAATTCCCAGAACTAACCGTCAATATTTGACTGTGGTTTTGTCCGTTGTTCACTTTTAGAGCACTTCTTTTAATGCACTAATATTTGGCTGTTGAAGCTGGCTGGCAGATCAAGTAAAAGGTTCATAAAAGTTGATTCTGGCTTTTAAAGACACAAAGTTTTTACACAAAATTTAAAAACTAAAGTCTATATAATAAATGTTTAAGCTAAAAACAAATTGTTTACAATACAAATAATTACAAACATTTCTCAATGTTATTGCTTCGATTCAGTTAACAAAACACAAGAATCTCCTTTTACAAAGCTTTACTGCCCAGTGCGTGGGAATAAATAAGCAAATGAATTCCTGGCATCATTATGTAAGGCACTTCACTGAGCCCAGCTTGAACCAGATACATTGATTTTCACGCCAGTTACAGAGGCATGAAAGGCATAAGGCCCAGGGGCACCATCGCCACCCGTGGCGACCAGCGGCCTGTGAGTCATACGGAGTGGCTTGAGCTGAAATCCGAGGAACGTGCTGCGGTCAATTTGTGAAAGCTCTGCGTTTCGAATGAGTTCGATTTCAAATGGGCTGCTGCATTAGCATTAATGTTGCAATTGCAAGCGCAAATAGCATAACTGGGCTAACTCTGGTGCTAAACACTATGCACTTTGGTGCTCTAGTTCCACAAGGGAGGTGCTAACTTACCGATCAGATTGTTTGCGGTGACGATGATGCAACAGGTGAAGAGAATGGCGGTCGTGATCCTGTAGTGGCAGCGGAAAACCATGTTGTCGATAACCGCCTTGTCCAGCAGATAGCGAATCTTGATGAAGCCGGACACGGCCGAGACCATGCCAAAGACCGCCATGTTGATGGTTGGTGTGGTGCTGCAACGAAGCTAACTGCAAAAGGGAAGCGAAAAATATAGGGAAAACTATGATGAAAAGGTTCTTTAAATTAAAGTATAGTTGGAAATTATGAGACTTATAAAAGCGATTACAGGAAAGCCCCAAAATACTTTCATGTAGATTATTCTCTTGTTAAATTTTTCCATTAAGAAATATACTTCTAATCATTATTATGAATCCCAGCTTTTTCCAAGTGCACAGCCCTCGTTCCTAATGTTCCATACTTAATTGTGCGCTGTGTTGTTTGCCTTGTGCGTTATCTAGGACAGTCATGTCATGACATATACCAAATTATTTCACCATCACATACACATTTCCTCTCCACTCCCCAATCTATGTCTCTGCCTTGAAGTTCTCCAGCAGATGGTTTGTTTAAAATTCTCAGCGTTATCGTCGACAAGCCGCACTTACAATTAAGTAAGTGCTGGGGCAGTGCCGGAACTGTTTGTTAGTGGCAGAGCATGGCGATGTTACGTCGTTGTGCAATCTAATCTAATCTCCGCTAAGCTCGTCTAGGTTGAATGCCCTGCCCTCCGTCTCCGCCTCGCTAACAAGTTCATCTCGAGAGAAGACGGTGGTGCGGCGGCGGCTCTCGCAGAAGAAACCGGTACGGTGCGGTGGTACAGCTTTTTGTCAACCCACGCATAAATTTCACTTTGTCCCCATGCCGAAACACCGAATCACCGAATTTCAAGCACCGAAATCCAAACCCAGAGATACATCGAATCTTTCGCTTGTGGGTTTTTGTTTTCTTCTCAGCGTTTTTTTCGGCTTGGATCCATGGATCATGGATCAGGTTCTGGTTCGGTTTGCTTTCTTCTCGACTCTTTTGTTTATATGCAAATTTTTTTTTTTGTTTTTTTTTACCGTCTTTCTGGGCATTGTGTGTGTTTTGGCTGTATTTCATTTCGGCACGACAACAGATTGTTGTATAAACTGCGAGAGCAACGCAAACACAAGCACACATAGTCGCACGCATGCGCGACCTATAGAGTCATCTCTGTCGCACGCATGCGAGCAGCAATTAAAGTCGCAAAGTATCTGTATCTGCGCAACGGCAGCTACTCCTTTTAAATGCATCAGCTTCTGCACTGAACATTCAATCTTACCACTCACACACTCGCACTGGCACACACAGATACACAGAGAGCACTTCATTTTCAACTCAACTTCAATTCTTGCCTCTTTTCTTTCAATAATTTTTTTTTTTTTTTTCGAAAAAAGACAAAAAAAGAAACTGGTTTTAAGGTATTTTCTTTTTAGGAGTGCGCGAGAGGCGCTCACTGGCTGCTCTCCCATTTTGTTTCGTTTCGTTTGGGTTTAGGTTTTGGTTTGGTTTGGTTTTTCGTCTCGTAAAGTGTTTGCTACCAATATTGGCAGCAACCTGCAAGAACCGAACCGAACTGAGGCGACCCCTTCGCACACACTTAAGTGATTCTTTTGCTCCTGCTGCCGCCGTCTCCGCCGTCGCATTTAAATTTATTGCTGCCACTTTGACACTTTGGAAACCCGTTTTCGAACGGCCCATTAATTTCCAGCTCCCAGCACTCAGTTGCCGGAGCTTGTATTTATTATGTTTTTGCTGTTTTAGTTGCTTATTTTTAGATGATTTTCGTTACTCTTTTTTTTTTTGTTTGCACTTTGTTAAAGATTCAAGATTTCTATTATACACAAGTACAAACACAAGCAGACAGTCGCTGTCTCAGCTGGCAGCAGTGCATTCGAAACTGCAGCCTGCAGTGGTGTGCGTGCGCTGCTGCTGAGCTGTGATTTTGATCAGTATCAGTGGTTCGGAGTCTGAGCTAGTGGCCATACCCGTATCCGTATCTCGAAAGTGTGCAGCTGCTCTCAGCGGCGTTCGGAAACCTACTGACTATCGCCCGCTGACACTGACGCCGACCACAACCAGCCCCGGAGCCCAGAGCCCAGCTACAAGCCGAGTCCACTCTCTTTATGGTTCTCTCTCTGTGTGGTTTCAATGGAACCAGCGATCCCAACTGGTTCGTATCTGAAATTACGCTCAAGCTGCATTTGCATTCGCCCTACCTGAGCGGGAGAGAGAGAGGTAGCCAGGTAAAAACCAGGCAGCCGCTTAGGTAGTTCACTCCGAATTTCCCATTATCTCGAGTTTGAAACATCTGGATTGGAAATCTGTAAATCCATTGATTAGTTTTTATGGCCCTCTGTCTACAACTCTATCATCCAGATCGGGGATTAGGGATTAAGCTGGGAATTGGAGTCAAAGCATTTAGACTGGCTAAGCGAAGATTTCGAATCAAGAACTGGAACAACACCCAAAAAAAGTACTTGAAAAGGGAATGAAATGTTTAAATAGAGAAGAAAGTGTAGAAGAGTAAAGTTATCTATAGAGAAACGAGAAAATTAACAGTAATATATGATATTTAAATATGAGATACAATGGTCTTTGCCTCTTTATGAGGCTGCAGGTTCTGAAAATTGGCTAAAAGGTTCAAATTCTTGAATCATTTTAATTGGAAAACCCTTATTAAAGTATTTTCATTTAATGAACGGTTAAACAATAATTTAATTTCCATTATTTCATTAAAAATATTGTTTAAAGCTTGTATAAAAATTATGTTACTCTCTAGCCCCTCTTTTGAATATCAACTGCAATTATTTAATATAACAAAAGAACATATTCTTTTTATTTAATACCATACTTTGCATTTTCTTTAGTTTTATTTTTTTCTTTAATAAATAAAATTAATGAGATACATCTGAAGTGCTAAAATACTGCCCCTTTTGCGACTCATTATAAAAACAGCTTCCAATTAATTCCGCAGAACCTAAGCTGCCTGTCCATTTAGTTTATCGTTACTCCCAAGCCCAAAGAATCCGGTGTGCAGCCCCCAGACGCCGCTCTGAAGGGTCCGCCAAGTGGATCCAAGAAACTATTCGTATTCCAGGGTTAAATGTGTCGCTGATCGGTCGCTCCGCCAGGGAAAACACACTCACATAGCTTGCGTTGGGTCCGAAATGAAGATCCATTTGCATGCTGAGAGCTAGACAAGCAACGCCAAACTAGTTGCCAGGCATTCCTTCTCCAGGTCCCCAGGTCGGGACCGAGGCTGCACCTCCTGCTCCTCCTCATCATGCCTCGACTCCTTGGCTGGTGGAGTGACTCAGCTCGGTGGCTTTGGCCTGCTGCTGCTGCTGACTTGTTCTTCGCCGCCGTCTTGGCCATAATGAAATGGCATTTCGAAATGGCTGCTGCTGCCGTTTGGTTGGTGGTGCGACTGCGGCTGCCGGTGGTTCAGATGCTGCTGCTGCTGTTTCCATGTCCTGAACCACTCCTCTCCACCTTGTGCCTCCCCGCCATGCACTGTTTGTTTATTGTCGGGGACCGATGCCCGATGCCGATGCCGGTTGCCTGTGGCCTGTAGCCTGATGCCTGTGGCCTCTCGCCAGAAATGTATCTGCGAGCTACACCTTTTATAAAGACATTAAATACGAAATATATGGCATGTGTGATTGTGATACGCGTTGTATCTGGGCCTCAGTCGAGGCGAGACCCCTAGATACAATGCCATCGAACGTGTTGCTGTTATTGCTTTTGTTTGTGGTTGACAGCTCTGCTTAGCGAAGTGTAAATAATTAAATTTTTTCTGTATCGTCTGGGTCTCCATCTTGTTGCCTCTTCGAGCCCTTTTCACCCGAGTTGTTCTGTTTGGTTCTGTGGTGTCATATCTTTCGTAGGTTTCCAACACTTTGGGCCCTGGCTTAATTAAAAAGGAATTTGTTTTGGAATCCCTCATTCCAGATAAGCAAAGATGCTATTCTTTAGCCTTTGTTTTGGGCATACAGATTCACCTGTTGAGGTTTTGGGAACCGGCACTTAATTAAAAGCGACTTAAAGTGTTCATTACCAACGTGGCTACCGTTTCGCGCACGCGCTCCTCTCATATTCGTATCCACAAAATACTTTTTCGAGTCGCCGTGCTTCATTTGGTCACGTCAACTCAGAGCCAGGTCCACAGCCAGAGCCAAAGCCAGAACTCCAGGCGTAATAGAGGTGGCTCAACACACACACAAACACAGCTACAACACACACCGATCGGTGGCAGAGAGCTGAAATTCCCCAGAGATCTGGGCACGATGGTCTCTCCCAACTGGTTCCGGTTCCAGCATTTAGAGAGATCATTTCAGGCCTCTCTCAGCATTTCACCTGAGGTAGAGGCAAGTCGTTTAGGCCTCGTTAACAGCCAAACGGCTTCTTCGGCTTGTTCTGGAGGCTTGTAAGAGATGCTCTTCCACTCGCTCTCTCTCTCTCTCTCTCCGCGTAAGCCAGGTAGAAGCCCCAGCGTAGCCGAGGTAGCAGCATCGTCAACGACGTCGCCGCTGTGAACCTGGCCTCAACTCTGGTCAGCTCTCTATCCCCTTGCTCCGCAGCGTCTGCCCCTTCTTGCATGCGCCACCGGAATGCCGTGAACCCATTAGCCATGTTGGGGGCTCTGTGTACCTCGCTGGATCGGTGCCTGTAAGCAGCCGAAATTTATGCGTCATGCGGGCCATGCGATGCGAGTCCACCACGGTTTGGGCCATCATCATCGTCATCATCATCATGTAAATTCCACGCGGTAGCCACTGGACAAACGGAGGGCACGTACTGGCCGTAGATAGTGTGAAATAATGATAGGTCCAATCCATTTAGATACACATCTTTGACGATAGATCTTGGATTGGTTCTCGATTCGAGTTGGTTTTCGAATGTCGATCGCGTTCGTGACAGGTTGTCTGGAGCTGAGTGCCTTGACTCTGATTCATTCGAGGGCGATATTTGCATGAGTAGTGCGGATTAGTCAGAAAGGGAGGAAACCTGAGATAGTCTTGGGTTCTTTTTTGTGAACAATACTGTCGATATATTACTTTCTAAAGCAAAGCTAAAAGGGAAATGCTGATAGCATGGGTTTGCAACCTTAGAGTCTATAATTATGTTCTACCTGTGGGTTCCGATCATAAAAATATAATGAAACTTAAATTTTAATCTTTAACTTTAGTAGGTATAGTTCCCTCAATACATAGCATTATATTCATAAATCTTGTAAAATTATTTAAAAATCATCTATACTTTTCCTTAAGAAGACCTTCATTTTTATCAACAGACCCCTTGAAATCTACTAAAATAAATCCACTCCATTCCCTTCACGGTCTGTTCTATTTATGGGAATTCTTGGTGATTAATGATCATCACCCAGGATGATGACTGACCAAATTCGTATTTAATTCTTGGCGCTCCGCACGACTCTGCGTCAAGCGACAATTAATTACGAATGCGTCAATTTCATTAAAGCTTCGATGGTTTTTCAAAGCAACAACCAACTGCCCTGTAATCACTGGGCTGGCTCCCCCTTAGGTTTAAGATCCCACGTTCCATTAATTTATATGTTGCTCATATCGGAACGTGACAAACTGTGCGTTTTTTCTGTTGCATATTATCGCTATAACTCAACCAATGGATGCTTTTCGATCTTTGCAGCAAACTCGGTCTGGATTTGGTGCCCCGGGAGGGACCTTTGGCGGTGGATCCGCATAGCATTGGGATTGTCAAACTATACAATGTGCATGTGAGCAGTGCCGATAATGCCAAGGCTTCCTCGGTGAGAATATAAATTTAATAGTAATATTCATAATACTTACTTACCTACTTTCTTTGTTTATAAACCCACAGAGTCGGGGCACATTGAGGAGAAAGACGCAACGCAAGATTCTAACACATCATCTTTATTTCTGCATGCGAGGCTTTGGCTATCGCATTGGAGGCGATGATGCGGAGGTCTACTTCTTCCTTTACGATGGCACCCACATGCGACCGCTGTCCGAGCGGTTTCTGTTCAAGATCTCCAAGGAGGGTTTTACCAATTATACCGAAAAGTTGCACAGCAACTGTACAGTGTTCACGGATCTCGGTAAGGAACAGCTCTCAAAAATATATTTTCGAAATCCAATTTATCAATTTAATATTTATTTAATAATAATTTAATTTATTTATTCAGGTGCCGCCGATCTCAATGAGGATCTCCATCTAGTGGCCGTGGTTATGCGCGTGGGCAAAATCATTCAGTCAGACTCCATCAAAAAGATCGAGAAGAGTGGAGCCTATGGTCAGGGACCAACCTTCCGTCGTCCATTTGGCGTGGGCATTCTCTCGCTTAGCGACATTGCTCACTTCGACAGCAGTATGGAGCAGTCCTCCGACGAGCGAGAGTACAACTTTAAGCTGTTCCAGTGCGAGGAAAAGGATTTCCATCTGCTGCCCGAGCTTATCATCAAAAAGTCCAACGGAAAGTACTCACCCATTCAGCCAAGTCAGGGCACTCAGGGCATTGATGTCTCTCTGAAGCTGCTGCACGGTGGATTGGGACAGGCTCGTCAGGAGCAGCCGCTGCTCTTCCAGGGCACTACGATCACTAGGAAGATGGGCTTCCCCGATGTCATCATGCCGGGTGATGTGCGCAACGATCTCTTTTTAACCCTAGAACGGGGAGAATTCGAACGCGGTGGAAAGAACACGGGGAAGAACATCCTCGTTACGGTTGTGGTCCTGGATGAGACGGGCAACGTGCTAACCGACTGCCTGTGGGGTGCCTCCGGCATGGACTCGCAGGCGCAGTACCGATCCATGATATTGTACCACCAAAATACGCCCAATTGGAACGAGATGCTGCGCCTTTCTGTGCCCATCGATAAGTTTGCCACGGCCCACGTGCGATTTGAATTCCGGCACTGCTCGACGCGAGACAAGACGGAACCGAAACTGTTCGCTTTCAGCTTCGCCAGGCTGATGGATGCGGGTGGAGCCACGTTGGGCGACGGCCAGCATTATCTTTTTGTGTACAAATGTGAGGATCCCGCCAAGCTTCAGCCGGTCAACTATCTGCGGCTGCAGTGCCGGCAGGGCGATCGACAGGCCAAAATGGACTGCGGCGGCTGCTTCAGTCGCCACAGTAGGGAGATATTCTGTTTGCGCTCTCTCCTCTGCTCAACGAAGTTGACACAAAACGCAGATCTGCTCTCGCTGCTGCAGTGGCGGACAAATCCCGAAACCATTCAGGACTCGCTGACTGGCGTGCTGCGGCTGAACGATGAAGAGCTGGTCAAGTTCCTGCAGGACGTGCTCGACGCCCTTTTTGCCATGTTTTCGAACGAAGAGGGCAACAGCACTCAGCACTCCGGCCTGGTCTTCCACGTGTTAGTGAGCATCTTCAGTTTGCTTCAAAGCAACAAGTTCCAGCACTTCCGGCCGGTGATGAACGAGTATATCGAGAACCACTTCGCAGCCGCATTAGTTTACAAAGGCCTCATCACCTCAGTGGAACACATGGCTGTGTTCATGACCAAAGCGGAGCATCCAGATCCCTTTCAGAAGTGCTTTGGTTCGCTGGAGTACATATTCAAGCTGCTGATCCAGTCAAGGCGTCTCTTTGCCCGGGCCACCGGCGGACAGTATGAGGATTCGTTTCGCCGCGACTTGCACTCGCTGTTCACCGCTCTCAATGGGATGTTGGCCGTACCCTCATACGATGTCATCATTCCCACCCAGGAGGCTTTACTCAACTCGACAGGCGTTGTGCTGGAGCAGTTAAAGGACACGCTGCCGGCTCCGGAGCTGGGAATGCTGGCGCGAAACATGCTGGACGCCATACCTCGAGGGGCGCCTATCCGACTGATTCAGGCCAAGCTTCACGCTGTCAAGGATTTAGTCTCTGGGGAATTATTCCACGAAGATGGTAAGAAATGAGTTTAATTTGTGTATTTCACAGTCACATTTATAATTTAAACCCAGATTCTCGAACTGTGGTCCTATCCGTGGCCTGCAAGCACCTGCGTATGCACCTCAGTCGCCGGGATGAGCTGCGCCTCTGCGCCGAAATTCTCTCGGAGATTCTCAGCCAGCTGTATGACCTGCAAAAGGAGCAGCGCGACAAGGTAACCAACACCCTGCAGCACGACCTTGACTCGTTGTGCAAAAACATCCTGGGCATTTTGATCCGAACGATAAGCATCATCATGGAGGGCTCAAATGCCGTGCTGCCGCAACTGGTGTCCTGCCTGCTGGGCTTACTGCAATTGCTCGACGAGACGCACTACAAGCGTTACTGGGACGAGCTTAGTCCCAACAAGGATCCGCGCGATCTAAAGGAGTTCCTCAGCAAGTCTCTAATGGTCTACGAGGAGCTGCTGACCCAAGACTGGCATGTGTTTCCCAACGACTGGCTGGTGATGAAGCTGGCCGCCAACGATGTGCTGCGCATGTCTCTGGAGGAATTTGCTAAGCCGCTGGTTTACCGGTTCCTCGCACCCAACGGCTTTGACTCACAATTGTGGTGGAGCTACTTCAGCCTGGCTGTGGCCTTCCTGACGCAGCCTTCGCTGCAGCTGGAGCAGTACAGAGAGCCCAAGCGATTGAAGATTCTGCATTCCCACGGCGACATGCGGGTGCTTATGGGCTTTCAGATACTCAGCATGTGGTCGCAGCTGGGCGAGCAGAAGCTGCACTTCATTCCCTCTATGGTGGGCCCTTTTCTGGAGGTCACTCTGGTCCCAGAGCCTGCTCTGAGGAAAGCAACGCTATCGGTCTTTTACGACATGATGCAGTGCGAGCAGGTGAGTCGATGACTGCACTAGGCATGGTACTTGGACGGTAATTGATGCAAATGTGCTTCTGCAGGCTGCCCGGGGATCGTTCCGCTTGGTGGAGAGCGAACTGATTGACAAGCTGGACCTGCTCATCAGCGTGAACAAGGGGGACGACGAGTACAGGGAGCTCTTCAGCACCATGTAAGTTGGAAAGCACACTGCTCTCACTTGTACATAAATGTTTGTAAATGTCTGTAAATATATATATACATATATGTCTCACTTCACACTCATTGCAATCGCCATCCATAAAAAGGGAACATCTCAGCTTGGTGTAAGTTTAACTCAGTGCAATTTTTTCCCTCGCCTTACGTGTAGTTAGCCTCTATTAGTCCTCTATTTTATTTGTTTATTCTCCTTTCGATAAAATGTATTTCGATATGAGCCTAATTGTATTCATTTCTGTGTCACCAGTCTGCTGGAAAAGGTCCAGATGGAGAATCCGAACTGGAAGGATGCTGGCATTGCTTTCATAGGCTCCGTCACCCGGCTTCTGGAGCGGCTGCTGGACTATCGCAGCGTAATGCAGGGCGAGGAGAATCGGGACAAACGCATGACCTGTACGGTGAATCTCCTGAATTTTTATAAAAACGAAATCAACCGCAAGGAGATGTATCTGAGGTGGGCTCACATCAAAAATATATATATTTTCTGGTTGCTGATTCTCATTCCTCTTTTCAGATACATCTACAAGTTGCATAATCTGCACTTGCAGGCAGAGAACTACACAGAGGCGGGCTTCACTCTTAAACTATATGCCTCCATGCTGAGCTGGGATCGGGAGACCCAGAGCTTTGCCCCCTTTGACAACAGTGGTCAGCCGGAGTGGCAGCGCAAGGAGCGACTTTATCATGAGGTTCGTTATCATTCCGTATGCAGAATCATATAAGAAATATTTTAAATCTGTATTGTTTTCTTCAGATTCTTAAATATTTCGACAAGGGAAAATGCTGGGAGAAGGGTATTCCTTTGTGCAAAGAACTGGCACAGCTCTACGAGACACGTCGCTTTGACTACAACAAGCTGAGCGATATACTCATACAGGAGGCCAAGTTCTTTCAGAATATTCTAACGCAATTGCGACCGGAGCCAGAATACTTCCGGGTGGGATTCTACGGCATGGGCTTGCCGCTCTTTGTGCGAGTAAGTCTTACTAGGAATACGTATGCGAAAATATAGAAATTTTAAATATTTACTTATAAATGCAGTTATTTTAAAGCTTTTTTCTCTTTTGGATTTATCAACAATTTTTCTTTTTTTTGCAGAACAAACAATTTGTTTACCGTGGATTGGAATACGAACGAATTGGTGCCTTCACACAGCGCCTGCAAACGGAGTTTCCCAGTGCCCAGATCCTGGGCAACAACAGTCCCCCAGATAATGCCATTTTGAATGCTCCCGAGCAGTACATACAGATCAGCAATGTGAGGCCAGTGGGCGACGCTCAATCCTTGAAGACGGCAATGGTGCCGGTACCAGAGAAAATAGCCCGTTTCTATGAGGTTAACGATGTGACTCGCTTTATATACGACCGGCCTATGTACAAGGGACCTGTGGACAAGGACAACGAGTTCAAGTCGCTGTGGATAGAGCGAACAATTCTGGAGATATCTAGTCCCCTGCCTGGCATCCTGCGCTGGTTCGAGGTGAAGCAAAAATCGATGCAGGAGCTAACGCCTGTGGAGTACGCCTGCGAGATCATTAGCAACGCCGGCAAGGAGCTCTCCGATCTGATTGTGCAGTATAAGCGTGATCCCAAGCGCAACATCAATCCCTTTTCGATGCGCCTGCAGGGCACCATTGATGCCAATGTCATGGGCGGCATTAGCAAGTACCAGGAAGCCTTCTTTTCGGAGCAGTTCCTCAAGTCGCCGCAAGGTGCCGGCCAACAGGCTAATGTGCAGCGCCTGAAGGCTCTTATACTAGAGCAAATCCAGATCTTAGAGCAAGCCCTCGAGCTGCATGGGCAGCTAGCGCCCAGTGGAGTCCAGCCGTTGCATAACCGCCTCCTGGAACGCTTTTCGCAGCTGAAGCAAAGCCTTTCCGGAATGGGACGACTGAAGCGGCAGCACTCGGAGAGCATCGTGAACACACCGCTGCCACCGCTCCCCACGGAGCAGCGAGTGGCACAGGCCACGGCTTCCACGAGTGTAAATGCCAATTCCCACTCCAACTATGCCTATGATCTGGATGAGATATACACGAGACCAGGGGACACATTACGGCCTGTGGATCCCCTGAGCTCATATCAAACTCTGAGCAAAGAGAGCCTTAGCATTCCCCTTGAGGACGGCTCTGCTCCGCCAGTGCCGAATCGCCCACGTTCGCAGAACTTTATCACCAACGGAGCCATGGATAGCCCGGAAGTTCCTCCCAAGCGGCAGCCGGCAGGCAATTCCCCCGGGGCTCCACCGCTGCCACCGCGAGGCATTACGCCGGATAAGAGGGCCTCGAATCCACTTATTTTCAATGACTTTGGCAATTCCGATGGCGTGGGTCGTCGCCACTCGTCTCAGCAGCAGCAGCATGGCCAGAAGTACTCTGTGGTGGACATTAGCTACGACGATCCCGAGGCTGATCAACAGCCCCACTCGTTGCCACCGAATTTCCAGGACGGGAGCTGTGGACACCTTAGCGTTGGCTTCGCCCCCAATGACTTTCGGGACTCGGGCATCTCCACGACCAGCTCCAGGGAACTCAACCATATGAATCTCAATAACCTGAGCGAGGACTCGTCGTCCATTTCGGCCAGCACAGTGCATCATAGGGAGCATTGTCGCGTAAGCAGCAACGGAAGCCTGGATATACATGCCTCCGTCTCGATGAATATCACTCAGCGCGAAAGTTCGGCGAGTTCTTTTGATGTGGAGGATCTGCCGGTGCCACCGCCGCCCATTCCGCCCAAGTCCTTGGCCGTATCGACGAGCAACGGAGTCAGCATCGGCATTGACCAGGCACACTCACCCAATCCCAGCACACAACTCAATCACATTCAGAATCAGAATCATTCCACAAACAGTCACCATCATTTGGGCCACCAGCAGCAGCAGAATGGCGACAGCGATGGCTACACCATGTTGCAGCACCAGGCCAATGGACTGGCTACTCTTCCTTCACCCCCTGCTGCTGCTGTTGAGGTCCCGCCACCACTACCGGCATCTGCAATCGCATCCTCATCTAGTCATCAACACGATGGCGGCACTTTTTGAGTTACAATATGTCGCTGCCATCATCCACCCGATCAGCCACATCAGCCACACAAGCCCAACTCATCAACATCGACCTCGGCCAGCACGGTCACAGATACGGCCACCGAGTCCACGGACTCTAGTTCCTCCACGCACTCAATGACGCCGCCGCCGCCGCCACCGCCGCCTCCTTCGTTCAGCCAGTTCCATCACCAGGCATTGCCGGCTGCTACGGTGGCTCCACACTACTGCCAGGACTGCCTATCGTCGCCGTCACCGCCGCCAACCATTATCACCGAGCAGGCTCAGGTGCATGCCACGCCAGGACTGTCGACGCCTCAGCCCCACCTTGAGCACTGTTCCTGCGGCCTGACTTTCTCGGTTGTGGAGGATCACCAGGAGCAATTGGGCCCCAGTCTGATGTCCTCACGTTTTTCAACTCTGGAGCGCCAGTCCTACGGTTACCAGGTGGATCAGGTGTCCACCTGCCAGCATCATCATCATCATCATCAGCATCAGCAGAATGCCCAATATCTCCAGTTGCAGGGCAGTCAGGATGCCCATGCCCAGACGGACTTTTCCTATGCGCAGCGCTGAGCTAGCCAGAGGAGGATAAAGAGCCTCAATGACCCACAGAGAGTGAGATTGAATTTCGCTTAGTATTTATATTATTTTTACCTACGTTTACTGTTCTGCTCTATCCATAGAATCGAAACATTTCTACTCTCATTATTTTCGGTGCCAAATTTTTGCTGCAAGTCCAAAGCGCAATATAGAAACAAATGTTGTAATCAAATAGGTTGCTTAAAATATTTTATTAATGCATATACTTTTACAATAACTTATACGGGAATTGTCGATGAAGTTACTAAGAGATACTATGATATAAGAATAAAGCTAAACGATGTTTTGTAATGAATAAGAATCTGGGAGGAAATCAAACACTAAAACCAAAATACAGAACGCTAATCAAAAGGCATCAACGCAAGAAATATATAGAAATATAGCGCAAGCAAAACACCGACAAAATGTGCAATGCAGTTTTTACTTTAACGAAAATATTTACACAGAAATATATAGACATATACACGATTAATATCATAATATATATAAATATATATATATTTGCGGAAAGCAATTAGGAATTTTAGAGTGCTACTAGCTTCATAACGAATCAGATAAGTTTTCCATTTTTATAAATTTTTTAAAAATTATTTATATAGTCTTCTTATGTGTATGTACGTGTCTGCATATAAATTTTAAAACGCGAATCAATCAAAAGCGTTAAACTCGTATTTAAAGGAGGAATGAAAACTAATCATACGCTACAACTAGTCAACAACTCGAATATACATTGAATATTATGGAATGAAAGTTTAATACATATTGTCTATAAATGCATGGCGCAAGTATAAGAATTTACTAAAGAATTTAATAAAATATAAACAATTAATGACTTCGGACTTATCTGTGTTTTTAAATATTTTTAGTATCGGGATATCCTGGATATCAGTAGCCTGAAATAGTGAGTATGAAACCCAGTTAATAAGAAGAACAATGTTTAACAATTTCGTTTGCTCATCAAGTACACTTTTAATGTTTTATTAACCTTCTCAGAAAATCATTACATTATTCGTATAATTGTTACTTACGACTAGCAGCAACTTTAAAGTTAAAATTAAAGCATTGAGTCTGCCCATTAATTATTGCTTTATTGAATTAGTTTGTTAGCTTACGTTCCTTTTGTTAGATTTGCTCTCATTCTCTCCCTCGCTTCCCGTCTTTATCTCCCACGATCGAGGGTGGTGTAAATTATTGACACTACTAAACGTACATATTTTACTCATAGTTGTTCGCATTGCTTGGGTTAAAATAGACCGACGTTCGAATGGTTGCTATCATATAGTTAAGTTGCTTTTGGTTTGGTTTTTTGTACGCTTAACACCTAAGGGGGGTACGGTACTCGTAATAAATATTGCGGTTTCTAATAATATTCAATACTCGGGGAGCGGGAGCTCAATATATAAATACTTGAGGTTAATATTGCGCAATCAATTGACATAAATGATATAAATATAAACCCAATTCGTATCGAACTATGTATGTATATATACCTAGCGATCACTACGTATGTATGTACGTGATTCGTTGCAGCATCAGCGGCTCGCCAGAAGATTGTTCTTGTTCCAATTTCTGTTTTGGTTTCACACTTGTCCAACTTGAATACGGGTTTCTAACTACTGACTGACTGGCCACCGCTGAGTGGTTGAGTTTCGTTCACAACTATGCACAGATTGGAGCATTGACTAGGCTAACACTACCACTAGCTGGCCGAAAATAACAATTTGCATATCTAAAAAGTCAACTAGGAAGAGATTAGCTTATAGGTGTTCTTATTGTTAGAATTTTCGACGAGGTACAAAGTTATACGTACGAGTATTTTGAAAATTAGATGTGTTGTCGTAAGCACAATGAGGTACATGTGTATCAACATCATTCAAATCATTATCATTCCCAATCCCAATCCCAAACCCAAACCCAATCGCCCTGCCCAATTCGATACATCCTTGCTGCCATATTGCCACTGTGTGTCCAAGAGTTTAGCGTGAAAATCCGAAGACTTGGTTCCGAGTTCATCCTTCTCCGCCTGTCGTCCGTCCGTCTCGTCCCAGTAATTATATAACCTTAATGCTTAATACCACAGTCGAAGTATGTACTATATGTAAATACACACATACAGTTCATATATGTATGGCCTATACCTACACTAGATATACATATGTATATTGTTACTGCAACAGCATCGGCGCTCTAATTTATACACGGTATATTCAATAGCGTTTGTCTTTTCAGTATGTTCAGTGTTCGGTGATCGGTGATCCTGTGATCCTGTGATCCTTATTGTGTCTATCTTGTCTCCACATCCGCGCCCTTTCACCCATCGACGGGTGCTCGCCTCCGCCTTCGCCATGCTATGGGGGCGATCAGGGCGCGGATTATGTGAGACCGAGCACGTCGCTTGGCTAGCAGCATCCAAGGCAAGGGCAGCAGCACTAACGGCAGCAGCCAGTAAGCGGGTCATAGCTCCACATGACCGAGTGCCTCCTCGGTGGCGTTGGCGACCGTGTTGCAGGTCTGCGTTGACATCCACTCGAAGTCCTTGATGGTGGCCTAGGATAAAAAATTGTATTAATTTAAAAAAGCATAAATTGAAGCCCCATATCCACCTTGCTGTACCGACTTGGGAATTTGAATTACAAGATGGGTAAAGGGTTACATTTAAAAGATAAGTTTCAGAAAGGAAAATTAAATAAAGAAAAAAATATATATTTTTAAGCTTAGACTGGTAATGCTTAATGCGGAATCGAAACATGACTTATTACTTTTAGTTATTTTTATACAATATTCATAAATATAATAATTCAATCTCTTACTCGAAAACATCAACTGAAAAGGAACCCACCTTGTGCATGGAATAAACAGCCACCACGACCAGCACATGCATTATGTTGTGGGAGTTCAGATAAAAGTCCACCACGCCCGGAAACCACTTCTCCGGTATTCGCATCGCACCAATGGCACCGCCCAGAATGGAGACGCCGTCCTGTAACATAGATGGTGGGCCAAAGATTAGATTGGATCTGACAGTGACAGCGTCTTTCGTGTTCTGTGTCCGCCGGGAAATTGGGTAGCGGCTCTGTCCATTAACTCGTATGTACATATGTATGAAAATGTGACTTACAACTTCAACCTATGCGCACCGAGAGAGGCCAGCCAAAAACGTTTAGTTATATATAGAAAATAGCAGTTAGTCAATTGGAATGCCCAGACATACGCACCTGCAGGTAGACATGGGAAAGAGCCATGTGGCTGCCGCCCACCATTCCCCGGATGCGCAGGAAGGTCAGGATGGAGCGCATGGCGAAGGGTAAAGCGAAGCATAAGCGTCGTTGCCAGGGTGAACTGGCAGTGAGGGCCTGCAAAGGATTATTTCCTCGATTATTTATTATATTTCACGTGGCTAACAAATCTGGTACCCACCTTGTAGAGGCCCCACAGCGACAGTAGGCAATAGGAGACAATGATCAGCCACTTCAGCACGGGCGGGAAGCACAATGTTGTGGCTGTGACCAGAGGCAGGGCACCTGAAAGCAATAAGAGAGAGAGTCGAGGAGGTGATAGTGTTCGGCGAGAGGTGAGATCTCAGAGTCTGGCCATTGATAAGCCGGCCCGGCTCAGTCGCAAATCAAAACTCAAACACGATGGAGGGCCCGCCAGCTTCCGCTTGCCTAATCTTTGTCGCCTTGGCTCTCGGTTCAATTGTCACCACGGGGGCCGTTCATGGCGGTGTGTTCAAGGAGCTAACGACACCCCTGGGCCAGCAAATCATGCAGCTGGCCAAGTCCGCGGAAATGCGATCCTTCATTGACTCTAGTGTGAGTCCCTGCGATGATTTCTATGGTTATGCCTGCGGCAACTATGCGGCCATCAATGCGGCCACCCCGGAGAAGGATACCAACATCGGCCAGGCCATGTTCGCCAGTTATCTGCGTCGTGCAAGGCAGATCCTCAACCAGCCGCGCATGAGCTCGGATCGGCCCATGGAGACGCACGTCAAGTACTTCTACGAATCCTGCCTCGACACCGCTGCCTTGCGGATAAACCAACGCTCCCAACTTCTCAGCGTACTCAGGGAATTCGGCGGAATGCCTGCAGTGGAAGGCTCCTCCTGGAACGAGTTTGAGTTCGATCCCCTCGAGACGATGGCGCAGTTATTGCGTCGCTACGGAAAATTAACTCTTCTGGGAGTCTATGTGGCGCCGGATTTTACCAACTCGCAGATAAACCGACTGTACCTGGGCCAGAGGGACGATCTGGCGGTGCGGGACGAGGCCGTCAGCTTGTCCAAAAAGGTGGAGCTGAAGATGAGATTGCAGGAGCAGCTGGGATTGTCGGAGCAGCTGGCTCGGGAAACTGCCATCGAGATCATTGACCTGGAGGCAGAACTGAGTCGAAGCGTCCTCGATCGTGGCATGGATCGAGATCCGAGACTAAGGAGTCGACTGACCATGCTCAGCAACATGACCGATGCATACGGACCGGTCCTAAATCTCACTCGCTTTGTGAACTCCTGGCTGGGCCATGACTACATCCTGCCCGTTTACGAGAATGTGCCCGGTTATCTGTTCCAGCTGAAGAAGACTCTGCTGACTACGTCCAACCGGGTGCTGGCCAACTACATGCTCTCCAGCCTCCTGCGGGACTTTGATATACAGGCGGATGCGCGGAAGCAGGAGGAGATCTGCACCGAGCGAATCACAATGCTGTTTCCTGATGTTATAGACCACCTGGTGTACTACTCGCTGGAGCAGCAGAGTCCCTACCTGCCCACCGATCTGAAGCTGTTGTGGATCGAGCTGAAGGCCGCCTTCGAGGAGATGTTGAGTTCCACGGAGCTGGACTGGCTGGACGAGACGACGCGTGGGGATTTAGTGGAAAAACTAAAGGATATGACCTTCGAGGTAGCCGGCAGGAAGCCAGTTAACTTCGAGGAGCAATACGGCAGCATGGTGGTCAACTCTGCCGATTACTATGGCAACGTGCGGCGACTGCTGGCCGTTCAGGCGAGCAACCTCCGATCGGATCTGATGCGGGACACCGTGAGCGATAACTACTATGACGGCGTGATTGAGTCGCCCTTTTACATAACGGAGGCCAATCTGGTGGTGCTGCCGACCAGTTATATGCAGCATCGCTACTTCTGGGACGATGTCTATCCAGCGGCACTCAAATATGGCACTCTGGGCTTCATCCTGAGCCACGAGATAGCCCACGGCTTCGATGATCTCAGCCGTCTATTTAACAGCAAAGGAAACTTGAATGATACGTGGAGCAGACAAGCCACGGTGGGCTTCAACCTGGTAAAAGAATGCCTGGTGGATCAGTTCAGCGAGATGCGCTACAGCAACCTGCGATTGCCCAAGTTGGAGGCGCAGGGCGAGAATATCGCCGACAATGTGGGCATTCGCATCTCCCAGGCGGCATACCGAAAGTGGCTGGAGCAGGCAAAGACCCTGGACTCGGAGACTCTGCCGCACATGTCACAGACCCCGGAGCAGCTCTTCTACCTCGGTGTGGCCCAAGCGATGTGTTCAGACATTTTGTTTGACCGGCGTCCGGCCTTCCTCCGGAACAGCGCCCATCCGCCGAATGAGTCGCGGGTTTTCGCCATGATGTCCAACAGCCAATCCTTCGCCGAAGCCTTCCAGTGTGGCAATCAAACCAAGATGAATCCCCCACACAGATGCCGCATGTATTGAGGTTTCCCTGCCGTCTGGCAGATTGAGCGATTAGTTTTTACAGACACACATTGATACGAGTTTGCACAAATACAAATAGTTCCGCTTCCGAGCAGCGCCTGCGTTTCATTGGGTTCTCATTATCGCCACTCGTACTCACCAAAGCTCTGGCTCACCCAGATGCCGACCATGTCCAGCTTGAGGAGTGTGTAGTAGACGTTTTCGCCCTTCTCGATGTTCATGAACAGGTGGTAGACGAAGCTGCCGCACCAGGGAGCCACCGAACCGAAGACATGGCAGAAAGACAGAAATTTGTAGCCGCTGTCCCAGGGCATTAGTCCGGGCACGATGGCCAGAATGTAGAAGATGGGTATGGCTGCAAGGGAAAAGGAGAATATATTGATGGAGGTTTACTCTATAATAGAAATATTATTTAATTGTCATTCGTTTTGAATTAGTTAAACTATAAGTAAAAACTACTATTTAAATTGAGTTTCACTTTTTAATTAGAACAATAAATATATTTATAATATATTATTATGTTCATTGTTTTTGTTTACAAACCAACCTTCATATAAAATAATAATACAGCTTTGAAAAGGTAAACAATGGCAATTGTCAAGCCTTTCAATTAGTTTTCGAGCCATGAAATGATAGTTTGACCCCTTCTCAGTTCTAAACCTACTCTTATACTGGTCGGGGGCAGCTTGTATAAGAGCCAGGAACACCGCTGACGGCACCGGTGGCGATAACAGGTTGACCTACCCCAGCACTCTGGACATTGTATAAACAAATCCCCATGATAATGTGGGGCTCACCGCGTGTAATTCGAAGCAATTGGAAATCAGTTGAGTGAAACGCGCGATCATGACGAGTTGTGGGATTTTGTGGCTCTGTTTTCTACTGGCGACGGCTCCTACTCTGGCCAAGCCAAGCATGGGAGCGGATGATCCCTTTGCCGATGACCTGGACTCGGAATACGCGAAGCAAATTATCCGTCGGGCCAAGGTGGCCGACATTAAGAACACAATGAAGCCCGAGGTGGCGGCATGCGATGACTTCTATGATTACGCCTGCGGCAACTGGCACCACCACAATCCGGCCCAACTGCTGAACGATGTCGTTACCGATACATTTCGGGTGATAGCCAAGGGATTCGACCGAAGACTCCAGCGCCTGCTGCGCTCCACCGATCTGAAATCGGTGCCGGAAAAGAATATGCAGCGCTTTTATATGGCCTGCACCGCTGTAAATCGCGATGATGTCAGCTATAAGCTGGCTCTGGAGAATGTCTATCGGGAGTTTGGTGATTTTCCGGCACTTGCTGGCGCCCAATGGAATGGAACCGACTTTAATTGGTGGCGAACGGTGGCCCGGATTCAGCACAAGTACGGAAAACAGATCATCCTGGCCGTGGATGTAATGCCCGATATCCGCAATAGGTCCGTGAATCGTGTTTACCTTAGTCCTGTGGCAATGCAGCAATCTCCTACGGGCTTTTTGAATCTCCTAGAGAAAAGCACCATCGCAAGGGCCCTGCACGAATATTTGGGTGTAAGTAGTCCCGTGGCGAAGCACACAGCCGAGCAGCTGCAGGACCTGGAGGGCACACTGTTATCCGGTAGCTCCAGTGGCAAGTCTCTCGACGAAGAGCTTTCCCTTTACACTCTGGACGAGCTGCAGGAAAAGTACGGCGACCACTTGAACTTCACCGAGTTCTTTGGCCTGGTGCTGGGCGAGGAGCATGTTCCGCAGAAGCTCTATGTTGTTGATGAGCAGTTTTTGGACAATGCACTCCTTACGATGCGTAGCACTGCCCTGGCCACCCAGGCTAACTTTGTACTGTGGAATTTGCTGCAGGACTACTTGGTGGACTTTAAACCGAACGAACTGCCCAAGTGGTGCACGGAGCAGACAAAGAAGTACTTTAGTCCTCTCGGCGAGCATATGGTATACGAGCGCTATCGCAGTCCAGAATCGGAGTCGGAGATAAAACGCATCTGGGACGAGGTGAGGGGCATCTTCATGGAGCAACTGAGGGGCGACAAGCTGGACTGGATAACGAACGCCACCAGGCAGATGGCCATCGGGAAGCTAAGCCGCATGCAGCTGCACATTAACTCCTACGACAACGAGAACTTCGAGGAGCTGTACGGCGAGATGGCCATCGATGGGCTCAACTATGTGACAAATCTCCAGCAGGTGCTGATTGCCAGGGGCAGGAGGTATGTAAAGAGATTAGATCAGCCAGCCCGTTCCCTGGAAGCCAGTGATGTTCTCGGCTTTACGCCCGCCTACAACATCCAAGAGAACAACATCACGATTCCGGTGGCTTTGCTGCAGCCCCGTTACTTCTGGGGTGACCAGTATCCGGAGGCGTTGAAGTACGCCACCTTAGGCTACCTTCTAGCCCACGAAATGCTGCATGGCTTCGACGACGATGGGAAGAAGTACGATGGCGCTGGAAACTTTGCTCCCTGGTGGGACAGTAAATCGAGCTACGAGTTCGAGGAGCGACGCAAGTGCTTCCAGGCGCAATACCATGAGTACAAGTACGGTGGCTCCCAGCTGCCAGATAGTAGGGAACAATCGGAGAATATCGCAGATAATGGTGGCATCAAACTGGCCTACAAGGCCTACCAACGCTGGTTGGCCAGCCAGACGGAGGAGGTGCGTCAGCGGGAGACTCTGGAGGGCCTTTCGTTCAACGGTGAGCAGCTCTTCTTCGTCGGCTATGCCCAGTTGTGGTGCGATGACGTCGTATCCTTCTTGAAAACCTCCTTTGCTCAGGCCGATACTCATGCGCCGTCCAAGTACCGTGTGATTGGCTCTCTATCCAATTTCCAGGAGTTCTCCTGGGTCTTCAACTGCTCGCAAACGGCACCCATGGATCCGGAGTACAAGTGCGCCATATATTAGATATTTTTGTGTATCATTTCTTAAATTTCTGAAACAGAAAGATACATTTTTAATAAAGAAATCATAATTTTCAGCAAGTTCTTTGGAAGATTTAAAGTGTTTTTATTATTATTTCAATAATGAATAAATTTCTTAATTAATCCAAACTGGCAGCAAAAAGCTGACATTTCTCTGGCGTTGTCATCCGGCTCTCGCTGCCACAAGAAAAGTCGCGTCCAAAGGCCCCAAAGTTGGATAAAGCGCCCAGCACCCGCAGGGCATTGGGAGTGCGAATCTTCAGCAGGGATTGCTTGTCCCGGAACTCCTCATTGGCATCATTGCACCACAGCTGGGCGTAGCTGAGGAAGAACAACTGGCGCGGGCTTAGCTTAAGCTGTGGCAGCGACTCCGTTCCCAGGGCAGACGAGGCCAGCTCCGACAGGTATCTCCTATAGGCGTGGTAGGCCACCTGAATAGCCAAATTGTCGGCTATATTCTCCGCCTGCAAGCTGCTCTCCGGCAAATACCGTCCGTTGAGGCGTAGGCGTCCATATTGCTCCTTGAAACATGCCTTTCGCTTGGCATATTCCGCAAAGGACTTGGCATCCCACTTGGAGGCATCTTCCAGGCTGTGTGCCAGCTCGTGGGCAAGCAGAGTGCCCAAGCTGCCGAAGCGCAGGGCTCTTGGATAGTAACGAGACCACAGAATGTTAGGCTGGAGCAAGGCCACTGGCAGCAGGACTGCATTCTCCAAGGGATTGTAAACAAGCGAAGTGCTGGGAATCTTCGTGGCCGTTAAAGTTTCATGGCTGAACACTGCCTTCAGATTTTGCAGGTATTCCCGATCTTTCAGCTGGAGAATTTCATATTTTGCGGTGAAGTTCACCTCGGCGTGTCCATTGACCACTAGGCTGGTGGCATTCAAATGCTCCAGCAGCTTCTCTCGAGTCTCCAGGACCAGCCAGTCGGCCGAGGAGTTCTCCAGAACCCCTCGAAAGCTATGCTTGACCTGCTGCCAGACGCCATCTATGTCACTGAGGATAGCTGCATCGCCGTACTGCTGATAGACCATGTTATCCAAGAGTTCCGGAAAAAGATCCCTCGCCCGGCTCACACACTGCTCCACTACGTTTCCCGTTCGGTCGTAAATGATGTGCTGCAGCAGCTCGTGGAAGATGTACCTGCCCAGCACTTGGGGCGAGGTATCTGTCACGACCTTAGCCAGATGGGTCAGGTAACTGGGCACATGTTCGTAGAGCGTCTCGTTGGGTTCCAACTCTCGATCGAGAACTATTTCCACATACTGCGTGAGGTTGAAGGCTTCCGAGTTCGGAGCATCCAACTGCTCGGGGGTGCGCGACTGGGAAAAAATGCCAACGCGACGTTTCACCATGCCCCTGGACAGCAGCTTCTCCACGTCGGCGATTTCTCGAGCCCATGTCTTGGCCAGTTCTTTCTCCACCCCCAGATGGCTCTCCAAGTGGTCCCATATGGCATCAGCCCGAGCTTGACGATCGGGCAGGGCTTGTATCTGCTTTGGCTGACCCACGTAAATGCGATCCGCGGACAACTGCAGAAGCAGTAGGATATTAAGGCCATACTTCCGCTTGATCTGGGCCACAGTGTCCAGCCAATCAAAGTCCTCGGTGGGCCACTCCTGGCCGGGCTGACTCAAATCCGGCACATACACAAACTCCGCCACGGTCTCCTGCAGCTGTCGGCGATAGACATCCTCCGGCGTTTGGCGGTAGAGCAGGCAGCTGGCATAGAACTGCTTCAGTCGGAGCACCGCCAACTCGTCCACTTCCTCATTCGCCGGCCGCTCCAACAGGCGCTGCTGCTTGTGATGATACGCCTTGACCAGCAGCTGCTCGTAGTTTGTCTCGCGAGGATGGACTGCGCTGGCCGGGTTTATCTGCGGCCAATGACCGCAGCTATAGTCGTAGAAGTTCTCGCAGGCCTCCAGCTCCGGCTGCATGTAGCTGCGCATCTCGGCGGACTTGGCCAGGCGCATCAAGCGCTGGACATAGGCGCTGTCGTTGTGGTGCGAGATCAGCTGCTCCTGGGCCTGAATGCGAAGGTCAATCTCCGGCTGGCCGGACAGCAGGTGGCCTCGACCACCCCCCGCCAGCAGGAGCTGGAGCAAAAGCGGTAGCAGGGCGAAAGCGATACCAATGTTCTCCATGGCGAACACTCAGAGGGCGACTAAACGGGCAGCTCGGTGCGACGCACTTCCGCACCTACATCCCGAGCTGAGATTGAGATTATTGAGCCACACAGGGAGAAATAATGGCATAAAACTAAGGGTTTGATATTTAATAAAAACAATTATTTAACATAAAGAAATCCAGGTTTTTCGAAAACTTTCTCAAAGCTTAAAAAGGGTTTTAATTGACACATATTCCAAATTTGATTAAAAACCAAACAATTCTTAAATTTAAAATTAAATAAGAAATAATTTTAATAACCAAATATATACTTTGGGTTATTTGTTTTTATGGCAGTGGAAGTGGAAGTGGGAGCGGAGCCAAAGCTCTCCCTTATCACCCGCTTGGTCGTCGGACACTATGTCTACACCCGGAGCCCATCTAGTGGGGAGAGCGTGATTGATACCCAGCTCACGTCATGGTGCAAAACTGGACGAAGCGCTTTGAGGCAGCCAGTAATGAGAAATTGCGAGTTAATTACTTTGCTTAGTATTTTATTACAGTGGCCTGCAGTTGTCGGCAAGTGACCGACCAGTTTTCTCTTTCAGTTTATTCCGAGCGCTACACTGATGAAAAAATATTTAAAATCTGTTACCAATAATTTAGAAACTATTTGTAAGAGAAACTATTTCCAAGAAGAAAAAAAGGCTGTTTTTTTACACGCAAGAAAATCGGAAATTGCATCTGGTTTTTGACTTCAATGAAATTTTCGTTTATCATTTAGCTGTCACAGCTTCCCCTTGCGTGTTGGAATTATTTTTCATTTACGAGACAAAAAGTAATTATTAGCAGCCTATTAAGAAAT
The DNA here is from genome assembly GCA_008042485.1 of Drosophila mayri. Classification (NCBI taxonomy): domain Eukaryota; kingdom Metazoa; phylum Arthropoda; class Insecta; order Diptera; family Drosophilidae; genus Drosophila; species Drosophila mayri. Next base: position 525,864 of record VNJN01006954.1, on the reverse strand, counting down.
TATCAATCTACTGATTACCCAATATGTGTAGCATATTTAACAATAAAAAATTGCTTCTTATTGGTTATTGTTCAATATGAATTATGAATTATGAATTCCATGAATTTTTCATTAAGTAACATAGAGAAAAGGGCAAAAGTAAAAAATAAACTACGAATGACTTTATCTAATGAAAAGTTGTGAAAATTAACCTTTTCACTTTGCCCTGTTTAGGCTAAATGATGTGAAATTTAGATGAATAACTTGGGATTACTGCCCGCCCTTATATAAAAGCTTTTCCAAGTTATTGGTTTGCCTTTTAGATAGATAATGTGTTGAGGAGCTCCGAGCTGAAAAGTTTCACTGGACTCTCTCACTTGTAGCGCAATGGATCGCGATAACCCAGGGGTCGCCTTTTGTTTTCCGAGAATAGAGGAATAGAGATGTGTCGCAGCTTCTCTGGAACAGCGATGAACTCATGCTCTAAAGGCTGGCTGTTTAGTCGATCATTGAAATTAAAACCGAACGAAACGCAACGCGATGCAGCTGCTCCACATTTGCCTTGTGGGCCATCTACTAATTGCCCTGGCCTGGGCAGCGCCCACCAGCGCTAATGGCACTCTAGGTCAGCAGGACCAGGAGAGCCTTAACTCGAACACCCCCTACATGAGGGCATTGCTCCGTCAGTCCAAGGTTGCTGAGATGCAGAGCTTTATGAACCCCAAGGTTGATCCGTGCCATGACTTTTACGACTTTGCTTGCGGCGCCTACGACCACATCAACTCGGCTCTTCGCATGGAAGTTCTCAGCACCGGCATTTTTGAGACGGTGACCAAGGGTCTTAACCGTAAGATCCTGGAAATGCTCAACAAAGCGCATGATAAGTTTGACACACCGGAGGATACACAGGTGAAGCACTTCTACGAGTCATGCAAGCGATTAAAGGATATCTCCGCCTCCTATCCCGAAAAGCTGAGGAGACTGATTGCCGAGTTCGGATCGATGCCAGTGCTCGAGGGCTCCAGCTGGAAGGAGTCTGACTTTGATTGGCTGAATACAATCGCCCGCATGTCCAACCGATACGGAATAGCGCCCATTTTGGGTGCCGAGGTGAGCAAGGATTTTGCCAGCAACAAGAAAAACCGCGTCTACGTGGGTCAGCAGGAATTCCCCCTCGAGGCGCGAAGCATGTACGAGGGCAACGCTACGCAGATCTACCGCTATAAGTATCGAACCACAATCCAACACTACCTGCAGCGAGCCCTGCACGTGTCGAAGGAGCTGGCCAAGCCGACAGCCCAAGAGCTGCTTGACTTCGAGGTGGATCTGGCCATGGGACTTGTCGACGAGGCTGAGGGTCTGGACCTGAACGACTTGGCAACGCTGCTGACGGTGGAAGAGCTGCATAAGCTGTATGAGCCAACTCTAGACATAAAGCGGTTGCTCTTCGGTACACTGGGGGAGCGGGTCACCGATCAGGTCTACGAGTTCAACTCCCGCTACATGAGAAACCTAGTCGAGGTGATGAAGCGCACGCCGCTCCGGACGGTGGCCAACTACGTGTTCTTCCGCCTTATTTATGAGTTCATAGAGACGCCGGCAAGTGAGGCGGAGAAACAAAAGCAGAATTGCGTGGAGCTGACCAAGAAGTTCTTCGCTAAGAATCTGGACAACATGTTCTACAGGCGCTACAACAACGAGAAGTCCTCCACAGAGATCGAAAACATGTGGCGCCAGCTAAAGGCCACCTTTAACGAGTCGCTCAGTTCCAGTCCACAGCTAAGCTGGATCTCGCGTCCCACCAGGGATCTGGCTATGGCCAAGCTGCAAGCCATGAAATTCGAGGTGAACAACTATGCCGATGTGAACTTCACCGAGGAGTTCGCCGGTCTGAATCTGCAGAGCGGCGATTATGTGGAGAATGTGCGACAGACGCTACTGCAGGGTGCCAAGGAAATGCGCGAATTGCTCCACAAGCCGGCTAAGCCCCTGGAGGCAGCTAGCCAGCTTAGTTACACGCCGGCCAACATCCTGGTGGAGAACGTCATCAAGGTGCCAGTGGCCTTGCTGCAGCCGTTCTACATTTGGGCGGATGCCTACCCTAACGCAGTGATGTTCGGCACCCTCGCTTCGCTGATTGGTCACGAGCTGATCCACGGATTCGATGACGGTGGCCGTAAGTTCGATGCCCAAGGCAACTCTCACGACTGGTGGGACGACCAGTCCAGCGCCAACTTCCTGGACCGCCGCCAGTGCTTCACGAAGCAGTACGGCAAGTATATTTACGATGGTATACAGCTCAAGGAGTCCACCTCGCAGTCCGAGAACATTGCGGACAACGGAGGCATGCGCCTGGCCTACACCGCCTACCGGAAGTGGTACGATGCCCAGTCAAGGAAGCCTGGTGGCAGTGAGGCGCTGGCCTCGGAGCAACTGCCCTCCCTGAACTACACCGGCAAGCAGCTGTTCTTCATCAGCTTCGCCCAGGTCTGGTGCAACGATGCCCATCCGAACATCAAGGCCCTGCAGGTGTCCACCGACCAGCACATGCCCGGCAAAATCCGCGTCATTGGCTCCCTATCGAACTTTGATGAGTTCTCCAGGGAGTTTAATTGTGTCGACGGCTCCCCAATGAATCCCAAGGATAAGTGTTTCCTCTACTAGAAAATCATACACATTCCAAAAATATTCAAAAATATTATTTAAGATGAAATTAATTTGAAATAAATATCAATAAAAGTTTAAAATGGCAACACGAAGCACACATATTCAGCTTGGGTTAATGTCGGTCTTGGTTCTCCGTTTCCTTATATAAACCCAAGACAACCTCAGTCAAGGTTCATTAGAAATGCCGACCTAATCTATTTACGGCCCTCCACTTGGCTTTGGCCGTGATTGTAACTACCAGCGACACACTTGGACGGGTCGATAAATGAGCAAATGGTGACAGGTGGGCGGCAGAATGCATAACATGGCCGGAAGGTAGGGACGAGGTGGTGGCTCTCACCTTGGGTCAGTTTACGGCTGGTATTTAAGGCTGAGTGGATAGCTTTTGAAGTCTGCAGGAGATGATATCCTAGAGCTCCAGTGTTGACTTTAGCAGAGTCTCTGGTTTTGGAGCTGCTGCTGATGGTCATAAGGATCACCAACAAGTGAGCAAATGGTAACGGATGAAGGAATGAACAATAAGGAAGAGATGGAGGTAGTTCATAACCTGTATCCACAGAGGATGTACATAAATGATGACCAGAATTCGCAAAATACAATAGAAAAGATAACAAGTTGGCGACACTCACCGTGCGTCAGTATGTTGATGGTCTCGTTGTGCCAGTAGAAGAGGCTGAGCAGGCAGCCCTTGAAGGTCTGCAGCGGCCGGTATCCACGGAGCACATACGGATTGAACTGCAGGTACTGCGGCATGTCCTGCCAAAGCAGCAGCTGGTCAACACTGGGACCAGAGTTGGGGCCGCAGGCGGAGGCAGTGCTAGAGCTGCACCGGCCACCAAGACTCCCACAATGGCCAATGTCAGCTTTAGCAGCGTCTCCGTTGTCGGAGCTGCTGCTACTGGCCATTGGCAGAGTATTGGTGGCCGTTGCAGCCGCTAATTGATGCTCCGTTCCCGTTGCGGATGTGGCGAGCAAGGCAGATGTTGGCGTTGTGGAAGCGTTGGCGGAAGACGTTGATGTGGCTGGCATTTCCCTCTCCGGCTGTCCGGGCTCCGTGGGTGCTGCAGTTGGCGCCACCTCGGCAGCCTCCTTGCCCTTCAGTCCGTTCGACGGATGTGTCTCCGGTTGGGCACTGTGGCTTATTGGCTCGACATGGACATCACAGGAGGAGCGCGCTGGCAGCGCTGGAGGCGTTGGTGGCGGCGTCACCGACATGGCCTCCACTGTGCTGCCCAAGCACTCGCATCCAGAATTTGAGAAGCTGGTCTTAGATAGCAGCGGGCTGCTGAGGAGCGGCGTCTTGCCGCTGGCCTCGGGTTTCAGGTCAACGACGACTGTAGCGGCGGCTGCGGCCGCAGTGTCCATGCCTTGGAATCGCTCGCGGGTTCGGTTACGTGCTCGAATACGGTATCCGTTGCGTACTCGAATGCGGATTCCGATTCGGTTTCGGTTCCGTTGCGTTTTCGCCGTTTCCGTTTCCGGTTAGCTAGCGGGGCACAGGCAGAGGCAGAGGTAGCGGCACCAGCTGAAAGCGAAAGGCAAACGTCATGAATTATAGATCCCTCATGCAGATGTTACGTATGTCTTGGCCAAAAAAAAAAGCACGTGCTGGTGTGTGCGACAGCGATGGCGATAGTTCAAGCCAAAAGGATACCAGAAAGGAAGCTAGCTTCGTAAAACGAAGTTCTGATACTCTAAGTATGCAAAAAAGCCTAGTTTTCGAAGGAAGAAATACAAACATATTTATTTTTAATAGCAATCTTTATTATAGCACATTTTTTAACAACTTTCCAATGAATATAATAATAAATCCGATTTCTTTTCCAAACTTTTGATCAAAATTATAAGACCATAAAGGGTATAGAAGGAAAAAGTATGAAAATACGAAAAGGAAAACGAGACCAGGACAATGTCAACACACACAGAGACGCGCAGGCCAGGACACACGCTCACAGCCCAGCAGCAGCAGCAGCCTCGTGACCCAAAAAGGCCTGCGCCGAGTGCGCGTGGGTGTGTGTGTGTGCAATTGAATATTCCATGGGAATCACGCGAGTCTTGGATTAGGCCCCCAATACCATCAGCTCCCGGGCCCGGGCAAAAATCGATAAAACGTACTCTACTCACTTCTGCCATGGGACGCGCACACACGTTCCTCCGAGCGAATCCTCCAGCAGGGATGCTCGTACTCCGATTCGGTTGCGGATTCGGATTTTACGTGTTCTTGGGACTTGAAGCTATGCTACGAGCGGGGCTTTTCACGCAAATTACAGCTGCTCTCGATCCGTGGGCGGGGCATATCGTGCACTCAATTATTTAGCCATTCGAGTGGCTATAATGATACCTATAACGGTAACAATAATGGCGGTTAATCCGTTGGCCTTTTTTATCCAATGGCTGGTAGACTTTTCGAGACGCTAGGCGACGACGACGACGACCAAAATATAGGGAACGCGGGACACGGAAGCGAGACGAGACTAGGAGACGGGCAGACGACCGAGCAGGCGACCGTTGGGGCAGGCACGTCAGACAGTATCTGACTGAGCGTGGGCACACGATAACGATACCGTTATTCTGCGCTGGCGTTTTGTTATGCAATTGAGCGAAATTGCCCAGTATTTTTATTGGGCGCCAAAGCAGCGCAGGCGCAGAGTGAAACACGAGGCCATCAGCTGTTTACGGACACACAAATCGTAGGAATGAAAATGTGGTTTCAACATGCATATCTTTTATTTAAACTTATCTTTTATATTTTTTTTTGTCTCGATTTCAATTTGAATTTTAAATTCTAACTGCCCAAAAAAAATTAAACCGGTTGGAAAATATGGCAGCTCTATGTACGTCAACTCAAACTCTAACCAACACTGTCATTCTCGCTCGGGTGGGCAGTGCTATACGTCAATCAGGTGGCAACTCGCCTCGTGGAAGAAGCAGAAGAATCAGCTGCCGACGCGCTTCGTTTGATGCAATTCAATTTTTCGTCCGTTGTTGCAATTCCCGCGGATTAAATTACACTACGTGCATTGCCAGCTATTAAGAAGACAGCCTAGCCAAATGGAGGGTGCTAGGTGCTAGCAGAACCGCCGGAAAGCTGGTAGAGATGGACGCACAGCACCAAGCATAAAAAAGGCGCCAAAAAGTGAAGGGGTGAAAACGAAAACAACAGGCCAAAAACCAATGCAACTGCTACCTACCAAGGATAAACTCATGCACCCCGGCAGTCCGAAGCAAGCGAATTTCTCCTGGCATTCGCTTACGACGCTCCTCAGCGGCCTGTGGCGTCGTCTATATTTGCCCCGATCGCCGTACTTAGCGCTTCCTGCGCCTCCGCTGCCGCCACCACTGCTGCCACCGCCAGCACCTACTACGCCGCGCCAGCAAAACGAAGAGGTAAGATAAGAGAAAAGCCTGTCCAGAGATATCTAAATACTACCTGTCGGTGGAAAATCGCTGCACCCACACACGCGCACTTCAGCTTGTATCTGTGTGAACGAGCTGCTGATTTCGCACGCCGTTGCGTCGAGACTGCCAACTCGCTGGCAGCCCTCTTCAACCATTACTAACTTAATTGCTCGATCTAAACTATTCAAGCAAACTTCGAACCGCAGTTTAAAAATCCCTCGCAAACAAAAACAATAAATAATATATATATGTTTATATGTGCTAGGCCGCTTGCACCCGTTCGTGATGAATTAGCAGCTCCGTCGGAAAACCATACCTAGACCAATATGGCAGCTCTGCCTCACAGACGTGGTGAATAAAATACCAAGTGACGTGAATTTTAGGAAAAAAACACTATTTTAATTGCAAACGCACAACAATTGGAGTCTGCCAATAGCCCAGGAGGCGCTGCAACATTACACATCAGCACTGGCCCAAAAGGGTCCCCAGCCAGCGACGCCACAAATTGTACAGTAGCAGAAACAACACAAGCAGCGACGGCGACAGCAACGCTTTGGCCAAGCAGCGCAACAACAATACCAAAGCCAGCGGTGCGCATACAACAAAAATCAATTTCCGCGCTCGTGCAAAGCAAAAAGCAAGCAGATAAAAGGTATATGTTGCCTTGTTAAATGTGAAAATGCTGAAAATTGGAAAGCCAGTGATTTGTTTAGTGCTAATATGTTTTTCCACGCACCAACACTGGCGCAAGGCGCTGCAATTTGGCTTTGCGCGCTTGTGTTTGTGTGCGTGCCAGCCAGCTGTATGGTCACTGTACTCACCTCTGTGGGATCAGATCGAGGGGGGTGGTGGGGAGACTTTGCCTTACAGCTCCTAAGTACATAAATATAAGTGTTTGTGTGTGTGTGAAATAGTATCTTTGAAGTTGCTAGATACTCCGAGCTCACAGCTCACTGTCACCTATCTAACTGACCTATTGTTTTATATTTTCCTTCAGATGCCCCGAACACGGAGACGCCACCACTCAAGGGATCGATCCTCGGCGGGCACACGAGACAAGCGCCGACGACTCGATACTGCCGAGCACTCGCCACCCATACCAGAGGCACCATCGCCGTAAGTTTGCCACAATCATCCATCCGGCTCTCTTTCATTCTGACTGCTCTCGGGGATGTGTGAGTGCATCCATTGGGAGGAGGTGACTCCCCGTGGATCACTCACACATCTCGAAGGCACCTCATACGAATCTTAGTACTCAGACACTGTTTTCCCCCCGCTTCAACAGGCCGCGCATTACAAACACACATCACACCCGGTCGGCGGCCATGCGAAGGCGACACGAGCTCGATGCCAAGAAGGCCCAGATAGCCAAGGAGCCCACGTAAGTAAATCGTATGGGTGACGGGATCACAATCTTAATTGGGGATGTCACAAGAATCTATTCCTAGTTGGGGAACTATAGAAAAATCGGAAACGTGAGAGAAAGCTCTGCGACTTGATAAAAACCATGCCAACACGATGGTAGATATATTTCCTCAATGATTTTATGATTATAAACAATAGGTTTTTGAATTTAAAAGTTATATCGAAAGGTTCGTTTTATAAATAAGGTTGGATTCTTAGTATTTTGAAAGGTTTCGTACATATATATTTACAGCCTATGTAGTCTGATTATTGTGAATAAAATTGTGGTAGGGTCAAAGATCAAAGCTGTAAGCAAAACAAACTCTGCACAAGTATTTTATATACTTAGTTCGTATACCCATGAAAATGAAACGCTTTTAAAACAAAGGAGCATGACTTGTAGCCAATGGGTTTTTTCAGATTCTAATTTTTTATGAGCATTATCAATGCTCAATGTTTTGCGTTTGTATTCTTTAGATATTTCTCATATATTTTTAAAAGAGTTTCTAAAAAAATTAGTTTCTGCATATTTAATATTTAATTTCATTTACCTGTGCGTAGACACAACGTGAGGCACAACGTCTTTCCCCATCGGGAAACCTTTCTTTCTGGTCCGGGCAAACAGGCTCTGCCTACTACTGATCCACTCTGGTATTTCCCCAGCTGTCGGAGCGCAGTGACATCCCGAGTGTCCTGCCCACACAGCTTTTTAGATGCTCCTTGGAACTCGCTTTCTTTCAATGGCTTGTAAACGGTCGTGTCTTTAATGGTCCACGGGGCCATAAAAAAGTGCCGCTCGAGCAGCAGGAGCAGCGAGAGAGACAAATTAACATGCAACCTTATATGGCGAGTGAAATCTCTGCTGCTGGAGGTTCCTGCAAGTGAAGAGTCATCCTCTTCAGTCGGCTTACTGTAAATTAATGCGCGGAATCAGCGATTTCTTTGTGCGCCGATGACCCCCTTCGGCAGGCTGGGACGCTGGCTTAAACGTGGGCGGTGGATCTGGCAGATCCTGGCGGGTTGTCCGATGCATTTCCTTGGCTTAATTTATGCGCCTGCGTATTTAAGGCGTATTTGCATATTACTCAAAACAACGGACAACTGAGGCGCGACGTTGTCGCATTTATTATTGTTTAATGCACTTGGCCTGGCCTTTTTAGGTAGTTGCAGCAAGAGAGCATCTCCCCTCCCGCGCTCTGTGGGGAGGGAGGAGTTGGCTTAATCAGAGTCTCATTTTGTAATTTATACGACACTAGCGGCGACCGCTTTCTTTGTCGATAAAATGACGTTTTCATACGCGGACCAACTCGGTACTGTCATTGTTTATTAACCTTTTGCTTTGCATTTGCCATAAAACACGCTTGCCAAGTGTTCATGAACCAGCACCCGGGAGCGGAGCAGCACCAACAGCAGATTAATCGACCTGGTCTGGCTCATTACTCAGGTTGGCAGGCAGGCACCCGATGGTGACATCTTGCAACGCGGAAGTGGCCGAAAAACGCAGTCCAAATATGAAAATCAATCTGAATGATAAGGCTGTTCGGCAGCGGAATAGTTCCGCTTTCCTTATGTTTTATTGTCTCCGATCGTTTTCAATTTCAATCATCTTTTATTTAAATTACAAGCCATCAATTGGGCGGGCGGGCGCACGCATCGTGCGGCGACGTCGACGGCGAATTCGGAGCGTGTTCGCTCGATCGCCTGGCTCGCCTGTAAACTGGAAATGTGCGCACCGAAGTCGAGCGGCAGCGGTAGCGGGAGCCAACCGACACTTGTTCGCTGCCAACTTGTCGCTGGGCTGCTCAGTCGCAACGACAACTCGCAAGCGAATGGAGGTGCTGGCTTCATCGCTCGTCGTCGCCGCCGCCGTGCAACCGCCGCCAAGTGTTTTCTGAAAGAAATGTACAACAATATCGGCAATTATTGTTCATAATCTTCACAACAAATGCAGCTGTCAAGTGTGTGTCCGTGTGTGTGATTTGTGCGATTTCCCTGATTTGTTTATGCATCCTGGCCAAACATAATAATTGTTCACGCGCCTCTGGAATTTTAATTCAATTTTTTGAAATCCCCAAATCATTCTGAGAAGTTTCAATGCTGTGATACCGCCAGGGCCGTTAGTGGAGCAGGGAAAAGTTGTCGCCAATGGGGCGGGGAACATACCTTAGGCAACACGGGTTAACTAAATCACGATAAGATACCGCCGACTATGACGACGCCAGTCTCGGACGCCTACGACTTATCAAAGACGAGTTGCACTGGGTGATTGTATGGATGGATAGATGTATAGATGGACGAACCGGACGTGCTGATTGTGTTTTTATTGAGCAAGGGATTTTGCAGCATTTCCGATACCATTACTCATAGCGCCACAACAAGTTGGTTTGTCTGGCTGCCTGCCTGCCGTTCGGTTCCAACTGCTGCGGCTGCTGTTTCTGTTTCTGTTGTTGACCCGTTTGTAGCGACTTGTGTTTCCTTTTTGAATCAGGTTAAAAAAGTAAAAATTGTGAAAACTGGTCGGAAGAGGACCTGTTCGGCGGCAACGCCAGCCGGGTCTTTGAGCCCGTGTAGGCGCAGGCGCAGGCGCAGGCGCAGACACTTTCTACCAGCTTATTTCTTTCCCCTTTTTTTTTTGGCGAATTGCATAAAGCCAAAGCCTTAACTGGTTGCGCTTTTGGGGGTCTTATCAATGAACTTGCCACCAGGGGTTTGTGGTTCGTGGCCCGTGGCCAATTGGATTTGCCGCAGGCTAAATCGCAGCCAAGGTTCAGGGCTATTTTGGTGGCTAATTCAATTGTGGCCCTCGCTGCGCCCCTGCTGACAGGCCAAAAGTGGCTGAACGAAACGAAAATTAAATGCGGCCAGAGCGAAGTCGCACAAATGCAACAGCCGCGACCCCGGGGGCTGATTGGGTGGCCAAAGTGAGTGGCCAACTCATAAGCCATCGAGAACGTGTTAATTACACGCGTCTCGACCAGCAGCGGGAAAAGTGTTTGATAATTAATTGAAACAAAAGGCTAGGCTAGGCTAGGCTAGGCCCCAGAATCTGGATGGGTGCCGTATGTATGGGTAGTCAGCTCGCGACAGGCCAAGTGTGTGCACAGCATTGAAAATTAAGGCTAACAAATTCTCGAATTCAAACAGCCAGCGATATATACCAGTGATAACGATAAAGCGAGAGAGATAAGCGATCTTCGAGGTGCACGCGTTTAAAGTAAACGTTCGCCAGTTTAAATTTCAACGCCAATTCTACTAAAGATCACAAGTACCAATAAAAAAACCAACATCATTTGCCAGAAGCAACATTGGCAATTACGAATAATTAACCAACGAGCGAGTCGTCTATTTAACAACGAAATAAAATAAAATAAAATAATAAAAAAGCTAACAAAATGCCAGTCGTTGGGCAGCAATATGGAAATGGCTTTCGGCCATACAGCTCCTTTCGAGTGCCGCGCGGTAGTTGTGGCTTCAACAACAACCACAACAGCAGCTCCAACGGCAGCTCCATCAACAATCCCGGCAGCAGCAGCAACCAAATGGGAACAGCTCCAGCCCAACCCCTGAGCAGCAACGGTGCAAACCGAACGATGGTGAAATCGGTGCCAGGCAGGAACAATAATATAACTGCCGGATCATCCTCTACATCGACTGCTTCGTCGAGTTCCTCGATCCATCAGCAGGGCGTGACCAGCAGCAACAGCAGCGGCAACTTTATCCGCCAGCAGCCCTGGCGAAGCAGCTATTGCAGCAGCAACCGCCACAAGCTGCAAACGGACCACCATCCCCACCATCCACAGCAGCTGCAGCAAAATCAGCGATTAGTGAGCGGCGGCAGTGTGAAACCGCTGACACCCAAGCTCATCCGCCGCATCGAAACCACCTGCTCCGCCACTGGGCCCACACGCCACTGCAAAGCGAGGGCTCCGCCGCCGCCGCTGCCGCCCATGCAGGCTCCACGCCCTGTGACTACGCCCAGCACTGCCAGGAAACAGTATCAGCCTACGGGCTCCGCAGTATCAGTATCTCAGCAACCGATGGGCACCCCCACCAGCCAGAAGCGAACCCACCAGGCGGGCAGATCGGCCGCCAAGGAGAACTGCCCAACGCGATTGGGCCAGCGATCCAGCAAGAATTACCCAGCACCGCAGCCGCCTCTGCCAGCACGGAGGCAGGTGGCCACCAATGATCTCACCAATGGAGGGGCTAGCAAGGCCACTCCTCTGGCCCAGCGCCGCCAGCTGCCGGCTACGCCCAAGCTGAGTCTCAAGCAGCAGCGCAACGGGTGCACTCACAACGGAGAGGGAGCTGGCTCCTCGACGGGCTCCAGTGATTCCCACGATTCTCCGCGCCTTAAGAAGGCCTTTTCGAACAAGTTCCCCCAGGGACTGCCCTTCGAGGAGGAGTTCTACGGTCGCAATCGCTCCTACTCGCAATCCTCCAGCAACTATAGTTTCTACAGCTCCGTGGGTGCGCCTACCACTCCCCACGATGACGACGACAACGGGGATGTGGTACAGAATGGCCGTGCCCACTGCGATGAGGATGATGAGTTCCAACGCAAGCCGGCCACTGACGAGTCCCTCTACGTAGACTTCTCGAAAATGGTGCACAGCCACCAGCAGCGCCAGTATGTGCCGGCTAGCTCGTGGATAAGAGCCTCTCCGGATGAGAATGAGCTGCTCAGGAGCAAGGCAACCAGTCAGTTAACACCTGCCCAGCAACGAAGGAAGAACAGCAAGTACGCCCGATCTATGCACGAGTATCTGTACAGCGATGAACCGGAGCAGGCGAGGACCAAGCATCGGCTCTCCGTGGTGGATGAGCCAGAGGATGGTTACTACAGTTACGCCGCAGGCACGCCAGAACCGCACCCTTCGCCACCGCCCACGCCCAGGACGGACATCTATGTGGCCGCAGCTTCGTGGGCGCCCAAGCCGCTCTATCCCGACCGCGTGCTGTTGCCCCCGGCGGATGGTAACAACAATCACCAGAAGCACCAGCAACAGCAACAGCAGCGTCGTCGTCCAGAGCACTTGGGGTCCACGACGTGTGAGTATAAGTAAGTGTCTACAGCATGCGGAAACCAAAGATTGAAAACTGGAGCTAGCCTTGAGTGGCACAGCTTGCTGACTAAGCGTTCTGTCCGCACTTCATTTAAAGTCGCCTCCCCTCGCCCTCGCCCTCGCCTTGCTGTGTCTTCTCCGTCTTGAGCTCGACCCAACTCAACTCAACTCAATCTCGTTCTCGATGATGTTTGTTTTCAGCATTTATTTTGTTTTTTTTTATCCATTTGTTATTGTTGGCGTTGTGCCGCTACGATTCGGTTCAAGATCTCTCCGCCAAATTTGGTCAAGCGCACACCGCCCCTACTTGTGAGCTGCGCTTGCGAAGCAGCTGAGCTCCGTCCGGCTCATTAGGCAACCTAAGCGCCGGGCTGGTGAACTGCTGCTGCCAAGCTTTTAGCATTCTCCGTCACTCGAGAGGAGCCTGTGCTGACAGCCCATTTTGTGTCGCTTTGTTGACTTAGAGCCGCCCAAGAGTCTCAACCTCGTTGGGCACTTTGCCATGTTAAAAGTTCCTACCTGCCGGCATGGAGATCATTCGACAAGTCCGATGATCTTTAGATTACTTTAGCATCAAAGCTTTGATTAATTAGCACATTTTTAAAACGATTTATTCTGAGTTATGTTTGTTCTTACAAGGTCTTGAAAAAATAAGATGTATAAATTGGAATTATTAATACATATATTTAATGAATAATTTCGTGTTGTTTGCAATAATTTACTGATTTTTCTTATAAAGAAGTTTAGAATTGAGGTTACTGTAAGGACCATTTCCTTTCGAAATTCCTTCCAGGTTAATTGTGAGCTAGCTCTTCCTGTCCTTCGGCATTCTTCGGCAGCTTTTTGTCCAGCAATTATGTCAGCATCTGGCCAAATGGAATTATCACTCTGTCACTGTAGAAGGGAGGGGCCCAATGGCCTCTTAATTTACCTTTCCGTTTTGTGTATTTGGTTTGCTTCTGTTTTTATTTTTTGCTTGGGTTCATTTATCTGACGTTTATCGCGATCGGAACAAACCGGACCTGTCTCCGCAGACCCATATACGATCATAATCGCTGCTGCTACCGCCGGCTGCTGGGGCAGCCAACTAAAAGCTGACAATAAAGCTTAGATCTTGAGCTCACAGTTCTCTCGATCGATTTCCGACAGCGCAAGGCAGGCCTAAAAAACAAAAGTGAATAATGGATGCAACTTTCAGCGCCAAACAAAACGCGTTCAATGTATTTTATTGACTTCCTATAAGCAGTCAGCCGAAAGGTGATTGACTACGCACAAAAACAAATAAGCTGAGATCTCGCACCCAGACGGGGATCAGGCTCAAATAAATCACAACAAAATAAAATTAACTAAAATAAAATACAATGCAGTGTTGGGAGATCTTCTAGACTTGATTTAAATTTCACAAAAATGCACATCGCTTCCTTTTTGGCATATTTAATTTGGCCTGTTGTTGAATTCGCTTAACTGTTGTTTGTTTTCGTTAACAGTAATGGCCGGCCAGGTCCGATCGCGAGGGAAATACCGGAGGGGGAAGGGGACATACGATCTCTCAGTATTGCTGCGATCTCGGCGTACATTTCATTACGTTCATTGAACCGGGCGATCTCTCTTGTTACCCACGGATCCCAACTGACTCAGACTCGAACTCGGACCCAGACCCAGACAACACTGGCTGCCTGCTTGAACCCGGCATGACCGTCGGTTGGGAAAGGCGAGCCATGACACTTCCTCCTCCTGAGTGTCATTGGAGGCATCGCCTTTCGCCTTTCTTCCCCCAACTGACGCACAAAGGCCGTACCATTATTATTATTTGCAGTGCTCATCTTGCTAAATGCCCCGCCAAGTGCTTATTGATGTCTTGTTTGCGCAGACGCAACCAATGACCTTGCAATTGGCCAACGTCACCTCCAGAGTGCTCACCTGCCCGCCCTGCTCATCGCCCTCATTTCGAGAGCGGCTGTGCCACCGCCACCCAAATGGATTTGCATAATCCGGCAGCTGTGTTTGGGCTGCTAACATACTTGGCCACTTACTCATTCTTTGTTCATAATTTTAGCTTTTCCTCAGTTATAAACTCGGCAATATTTGTAACGGCATTTCTTTTGTCATTTAAGGCGCGCGACAATCATTTGCATTTTACCCGACTTCCCCCCGTACCCTTGGCCTCTCCGCGTTGCTAACTTTTGTGGGGGGGACGAACCGAAAATTCCGGTTTCCCATTATGTTTCACTTGAAGACAAAGATATATGATATGTATGGTACTGCTGCCTGCTAGCCTAATCAATGAGTAGCCAAACAAAAACAAAATTTCTACCAAATAATCACATTCAAGTTCTGGCCACCAGGGATGGGATACCACACTTGGGAACTGAAGATGTAGGAAGAGAAGATAAATGGACATTTAAACATGTCATCACTGAGTGGATCTAAAGTCACAATTATGCCATATTTGGATACAGGAGAAGTCAGATTTATATTATGGTAAATTGGAATTTAATATGTGAATTTATTGGGAATTTACCATTTCCGCGTGTGCTTAAAACATTATTATCTGATTGTTTCCAATATTTATTCAAAATGTAAAACCTTGGTTTCTTAAACAATTATTTTGGTTTCAAATTTCCATTCATTGACATTTAATAAGGCCTACATCGAGTGTAGTTCATGAACCAAGAAAGTTACCCTTGGCTTTTTATAGGTCTTGTAGGTTTATTGATCCGATTTATTGAATTTATTTTTGGCATTCCATCGAAGATGAACTGTCTATCAAAAAAATTTGAATATTTATTGAGCTGACATGCCATAAATAGTTCACGAACCATGGTTTTGGCCAGCCTTGAACCGTCCCTAGCATTTCTTGGGCTATTCAACTGTTTTGCGGGTATTTTTTTGTGTGTAAGCGCATAAAGCAAAAGTGACGCATAACCGTCTGCAGTTCATTGGAAGCCAAAATTCAATTTCGAATCCAATTGTTAACGCTTTTTTTTTCTTTTATTTGTATTTGTTTAAATTTGTATGGCCAGAAACGTAGGAGCAGGAGGGCATCGGGTGTTGGAGGGCAGATCGCATATGTGCGCTACGCTTTGGTTAATGTATTTATGGCATTTTCAGGGTCAAGACAACAACAAAAAGAATAAAAATCTTGCGAGCCGCAACAAATGTTTGTCGGCAGTGCAGGCAGGCTGGCAGCAGCAGCTCTGGTTGGTGGGTTTAAAGTGTCTCAGCTGCTGCTCTATGTAAATCATGAAAAATAAAACTGGTTTTCGAATGATTAATTTCATAATTCAATAACAGCAGTGCGAGCGTATAAGAAACTATTTTCATGGGTTTTGTATATGTCTCTCCAGTTGAATTCTCGTTCTTCTCAGTGGTATTTGCTCATACAAAAAGTCAGAGATATAAAGAGAGGGAATTTCAAAGTTCGATTTGCAGGGGGTTATTGTTCTCGGAGTCAAGTTGTTGATACTCCTATCTCAGCTGCTGGATCTTAATGCTTAAAGCAACCAGTAATCGTTGTCGCCGATTCTTAATCTCAAAGGTGCACAAGGTGTACATGATTCGTACAAATTGCAGGCCATTAAGGTAGTTGGCCAAGACAATGGTGTTCGTTTATTCGCATTTAATAAAAGGAGAGTTCTGCTAACTTGGTCAAGGTCGTCGGATTCTTTCTAGGAAGTGGTGTCCACATGTGTGGGGAATGATAAGGCCAGAAATGGGATTGGCCTGGCCATAAAGTTGTTGTCTCATCTGTGTGCCTGCGAAAAGTCGAGGCCAACAGAGAAAACAACAATGTAGAATCCCCGGTGTGCCTCAAGGGCGGACAGGTCGCTGAGACTGAGAAACTCCATAAATATGGGCGCGATTGCAATATTAATATCGCAACTTTTGTCGGCGTAGAATAAAGATTTCTCCATCCTTGAAGATAGCTACAATCGATCACAGAATTTCACTACAGTGTGAATAGCCTCTTCAGGCCAAGCAACTTTGTATCGGGTTCCCTTGGGCGGCGGTATCTTATCTCGTTTCCCACAGGCTGTCATAACTTATTACCACGCCAGGCAATAAAACAGTCGAATTCCAGCGATTACCCCACGATCAGGCGAAGCCCAGAAGATAATCAAATTCTAGAGCATGGCTAGCTACCGCGGTATCATATTTTAGACTATTATTTCTTTCGATATCTTATCTTGCCGGCGGCCACCACCATATCAGAGTTTTCCCGGCGTGACAAGGGACAATCCCTTTGTTTACATTAACTTTGGTTCTTTGGTTGTTTTATGGCGGTGGACGCGTTGAACCCCATTATTTGTGCTCTTTTAGGTCAAAGATATTATTTTATGAGGTATTTTTTTTTATTAGTCAAGCTTTCGACCTGTTGGTCGACTGCCTTGAGTGAAATATTGAGCCAATTACCTTACACAACGCCGATCTGAAATGCTCGAGTCCAAATTGGGAAGCTATTATGAACTTGCTTTGCCATTCGCTTCCTACCCGCCATCTCTGCTCCACCGCCTCGCTTGCTTTGGTGTTTCGAAATCGGAATCGGATTCTGGATCTCAATCTGAATCTGAATCATTAATATCCAATTACAGTTGGCCATAAAAGCTGTTCTAATTTGCACGCAGCGCGTCATTAATCATAAATCAAAACGCCGAAAAGAGTTTGGCTACCATGAAGCTGTTCCTTTTATTAACTGCCGAGTGGCCGTAAGCGGCTTTTCCGCGACAGACGCCAGTCAGAGATCAGCGCTCCGCGATCGGTTCAATTCAGTTCGTTTCTTGGCCAAGAGTCTTTCCAGCCTACGGATAGATCCCAGATACCGAGCTCAGAGCACGGAGCGTGTGTGCTCAAGTTGATTTCTTGGAGTGTGCGCAGGCGTTAAGCTTTTGTCATGTAGCTGGCAGATACTACTTTAGAGTACAGATACTATATAGATGCAGCTGTGTGCAGGTCGGAACCAAAAAACGAACGAATGTGTGCTCGTGTCGTACTTGTAGTCAAAGTCACTTTCAGCTTCAGCTCGTTCGGTTCTCTGTTTCTCATAATTTGTGCCCAAATTTAGATGCTTTTTGGGGGACACGTGGGCGGGTTTTCTTTCGTAATCGCTCAATGAGAGTTGGTTTGGCTGCCTGGCTGGTTTGCCTTATTAGCATACGGCTTCTTGACTTCTTGGTTTCGGTCTTTTAGCTCTCTGCATAGGTCAGTTATCTCTCGATCAGCTGATTCATGCCAAGATCGCTGCCCACCCGCACTTGGGGATCTCACTCGCCGTCTGGGCTACCGGGGTGGGTGTGGTGAGTGGATGTAACATGAGCATGAACATGAGCTGCCTGCCCGCCTGCCTGCATGCCGTGCTACCGATGTTATTGACACAGTTTCTGGCCTCGATCGGAGCTGCTGCTGGTTGCTGGGTGCTGGGCACTGCCTGCTGGGAGCTAAGAGCTGGGCTCAATTCATAACTGCTTCATATTGAGTCATTCCCCGGACCATGAAGTACTCTCAAAGGCATTTCGCTAAAGGTGGGCCGCTGCCAGATAGCCAGCCAGCCAGCCAGCCACCAGCTGAGGTAGCCATCCGGCCGAGTTGATTAACTTGATTGGTAACGCAAAACCGATTCGCCAACACACGTCTCGCGCTAGCTCGCTGGCTTGCCGGCCGCCGGTGGCTTAAGAATCTGGATCCCGGCGGCAAGGCGAGCGTGGCGCGGCTTAGCGGCTAAGTAGCTTTCCATGTTGTCCATGCGCTGGGCGTTGCTCCAAGGACGGCCATTCATCTGTCACCGGGGGGTTTGTTACCTAATAATTCTCGCGGCCAATCCACTAATGGAACTTTCTTTTTATTTCATTTGCAGTTTCGATGACAGCATCTCATCCCGCCGACGCAAGGAGCGCTCGAAGCGGTCACATCGCAAGTCGCCAGCCTCGAGCCGGCGGCAGCATAAGTATCGCTACCGGGACGAGGCCTCCCATTCAAGCTCCCGTCGCCGGCACCGCGACCGGCCCAAGGACGAGCGCGACAGTGGCCGCCAGAATCGTCAGTCGCAGGCTAAGGTAAAAACTTTTCATTTTATATCCAATACATTACACATAGAAAAACAAATGAAAATTGTAGGCAGGGCAACGAAAAAACAAATGAAAACCAAGAAAAATCTCAAACTAAAGTCAAAGCGAAAGCTAAAAGCAAAACAAAATGGTAAAAGAACAAATGAAACGGACGAATATTACGTATACGACCGACTGCCCCCTCGGACAGAAGACAAAGTATTTTAGTGAATTTCTTGTTGCGCCGCCTGCGTGCATTGCCAAAAGTTAAGCCCCTCGTTCGACCGATTAGTATCTAGGCATCAAGACATCGCCCCAACCCACACAGAACACTCACTCCCCCCGCCGCCCAGCCATGTTGTTCTTCAAGCGGTATCTGGAGAAGTCGCAGCAGGTGGCCGATCACTTCGAGAGCTCGCAGATCCCTTGCTACATCAAGATGCGGACCCTGCCGGCGCCACCGTGCGTCGATCACTGCCGCGATCTGATCTTGGCTAGCTGTCCGCTGCGTTTTATGCAATACACCGAGGACTGGATAGTGGTCGAGTACTTTGCAGATCACGATAGCGATTATCTAGTAAGCGTGTCCCTTTGCGGCACATTGCCCTTTGTTACTGATCGAACCATCAGCATGTTGTTATCTATCGAAGCCCCACCCTCTGTCTCCGCTTGTTGACTAACCTAATCTCTCACCGGACTGTGTTGTGTGCCCGATTCTCGACTACAAGTTGTCGAGTGGATCAATGGAGTGATCACTGATCTGCGCGCTATCTCGATTGCCTGCCATTGCACTCGCCGCCGGCTCTCTACTTTCTTATCTATGCGGCGTTGTGCTAAATTGGTCACTACATGTGTCACATTGCCTCTGTTTCCTCTTCTTTACTTCTCTTGTGGCACAGTGGTTTTGGTGGGAATGATTATTGGATGAGACTCCAATTGAATGTGGAAATAGTCAGTCAGAGCCTCAAGGGCTCTCGAAATCTCTGGGAGTAAGTTGATAAGATAGAGCTGAGCAAAGTGTGTTTATGAAGTTGATGAAATTCCCCTGAAAATGATTGCATGTATTAATATTATTAATTTTAAACTTTTACATAATTAATAGACACAAATAACCAACCATTAAAATATTAAAGGTTTAGTAATCTATAAAAATGAAACTAGCTTCTGCCAATTGGAAGCATGGAAAAACGATTAAAAATGTTTCAGAGTTCATGATCAGTAATAAAACCGTACTTAAATGAAGCAATAAAGCGAGACCTTGAGAATATGTGGAAATTAAACAATTTCTTAACGATCTTCCCGCAATATGTAAAAAGCTCTTAATTAAGCAAAATCTTCATAGTTTTCATTCACTGTTGATGGTTCTATCCCCCCGGCTCACATCCATGCCCCGTTGCTCTAGTTATTTTCGTTCAATTGATCATTTGACATTAACTCGCTGTCGGCGGGCTGAGTTTTCCTCCTCTGCGCTGAGATGCTGCCTGCTCCTCGCCAGCTTTGCCAGTTGCCCATGTCGCCGCCAATTAAGTGGGCTGAGTAACGCGCATAGAATTTCCAACTCGTCATCGTTTAGCCCCGCCAAGATTCAGTTCTTTCGGCAGTTGGAGCAGAAGCTCATCATCCGGCATGCGGCGAAAACGGCGAATGGCTATGGCCTGGAATCGGAGCTGGAGCAGCTGCAGGAGGCGGAAGTGTGTGACGAGGAGAACGTGCCCATCACCCGCTGCCTGCTGCTGAAGCGGCAGCGTAATCACTTCGATCTGGTGGCTATCTGTGATATGCCATGCGATAAGTACGCCGGCGACAATTGGATCGTTGAGGAGTATTTTGTGGATCACAATGACGATTACCTAGTGAGTCACACAGAAACCTAACGAGAAATTGTCGGCTAGAATCATCTTGGTTTGCATGGCCCCCTTTTCCGCTTTCTCATGGGAATACAGCTTCGATTGAAATAATAGCACTATTGCAGATTAGATCAGAGAATTTCCGTATTTGTTTGTTTTATAATTAAAATCAAAACAAGTTATATTGAAAACCATTTTATTTTCCCTGATATACTTTCATCCTTTTTGCAAAATAAATATCAGTTCAAATGCAAATATCCTGCGCAGTGCTATTATCTTGACCATAGCTATACATTTAGGCACAGGGCTAAATTCTCCCTAATACTAACATCATCTCTCCCAAGTCGCTTGCGACGCCTTGGAGTCTCCTCTCCGTGCTCTGCGCATGTCCCCCGTTTGGGGGGTCCGTGGGCCAGTGCTGCTCACAGCTGATGCTGCTGCTGCTGGTGCTGCTGGTTCTCCTCCTGGGAGATGCGCGCGCAGCTCCGTGGGCTTGGGCTTCTTGGGATGTGTGTTGTTTGCCATTTGCTCTAAACTGTTTTCCTCTTGCGGCGCCGCCGCTGGCATCGCTGCCATTGGGAAATTATAAATACACGCGCCGCAGAAAGTTTACGCTCTGCGCGGCTCTTCTCTTCTTTGGGGCGGTTTTTCGGCTGAGAATTTTCAAATTTGAGGAAACTGAAACAGATTCGAATCTTCGTTTGTTGGCTGTGTGTCGCCGCCACTGCTCCCATATAAAACTTGTATATATCGTCGCCATCAGCGGTGTCGTCGTCGCTGCGTCTTCGTCTTTGTCGTGTTACGGTATTGGGATCCCCTGCTCTCCATATATATCGCCTCCTTTCGCGCACTTTGTTTATCGATGTGTGTGCCTGTGTGTGCGTTCTTGTGTTTTTCTTCAACTATTTTTTTGTTTTATTATTTGCTTGGAAAGAAGAAGAGGAGGAGGAGCATTAAATCATCGAATAGTCCAATATTTAGAGGTACCTACGGGGCGTATGGGTAATGCAGAAACGCATTTTGGCTCCTCAAAAATCCATCTCAAACAATCGCTGGGCACCGTCGTGACATAATCAAGCGAGAAACCAGAACAACAACAAAAACGAAAAAACAACCCAAAAAACTAAAGAACATTAAGTGTTTTAAAAATAAAACTCGAAAAGGCAACAGCAGCAGAAAACGTAAAACATCAAACAAAATGCAAAGAGTGTTAGGAAAAAGTGCGGGACTCTCAATTTGTTTAAACAAAATACGAGAGCCAAACTGTTTTATTGACCCCCCGCCAACGACGGTGGCAAGTAAATAATTCGAGGCGATATTAAATTGGGATAAGAGCCAGCTGTGGAACATCCAAAACATACTGATAGTGAACTTTGCACTTTTTCATCAAGTTTTTGCAATTAGCAGCGAGGCGAAAGATACGTTTTTAGTAGGAAAAGCGAATAGGGGAAATTAATGCAACCAGTACACAGGAAAAAATTATAAAAAACTAAGCGCCAGAATTTTAAATCTGAAGAAATTGCAATCTACTTTCCGAAAAACATAAATTTTATCTTGCTAGACTGAATTTTCATTAAAAAACATGATTAATTGAGAAAATAAACATTAATAATATTAATTTCAGTTTAAATCCGGTAAAACTATAAATGAAATCTTTAAGAAAACATGATTTTTCCCTGTGTTTATGGAAAAGTAGGGGAACAGAAGGAGGCGGCGGCGGCGTGGAGGCGAAGACTACGCTGCGGCCAAGCAAATCAAAACAAAAACTCAAAACTAACAAATGCAGAGCAGCAATTGGAGCACACACGTGTGTATCCGCTGGTGTGTGTGCCACATAGATACAAACTATATAAGATCGGCGGGGATTATTCATCAGGCTGGTGCCACATCATCATCATGGCTGATCTCCACGCCGCTCCTCCTCTGCGCTCACCCCATTCGCCTCCTGATCCCCTCCACTTTCCGCTTAGCTGGCGTTTTCTTTAATTTTTTCGAAAACTATTTTCGTAAGGCTTGCATTTATATTTAGTTGCCACAACAAACTTATAGCGAAAATCCAAGCTACAGGCTTGTACACCATACAATTTTGGCCATATGATGCGAACCAAAATAAAAGTCAACTGGGGTGGAAAAGTTTCCCCTTAGTTTTTCCAACTCGTATATGTGTGTGTGTGTGTGAGATGGCGTTGTGCCGAGCATGTGTGTGTTTACGGTACAGTGAAAGCCAAGGCGGTGAGAGATCAGAGATCAGAAAATTAATGGAAAAACTAAATGGAATTAAAAACGCAATCAAATCAAAAGCGATTCGAGATGAAATCTCCATTTCTTGCTCAAATTGAGGCTGTGAAATTAGCCACTGACCGAGGCCACACCGTACTGTGGCACTGTGTGTACTAGGTATACTGCCCGGCTGCGCCAATTTACGTGCGTCGTCGTCGTGGTTGTCTATTTGTTAAAAATAAAAACAGATTTCTGACCGAACACTGAATGGCAGGGATAGACATGCGGCGCCCAATGAACCCCACCGAGATATCACACATCGGCCAAAAACGATCGCTCTCCCTCCAGGGATGTTCACAGCGCAATATAAGTCTGAGGCAAGGTGGGAAAAGATCGGGTGGGGGCGTCATAGTGACCAACCGAGTGAGCTCATTGCTGTTTACGATTTGTAATTTCAATATGCTCTATATACCCAAAACAAATCGGGGCGATATAGGCTATATAATATCGGATGTATGTGGGCGCCAAAGGAAAGTCTTTCAATTAGTAAGTCGCGTCGCCGGACATTTGCCAAAATGCCAATGAGACATTGACATTGAGGGTGCGATCGATCTACCTACCGATCGATCGATCGCTACATTTCGTTCCGTTCCGATACGATCCGACACGATCCGGTCCGGACCCATTTTGCGCAGGTTTCCTTTGCGGCCAGCGCTGGCAGCCTCGCGAGTCTCGCCCAGCTAGTCGAACCCAACGCAATTCGAGGGAGTCGCCAGTGCAAGATTAGATAACAGAGTATTTTTTCCCTTGGTATCCAGAAGGAAAACTGACCACAACCAATCACCACGACCACGAACCGGAGAGATCGCCATCCCCAGCCCGCGGAATGTCCAATGAACTCAGCGAACTGATAGCTCTCGGCTGTCCGGACCTCACGGCCCAAAAGCCAGAGGGCGGCAGCACCCAGATTGAACTGATCCTCAACACGGAGCGCCGTCTCAGCATTAAGCAGATGACGGCCACGGACCTGGCAGCCCTTCGAGCAGCAGCCGCTGCCGAAGCCGAGGCCAGAGCTCGGGCACGGGCGGAAGCGGAAGCCAGGGCCATCGCCCAGGAGCAGTTGCGCCAAGCCCGCGAGGCCGAGTCCAAGGCCAGAGCCCGTGCTGCCCTCGAGGTGCAGGCCCAGCTGCAGCGGGTGATGGAGAGCGAGAAGCGCAGGGAACGGGAAGAGGAGGAGGAACGTAATAGGCAGATGAAACAGGAAGATGAAGATGAGGAAGAACAGGAGGAGGACTTGGCCAAGGGTTCCCTACCCTCCAATACAGGCCCCAGGGAACGCATAACCTCGCTGCCCAGCATCCTTGACGATGCCATGGAGATGCATCTCTTGAACGTCTCGCAGCCAAAAGTCCCATCTGGGGACGATTCTCCACCTCAGAAGAGCACCTCGCATCTGGCCGACTCCATTGAACTGCTCCGAATGCAACGAGCTGCCCGCGATGCCCGATCCCATAATCGTACCCGAGAGCGTTCCACTTCGCCAGAGTCCCGCAATCGCGAGCGGAGCGCGGCTCCCGATCGCCTCCAGAGTTCCGCGAGCATGAGCAGCTTGGACTCGGCCAGCGTCAGTGCCTCTGCCTCGGCCTCACGACAGCCCAGCAAGGCAGAGAGTCGGCGTGGCAGCACATCCAGCGCCTCTGGTGTGGAACCACCTGCGGCAGCTCCTGCCCTGGCCTCCAAATTTCCACTGTCCAAGACAGTATCGGCGCCCAATATGATGAACCGAAGGAAGAGCAGCCTCACCTCCCTCTTCCCGGGACCCGCGCCTCTGGTAGCCCCTGAGCCATCGCTGCATACCACTCCGATGGCTCCACCGCCAGAAGAGGAGCATCGTCGAGGGCGAATGGAGGATGGTTATCGTGAAATACCTAGCGGGAAAATGGTGCATCGCACCAAGACTCCGCCACCGGTGGGTGCCAATTTGGGAGTTAACCTGAAGCGAGTAACTGCGCCCAGTGGCTCCATAACTGTCAAGCCCAAGGAGTCACCCATGCTGGGCGTGGTGCTTCGCAAAGTTGAGAAGAAAGTGGTGCCGCAGAAGAGCATCCTTGACGACGATAAACCACTTTACCATTTCTCCATTGTGCGCAGCGATCACAAGGAGCATGTGCCCGCCCAGAAGCCAAAGCCTAAGCCTGCTCCCCCAGCTGCCAAACCCAGCCCAGGTGGCATCCTCACTGGGCCCCAGGTGATACGCACCGTGCAACCGAAACAACCTGTGCCCGTCAAGCCGCAGCGTCCCATGCCGGGAGTGCCCATAACCATAACCAAAATCGAGGGCGACAAGATCATCATTATCAAGAAGATTGTTGTGCCGAAGAACAGTAAGATACCGGAGCAGTATCTGCAGGTTGGTCGTCATCCACGTCCAAGTCCTCATTGTGTTGGTACTCGCCCTGTGGTTCGTCTGGTGTTTGGTGTCTCCTCCCGTTTGTGTTCCTTTCGAAATCTTTTGTATAGAATTTACCTCGATAGAAACACACTGATACACATTTTGAATTAGGGATAGCTTTGGGGATATAAATAGAGCAGGAAAATAGGGCAAATTTATTTATTTTATTGAAATGAAAAACATAATGAACGCACATACAATAAACACACTAAAAATATTGCGAAATAAGCCGAATATAAGGTTTAAGTAGAAGCGGACTCCTCATTCATACAATCAAGTCGGTTTGCAGTTCGCGATTGTTTCCCATAGATGAGTGAAGATGCGGCCAAGCCAGCAAATGCAGTGCCAACAGCCGTTTCCGCCGCCCCTTCGCCTAACATAAGGACCAAAGAGGAATCTCTTCCAGCCATGCAAAAACCAACGCCACCACCGGCCAGTAGTGGCCAGCAGTTCTTCCAGGTGGTCTCCCCGCAGTTCGCCTCAGTGCTGTCCTCTAGCATACCGGAAAGCAAGTGTGCCGTTCGGTCACCGATTTCCTCTCCGCTGGCCATCCGCAAGAGCCGCCCGCCACTGTTGCCAGCGAGTCCCAAATCCACGCCACCGCTGCCCCGAAAGCATCATCCGTTGGCGTACAATGCGGCCACAGGGACAATCAGTAGTGCCTCAGGAGGTGCGTTGCCTTCACGCCTCATGGCTACCATTGCCTCAAGTCCGGCCTCGAGCATATCTGTGTCCTCCTCTAGCTCACCTTCATCGTCGCCGCCGCCTCCAGTGCCCTGTAGAGCGCCAAAGAATGCCACTAAGCCCACTGCTTCGGCAGCGGCTCCTCCGCCATCCAACGAGATTACGCTGGATAAGCTGCTGCAGCAGCAACAAGAGCTTGAGGAGAAGTCGGCGGCGGCCAAGAATAGCGCCCAAATAGATGCGAATTTCTATGACGCCGAGATCGAGATGATGAACAAGTATCTGAAGAGCTTGCCCGACTACAGCGAGCTGGACCGGAAGCTGCACCAGGAGTTTCAGGAGTGCGAAGATCTCTACGACAGGCTCAAGCGTCAACAGCAGCCGCTGGCCAAGTCGAATTCGCAGCAGTCGGTGACCAAGGGCACACCAGGTGCCGCAGTTCCGGCAATCTCCTCCGGTCTGGCCAAGTCATCGTCCATCAACTTTGCTCATAATCCCAGCAGTCGGGGAGCTGCTCCCCGGATGGCCTATCCCTCGATTTTCTCATCGCCTGGAGGCGAGCCCAAGCTGCAGCGCAGCATCTCCAGTTCCAATATGCCGATAAGTACGCCCACTCCCATGCGCCCGCTACCCTTGAAAAATGGCTTGCAGAGTGGCTCGAATCTTTCCCTGAACAAGCAGCTGATGAACGAGTTCTGGAGCGAGAATCTCACCAGTTCCCATAAGCGACAAACACCAAAACGCACTTTTTGGAACTACGAGAAGATTTGTGGCGCTCAGTTGGGCGATGCCGGCCAGCCCTTCAAGGTGGATGCCAAGACGGCCAAAAAGCTGGCCATCTTTGATCCGACGGTAGCGGAGGCAGCTCAAAAAGAGTTGCAGCGTCCGCAGCAGCCGGCTCAGCATCATCCTCACAAGCTGCAAAAGAATGCTTCGCTGTCACACCTGGACCTTAAGGTTCGGCAGGCGGTGACCAAGGATGATCTGTACAAACTAATCTGCAACGAGCAATCCCCGTCTGCGGGATCGGGTTTTGTGAGTCGGGTGCCAGTCAAGCAGCAGCAACAACAGCCAGCGATGACCCAGCAGCCGCAAGTTCTCCCCAAAAGCGTGTCTATGACGCATGTACCGGGTGGCTGCCAGCCCATAGGAGCACCTCTGATGCGGACCACCAGCCGCACACACATACCCTGCTACATGAAACACCTGCCTTCTTTGAGTAGGAGTACCTCCAACTCTGCGATAATGATCGCTCCCCAGCCACGGAAGGATCCGGTATCGAAGGAGCCGCTTAAAACTGCTCCTGCAACGGGCCCTGCTTCGGGTGCAGCTCCTGTGCCTGCTCCTGTTCCTGCCCCTCTAAATTTCACCAAATCCAGTGGCGTATTAAAGAGTTCTAGTAGTTCCTGTGTGCCATCACCACGCTGTGCCGCCGCCTTCTTTCGCCGACCGCAGGAAAATAGCAATCAGCAGCAGCAGCAACAGCAGCCTTTACAGCAACCGCAAAAGGCTGTACCCAACGACGAGTCCGGGCCTGGGGACTCTGCCTCGCTGGAGCGCAAGTCTGAAAAGAGCAACAGCACTATAAGCACAAGTAGCTTTACGGTGACCAACTGTTGTACCACCCACCTGCCGCAGCTCTCCAAGTTCACCTCGTCGTTCCACATTGCCCCGGCCACAACAGCCACAACGACGGCGTCAACTACAACGCCAACGGCAACGCCAGCAGCGTTAGCCATGCCAGCAGCAATACCAAGTGAGGGCGGCCACAAGGCATCGCAGCAGCAGCAGCAGCAACAAAGTGGCGCAGCTGGCTCGATGACTGCCAACTTGGAGGTGCCAACATCGTCATCGTCGGCGGCCACAAAGCGCCAGAAAGATGTTGACAACAAGCTAGAAAAATGCCTCAACGACATGCTAAAGTTAAAGACCAACAGCACCATCACTAGTAACAGCAGCAGCAGCAGCAACAACAACAACAATAATAATAATAATGCAATCATGTCGCAGTCGCTGACAGGCGAGCACAAAGAGCCGAACGCTGCAGGCGGCGACAGCCTTCCGAGTGGCAGCGGTACCAGCAGCGGCAGCAAGTACGCGGGTGAATCTCAGATCCCAGTGCCAGTGCAGCTCTACGATCCGCAGAAGCCGTTGTTGCAGCAGCAACAAAGGATCTGTTATCCCATAGGCAAGTCGAACTCTACTTCGCAGTTGCCAATGGGTGGCTACCAAAGATTGCTGCACCAGCAGCAACAACAACAACAGCAACAGCAGTTACAACACCAGGAACAGCAACAATATCCCCAGCATAAGCGGCCTTTCCTCAACTGGAACAGTTTTGCCTGCTCCGCCATGAATGGAGCTAGTGATCCCTTTATGCAGCAGACGCAGCAGCAACATATGCCACACCACCAACAGCATATGCCACACAAGCTGCAACAATCCTACTCCTCCTCCAATGTGCCAAAGCAGACGGCCAAATCGGGACTGGCCATGTTTCTGCAAAAGAACACCAACAAGGAGAACAAGTTTGGGCAGCCGGTGCAGCAGCAGCCGCCAGGCATGATGCCACAGATGTACGGCTACCAGGTGCCACAGCAGCAGCAGCAGCCCATATCCAAGCTGGGTTATCCGCGCACCGGCGCCCCACTGACGCACTCCGTCTCCTTCAGCTCCGCTCAGCGGCCCACGGCCCTTCCATTTCACCAGCAGCAGCAACAGCCGCATTCCAACTTTGGGCAGGGCATGATGAGTAGAAACTATTACAATTTGCCCAAGCAGCCGGAGCGCAAGCCGCTACAGACCTTTGATCCCTATGCCTATCCCAAGCCGAATCAGATGCAGCCGGTCAAGTACCAGGCACAGTCACAGTCACAGTCACAGCAGCATCAACAATCGCATCCGCATACGCAGTTTCTGAACGCTTCCGCTGGCGGCTGCGGAGGAGGAGGAGGAGGTGGTGGTGGTGGCGCTGGCGCTGCCGCTGGGCTTCAATATGATCCAAATACAAATACGCAATTGTTTTACGCGTCGGCGGCGTCATCATCGGCCAATATGCAACCGCAGCAACCGCAACAGCAACTACAACAAAGCAATTCTGTCATATTCAATCACCACCAACAACATCAACACCAGCGACAGCAACAACAGTTACAACAGCAGCAGAACGAAATGTCCAAGTCCGCTTTGGGGCTGCACTTCATCGAGGTAGATTCTATTGCTCCAAACTATTTTTGTCCAACTTTTAACGTTTACTTTAACTGAGCCTGTGTGTTTGTTTTTGTGTTGCATTGCTGCAAATATGTCTGAAAATTGCCCACTAACAAAAAACAAAAAAAAACATGCTCCCGCTTTCGCTTCCAATAAAAGTATACCCAAAAATAGGCGCGTGACTCATCCATCGTTGGGCTCCAAACTAAGGGGAAGATGACGACGAGCGGGCCCGCCCCCTGGGTCTCTAGTTTCCCCTGGCCCCTCGCTTGTCTTCATTTGCTTGGCCCCCAAGTTTGTACTTCCTGTACTTCGTGCGAAGCGTTCCCAAGAACAGAAACACATACAGATACAGATAGTTGTAATACCCTAGGCCCACTCTCCTTGATGGCTGCTATACACCGATCTCTTGGCCTCTTGGCAGGCTCTTGCACTTGTCGACATCGACAACATTGCACAATCGACCGAAGACTGCGGGAAATTCAATGTCAATTTCCTCGGCGGGGCGGGCTGTCCTCTATTAATAGTCTGGCTACTCTTGATTTATGTTTGTTTACTTGATTGCAAAGCTTAAAGCATTTTTTCTAACTGCCCGCGGATATGATGTGTTTCCAAGGGATTTGTTTGTTTAACTAATTTATTGGTAAACTGCGACCTCCAGGCCATGTAATTGTTTTAATAATTAAAAAACACTAAACAACACGTAGCGCGTTCAGCAGAATCGAATGTCTAAAAATATGTAACACTCATCGGTTGCTCTCGCGGGGCTCTCTTCCTCTCGAAAGACTTGAATTACTTATTCTGACGACTCCTGAATACCCTCACAAGTCATAGCTTGGACTTGCGTCCTGCCCAAACTGTCTTACCTGTGGATAAGGACTCTTTTTTAGTCGATTCTGACCTATCATGCATAATATTAATGTCCCAGTTTATCTTTCGGATTGTCCAATGGCGCCAATAAGGGTATCCATTTGGAGGAGAATTCTTTTGTGGTTAGTTCTGGCTTCCTTCTTTCGCAGCAAACAATAATAGAAACGGAAAGAGGCAGGCGCACACTCGACGGAGCTCTCCCGCACGGACGGACCGCGGACCGCAGATCTTACGGCCGTGCTCTGGGTGCTCGACATCGGCGATATTTTCAATCTTTATAATTAGTATATGTGGCGTGCGCTTTCGTTCATGTTGCGCTGATTTCGGTTTGTTTGTTTCGACGAATGCGCAGGCAATTGGCCATCGGGAAGAGCGCTCCTCAAAAAATCGCCTGGGAAATCGCCCGATCCTAGTCCAAATAGTCCTAAACCAAATCCAAATCCCAATCGGAATATTGCATGGCTCAAAGTGCGTGTGAGATCGGCTCGAAACTGAATGGAAATTGAATTTGAAAACTGTCGCAGTGGCGGGGGCGACTGCAATCGCGGCGGCCTCTGTTGTGTGTTGTGTCTATTTCCGTCGAAGCTGCCGAATCTTAGAATCTCTTACAATTTCAATTATTTTTACACATAAAAATTCGCTCTGTCTATACTAGATCTCTTTGTACATGTTGCCCCTACGCGAACGTACAATACATTTCTTCTATTCTATTTGTCTACAACAATATCATCAGAATCATGCTCCCAACAAATACCAGAAATCAGTACAATTAATGAAATAGACCAAGTCGGAAGAGCACGATCCGTAGCCCCCAAAAACGCGAAATTCTGGCGACCAGACGTTTTTTCCTACCCCCACCACCTCAAGGAGCCCCTCAACAGTGCTAAGTACTAGCGGATAGAGGATTGTCGTCATCTTTCCGCCGAGACCCACGCGAATACCACCGCAAAGAGGAGACCCGAGATCCCATATCCGAAATCCGAAATGGCCACATTTCTGAATCGTTTTCATCGCGAGAAAAGCGAAAAGATATTGCCAGCGATTGGTGAAAATGGGAAAATTGCAAAATCAGCTGACGCTGGGGCAGACGCAGTGCAGCCGCCGTCGCAGCCAGCGGCTCAGCCGCGTCCGCAGCGTCGCTACATGCGCAGCGCCACTGCTGCCAGCGTGACGCAGCTGCTCTCGGAGAGCTGCAACAGTCTGTTGCAGCGGTTTCGGCGCAATCCGAGCGAACGACCTGATAATAAACAGCAGCAGCAGCAGCAACGCAATCGGTAATCGATGCAAAAGAAATGAAGCAAAGATTTATAATTTATTTTTAATTTTGCGTGCGTTTTTTTTTTTTTATATATATTTGTACTTTTTGTACTTTCGTCGCCTTTCGTCAAATGAAAAACTCGGTCAAAACTCGCTCATTGTGCGCTCCTCTTGATTTTATTCTCTGGCGTTGAATTAAGCAGAGTGGTCAGCGCGTAACTGCGGGTTTAGTTGCAGCGCGTCACTCCGCCGTCGAAAGTATCTCGCGGTCGCGATACTGCATTTCCCATCCCACCGCAAACCGACTTAAGGCCAATTATGTAAACGTCTCGAGTGCGTTTTTGTGATTTCGATCGCGTTGAACTCGCGCCTGAACTTCCAGCGGCGGTTTAGCGGTGCGTCGACCACGAAAAGTGTGAAAATCTGGTAGTCATAAATCGCGAATAATTGCCAGCGGGGCAGGAGATGGATTTATCTTGATTTGAGCTTGATTTTAGTGCCTGCAGTCCATGTTTGATTTATGGCCAGCCGTTAATCAAATGGAGCTTAACCAGAGCTCTTCAGCCAGTCTCATTTGCACAGAGTGTCGGAGGTGCACCTGCAATTCTCAATCACTTAACAGCCCCAATGATTGATTGCCCGAAATGTATAGAGATTTGACTTTGACTGCCCATTTAGCATATTTCCAGGAAAATATCATACAATAATTGTCAGATTTTTGTTTAAAATGTATATGAAAAAAAGTTTAAATATTTTTCTATCCGAAACTTTTGATCGAGGAAAGCTTGTTGAGATCCAAAAGAACGAAAGGAAAAGCTCTCCCCCCAGCTGGTCTGCATTTCCCAAAAGATTCTCTTTCGTTTGCAAAGAATTCCTCTTGAATCTCCTCCAACCTCTCGCTAGCTGTCTTTGGGGAATACCAAATAAATTCTCTAGCCAACTTCCTCAATACGCACGATTGCCAGGTAGCAATCTCTCTTGTTTTCCGCGCTCTTTGTTTTAAAATTGCAATTGCTGCTTAATTATTTATATGCGAGCGCGTTTAAAATAAAACGTAAAATGTTTCGCTTTGTTCTTTTTATTTCTTTTCCGTCAACCAACAGCAAAAGCAGCAGCAGCCAGTCAGCTCAGCACTTTTATTGTTCTGCGTTTCTGTTTTCTGGTCGTTTTATCGGCGAGAGTTCAAGGCTTTTCCCGCGACGCAAAGACTTTCGATCGTTTCCCTGTTCCGCTGCTGCTGCTGCTGCGGCTGCTAACTGCTAACCTGACGGAAGCGAAACTTTGTGCGGTTTACAAAGTGAAATGCATTTCGATGAAGCGTGCGATTCGCGTGCGTTTTAAATCGCCCAACTGGCGGGGCCAGACAAAGCATCTGCGGCGGGCATCCCAAGCCAAAGCGGATCGCAGCGAATCCACGTCCATCTATGCCACCCACTCGACTACATATGTTATTCGATGTTCTCCCGCTCCCACCCACTCGCTCTCACTCTCGTTCTCTCCCTCTCTGGCAAGTGCGCAATATTTTCACACTTTTCACCAAAAATAAAAACGATTCCTCAATATTTTCGGGCTGCCTCCGCCACCGCATTATTCCTTCGTCTTCGCATCTGCCGCCTCTTTTATTCGACGTCGCACAAATTTTCGGAAAAATTTTCCTTAGCTTTCCTCAGTTAAATTTTGGTCCGTGTCGTGGCAGCGCGTTCCGTCCGTCGTTCGTTTGCCGCGAGCCGCGTGGATAACTGCATCCAGACAGCCTCGACTTCCACTAGAAATCATTGTTTTGTTGGGTTTCTCTTTCAAGTGAGGATCCAAAAGATACGAAAACCCATCCGACGAAACGCAGCACCTCCAGGACCCCAACGAATGACACAAACAATAACAATAATAACAAGGCGGCCAAAAGTGGATCAAGCAATCAGTCCCAGAAGCAGAGCAGACGTCGCCGCAGCTCGGACAAGTCCTCAGCCAGCCGGAGGCATAATCCGGAAGGGGAACGGGATAGGGATAGGGAACGAGACAGGGACAGGGACAACCGTGAACGCGATCGTGATCGGGAACGAGAGATGGCTGATCGCCACAGGCGCTACTATGCAGGCGGAGGACTCGGGAGCACCGCCGGATTGGGCTACCATCCCAGTAGCAGTGGCAGCGGGAGCGGCAGTACTGCAGCTCTGATGGGCCGCTATCAGAAGAGTTCCACGACAGCCACCGCCCTGGACAGACTTCGCACCCACCTGAGTCCCGTGGGCAGTTACTATAAGCCCCTCATCCGAGGACTGGGGGGCGGGAGGCGGGATCGGGACCTGGACGACGTTAGTATGCGTAGAGTAGTAGCCACGGAAAGCGAATCGAAAGCGAGCGGTGTGCAAACCAACGGATCACAAGAGCAGGCAGACCCAGACCCAGACCCAGATCGAGATGCCGAAAGCGAGTCCCGTGACTCACTGCCTGGGCATTTCTACTTTTATTTTGGAAATCCGAATCATCTCACCTGTCCCGTGACTCAGCGAAAGATTGAGTTTGCCCTAAATGTGTGACATCTCTGACGGGTTGGGAAATATGCGCAATTAAAGGGGCTATCGAGGGTAGATACCCTCGGGTAGATACATATACTTAGGTATATGTGTCCAAAACAGTATTGCACTATAGCTGCCACTATAGAAAGATTCCCCCGCACACTGATATATATGTGCAGATATTATATTAGGGGCCCACACGGGCGTGTTTTATAGCGCTTCTATATGCTCATTCTATATCTTCGGCTTCATTCTTGCCGTGTGCGTTTACGTTGTCGAATTTATTTTCGATTCCAACATCTCGGCGCTTTTCTCTATTCCGCTATATTTGTATCTCTCTGTACGCCGCAGATGTGTATAAAGCTATTCACGATTTTTCCGCCGCTTTATATATAAACTTTGAAGGTCGTCGCGCCGTGGACTTTTTTGTTTAGATTTCGCTGGGCATATTCTAGGCAGACCGAAAATACCAAAATACGCGTAGAGAAAGCCGGATTGAGTGGCTTTAATGGCAGTGAAATTGTGCGAAATGAAAAGGCCCAAGCACCCCATAATTAGCCATTGCCCAAAAGGCCATTTAAATGGGTCTAAGTCAGTCGTCAGGGCTTGGGTCTTGGTCTCGCTCTGGGTCTCGCTCTGGGCCTTCTTCTTTCGTGGAGCGTAAAGAGTTTTACGCCCATCGTCGCCAGCCCGTTACCGTTGGTTTCACACGAGCGCTGCTTTTAAGCACTTTCTCTCTCCGTTAACCCCTGTATCTGAAACCGAATTAAAACTCTAAAACTCCCGCCTCAGCGTCGTGATTTGCTTTTGGACAAAGACAGAACGCCCACCAGCTCGGCAGCTTCCTCGGGAGTTGGCAAACAGTCGGCCATTTCCCGGCTGGAGAACAAATATTCGGATATCCTGGAGCGGGCTGCCGGAAGGCGTCGACATGAGGAGGATCGCGACAAAACACTTGAGCCCGATGACTACGGTGCCAGCAGCAGCAGCAGCACTGCAGGATTGCTTCGCTCGGCCACCTCCCACCAGTTGGCCAAATCAAAGCTATCCTCCAGCTCCTTTAACGCCTCCGATCGCAAAGAGCGCACTCCTTACCGAACTCGAGCCCAGAGGCAACGCTACATGGCGGAGTCCAATGACAGTGGCTATCTGACCAGCAACAATCGGCTGCTGGACGAGAACTATCCCCTGGATTATGGTCAGCGTTATGACTACCACGATGCCTTGCGCTTAGGTGGTGCCACTGGCTATCCATCTAGCCGCTACGGCCGTCGAGCTGACGAGGAAGCAGTTCAGTCGCCACGGTCCACCAGGGCCTATGGGAGGACAAAGACCGTGGAGAGTCTGCTGGCCGCTGATATCCCAGATACGGGGCGATCAGCGGCTGCAGTCGAAGATCGTCCACTGAACTCGAGAAATCGTTTTGCCCACCGCCGCAAGGAGCAACCGCCGCCAGAACTGACTGCAGAAGAGCGCGAAATTTTGGCCGACGATCGATCTTCGGAGGATAATGCTGCCATCCTAATGCTGCTCCGGGAGGATAACCAGTTCCTGGAGGCCAAGAAATTTGAGGAGCGAATGCGGAAGCGCCGTGAGCTCAGGGATCGCGTCAAGCGGATGGAGGAGGCGGCCGAGGAGGCCAAGAAGACTGAAGCGGCAGTAGCAGCGGCCGAGGCAGAGGCAGCTGCTCTCGAACTGGAGGCCAAGAAAGCCAAGGAGACAGCAGCCGCAGCAGCATCTGCAGCGGCATCTGCAGCAGCAGCGACTTCGTCGTCGGCAGCCGGGCTGGAGCCGCCGCAGGAGGCGCCCAAGAAGAAATCGCGAAGCAAAAAAGTAACTAGAGACGGTAGCGATGGCAGTGGCTCCGCCAGTACGTCGGAGAGTAGCTCCTCCGATGAGGCCGAGACAGAAACCGAGACCGATTCGGCGGCGCCCGGTGTGCCACTAACCCACACAGCAGACACACCCCAGACACAGACTCAGACCCCGTCTGTCAATGGCAGCACCTCCGTCACCACCAGATCCCATGCCAACACCACCACCTCATCCTCCACTAGCTCTTCCGCACTCTCTAACCACACACCACTAGCAGCAGCGTCGACGGCACTCTCCTCCGGCACCACCAACCAGAGCCGCTTTCTGCCCCACTCAGATCGCAACAACAATGACCTCGCCAAGTACAAGCCCAGCAACCAGCTTATGCACTCCTCCAGTTCCGGAGCCCTGGCTTTCGGCGGAATCGGAGCTCGACTGGCAGCGGCGGATGCCCGGCGCCAGCAGCAGCGCTATCAAGGAGCCAGTTCCCGCACTGCCGCCGTGCTCAGCGAGTTTGATCGCTACAAGCCAGGATCCGGAACCGGGTCCGGATCGAGCTACCTCCACGACTCGTACAGCGGCAGCAGCCGGCGCTCAAACGCTCTTGGCAGCTCGCTTTATCCGCCGAGATCCCAACTGGACGCCTACCATCACCAGCAGCCGTCGCATCAGCAGTCATCGTCGTACCTGCAGCAGCACGACCACTATTTGCTGGCGAAGAGCGCCACCTCAACGGCGCTGTTCAACAGGTCACGCATTCCAAAGACACTCTCGACCTTTGTAAGCAGATGAGCCACCATCACCACCCCAGTCTTTGGGGGATGGGAATGGATGGATGATGATTCGTTAGCAGCTTTGTTGCGCCGCTTCTTTTAATAGCAACTGCCTATAGCCCACAGCCCCCTGCCCATGGCCCATTGCCCCTATCTTTAGAGAATCCCGAACCAACTTCTACCCCGACAAGTACAGATAACGCTAACTGCACTGCTGATTGCATTCCTTGTTGACTTTCACTAACCGATGCCATTTTGATGCATGCACTTTTTACATTGAGCAGTGGAACAATGTAGGAAAACCACAGAATCTCGACATAAACATTACCGACACATTTAATTTGTTCTTTTACCATGCCAAATTTACAAAATATTCCAATAAAAGAAAGCAATTAATTGTATTACTAAGTAAAACAGCATTTAATATGGTTTATTGTTTGTTTGTTTTTAGTGCCCGTGAAACAAGAGCACACAGCTATTGGTGCATTTCCTATTTTGTATATTAATATATATAATACGTTATATATGCCACTTTCGATATATATATACCTTTGTGCCATTATACTATATATTATATTGTTTGTACATGTTTTGATATTAACCATTTTTGTAAACACAAATCTCAAAAATTTGTCCGAACTAATTTTCTTATCGAACAAACGAAACGTATTTTTCTCGTGTTTTTTCTGAATATGATGATGAAAATCACAATGATGATGATGATGATGGGTTGATGATGATGATGATGTACTTACAACTTGATGGGGATGATGATGAAATGATGATGATGATGATGTTGGTTGGTTTCGGGATATCTGCGACTGAATTATTAAACGGAATTGCGATTGCTCCGGTGCCATCGTGGGATCATGCGGTTGCTCTTGAATGTGACCTACTGTCGGAATTGGAATCCCTGCCTGGAACCCCCTGGAATATATATAAAAAATTTTTGTTTCTTTTTCTCTTTCTTTTTTTGTTTCTTTTTCTCTCTTTCAAATTACATACTTTGCCACACACGCACACACGCACCTTATGTGTACGTCTGTAACTGCCATCGACAACCACCACGCCCCCCTCCATCTTCTTCAACAACGCGACTGCAACTGCAACCCACTACCAAAAACCGCTCGCTCAATCGAATCTCGCTCGCAAACTCTCCGCTGTCGCCTTCGTCGTCGTCGTCGTCGTTTCACTCGCAACCTTTCAACGGATCGAACGCACCGCCCGCGCCGCAATCGCAACCGCACCGCAATCGCTATCGTCGCCACAACCGCCACCACCCACAACCACCCACAACAACGGCAACGCCAACAACGGCATCGGCAACCACTGCAACCACTTGGCTCCGCTCCGTTTCGATCCGCTCCGATCGATTGCTCGAACAGACAGCAAAGCCCGTCATTCAAGATGATGCTGATGGTCACTTAATTTACCACACCGGAGACATTCTCCATCACAGATGTTCGTGACAATTTTTTGTTTTTAATTTTTTTTCCATATTTATGTTTAGAGACAATCAGAAAACTTGCCAACACAAAAGCTACAAAAGAAAAGATAATCTAAAAAAAAAGAAAACAAAATCAGAAAGGCAAAATGCCACCAGACCTCCCACTTTTCTCTTCTCCTCTCTTGTAAACTCTCTTTTAGTTAAAACCATTTTCTAGTTTTCCTTATTATTTCTTAATTATTTCACAGCAAGATCACGTCGCGTGCCATCCAGAAATTAGGAAAATATTTGAACGCGAAAAAAAAAGAGAAAGATAAACCACAATTGAAAAGTTTCACACAATTTCTGTCACTTTCGTAAAAAAGTCTTCAATTTCCGAAAATTCGTCTTTTAATTAATCCCTTGCCGGCAACAAAACCTTTCCCTAACGACGAAACTCAACAGGGGAAGTGTGTGTGAACACTGCCCAAACCGAACACGAACTTGGCGCATAATTACCGAAATAATATTAAAGAAAATAACTACTTAATCCGTACACACTTAGCTTAAAGTTCAAATTAGTATTTTGCCTCATAAAATATTTAGATACAGCTGCAGGATTAGCTTTAGAAGAATAAAAAATAAAATAAACAAGACAGCTATCCTTTAACACTCCTAATAGACCTGCTTGAAACACCACTACAACTCCTCTTCCTTTTCCCGAATTTCAGATAAGATCATGGCCACATTGGGCGAGGGAACTTTTGGACGTGTGGTTAAGGTCAAAGACATGGAACGGTAAGTTGTTGTCGACATGGCACTCTACTTCTCGATATAAAACCCTAATCTAATTTCATTGACAATTTTTCCAGCGATTATTGCATGGCCTTAAAGATCATTAAGAACGTGGAAAAGTATCGCGAAGCTGCCAAGCTGGAGATTAATGCCCTTGAGAAGATTGCCCAGAAGGATCCGCATTGCGATCAGTAAGTCAACTAGCAATCCATCTCCTTGCATTTAAGCTAAATATATTACTTTTATTTTGCAGTTTGTGTGTAAAAATGATTGACTGGTTTGATTACCATGGACACATGTGTATAGTATTTGAAATGTTGGGGCTAAGTGTTTTCGATTTTCTGGTAAGCATTAAAGCATTGCCTTCTCAAAAGAGAGTGTTAATTGTGGGTTTTCTTGTTATTTTGTAGCGTGAGAACAACTATGAGCCATACCCGCTGGACCAAGTGCGCCACATGGCCTATCAGTTATGCTACTCTGTGAAATTTCTTCATGACAATCGTTTAACGCACACAGATCT
Organism: Drosophila mayri; assembly: GCA_008042485.1. Taxonomy (NCBI): domain Eukaryota; kingdom Metazoa; phylum Arthropoda; class Insecta; order Diptera; family Drosophilidae; genus Drosophila; species Drosophila mayri. Next base: position 486,923 of record VNJN01006954.1, on the reverse strand, counting down.
CAAGCCGGAGAACATACTGTTCGTCGATTCGGATTATTCTGCTCACTATAATCATAAGATTGTAAGTAAAGCCCGCAAATTTAAATGGTAATATTTATTTAACTGTTTCGAAACTCCATTTACTTGTAGAATCGCGAGGTTCGCCGTGTCAAAAACACAGACGTCCGTCTAATTGACTTTGGCTCGGCCACCTTCGACCACGAGCACCACAGCACAATTGTCTCGACGCGACATTATCGCGCGCCGGAGGTCATACTGGAGCTGGGTTGGTCGCAGCCCTGTGATGTTTGGTCCATTGGGTAAAAGAAAAGCTTTGGAATTCCTATTATTATATATTTAATTTAAAATGTTTTATTAATAGGTGCATCTTGTTCGAACTGTATCTGGGCATCACGCTCTTCCAAACGCACGACAACCGCGAGCACCTGGCCATGATGGAGCGTATCTTGGGACAAATACCATATCGCATGGCACGGTAATACAATGCAGCTCAAGCTTTCAATTCCCAAGGCGCAGTTCCCTTCACCGAAATCGTTTAACGTGTAGCAATCACACTCTTTACAGAAAAACCAAAACAAAGTACTTCTATCATGGTAAGTTGGATTGGGATGAGAAGTCCAGTGCGGGTCGCTACGTCCGTGATCACTGCAAGCCGCTGCAACAGTGCCAGCTGAGCGACGGAGAGGACCACTACGAGCTCTTCAGTCTGATCAAAAAGATGTTGGAGTACGAGCCATCGTCCCGAATCACGTTAGGTAAGTTGGCAGTGCCGTCCTATTTGTATTGAAAGGTTGCTGACTTTAATTTACGTTTCAGGTGAGGCCCTGCGTCACCCGTTTTTCGACAAGCTGCCGCCCCATCACCGGGTGGGAGAAATGGCCAACAAGCAGCCGCTGTCGTCGGGCAGCAGCAGCCGCGAGCGATCGCATAGCCTGTCCAGATGAGAATTACAGCGATTTGGTTATTGTTGACAGACAGCGCTGATCAAGCACTCAATCATGCAAACATACACACGAAACAGTCGTCCAGCAACGTCCTGCACCGACATCGTAGAGTAGTCCAACAATCACAACGGCAAAACCCTATTTTAAGTGCTAAAGTCTTTCAAATGACGTTTTTTTAACTTGACTTGTATAGACATTTCTTATACAAAAACCCCATTCGACACATTGTTTCCTAGTACAACGTGCACACGTTGCTGTGCACCATTTAGAGCTGTGTAGCGCAACGCCTGCGCCTGTGCATTGTACCATACCCGCCAACAGTGTTTTGTTCTGTAAACAAATGATAACCAAATCGTGTATAATATAGAAAGTGCGGTGCGTCCTCCCGACACTTGAACCTAACTGTAAATGTCTTGAAATGTGCGCCCCCGCGGTAGAACAGACAATTTAAACCGACTGCAAGACCGATTAATGGAATATACAAATGTAGTTGTAACATAAGAAGTCGCTTAAACGCTAGTTGAAATGTATCCCCACATGTGCACACTGTCACTGCATTGGGAGCCCGACTAATTTGTAATTAATACCCCATTTCGAGAGCGTGATCTGTAAGCTAATGCGAGCCATTACACACTCACACCCCACGCCTGTATGGATAATGTAAATGTAAAGAGCAATTGTTATGCCGCCCTGTGTGCACTATCGCGATTCTGCGCGCATTTTGTGTAAATTCAGTAGCAGCCCAGAGTCATTTCTCTTAAAATACGTTCGGAAATATTTAAATTTATTTTTGCCGGCCTGTTTTGTTCGTTTTCGTTTTTACAATCGAATATCGAAAGATCAACCCATACATAGATACAAGCATACATCATCGTATGAACACTAGAGTATATATGCATATACTTTTACATACTTAATTCAAATGATTGTGAGTTAGTTTAATATTACATAAATATTAATGATATATTACATTATTTGCAACTTAACCGATCAACCAGCATATAAGATAAAAAAAAACAATATTGTCAAGTTATTAAAAATTGAAATAAATCTTAAATAAATAAAAACATGTATGCGATTTATTTTGTAAACTATAAAACCAGTTGGTTCTTTTTTATTTTACCTTCATTTCTAGAACGGACTGTTAAGATCAACCGAACGAGGTCCCTCTGATTGAAAAATATTGAATCGTAACACCTCAGATTTTCCCTTCTACACTAGGTTTAGTTTAAGCATATAATAATAATAAACATTAGCTTTTAGAATTAGCTGTGCCAACATTCAAAATTCCAATGTCGTCTGTTTTAGTAAATAGGATTTTATGTGTGGGCGGCTCCAACGGATCGCTAAGTCGCTTGCGGCCCCATGCGAACCCGATAGGAGCTCCTCCAGTTATCCTCAGAGAGAACAAGACGGAGGCCTGCGAGAAGCAACAGACATACGACGAACCCTACGTGATATTCCGGAGCTGGCTGATTGCTGCCCAAAAGCAGGCCCCGCAGGTGCGTCCACGCCTAGCCTGCATGGCCACTGTCGACAAGGCTGGTGAGCCCGTGACCCGTCTGACCTGTATCGAAGATGTTAATCCCGAAGGAATCACGTTCTTCACGACGCTGGGCAGCCGGCAAGCGGGCGAGATCAGCGCCAATCCCCATGTGTCGCTCCACTTCAATTGGGCGCCTCTAATGCGCAGCGTCCGGATTTCGGGTACTGCTCACCAACTGTCGGATGCGCAGGCTATAGACCAATTCCGCCGATATCCTCGCCACGTTCAGATGAGCATCACCCATGGACCACGCTACGCTGCTGCTGAGTGGCGCTACCGCTCCGGGTTCTTTCAGCGGATCGCCCAGCGCGTAAAAAACTGGTTCGGCAACCCGCCGGAGGAGATATCCATGCCGGCAAACTGGGGCGGTTACTTGCTGACGCCCAGTCTGTTCGAATTCGGGATGCTCAGCGGTCCAAAGGCTGCTCGAACCCGAGTGCGCTTCCGTCGCTGCCTAGAGATGCCAAGGGTAAGTCGATTTCACTTCTTTTTGAAGATGAAATAACGAGAAGAAAGCTAAGTTTTTATGTTCATTTATTTATTTTCTTTATATTTATATTTATGTCTTAAATACTTTTTTTATAGGGAACCAGAATGGGCACTGTACAAGCAGAGCGAACGGATTGGGTCTATGATTCCTTGGAGGAATGTGATTGATGCAGAAATTGCTGAGTTAAATATTTAATTGATATATAAATTATAAGTTCAAATTTAGTTGTGTTGAAAATAAATCGAATGGCCTGTGCAAAATTGTATGTTCACCGAAAATGAAAAAATCTATGCGCCAAAAAATATATCGAAATATATAACTTTCTTTCTATTTGTGGCAAATAATGTTTAAATTAGTCGCAATGTATATTTAATTGTATGTTTTGTTTTTACGGAGGCACAAAGAAGCGCATATATTTTATTTGTGAAACATTTAATGCTAAATAATGATGAAGAATTTAAATTTTGTAAAATTGAATTGTGAAAATTTAACTTTTTAAGATCTTGCTGGAAGGTTTTCAATTCAAAAGTAGCAATAAATAGTTACCGTGCTACCTAGATGGACATTGCTTTAAATATGAATTTAAAAGTGTGATTTCAGAGGTGTTCATCGCTTAAATTAATTATTTAATAAATTGTATATTCAACAAAAATCTATGCGCAACAAAAATGTATTAAAATATATAATTTTCTTTCTATTTGTGGCAAATAATGTTTAAATTAGTAGTTTTAAATATTACAAAATCGCAATGTATATTTAATTTTATGTTTTGTTTTTACAAAGGCACAAAGAAGCGCATGTATTTTATTTGTGAAACATTTAATGCTAAATAATGATGAAGAATTTTGATTTTGTAAAATTTAATTGTGAAAATTTAACTTTTTAAGAACTTGCTGAAAGTTTTCAATTCAAAAGTAGCAATAAATTGTTTCCCCTGCTACCTCGATGGACATTGCTTTAAATATGAATTTAAAAGTGTGAATTCAGAGGTGTTCATGGCTTAAATTAATTATTTGCAATCCGGCAATCTGCAAATGAAGTTACCGCTTACACTGGTTACGTATTTAACGCCCTTTATGACTTTTCAAATTGGATTTGAATAAAAGCGTTGGGTCTCGCATCACCGCAGCAGTCGCATTTAAAATGCATTAAAAGCACGACTCGCAGTCCGCTAATTGGATGTCCTTGGAGCCCATGTGGGTGGGCGCGTGCGGTACGTGAAAATGTAATACAATAAATGGGCGAGTGCAGTCAAGCGCAAAGAGTATTGCCCGCCGGGAAATGCGGGACGACTGTGGATGGATAGCTGGCGGATTGCCGCAACGATGGGATGAGCAGGGACAACGACAGGCAACAACAAATAATGAAAGCTACAGCGCAAGGCCGGAAAAGCACACAGGCCCCCATATTTTTTTTTTCCCGCCCGCTCTACAAATTTGCTTTTGCACTCCTTTGTAATTGTAGCCATCGCTCCGTCCGCCTTTCGCCTGCTTCCTCGGTCTAGTTTTTGGCTTTCCTGTTTACTTTGTCGTCCTTTGCGCTTTGTCATATCCTTCGGCTCTCCGGCGTTTTGTTTTGCTCGGTCTGTTTCGACTCTCCGCTTCCGAAGGGTGTGTGTGGCGCTCGCTCTCCGCTGTATCCTGCTCCGTGCGGCTCTCTCGTCAAAAGAGCGAAAACTTGTTGGCAAGGATAATGAATATTTCTTATTCTCGTTGCGTGTCAGCTCTGCAGGACAGAGTTGTCGGGTTGCTTGAGAATAATTAGATTTAAAAAGGATTAAAGACAAGGAATTATATTTAAGCTGATTTTTAAGTGTTCAAGAAATATTTATATGTAATAAATAATACTCAATTAAAACAAATTACATTTTATTTAAGGACTCATCAGACAAATGACAAGAACTGTTAAACATTTATATTTTTCTAACTCGATGTAAGCTTTTAAGAATATTTAATAAACAAATTGTATTATTAGTATTTGTTTTGTAATTTTTAATCTATTATATTTTAATCCTGTAATCCTGTATTATTTTCGCCACCTAGCAACCCCGTTTGGCTCTGGCTTTGGGCCAGGTCCACTCCCCGCTGGGCCACACCGCACTCGGCGGCAGCTGACGGCGAACAGTGAACAGTGAGGGTTGCGGTCTCGTTCAGTTCGCCGCGCGGCTCCGGCAGTTTCGGTCCCAATCCCAGCCTCGGTCTCAGTCTCTGTTCCAAAGCAAACTTCAACGGGCAGCAGCAGGAGCAGGAGCGGTGGAGCCCGACCCGACCAGAAAATAAAAATAGACAAAAGACAGGAACAATAACTCGAGGCGGCGAGCTAGCGTAGAATTTGTACATATACAATTAGGTGGCGGAGGAAGCAGGAAGCAGGAAGTGGCGGAATAATTAAGGACAAAAACGCAATTTCAATTATCGTTAGTGTAATCTTGAGTGTGAACTGTGAGAATTCGGTGTCCTCTGAGTGTGGTGTACTTTATCCCTTTTTCAAATTAGTTAGTGTGGCCTAATCAAATATATTTATAGTTAAATCGAACGATATACATATATATACATGTGTTTATGTGCAAGTATTTTTGCTAAATTTATTGAATTGATATTGAATATATACACTTTGGATAATACGCCAGCAATTATTGTAATTTAAATAGGAAGGACTCTGGCCGCTCTGCTTTTGAACGGCCAAGAACTAGGAAGGGGATCCTTTTGCGCCCCGCAAACCAGAGAGTGTGAGTGCGTGCTACCATTGCTTTTGTCCCCCTGAATCTGGGGGTGTGTCCGCAGGCAAACTTGGGGGAACATTTACATAAGCAGGACGACCAGCAGATGGGACGGCCACCTGCGGCTACACGGCGGCATCTCAACGCAGGCATCCCTCGATCCTAAGCACCGCGTGTCCTTGCAACGTGACAGCTCAATTGCCCGATTGTGCAAAAAGTATGCAAAACGAACCTCCAGCCCGACAATGGCCCACTTAAAATTGGACACCCTGCGCGTGGAGCGGGGTACTCGCAGCCCCCGCCGAAGCAGTCCGAGCAGTGGAAGGAGCAGCGCCTTCAGCTCCGGTAGCATCTCCCCCGTGCCCATCATCCCGATTATTGCGATCAGCCACGATGGCGACGAGTCCGAGTCGGAGTCAGAGATTGAGACGGAGCCGGCGCGTCTCTTTCAGCGTCGCATGTCCACCAAGTGCTCCAACAATCTGGTAAGTAAATTAAATCATGGTCCATTACGAACACTTATTTCCAATTGGTAACTTTCCAATGGAATTTAATTCAATTTATTTTGTTATCGAATCCCTGAAGCTCTGGCACACTGACACAATCTGACACATGTGTGTTCAGCATTTTATCTATTTAATTATCCTTAATGGAGAGTCATGGTAAATGGTTGTAGGTGTCAGTGGACAATTATTTACTATTTCCCCCTAATTGATGATGCCAACGCGAGTGGATGCAACGTGGCATTCTGGGTAATGACTCTGTTCTGTTTAATGAAATTTTTATCTTGGTTTAGTCATGGAACTACCGAGAACAATGTAAGTTTTGTATTTATATTTTTTTCAACTGTATGCCGACAGTCCTCCGCCTTTGTCACAGGAGGTGCCATGGCGGTGCAGCAGAGCGTCCTCGCTAAACTTTCTGGAGCGGAAGTTGCATGCAAACTGGCAAACGTTAGGGGGTCCGTGGGGGAGGGAAGGACTTCGCTTTATATGCGAGTTGCGTGTGTCGAGAGTTTATGTTTCAAGTACTTTAGTGCGCTGCACCGCTGCCAAAGGTCAGAGGCGCAGTTCAAGAAGCCGATAAAATATTTTAGTGTCGCTGCCGCATAGGTCAGGGGTCAGGGCAGCTCCCATTTGGTGATTGCTTGCCAGGAGCCGGGCGACGCGCCCCTTCAATCATAATTTAAATGCATTATTAAGACGTAATCCGATGCTGGTCCCCTAAGTACAAAATTAAATAAAAATGTATCGACCACGAAACAAAGCAACAAAAAAAAAAAAAGGCGAGCTGGGCTATTCACGTATTTTAATTAAACGTTGCCATAGTTGCCCGGCGGGCAAGGAATCAAAATGATGAAATGACGAAAATAACGAGAGAAAGGCAAGCCCCAAAAACTCCGCGAAGCCCGAGAAAAGCTTCAATTAAGTTCTTTTAGGTTTTGGTGTTACTTTGAAGCGTCGAAGGCTAAGTATTTGGCCTCCATTCGTCCGCTCTTGCTTTGGCTCTTTGAGGGACAACGCGGCGTATGAATAATATTCCCGGGTTGCTGGTCATTTCATGTTAATTATACGCACCGTTGCACTGACACTACCCCTCAACTTTGGCCTTTGTGAAAGGATGGCTTTTTTGTATTTTTAGGCAGCTTCTGTTGACCTCTCCGAAAAAATATAAATTATGTTGCTGGGGTCTCAAATATCACCCCCTTACCATCCGATTCCATGTCGTGCTTTAAACGAAGGCATTTATTATTTGTGATTTACGGTATTCGAGGGCTGGGCAAAACACATTTGCCTGATTGTGACAGACAAGCAACATTCAAGTGCTCCCATGTGGAGAGGGGCGTGGCCCCCATAAACACACATCTGCGTCCTGGGTGTGCTATGCCCTGTGTGTGTGTGTTTGAGGCAATGTGGAGTGGGGTTTACACATGTCAAACCGCAAAACAATAAGCGAACGCCAAACAAAAGCCGCTTACTGCTCGCTCTTGATGGTTAGCGTGCTGCCAGCGCCGACAGCGGCGACAATAAAGACAATGGCGAAAGCCTCAACAGTTGGCCCACTGTGCGAGTCACTAGCTTAGAAACCGTAAATTGGTCCATAATTCAGAGCAGCCAAGAGTGAATAGAATCCATAGAATTTGCATAAGCTACTGAAGAAACAGTTGTATCTCAACAAATGGAATTGAAGCAGGAACTTTAAATATTTAAAAAGTAAAAAGCCCTAGAATTGGTAATCATTGAATTATAATAATGATACAGATTGTGCTCTTTATAAGCATTTCAATTTCCCCCATTAATTCGTTCTCTCTTAAATCTTAATATTATCGCAGCAGATAAGGTTACCCACATTACTGCCGACCACTGTAACCGTTCGCAGCCATTTAAATCCAACAATAAGCAAAGCCGACTGTATAAACAAAGCCAGAAGTCTTGCCAACTCTTGGCCCTCGCCTCTGTCTTGGGCTCTGCTTTAGGGGTCCCACTTCAGTAGACTGTTGCCGCAGTATCCTTGAGACTCGCTCCTTTCCTTGCCACGTGCTAGGCGAAAAAACGTTTGAATTATTTACGACTATTTACACAGACAATTGGCCAACTGTTTTGCGGCTCACGTGAGCCATCAAAGGATTCGCTCCTCCCAAAGCTAATTTCTTTAATTTGAAGTTGGTATTTTTTATTTTACTTATTTTCAAAGGTGAAAAGTCAGGCAGAAGGTGTAACGAAGGGAGACAAAGGTAAAGCAAAATCGGAAAAAATCTGGGTTGGGAAGCTCTACGTTATGTTTACTTGCCCGACTGAGTGAGCAGCAGCAGCAGCAGGAGGAGGAGCAGCAGCAAGTCATATCCATATCTATGGACCGGCCTTTTTATTTATCTTGTATCTTTTTACCTGAGCAGAAACGAGGGAAGCTCGAGCAGAGAGGCAAAGCATTAAATCAAAATCAATACCCGGCTAACGAAAATTTCAAACTTGTTTATCATCCCCTGGCTGATGGACTCTGGCTTTGTGGGCTTTATCCTTGGCCACTTTGGCGTATACTTGATGTGTCAGCGATTGGCCTTATGGCCGTGCCACATGATTGATTGACGATGATTAATTTCGGCATGATATCCCGTAACTTTGATTTTTAGTCACAGTTCAGCGGTACTCTTGGCGCAGGGGGAATTTTCAATTTAATTCAATTTTTTGTCTCCTCTTTTTTGGGGTCAATAAACTTAATATAAAAGCTGGGAATAATGGTAAAGGAAAATTTACAATTCTTGTTAAGCTCCGATCCCGTTTGAATCTCTTTGAGTATATTTATTGTTTTTATATACTATTTCATTTAATAAACGGAAAACTAAGTGTTTAATCCTATGAAAACAAAGAAACATTTCAAGTAAATTGTGTAAGTAAACTTCTAGTGCCGCTGCTAAGCAAACATTTCCGTTTCCCCCTTGTACAAACACAAAAATCAAATAAAATGGCTGCAACTCGACATCGTTGCAATGTCCGTTGATTTTTCAACGATTTTTCCATTATTATTTGTCGCTGAATTTCCTTTTGGCCCCCGGCGCCGGGTGACCTCGCCCGAAACTTAAACGGATCGGGGGATTGGGACTTTTGTGCACCCAGCCAGCGGCAATCGGATCGATTTCTATGGTCGCAGGGTTCGCTCGAATCACAAAGTTTATTTGTCGTATAATTGGCCCAGATTATTGTCACTTTTGTCGCCTCTGGTGCCACGCTTATTTACACTTTCATACCAAGTACGTGTGAATAGAGCGAGGCGCTGTGTGCGGTCGCTCTTTGTGTGCACAATTGATTGCCGGCCATATTGACGCCCCCACTTTGCCCTTTGTTAGCCTGCAGCCAATTATTCGCGGACATCGAGCCCCGAGATTGCAAGTGACGGGCCCCGCAGAGAGCGTTGGAGTTGCTGACCGGAGTGTGGCCCAGTGCTTGGGGAACTGGGTCCCATCTGTGTCTGCAATATGCGATGCCCCATGCCTTAGGTTGCTCCTCTTCTTATTAACTATGTAGCCCCGGCCCATTGACTCCGATCCATGCAGCGTCAGCTCATCAATTGCTAATTGCCCTGGGCGAATCGCTGATGTTTATAGTCCAGCTGAGATTGCACTCATTTTCCTAAAATATACTCTTTACAGGCTGCCATCATCAAGGAGGGTTTTCTGATGAAGCACACATGGTCCTTTCAGCGATGGCGACGCCGCTACTTTCGCCTCAAGCGCAACATGCTCTTCTACGCCAAGGATGAGAAGGTGAGTCCAACATAGAATTACTCAGTTTATTTCCATAATAGCCATAATAGTCGGGGAAATGCTGGATGCAGTTTTAATACAGGGAACTTATCTATCGTCCGCCAAAGTTCGAGCCTGCAGTTGAGGATGACAGACTTCGAATACACATCATCACTACCCATTTACTTTCCCACCTGACCCCTCACATTTGTTGTTTGCTGACGGACACGGTCTTTGTGTTTTACCTTCTCAAATTGCCATGCAGCAAATTGCAGGATACAATTACGAAATGAAATTACCGCGCAGCGCGAAAGCAAAACAATGACAGGTGACATGAAAACGGGGTGCCGGGGGGGAGAACGGGAACTACATACAGGTGAGACAGACAGTAAATTGGTTTATTGCGTGCCCTACTCTATTCATCAATAATGAATGCTTTTAAAATACCCGCCATCCAGGGACGATGTCGGTGCCTAATAGAATCAGAATGTGGGAGAATTTTCGATGGCCATATATTGAGGCCAAAAGGTTGCGGGCTGATTGCAGTGGCTTTTAGTGACTCAATAAATCGAGTCGAACAGGAGCAGGCGGCGAATGAACTCAATTGCGGCGTGCCTGTCATTAATCACATTAACAAAACTAATTGCCTTATGAATCAATAATTTATGAGGGGGTCTTAAAGTTGCGGCTCTGTTGAATTACTGAAATCAAGAGCAGTGGCTTTAAACGGATTAACCAACTCGAATCTAACTCGGAATAAGTTCTTGGAAATGTCCTGATTGACGTCCTGCTGACTGACGTCAATATCAGCCTGAATGCATGCTTCAAATGCAATTATTTCAGGAACTTTGAAACAAGCAGCTAGCTCTTGTGCTCTGATTCTCAGCTTACGAAAGCACTGTGAATGCGTTACGTATACGCCTCGTAAGGCGTTTATGCAATGTGAAGCATTAGAGTGCATTCTGGCCTTGTTTTGTGCCTCAATGATGCATTTCCATTATGCATCAAGTCGAAGGCGCTAGATATTGTTACCTTATATTAATTGGATCCCAGAAACGTCCCTAACTCCATATATAATGGATTGCCAGTAGGCTTGTAAGTGCGTCATTGCAACAAAACACTCTAATGTTTAGTCTTGCATAAAAGCCTTATGTGGGTGTGTTCTTAATGCTCTTTATGGATACATTTGAATTTTGGGATTTGACTTTTAAGGTATAAATGAATATAATATAGAATGATGGTTGTATTTTCAATAAACTAGAGCCACTTCTAACAACCCCTAAAGAGTTACAAGGAAATCGTTTATCAAATATATAATGAGGAACCTTAAAAGCTAAGGTGACAAAATGTCTACGCTATGGTAACCATGGAATGGATGCCCCGGGATGCCAAAATAATTAGCCCATTAGCGCTTGACGCCCCACGGGGAAGTCAAACGAACCACCGGCATTTATTTTGATTAAAAATTCTGTTTGATGCTCGATAAATAGACCTTAAGGTGGCTCTTTATTAAAAGGTTAATATCGCCGCCGTTTGCATTCCTTGGCGGACCGAAAAGTGCCTGGGAACTCATTAAACGTAGTCACGAAAATTCAATTATAATTACGCATACGCCATGTTGCGCCCAAGCGGCTGCCACGGTGGCCAATTTGTTGCCTGGCGTCCGTTGTAAACTCTAATAAAAACGGATGGCAAAATGGCAAAACAAAGCCTGGAAAGCATAGGTCGGACGGACGGTTGGAAACTAAGCGTGCCAGACAAATACGCGGCCGCGTCTAAGTCGGTTCTGAGTTCTGGCACAAAAGGGATAAGCCTTTGGCTGGCTGCTTAAAAAAAAAAGAGGAGATACCATTTCGAGGGGACAGGACAGCTAGCTGATGTTGATGCTCATGTTGATGATGGCTGTGCTGCTCGTAAAAGCGCAAATTTTTGTTTGCATTGTTTTCATCGCAGCCTTCTACTTAGACCCCACGATTTTCACCTCCTCCCTCCGAGTCCTTGTTGTTTTGGCCCGCAAAACTTACGAAGCTCTTTTCGGCTCGCTCTGCTTCTTCTTCGCGCTGCACGCGACCCGGCAACAAGAACAACAACAACAACAACATCTGGGCCAAACGAAACCCACCACAGTTGTAAAGTTGTAGTACTCGGCTTTTGGCCATGTGCGAGCTGCCGAGCCAAAGGATGGGGATGCTGTGTGCGGGATTTGTTTTGAAACGTGAAAGCTTCCCTCCCCCAAGAGGACAAGAGAGAGAGAGAGAGAGAGAGTAAAAGAAAAAAAAGCTTTTGATTTCGGGTTACCAGGGTGTCCTGAAATATCCTTCTTTAACATAATATTATTTGTTGATATTTTTCTATGTTTTTTTATACAACTTAATCACAAAAAAAGGAACAATGTGAAGGATTAAAAGAAAGTTAAATAGTTTACAACACAAGTTTAACTAGAAATCGAAACCCCAAAGACCTGTATTTACTACATTTTCTCTCAGTGTCAACCCAAGAGAGCTTTGGCCCTAGAACACCCACCACCCTCTTGGCGCACCTGTAAATATTTGTATCCTTTCGGGCGCATGGCAGGCAGATGGAGAGGCGGGCAGCCAGCAAGTCTGTGTGTGGTGAATTTGAGAAGGCGGCCAATAAAAGGGACTGCCTCGCAGGACCTCAGCTCAGTTCAAACTCAACGAAGCGATGTGCCACAACTCAGCGACTTGAACAGCAGCATCCCCATCGATATCAACAGTCACATCAAAAACATCACAGAAGCCGAGGAGAGGGCCTATCGGGCCGAGTAATTAATTATTTAACCGCAAGGCAACTCAACATCGATAAAGTTACATAAAACAATCATTTACGTTTAGAAGGAGGTCGAACAATAAGTGAAGCAAAAAATTAAATATTTAGTTTCGAGGCGGCGGCACGGCCGTTTGCCAGCGCCTAAAGTTTTGCGCGTGAATTTAATTTTCAGTTCGAGTGAGATGTGAGCCAACAAAGACCAGGAGAACTTTCCGCCGGAAACGCAAAGAAGCAACAGTTCCAAAAACCATAAACTAAACGCCCAAGTCACCGCTAAATCAATATTCTGTGTGTTATTCGGGGTAAGTTGAGGGCCGCTTTCATGCCCTCCTCCATTTATATTTCCATTTCCATGCCGCTTTCGGCCAAATTATTTGTCCGGGGCTTACCAAAGTTTCCAACGGCTTTCGCTCGCATTAATCCTGGAACACAAATACATTTATATGTGGAGATTTGTGAGCCTGCCAAAAACTTTTAATTGACTAATTTAATTAATGCGCGCTAGCTGAGCCGATGCTGCCGATTGGGGCTGAAGATTTATATGCTGATGGAATGGCTGTCTGGTCTCCTGGCATTGGGATGGGTTGAAGTATGATATCAGCCGCAGACAAATATCTAATTGACTCCGAACAGTTAACACAAACACACGCAATCAATCCTGTGGGGAGCAGTGACCTTTCGTCTGGTCGGGATGTCTGCCTGCGAACTGTGCTGCCAACTTCTCGTTCATCCCATTTTGAGTACCCGTTCTCCAGAGCAGAAACGGGGGCACTTTCTGGCTAATTACAACGGCACACAGACAGTCCTGGCTGAGGAGCATATGCGTATTAAATGGCAACAAGAGGCTGCCAAACAATCAGCCAAAGTGACATTTCTGCCAGGATAATTGTGTGCATATTTATCAAGGGGCCCAGCGGACGTCAGTGAGCAAATTAAAAGAGGAGGGAAGAGGACATGTGTGCCACTCTGAATGCGATACAGGAGCACGCTCTGGTCTGCCGGATAATGGACTGTAGGTATTACCTGGAGCATATTGTCCTGTTAGCTCTTACACTTGGCAGAATAATTGTTGTACAGTTTTTCGCAGGAAAACTTGTACACTTGTCTGAAACGATGGTATTTACGTTCACAAGTAGTTAACTTCTGTAAAGGTTTTGCACTTTAGCATGCATTTAAAATGTAGTTACATGTTTCTGAGAATAATTAAACCATAAAATTTTAAATTGGCTTCAAGGGAATCATGTAGAAAATATTGTAGGGCAGTCGGAAACTGCCAGAAGGCTAATTGCCTTTGGTAACGAGCTTTGCTTTTACTAAAGAGAAAACTAAATAATTTTAAGTCAACAATTTAGGAATAAGGTTCTCAGAAAACCTAATCATTAAAACTTTTTAAGCCTTAAAAAATATTGTTTCAGGAAAACAATTTTGAGATACCATTTTTCTTTATTATTTCCATCTCCTGATCATTTTTCGGAGTGCACAGCCTTTGTGTATATGTGTTGTGCCTGCGGCGAATGATTGCGTGCCTCGAATGCTATCAGCACTTTTATCCTGACATGTGCGTGTCCCCCATACAAGGACCAGCACCTACATTGAGCATGATGTCCTGCGGCCGTGTGCAAATGTTTATTGTGTTTAGTGTGTTGAAAAATTTACATGGCGCGCCCGCTTCCCTGGAGCAGACCGTGTGTAATGTAAGCAGTGGACAATGAGCACATTGCCATTTCGGTGTCCTGTCGGTATTCAATGCTCAGCATTCAGTACAGTATCCTCTGGCCAGGTGGTGTTCCGGTGTCTGCCGGGGAGATTAAGTTCTTCCAATGTGTAGCACTGCCTTTCTCGGTTTGGTATTAGCCAATTTCCTTTCACGCTCGTGGTCCCATAAAATTGGCAAATCATGTTTGGATTTTATTGTTAGGACAGCATTAGGACCAGAATAATTAAAGCGGCAGGAATCGCATGAGAGCGTTGACGCAATAAAGGACTTTACGATGAGTTTGGAATTACTTTCATATTGTACTATAGCTTTGTTTAGTCATTGAAATAATTTTAAACAATTAGTTCATCCTGTTAAATTCTAAGGAGCAAAACCAGAATTTTAATTCGAATGATGCATTGGAAATCCATTCAAATTCCATTTTAAACAAGCTTACCTCTATTTTCTCGCCATTACCATTATATAATGTACAAACAATTTGATTGAAAATGAAAATCAACACGCGGCAGCCTTAATTAAAGCATTTTGGTAATACATTTCAATTACCAGCAGGACAATTTAACCATAAACATGTAATTGTTCAAATAAATTACGTTTTTGTAAAGTTATTCGAACGCAGGGTCTTTTTTTTTTTTTGAATAAATGCCAATCATGCATAATTGAAATCCCATTAAGGCTCGGCAGGATAATGAGGCATTCTGCACATAGGAACTCGGACCCGCTGACGTCAGCCGCCGTCGAGTGAGGTAAACAGTCTGACACTTTTCACTTTTCGTTCATATTTTTGGCTTTATTTTTCGGTAAACGCGATTAAGTTTTCATAAACAGAAAACTTGTTTTGTCCTTCGCCATCCATTCGGTTTGCCTCTAAAATTAGACACAAAGGTCGAATATATTGCCTGCAACCGGAGGACGAAACTTTCACATTCTGTGGGATCGAGGGGCAAGCGGGTAAGCGGGCTGGGTCTGGGCTGTCAGGGATTTTAAAATGTGCATATCTGAAGAGACAGAAAAGACGGAGACGAAGACAAATGTTGACATAGCCAGGTGGGTCAGATAGCCCAGAACTTGGCAAAACTTGTGACTCAGACACACAAATCCCACCGAAGGAATGCAGAAATATATATAACTATCATCCTTAGCCAAAAGTTCTTAGCCAGCTGCAAGCAAGTAGGTTCAGAGGTGGATTCAAGCCGCTAACCCAACTGTCTGCCAACAGTGGGATCAATATGAAATGTACAAATCGTAGGACACACACTTTCTATAATTCCAATTTGCATTTTATTCGAGCATTTTCCGTCGGGACTCACACGATGGCAACAGCTGCGAGTGCATAATTTGCAGGCTTAGTTTGTGAAAAGGTTTGCTCTTGCCAGCTTGTAATTTATGTACACCCAACCCCGGGCAAATCAGACCCAATGAGGTCACACATGGGCTCCCCCTCAGAGTTGGAGCCGGAGTCGGAGGCAGAGTCACGTGCCGACAGCCTACAAAAAGGGCAGGCATTTGTTTCGCTTTTCTGGGCAAAATCGATGGTCTGATATGGGTCTGAATGTGAAACAATGGAGGCAGCCACATGTGATATTTTGACAAACTGCATAAACAAGCCAAGGATTATACATGCACGGAGAGCATCACAATGAATTCAAATTAATTCCACGAAAGTGATTTTCAGTTCTTTGAATTTATCAATTGTTGAATATTTACATTGATTCACTGTGAGAAAATTAAAATTGTTTTAGAAAGTAAACATAATCGACTGGGCAGATAAGGAATATCAAAGATCTATAGGATATATAGGAAGAAGCTTTTTGTAACTATTTTCCACCCACTTAATGATAAAGTTTAAATTTAATTTTTTATAAGCATTTATTTAAAAAAAAGGCTCCGTTGTTTAAAAATAAATATTTTCTATTAAAAAAAGTTTACATTTCAACGCCTTACTTAATTTTCTTTAGCCTAAATTCTATTTATTTGACATCAACTTTCAATTTTCCCACTATTCCCCTTGTGGCTCTTATCTCTTTGATATGACTTTGTTTTGTCCAACTTTTTGATGGAACAATTCTTCGCCTGGTGGCCGAGTTATCCCCTGATATCCGCATCCGTGTCAGTCCCCAATCCCTAACTGAGAAAATTGTCAGTCCGCCAATGACGAGCTGCAGCCAAATGAAAAATGTCAACGAGATGAAGGCGAATGTGAACCGGCAGCGGCCGGCAGTAGGGGATTGCTGAGAGAACCTCGTCCAGTTTTAGTTCCAGTTCCTGTCCCGGTTTTAGTTCCAGATTCAGTCTCTGCCTTTGTTACAGTCCCAGTCCCAGACCTTTCATCACGTCAGGCCCAGCTGTCGTAGATTGTTGCGTTGTTTGCTTTGTGGCATTTACACGCAACAAAAAACTTGCTATATCATCAATTTTAATACTAAAACTTTAACTAAAAAGCATTTTTAATAAACTACAAGAAAATAAACAATAAGAATTTATAAACACAAAATGTAGAGTTTTGTTAGGAAACTATTCCATTTGATTTTAAAGTAAAGATGTTCCTTTTTTCTCTGAGTGCCTTCACTGAGATCCTCGCAGCTCCCAGCTACCGCCAGTTGGCCCTAGTTTAATCAGCATAAATGTTGCCCTCGCATGTGGCGCCGCCTGGGCCTACTCATTTTGCCGTTTTGCATACTGGAGCGGCTTTACGGACTTTAATGACTGCATAAACATCGACCCAGAAGTGGCGCACTTGCTCATCTGCCCGGCCCGCGAGAGGCGGCGTGTCCTCGCTTCCGTGCGTCCCGCAACATCCTGCACTTAATGAACTTGTTCATTTGTTGCACGTGAACGGAATAAAAGCCTTGAGTGTGTCGCACTATAAGGATGTCGGCAGTACGTATATTTCTATATTTCTCTTGTCATTCAATGCTACGTGACAAGGGGAGCTGCTGGCAGGACGATAATGACGGGAAGATGGCGATGTGCTCAGCATTGACACTGAAGGCTGCCGCTCCTCGGCCCGTTTTGTATTATCTAAATTTCATATTTATTTAGGTTGGTTTTATGCTGAATCCCCACTGAACCGTCGAGATGTTGCGACACTTGTGTCACCCGCCCAACATTGGGATATCCGAGAGCATTCGAAGGGGAGGCGGAAATTAATATAATCAAAGGACGATATGAATTTGAGCGCGAACGAAACAAATCAGCAGAATAATTCCCGGATGACTGTCAGGGGGAAAACTTGTCGTATTAATGCGATGGCCAACACATAAATACACACAACACGAACAATGGAAGAAACCAATTTAAGGACCATTTGAAATATTACGCATACCACACGTTGGCCCCTCCACAAAGCACACGCACACCGACAGGCCTGTCCCAGAAGTTCGGGATTAATTCGGGGCGGGCGAAGTGGGCTAGCGGTCAATTGCCATGTCCTCTGGTCCCATCCAGGACCTCCTTGGCCTCTTCCTCACCTCCTCCTGCCCGGGTATCCCCGCCACTCATCATAATGCGTTCGGGGAGCTTAGCCGTCATTTATGTCGGCGACATCTGCGTCTAGCTCACTCGTTAAATGCCTCAGGTCGCCTAATCTCCTGTTTGTATGCAGGCCGCAGGATCAACTTTGTTGGTGGGAAAAGTTTTCTTTGCCCTGGCATTTTCCCAGGAGTTTTCATCTTTAAGCACTCGTGGGTTTCGCCGTACTACGCCGATTGAATTTCCATACAAATTTAGGTTATTTCTGTATTAACAGTCGATTTCCAATTGGTAAGAGCGTCTAATCTGTCCACAAGATAGCTTCCTTTTCATTTGCGAGATACATTTCCGGTTTTACGTTTTAATTTCATGCATTTTACGTAACACCCACGTTAGGTGAAAAATCTGCTCTCCCAGCGCTGGCTGAGTATGTAAATTTATTCAGATATTTGTGCTGGCAAGAACCTTCTATGGCATAAGACCGAGAACGGTTCCGGGGGCAAGGCGGTCTCAAGGGTGCATTAAGCTAACAAGCGTACTAAATGTACTACAAAACGTGGCAACAACAAACCGCAGAGACAGTGACGTCGGCACTGAAGTGTTGCCAACACTCTAGCGTGTGCGCCTCGATGTGGGTGACGAGAGGGAAAGGGGGGGAAAAGTGTCGGAAAACTTATGCAATGAAAAGCGATGCAAGAAATAAAATGCTAGCTGCGGTGGCTCTTCGTGTAAACATGTGCTCATTAGTTCCTGGCAGCCCGCTGGAGATGCATTTGTTCAGGGCGGTCAGTGGGAATGCAATTAGAGAAGCTAGTTCAGTGAAAGGCCAAAGGTCAGGGCACACACACTTGCCGCATTAAATTGATATTAAATATTCGGATACATTCCCCGGGCAGGTCTTTAAATTTGCGGATGGAAAAAGCCTGGACCTGCCTTGCTGGTCGCCGGAAATGGAAAATGTTCTAGATGAACAGTCGCAGCGGTCGCCATCAGATGCAGCCGGTGAAGTGCGGAACTTCCGCTTTGGCCTCCCGTAACTTCGAAGGCTGCCCGACTGGAATCGAGAGGCGTCCTCCACAGCAATGTTGCCATGGCACCTCTGTGACTGGCAAATATTAAGGACGGCCCAAGGACCAACGCCCAACTGCCATTACCATTCTCATTTTGAGTTATGTGTGACTAAATTGACATTTCACCTTGATTAATGGGCTCGGAGATGGGGACACGGGATTCGGGCTTTGGTATTTGGGACCCGGGACTTGGGACAGCTCCATCATGGTGCCCGGTTCCAGATTCGGTTCGCTGGCCAGACTCAAGCCCTGAGCCACGAGCCCAGTTCGGAGACGAGGTCATTGTCTTTTGTGTGCGACTCAAATTTATTGTAGCGCATTAATTCCCTCGCGGCGGATAGGAATCTTTTTAAATGGAAAGCAATTACGGGCGGCGGATCGCCGCTTTTGTTGCGGCTCATCCTCGGCCCGGATAGGAGCCTACATATTTGATTCATTTCGAAATTGTTTGGCCGGCAGCAGCAGAGGCGGGGCAAAGGGTTAGCGAACGCTTGCCGGCTAACGGGGCGCATGAATATTTAATTGACGTTCAGCCCTCGGGCGGAAAAAGGTGCAGGCGCTGGCTTTTAAATAAATTCTGCGAAAATTCCTGGACAATTCCAGTGGCTGAAACGGAAATTATTTACTTACCTCTTTTTTCTTTGTGTAACTTTGCCGGACCATTGAACGCCCGCCTTTTACTTTAAAAGTTTATTTACTTGTCGTCTTGTTTTTGCAAGCCGTCGTTTATTAATTTATCATTATAATTTATACGAATTTCGCTTGTTTCATCTCTGTCAGCGGCCGAAAGTTTCTTTTGAAAATTTCCCCTATTCATGAAAGGCAAAACCGAAGTTTTAAATAACACAAAATCGAGGCACAAAACGGCGCCGAACTCAAAGAGGCATAAATTGGGCCAAAAGGGAAGACCGAAACGGCCTTCGTGTCCCTCATTTTGCCTACAACCGGGGGCCAGGCACTCGTGCGGCATCGAAATGCTTAGCCAAAAGTTTTCGGGCCCAAAGACAATTTCGGCCACCTTGCTCTCCGGCAACACATTCATCGACAAAAGGTAACGCCAGAAATGGGTCGCAACAAAGGCCTCCCCTTGCCTTTTATTGAGTGGGAATCCTTTGTGTGACAGTGTCCTGAGAAGGGCGATGGCCTTCTAAAATTTCCGGCCAGCGTTGCCATGGGTAGCCCCAGTCTGCCAGAAGGAAATCTTTCCTAGGCTGCGCAGTAAATGATTTGCGGACTGACACTCGGCAGTGGGGGCAGTAATGTGCCAATTATATGGCCATTTAGTGTAAGCGAAATATACTTGATTCGATTTACTTGTTTCTTGATCCGACCCTTCGCAGGCTTCCCATTGAGCTGTCGTAAATCAATCAAGGTGCTCTTTAGTACATATTATATATACTTTCAACTTTAATTTAATCAACGCCAAATACATTTATTAGCTCAGCTAAATGGATAGAAAATGGTCGAATGGACCTTTTTAAAATTATATAAAATGAAATTAAATAAAAACAAGCACTTTGGAGCCTTTGAGCTATGCAAGAAACAAGGTGAAAAGTCAACTAAAAATAACCTCATTTGCCAGTCTCTAACATGCAAATTGAAAAACTGTTTTCACAGCCAGCACAGGGATTTTCATTTTAATTTTAAGCTGCCATAAACAACAAGTAAAAATAGAAGATAAGCAAACCGAGCTTGGCCAAACTTTGCACACCTACACGCACACCGCACCGAACCGCACAAGTTTCGCAAAAACACCAGGTAAATGGGGCAAGTTATCATTAACACCTCGCTGATCCCGGCTTCTTCTCGTCCTCGGTATCCTGGGCCCTGGAGAAATTAAATGGGGACTACGACGGGGCTAGAAAGGTGTTGGCAGTCGCTGTGGGCGCGTGATTCCCAAATTGATGGGCGGCCCGGCACACGGCACTCTCAGGTTACGTGGCATCAGCATTTATGCGAGGATTTACGCTCGAAAATAAATCCTTCACGTGGTATTAAGGAGATGCGTACTCTCTGCGGCTTTGGGCTTCGGCTTCGGCTCCGTCTCCGGCTCCATTTTGCCCCCCTTTGGACCTGCTTGTCACCCAGTTTATGCACATTTTATGAATATTTCCGTTTTAAGTGGTTTATGTATTGTGCCCTAATGGTAAATGTGGGCCAAAGTTGTCCGAGTCATTGGCTCCGCAAACACCATCGTTTATTGAAAAAGTTCCGGGAAGGCTTTGGGTTTGGGTTAAAGAACATAAGTCACTATTATTTAGGGCACTTGGAAAAATAAAACTAAACTTTTTGCTATCTTGTTTTATATATTATTTCATCTAATCCCAGAAAAGTTTACTTTGCTTAAGCATAAAACAATGAACAAACTTTCTAATGAAACCATTATTAACAAATATGTGAATATTATAAGTAATATATAAAATATTAATTACATTTAAATACCAAATAAAAAACTACAAACTGAGAACTAGCTTTTACGTCACGCTTACAAAGTTACAGCATACAAAAAAATGTGTAAAAAAAGTAGTTTGTCGCTTACAAACTTTATTTTTAACATTTTTATGCCAAAAGTTCAGGGTTTAATTTCGATTTCTTTTTTTTCGTGAGTGCATGCTGGCAAAACTTTGCCCTCGTGCTGGGGGCGGCACAAAGTTTTTTACTTGTCTAGCTAATAATTTATTTGAGCACAGAGCACCATATAATTTTTAGTGTCTGCTGGCTGTGCAAGTTTTAGGAGGGCCAGAACAAGTTGCCATCATAAATGTTTAATTTATAATGTGCAATCTTGGCATGGCCAGTTGGCATGGCAGGAGTCAACCTTTTTCACCAAATTAATGCACATTTATTAGGCTGCCAGCCAGGCAGAACCGCCGGGGTCACACATTTGTGCAGAGTCCGCCGGATAATCGCTGGCCAGTCGGATCTGGTTTCGGTCTGGCCGGAAGCGTTTTTGGTTCTTATCAAGCTGCTGAAACTGGCACGGGAAACATCATTTTATCAAGCCCGGAACGAGGTCATGTGGGTTTTTCGTCGTTTCATCTCCGAGGCCGCAAAAAAAAACCTGGCGGCTGGAAAACATGTTGAGTTGCTTCCAGCAACGATTTTCCACATCCTTGTGCCTTTTTTCTTCTTCTCAGCCTGGGAACATAAAATGAGACTCATAAATTATGTTGCATAAATCACAACGCAGAGGCTCATTTTTCGGAATTCCTCTGAAATATGTTGTACACCAATAACATCCATACATGAGAAATATAAGAAACATGCAGGCGATATTAAAAAAATCACTGAAGCTTGTCCCAGAAAGCAATAACCAAATTAATAAACGGCTTGCCCAGGGAAATAAAATTCGAAATAACTTGTCCTTGGGTCAAACCGTTTATTACTTTATGTCCCTGTTCCAGAAAACCAAATCAATTTCTCTTGTTATTTACTTAATTTTGTAATAAACTGCATTTCCTTTGAAAATGCAACGAATTTTTTGTAAATCGCCCAAGGACAAAGGAATGAAAATGAATTCATTTTATATTAAATATTTCATAGAACTCAATCATATTTTATTCCACTGAATATTTATTAACAGACAAGAGAAGGAACGCAAAAAATGCGTTTTTATGTCAAATGAACAAATATAAAGCCATCAGATTTTTTATATTAAATATTCCACAGAATCCGGCAATAATCCGCTGAGTTTTTATTAACAAACTTTACTCCCTTTGCAGAGACAAAAAATGCAAAAGAATTAATAGGAACTGTATCATACTTTTCTGAGCGGTTGAGCCAATAAATTTTAATATAGTATCAGAATCCCTCTTCCTTTTCGTTTTTCGGTGGCGTATACGTAATGTGTGAGGTTCTCATCACTCCCTTTGCAAAGATAACAAATCCAAAGGAACTGTAGCATACTTTTCTGAGCGGATGTGCCAATATATTTAATATACCTAATATATACAATATAATATCAGAATCCTTAAGAGATCTCGGGTAGGTAACTCGCATTGAAATACCTATTCATCAGCATTACTCGTACATTGACACAATGGGTTATTTTTCGGTGGCGTATACGTAATGTGTGAGGCTGTCTTTAATGCTTACTGCGTTGGCTCTCAATGCCACTTACCGCATCGAAATGGCCTGATAAATATTCGCCGACGCCCCAGCGCTATTAATCACAATTATTGTCAGGCAGTCTGCCGAGGATCCCAGCCTCATACTCGTCCTGGGCTGGGAACCGGGTCACAGTTGTTATCCCTATACCAGGGACATGACAAATTGCGCCTTGGCCCAAAGTAGGTTACATAGCTTTCCTCCTATGGCTGCTCCTCCTATGGCTGCTCCTCCTTCTGGCTGTTCCTCCTCTGGATGCTCCTCCTCTGGCTGTTCCTCCTCTAGCTTATCCTCTTGCTCTTCTTTCCCCTTCTAAATGCCTCTAATTGCTGGCGGGTTCATTGTTTTTGCTTCTACCCCTAAAACGTATGCAAGGGTAAAATGTTCATTTCGCAACGAGTGGGTCACATGTAATTGCCGGCCTGGATGATACGGGGCTGCCTGGCTGAGTGCGTCGGAACAATCAATAATGCTAACTACCGAAGGCCAAATTACAAACTCTGCGATTTGTAATCCAAAGTGCTTCCCCCGTCAGCTATGTCAGGTACCCCAGGAAAAATCTCGGGGCTTTAGCTTGATGATTTATGTTTTATTTTCTTCATTAAAATGGAATCTAGGCAGTGCGGGCCAAGGCTTTATTTAGAAATTTTAAATTTAAATCAAGGGAAATAAGCAGGCATTACAGAAAATTAAATATGACAAAGGAATTCTACTATTTAACTTGAAAATTTAGTTTTTAAAGGACTTTAGTTGGTTCAATAAATTTTAGTTGTTTATTTAAAGGATTTCATATTATAAAATCATATTATTCCGTCACAGAGAAAGTATTCTTTGCGTAAGGACCAGCTACATTAGCAACAATGGGCATTAATACTTTGCGAGTATTTAAATATGGCGCTCGGCAAGGATTGGCGGAAAACAGCGGGTGACGGCCGATGTTATGGCACATTAATAACTAGGAGCGGAACGTTCTGGGCTGGGTCCAAGGCAAGGGAACCCCGAGACTCTTGTCGGGGGTGTGGCGGGCAAGCTATGCCATTAAAATGTCAAAATTTCAAGCTGCGCCACTTTGACACGCCAAATGAAACGTGGCACGCCCACGCAGACACCTAAGGGCCACGCCTCCCGTCCGCCTAACAAACACCGTCCCCATGCCAACCCCATGGAGATTCAGCAAGGGGTAGCCGAGGCTATTTAATACTAATTAGACCCAAAACTGGTAGCCAAACTGGGTAACAAGGCCATGTTGCCGGCTGCGGCAACTGTGTCTTCTTTCGCACTTCTGAGCTTGTGCTTTTCTTTTGCTTTGTTTGTCCAAGAACTTTGTTCTCCAAAGAATTAATGGAAAAGTCAGAGGCAAATGGCTTTAATGTTAGCCCTTGCCCCTGGTTGTGTTCCTGGTTCTGTTTCTGGACTCATGCCCATGTCTCTGGCCTCCCTGCAAATAGTTTGAATGCAATTGCCAGCAAAAGTTGGCGATGTGACATTTCAAAGGAACAACTTTATCGTCAGGCATCCCTTGGCACTTGAAATGCGAAAGTTGGATGGCGCGACATTGATGTTCCAATAAGATTGCTCTGGCCATGTTTTCGAACGCGTCGGTGAACCGATAAGATTGCTTTGATTTGCGTGCAACTTTCTTAAAGTAAATCTTTTCTGAAATAGCGCTCAATTAGTAGGGCTTAGGCACCGTCAGCACTTTCCGGCTCGAGTACACTAAATTCTAATGACGGCTCCTCTCCTCCTCCTTCCCCACTAAGTGATTTGGCGTGCAAAAAATGGGGCGAGTCGAAGGAGAAGTATACGAAATGGTTCAGAAGTAATGCAAAGAAATTGATATGAATGGACCGAAACTTTTCTGCAAGCTGTACACAGCAAGCAAAAAAAAAGAGAAGAAATAAAGAAATAAATAAAGGGCAGGGAAACTCTTTTTGTGCGCCAGGTGGAGAATTCCGAAGGATTCCAGACCCGGACCCTCGAAAGTGCGCAAATTAATGATTATTTGGGGCCGCTTTTCGTTTCGGGGCAAAAAATACGAAAAAAAATAAGAGAAATCTCGGTATAATGCAATCAAAGTTGGGTTAATGCCTGGGGGATTGAAGCTGATAACACAGAAAATTAGCAATTTGCCTTAATGTGTCTGTGATTGACCCCAGAGGAAAGTGAAATGAGTTGCGGCCCAGGAGAGAGAATCGCAGGTCCCCCATGTGTCATGTGCAAAAAGTACACAGAATTCGGCAGTCCCCCTTTTGTGTTTTTTCCTCATTATTGTATTGATTCTTCTCGCCCGGCGTATTAAAAATATAAATCAAACATCCAAGCGTACACAAATATATATTTATTCGCATGGCTTTTAATGAGATCCGCGGCAGGGCTTCTGCTTTCCATTCCGCTCAAGATTTGCGATATCCATTCAAGCGGAAAATGTCTGTGCTCACTTAATTTAACAAGTGCGGAAACGCGTAGTAAACAGGAAAACTCAGACACTCGCACATACAAACGCTGCTGCCGGCTCGTGGAACGGAAGTGCCATGAAGGAAATGAGTGAGCTGTGGCAGATATCCGAAGCTGGAGACACTCTTGTCGAATCGGGAAATTCCTTTTTTTAAATAAAGAACCTAAGTAATTTTAATACAATTTTAATTATGCAGACCCAAAGCATATACATGCCATGAAATATGTTTTAAAAAATATCAAATATAAGCTATATATCTTATTTAGTTTAGCTGCTTATAAAATGTATAAATTTATGAACTAAACTTTGCATTCTTAACGAATCTAAAGATATATAACAAACCTGCCAAAGAATTTACTTAAAATACTCAATTATTTAATGCACATTGTTATATTTTATATATATTTTATCTCAAATTAAAAGGTAGATTGTGTAACGAATTTAATGCAACCTTTAACAAACCCAAGAAGCCTCAAGCAGGGAAACTGAACAACGAGCTGAAATTAAAGTTCGAAATGATTTCTGGCCAACGCTTCAAGTGCTGAAAGTACTTGAAATGCTTGCTGTTTTTTAACGATTGCTGCATCCTCCTTCACATCCTGAATTCACCGAGTTCTGCGGACCGAGAATTGCGGTTGCTGTACTCGAAAATGTCTTGTAATTCCAGCAGCTGCGAGTGAGGGGAGTGTATCTGTGGGGATTTTCGACTGGCTGTGTATACGTTTAATTATTGTAATGCTCACTCTGGCGGATTAAGCCGCTCCGTCATACATATCCACTTGGTTTTGAGTGATGGCCTTGTTTTCAATCAATTATGTGCCAAAACAACTTATTATGATTATGCTGGCGAGCCTTCCGGTTGGCGGCATTTCCCCAGAAGAACAACAAAATCAATGCGAGGTGGTTGCCATCGAATTTCCTGGAAACCAAAAAGATATTGTATGGGGCTCCTTCGGTATTGGGGTGTCATAATAAGTCTTAGGGTGGCTCAAACGAAAGCTCGCAACCTGCCACTGACACAATTCCGCAAATGCAGAGCCCTGAAAGTCAAGGAAGTTGTCTCCACATGAATAAATTATGCCAAGGAGAACAGCCAAGTACAAATACAAGTCTCAGGGAACAGAAACAGATACCAAGGCAGTCAGTTCCAGCAAAGCGGTAAAGTAAATACTGCGGAGAACCGCCAGGAAAACCATGGCTTAGGTGCTGCATTAAATTGATTTCGGATCACTTTAAGTTGTGGCAGGGCAGCATCCCCAGAACAATACTCAGATATTAATTGCTGTGGGAATTGAAGCGTATGAAACAAAATATAATAAAAATCATACCTGTATTTGTTTTGTCTGCCTCCTCCACGTGTGTCGCCTTGGGGGCGCAAACAAAATCAAACTTTTCGAGTCACTCGAGTCAAAAGAAAACCAATTTCTGGCATGTTCAAAAACTACTTGAGTACACAAACCTTGGAGCATCGATGGCCCCGGACCCAGACTCGGACTCGGATGCGGACGCGGACTTGAGATTGGGATTGGGTTCGGATTCCGGGGCTCGGGTTTCACAACGTCTCGGTATTGGCATCGCCTTGTTCTGGCCGGGCCCTCCATTGTCACATTTCTATTATGTGTTTGGGCCCGGCTGCCAGCGGCCTTTGTTGCCTGGTAAATATCCATTTATTTGCCGGCCTGTGTGTGTGAACATTTCAATTTCCTAAAGGACCTGCTGGCCATGGCCGTCCCAGAGTTAGAGCCACATCAAAATAGCCGCCGGCTAGCTTTAAGCATTCCATTAAGGACGAAGACAAGGCAAAATGTACTAGACCATGTATGTTTCTTTTTTCCCTGGCTTCCTCCTGACCTGGCTCAGTGCCAGGCTGTAGACAAAGGCCAAGGCGATGCAAAACCGCAAAAGGAATGTTGGCCGCAAAATTAAAAAATATGTGGCTAAAGGGTTGGCCACAAATGATTCCCTTCCCTCCCAACTTCTTGTTAATCCCACCCCGGCATTATTTTTAATATTTCCTATTAATGTCTACTTGCAGTGCGATGTTTTCGACGAGATTGATCTATCGGACCTCTGCTATTTCGAGTGCGGCATCAAGAACGTAAACCATAGTTTCCAGGTGAGTTGGAGCGGGAAATGAAATCCGTCCCAGGCATAATTGAACAATGCAAAGCCATAAAAATTTAATGTGAAAAGTTTGCCCTCGCTCACTTTGCCGGGCTAAATATTTTATTTACCGCCGGGAATGTTCTCCGCCATCGCCCTAATTAGTTTGCCCGTCTGGCTGGCTTGCTGGCTGTGCGCTGCACCCATCTGCTTGGGCCGAGTTATTACCTATTAATTTGGCAAACTTCTAATAACAATTTGAAGACATCTGCCTGGCCCTCTCTGCCAAATACATGTATATTTGAAGGACGTGTGATGAGACGGCGGCGGCTGTGAAGAGTAAATAAAACTCGAGTCGGCTTTGATATCCTGAAGACAGATAAATAAGCCACCAAAGCAGGAACTTCCTGTTTGTCATTGTCTGGCGTATATACAACATACATATACACAAGGGGTCTCGTTTCCATTTTCCTTTATTTTCATATAAGCCAGAGGAAAAGGGGCAACCAGAAGGCAAAAGCCAAACGGAAAACAAAAGAAATCGAAGCAAAATGTTTACTTCCAACGCGGGCCGCATGCCAAATTAGCATAAGTAGGCAAACTCCTGCCAGTTTGGCTGCCAACATTTTCCGTTTTTCCGTTTTCTCCTTTATCCACGAATGCGCAACATTCGATGCGGGAAATTAGAGCATTTATATGAGATCTCTCGCAGACGGATTGCTTAGGCCCTGAGCTTGTTGCTCAGTCGCGTGAGCTGCCGCCTGGCCAACAATAAAAATCCTTATATATGATACATACAGATATCCTACAATATATATCTTTATAATATAAATAATAAATTTTACGGGAGCCCGAGCACGGGAAATTGCCAAAGGGCTTTCTCCCTGCCCTCTATCTCTCCCGCCCAGACTTTTCCTCTTCAGTTTTTTCCAAAAATGTTATTAGCGAAGGCAGTGCCCATCATCGTTTTTATTGTCTTTTATCAGTTGAGTTTCCACGGCTCTTGGCGTGATTCCAAAGTGCCCTCAAGCCCATACATATATGTATAAAAAAGGTGATGCCTGAGCGAGCGAAGGGAGGAAGGAGCCATTCTGCCATTTTGGGGGATGAAAGTGGCGAAAGTCTTAAAGCTACTGGCAGCCGCAAAGCTTCGCTTAGAATTTCCCTAAATAAACTGCGGCTCAGCGCAATGTCAGCAGAACTAAAACGATAAGTGATTTTCCCCCCACGCTTTATTTGACAAAATATAAATTCAATTTGATGTGAACAAGGACCGCCCACATAGCGAAAGTCCTGTCAATGGCAAGGCACTGCAAGTCCTCGCCGAGCCCGTCAACAATGTCAGCGACACTATAAACCGCACACAAAAGTACTCGTTGCAGTTGTCAGTGTCACGAAAACATAACAGCAAATAAACCAATGAGTGGAATATTCAATAAAAAAGTACGAACACGAAAACGAGTTCGTTGCAGAAACCAATTTCCCGTGAAAAGACCATAAAAGTTTTCAATCCATCTTGATGCACTTAAGTGCAAAGAGATCAGGTTAGGCGCGGCCAGACAGGGCGAAATGTGTACACAGTTGGGGCAGGAAAACTGGCACATGCAACTCTTGGGACACTGGGTAATACCTTTTTAAATAATGCAGAACAAGTAGAGAAATTTAATTTATTTTTTAACATCCTGTTGCTGTAATTATAATACTTTCAAGTTACAGCTCCAGTCTAATATTCAAACCTAAATTCAATAACAAATTAACAAGAGGATTAATGTAGTTAAATTACTCAATACCTATTTATGTTTTGTGTGAGATTAAGAACCTTTTAAGTTCTAAATTTTCACCTTGATAAGCTGCTATAAGGACCATAGCTGTTTCTGCCCTACTCCTTGCAAAGTGTCAGCCCTTTAAATTGGTGTTTGGCATTTAGGACATGTAAGCGACAACTTACTTGCTGCCACGTGCCTCGAAACTTTTCCACTTTTCAGATACAAATAAACAATGACAGAAAGGGTTTAGCAGGGCTTTTGTGCAGCGGTAAGCGGTAAGCGCATTGTTGGCCAATTCCCGAGGCACAGCGTTTTGAGGCTTAAACCGATTGTGAATGTAAGTACTCGTGTTGTTTACAACTTGCATTGGCAGGGCTTAAGCCTCTGCAAAACAACGTGAGCCTGCAACGGGGCGTATGAGTGATGTGGGATGTGGAAGCCTCATAAAGCCCCAACCAGCTGATGTTCCATATACTTTATATAACCGAAAAACTTAGTCCCAGGCGGCATTGTGAATAACTTTTGCTCTTTCAATCATCAATCTTGGATATCTTATTTAGGCAAAATGAAATGGGCTCAGCTGGCGCCATTGTTCGCTGGCTCAGCTATTGTGTGACTCTTTCAAAGAGAAACCTATTACCATGGCATTATCCAATCACAGATTTCAATTATAAACTTTATGAATTGCATAAGCGCTTGAGGGGCAGCCGAGCACTTGTGGGGACCTAATTATCGCCAACATCCACTTGCACTGCCCAGGAGGTCCTCGAACTATTCGAATGTCGACGACAAAGGGCAATCAGACGTGACAGCAATAATTTGCATACTTCGCTCAGCGAGCAATTTTCAAGTGCCCCCTCCCCCAGAAGAAAACCCAACCAAACCCGGGAAAACTTTGCGGGAATTTGTAATAGCAATCAAGTTGATTGATTGCCTTCGCCACACACATCGTTCGCAAAAGGAAAAAGAAGCTGCGGCATCAATTATGCAAGCTGAAGCTCGACTTTGCTTAATTTTGCACCCTGCCCCAGCACCACGCGGCGTATACGTAATGCGCAATACATGCGAACCTCAGCCCCCCTCTGCTTGTCCTGTCCTCCTCTGGAAAATGAACT
This sequence comes from Drosophila mayri, assembly GCA_008042485.1. Classification (NCBI taxonomy): domain Eukaryota; kingdom Metazoa; phylum Arthropoda; class Insecta; order Diptera; family Drosophilidae; genus Drosophila; species Drosophila mayri. Next base: position 456,390 of record VNJN01006954.1, on the reverse strand, counting down.
GCCAGTCATCGGGTCTTCTCAGACTCTTGGAGTTGAGTTTGAAAAATACGCAATAGCCCCTGCTTATCCCAGAACTTATTTGATATCGAAGAACAACAAGAGCAGTCAGCAAAGTTATTCCCCAGCATCAAATATTTTCATAATTGAGTATGCCCCCGCATTGGCCCGTTTTGTTGTTCTTTGGAAAACGACGAAACGAAGTCAGAGGACTCAACAATTGTCTAATTGTTTGATTAAATTTAGCTCTGATTGGGTCCTGACTTTAAAGCCATAAGGTCAAAAGTTAAGCTATTGTCAACTTGGCAAACGTAATGCGAGGATTCCAAAGAAAATTAGACGAGTCAGCTGAAATTTATTTGACATTCTCTGCGGTTAATTAGGGCTTGACTTTTAGAGCTGTCTTCCCCTTTTCAAGCAGAGTTACTGCTGCGGCGACAATTCCTGGAATGCCTCTAATTAATACATTGTATGCAGATGTATGTATATTCGTTGGATGCCTCAATTCATATCGATGCTTCGAAGTGTAAATTCATATTTCATATTCAAGTTTACTTGGCACGCAGAGAGAAATTCCGAAATTCCTGTGTCGTTTATTATTCATGTTAAGGCATACATTACAAAGTTAATACATGCTGGTTTCCAAGAAACGCGTTCAAAAGAAACATAAATGAAAGCACACAAAGCACTGGATTATTAGTTTTCCTTTTCTCGACCACCACCCGGGGCGGTCGGGACAGTTGGAAAATAAAAATGTTTAAAAACAATCAGGACAAGTGTGGCGTCGGGCGCACCGGGCAGGCTCCAAAATTTACTTTGTGTCGGGCGTTAGTCCTGTTCCAGGTAATTGCAACACAGACCCCTCAGAGGCAAGCCAAGGTCTGAGGCCAAGAGGCTATCCTGGCACACGTCCTTGAACTTTGAAATTTCCCCGAGCGCGGAAACTCGTAACATTTTAAGCCATATAAACGTTAATGACAGACCACCGACAGAATAAAAAACATAAAGATCCCAGACAAGGAAGCCAAATGTGATGGCAGTCCAACTTCGTTGCCAGTTTTATTTGTTCCTGTTGGTATCTTGGCTTATTCCCGGAAAAACAGAAACAAATGTAAGATCTCTAAAGCCGAGGAAATACAAAGTTTTCCTTAAGCATACAGCACAAACGAGATTTCCTTGCTTTGCCTTCTATTTTCTGAATTAAAAGTAATTACTATTCACTTGCTAATGCAAATGAGAGCCTGAAAAAGTGAAGTCAATTAACAAAAGAATAATTCTTTGCATTCCCACTTTATTTAATGACTACTTCCCAGCCTAAGGAGTCCTTTAAAGGGAATCCTATTTGAAATGCAAACCATTTTGGCATTGAAACATTTTAGTGAAATTAAATTTGAAAAACATCGTAGCGCAAGTAAAAGTTTTAACTATACGATTTGGTCAAATGGCCGAGGGGCGGCCATTAATATTTCAAAAGTAATTTTCAAAGTTATCGCTCACAGAGACGAGCCGCTCTTGTTCCTGTTTCTGTTCAGGAATAATAAGTGCAGGACTGGGAATATACGCACATTTGTATATAATGTAAACACTGAGTGTGGGCCTGGCCAAGACAGCCAAACGGTTTTGATGTGCTCGCTGGGGGACAACGCGTCGTATGCGTAATTTGGCTGTTGCTTCTGCTTCAGCCACAGCTCATGCTTCAGCTTCTGGTGGCGCTGCCGTGGCTCCCTGTCATGAATATTCGGTCGCATGAGGCGTGGTGTTTCGCGTAATGAATTCTGTCATATGTAGACTTAAGTGGAAAAGACACAGTGGAAAATATTCCAGAATAAATCGCTATAAATTATTTCAAAATCTGTGTTTATTAGTGTTATTTATTTATCTTCTAAATACTTAAAAAATTAAGCTCTTTCTGGATTGTAATCTAATTTGAAATCTCAAAATTTGATATTTTACAATGAGTTTTTCAACAAATGTTTATTAATAAAATATAAGCAAGAAAAATCAAATATTCTTGGCTTAAACTTTAACCTTTTAATATATTTTCAAATGTATTTAAATCACTTTTCTTTATCCAATTACTCCAGACACTGTCACTATATCTTGGCGGTTTGGTTTTTGTTTATTTTTGTGATTGGAGTGCGTGACCTGGAGTATTTTGCGATGAGTCTGAGACTAAGACTGAGCCTGAGTCTGCGGCTGCGTGCTCTGTCTGCAGCTGAGGGCGATATATGGCGCACAGCCAGTGAATTTAATGCGATTACTTAGGTGACACCCCGGCTAAGGACTTAATGGATAAAATTGCCAATTGCTGAGCTTCAAAATGCTTGAAATGAAACAATTAAATTAAAGCAATTTGCCCGTGATGAGTGCATGTTAGACGCATCAAATTCACTTCAATTTAATATTTATTGCGAAAAGAGTGCAATCGATAGGCATCATTACTTTCAGTCTTCAGCTTCGATGGAAACAAAGACCCATTAATTTACATATCAGAAGTCGTAAACCATTTTATTGATTTTTATGAAATATTGAATAAATTCCGCTCTGCCCTGCTGGAATATTTTTCCATCAGCAGGAGGATGGGGGGCACGGAGACGGTGTCCTGTGTGTTGACGCCAATCCTCGCATATTTCCAGATCCCCACCGAGAGGGACACTCAGCGACATCTGTCTGTGCCATTTTATACCGCTGTGTGTCCCGCTTTTATGGCCCTCTTTTTTCGCAAATGAAAACCCACAGCGCTGGAGGAGCGAAAAAATGCAATCCCACACCGCGAAAGGGTCAACAAAGAACTAGTCGTGGCCGAAGAGGAATTTATTACTTCGCAGATTGCCTTTGCCCGCTGATTGGTGGATGTTTCGAGGTGTCAGAATGCTCTGTGTGTGTCTCATAAAAAACGAGAACAGCCAATGAAATATGAAATGGTGATTAACAACGAAGGCGATGGCTCTAACGCGCTTGTAAGCGATGAAGTAAACCAGTTTAAGCTCTACAAAGCCCATTAAACTGGCCCGGAGTGGGTTTTTCATTTTAATCGAAGTACATTTTTCTATAATTTCCTAATGGACTCTATAAAAAACTTTCCCCGCAATGCGATATTACGGACATTGTGGCTGAAAGTGCACAAACAAATCGAGTTATCTGGGTTTACAATGGCCTAGTGCAGCGCGCACAAAAAACGCAGTTCAGGCTTCCCGAAAAAACCGGATGAATTTACCTTTTTCCGGCGGGCGACTGATGCCAACGGATGGCGGCTGTCAGGCACACAAGTCGGATTTGCGCTTAAAAGCAAATCCATGTTGCAAACGTCAAAGTTGGGTGGGTTTGAGGGAAAATCCCGCCCAGTCCCTGCCCACCAACGTATGCGCAGGGGCACGTGCATTGGGAATCAGTTAACCAGCGCACATTAGACTAATTGAAAAAGCCGGAGAAGCCCGACGGAGATAGGGAGTGCCAGCCAGATGGATGCCGATGACGGTGGCGAAGACGATAATCACGTTGCGGTTGCGGTTGCAGATTAATTGCAACTTTGGATACGCACACAACCGATACCAATTCCTTTGATTGAAAATTCTGGCTGGTTAATGCGTTTGGAATGCAATTAGTAGTCCTTACGGGAGACTAATCGATGGGAATGTGAGACGAGAGACGGGAATGTGAGTGGGCATTTCAGTATCATGACCAAGTGCTGTCGCCACTGTGGGCCAAGTTCACTTGGCTGTCACAACAGGCCGCACATTGTGCGGTTTATGACACGAAAGTGGCCAATTATACTTCAACCTTCAACCTGCGACCCACAGCACCCAACTGTCGTGTCAGCTCATGACATTGGCATGTCAACTGGACATTGTCAGAGTCCTACTCCTCCCATCGAGTCAACTGCACTTGCATAACTCGCCCGAGGAAGATTCTTTGTCCTGGACTGCCTGATTTATGGGAGGTCATCTGGCACCCTTTTCATAGGAGAAAGTTAATTAGAAAATCTCATTAAGCCTGTCCGGGCATTGAAATTGATTGTGGAGGAGCAAACAAAGTCATAACTTAGCCGTGTCTAGACTCTATGTCCTGTCAGATAACCTGTTACATCAATTACAACTTACAACTACCAACGGATAATAAAAATTCAGAAAAGAAAGGCAGGTAAAAAACTGAGAAAAATACTTGGAAGGACATGTGCGTCATAAATTAGGAGGGAATTAATACGGGCAGCGGTGGAGCATCGCCATCATAATCCGCTAAGGTAGCCCAGAAGGTCGGGTATATTAGATGTGTGTGTGCGCCTGGTGGGTGGGTTATGGCCACTTGAATGGGCTTATAGGGTGGTTTGTCCTACTTACTTCGGCTTGGGCTTGGGTCATGACCATAAGGGCCCGAATGGCCCCGCTGTCTGCGCATTATCGTTAACATGAACAGCATTAGCATATTAATGAGGCCGCCTTAAATACATAATAAACCCTCATTTGATTACACAACTAATAAACAGGTCGCGTTTTCCCGCTGAGTGTGTGTTCTGCCATTGTTTTCCAGTTGCGGGTTAAGTGCAAATTAGTTCGGCGAAAAATTAGGCATTCAAGGATTCGAGGGAAAATCTTCCTTAGAATCAATAGGCATATTTTTAACCAGCCATTTCCTGGCTGAAAATCCTCTTAAGGCTATTCCTAACATTTAAAATTGCGTATATCCTCAGATAATCACACCCACTCGATCCCTGGTGCTCTGCGCCGAGTCCCGCCGCGAAATGGAGGACTGGCTGGGCAGCCTGAAGACGGCCACGGCGCCGCAGCGGCCGCGGGGAGACAGTTTTCTGATCGAGCAGCACGACATCCTGTCGAATCACCACCACTGGTATGCCACCTCGCACGCCCGCCCCACCTACTGCAACGTGTGCCGCGATGCCCTCTCCGGCGTCACCTCGCACGGACTCAGCTGCGAGGTGTGCAAGTGCAAGGTGCACAAGAGGTGCGCGGCCAAGTCCATTGCCAACTGCAAGTGGACAACGCTGGCCAGCGTGGGCAAGGATATCATCGAGCAGGCGGATGGCATCATTATGCCGCATCAGTGGATGGAGGGCAACCTGCCGGTGTCCTCGGTGTGCGCCGTCTGCAAGAAGACCTGCGGATCGGTGCTGCGGCTCCAGGACTGGCGGTGCCTCTGGTGTCGAGCCACCGTTCACGTGGCCTGCCGCCCGCAAATGGCGGTGGCCTGCCCCATCGGACCCGCCAAGCTATCCGTGGTCCCGCCAACGAGCGTCCACTCCATTAGCACGGACGATGCCTGGGACGTGGCCAGTCCAAAGGGCAACTTCTCGCCCCTTTTGGTGTTCGTGAACTCCAAGTCGGGCGACAACCAAGGCGTCAAGTTTCTGAGGCGCTTCAAGCAGCTGCTGAATCCGGCCCAGGTATTTGATCTCATCTCCACGGGTCCGAGCCTGGGACTGCGGCTCTTCCGGCACTTTGAAATGTTCCGCATCCTCGTCTGCTCCGGCGACGGATCCGTGGGCTGGGTGCTCAGCGAAATCGACCGCTTCAACATGCATGTGAGTTCAGGGAAATAGTTTGCAGAAATAAGTTCGGATTTTCTAAATTTTTGCAATCTTTTAGAAACAATGCCAGGTGGCCGTGATGCCACTGGGAACTGGCAATGACTTGGCCAGGGTTTTGGGCTGGGGCTCCAGCTGTGACGATGACACCCACCTTCCGCAGATCCTGGAACGGTACGAGTCAGCCAGCACTAAAATGCTAGATCGCTGGAGCATTATGGTCTTTGAAAAGGCCATCGCCGTGCCCAAGACGCCCAAGATGTCGATTACTACAGAGCAGGAAGCACTGCTCACCGGCATGGTGACATCGGCTAACCATCACCTGCGCTTCATAGTGGAGACCAACGATACTCAGACCCTAATTAGCTCCACGCGGAATCTTTGCGACACTGTCGACGACCTGGTGGCTCGCATTTCGGAGCACCACAAGGAAGATGAGCAGTTGGCGGTCAAGTGTGACATTCTGAAGCAAAAGCTGAACATGCTGTTGGATGCTTTGCAGGAGGAGGAGATGGGCGCTCACAGTGGCGACGACTTGATAGCCACTATCAGGAGTCTCATTGCAAGGAGCATTCCTTTGACACCAGGAACCAGTGCCTCCCTGCTGTAAGTATTTTTCTTTTTAGGAATCTTTAAAATTATTATAATTGTTTCTAATTAATTACAATTACAATATTATCTCTTCTAACTGATCGTCTCTTTTGACCAGCAATCCAAACATATCAATTGAGAAAAATGAAAAGGACCAGATTAACTCTAAGGAGCGCCGTAACAGCCGATCCCTTCGCTCCAGCGAGAAGGAGGCGCTCCAGTGCCGTGCCAACAGCGTCAAGCGAGCCATCTACAATGTGGTGGAGCACTCAGAGCCAGGACGACCAAAGCGCTACCAACGCAAGCTCTCAATAACGCCCTTCGAGGCGTTGAAGCTGCCCACCACCAATTCCGGCGAGTCGACTCCTTGCAGTTCCCCCTTGCCCATTATTCCGCCGATAAACATCATCTCCCCGACGATGGAGACCTCACGGCTCACCTGCATTTCCCCGCTGCCCGATACGCGTCGCGATTCCGTGGACGAGAGCTTCTTTAACAGCATCAGTCTGCCGGCTCCGCGGCAATTTGCGGACAGTCGCAGGAGCTCCGGAGTGGAGGTGATCCAGGAGATCGAGGAAGGTGCAAACGGGGAGACAATCTACCGCAGGAGTCGCATGTCCCTGAGCGGGGGCGCTAACATCGATGACGCTGGCAATCGGCTGTCACCTAGCAGCGATGGCGGCGAGAACACGCCCACCGACCGCAAGGTGGACTTCCTGCGGGTGCCAATCCTCACCGGCGAGCCGATTGTGGATCCTCTGTCCGACTACAGACCCATCGAGGTGTTTGAACGCACCTACTACATGACACGAGAGATGGACAAGGACAAGGATAAAGATAAGGACACGGACAAGGATAAGGACCTGGACAAGGAGAAGGATGTGGAGAAGGAGGACAGTATGCCCACCGAGAAGCAGGCCCTGGTACATACTTGTAACCTGCAGGTACCCGGCATAGTCGTTACCCCCAACTCCCAAAATGTTTACACAAGCGCCAGTCTAACAATCATTGATACCGATGCACAGACCACCACCGTACGTGTCACATCCTCGGAGGAGTGTTCTCCAATAGGTTCTAATGACAAACTTTGAAACATATTTGCATCTTTTCTAGGAGCAGTCCTCCTCCGACGATTTGGGGGGCGAGGCCAGCGACGTTCTGTCGGCCATCAGCAACGAGGAGTGCAGCGTGGCCTCCGAAATATTCGATAAACAGGATGCCGGCCAGACTTTGGGAGATATTATTCAGGTTAGCATTTAGGCATTTAAGAAGATATCCATTTTTCCTCTCTAGATTGCACTTTATTCCTTAAACCAATCATTTTCGTTGCAGAATCTGGATGCTAGCAATTTCACGCACATCGATTCACCGGAAACCAGCGACGAGACGGAGGCAATGCCCGGCGAGAGCATTATGGACGATATTAGTTCGGTTCTGGGTCACGACATAACCTACGCCCTGCAGGACAGCACCCTGACCGATGACACCACCACGCTCTGCTCGGAGCACATGGGTCCCGCCAAGCCGCCGCGCAAGAAGTCCCTGAACGCCCTGGGCCACTCGCATTCGGGTGTGCATCCACGCAGGCGCAACTCCTCGCCGCCGAGGATGCCCCGATTGGCGCGCATGGACAGCGACGATAATCCGCAGCAGTTTGGATTTGAGAATATCGTCTTTGAGATCGACAACCGGTGCGACGACCAGAAAATGCGGGAGCCACCGCGCTACTGCAGCCTGGCGCAGTTCGTGGAAGGTAACGATATAGCGCGTCAGAGCTTTAAGGTATGTATCCCAGCCGATTTGATCGGGCTAAGTCAGCCGTGTACCGCCTAGTTTGTATATAAGTATCGAGTGTATCTAGCGCTGTTCTGTATGGTTGTCCAGAGTGCTAAGAAATGGCCACTTATAGTGAACTCTTTGTTGCTCTCCATTTGCTTCTTTCTTTCAACTTTTCTTTGTCGACCACCGATAACCAATAATAAAAAAAACTCAAACTTAACCCGTCCAACTTCTAACTAACCACCATCTGAAATCTAAATGAAAACTAACAAACAATCCTGCAAATGTACAAATTCCATCGACTACTAACCACAATCCTGCTCCCGATGCAGCGTCCCAAAAAGCGCATCTCTTTGAAAAAACTAAAAACCACTTCAACCAATGAAATCGTATCTCAACAGCAGCTAATGCTAGATCAACATCGAAGCAGCGACAACGATAACGGAACCGGAAATGGGATATGTACCGATCCTAATAACTATAGCGATGACCCCCTGCAAACGCCGACGAATAACCCGGCCAATTTACTGACCACCACCACCAGCGAGGACGAGCTGTCCACGCAGACGGCCATAAAAATAGAAATTCAAGACGTTGATGCCACTGTGCGCAACGCGACTAGCCACGGCAATAGCAACTCCATTTTGACCACGTCGACATCGCCCACCAAGAAATCGGGCCATGGACAAGATGTAAAGCGCATTACTTTTGATGAGTCGTGTAAGAAAGAATCCTTTGATGATGTAAATCCCAACTATCCACAGATAAGTGTTGTTGTGAGGCCGCCGACGCCGTTGCGCGGCGACTCCGTCAAGCCCTTGGGTGCGGGTGCCGGGGCGCTGCTGCCGGGCGGAGCCATGTCCGGCGGCACCATGTCCATGTCAGTGTCCATGGCCTGCTCCAGTTTGCTGGGAGTGCGGGCAATGAACGCCTCCGAAATCAGGCGCCACTCGAGCCACGCTCCCGGGTTAGCTGTCCGCGAGTTCGACAAGGACAAGGATCGCCGGCACTCGGGCTTCAATCCCAACCAGCTAACGCTGGACCCGGAGCACGCGCGTTTCCTCAGCAGCTCGCCGGCAGCCAGTCGCCGGATCAGCTGCGGCAGCCTCTTCAAGGTGAGTCCTCCATGTGCAACACATGTCCTCCTTCTGTCCGCCTTTCTACGACTCGAACCACACAAGGCACACATATTAAGTAAAGTGACACAACTCGAAATATTTTAATTTGTTTGCACACCAAAGAATTTAGGAAACGTTTTTAGGAAAATAATTATAATAATACAAAAATATCACAAAGAATATTGCTTTGAGTGATGGAAAAATGTACTGGATTATAATCATGATTTACCATTTTTTTTTTCTAACAATAAAGACTCATAAGCTAGACCTAGAAAACATAGCTCAGTCTTTTCTTTTAGTCCTCAGAAACCACTTAATATATAAAATGCAATGTAATATCTTTTTATTAGAAGCGAAATTCACAGCAGTCTGTATCCTAGATTTTATCAGAAAAAATAATATAATCATGTGTGATTTTCACTCTATGCTAGAATAATATCAAATCCTTTTTACAGTATAAAAAGGATAGTTTATTTTACTCATCTCCTTTCTCCAACCTCGAAGTAATGCAAAATTAGCAACACTTTTTGACAAGTCACTCAATAAAATAAGCCAACAATATCGAGTTGTGCCACTTTAGTTAAGCGCGTGCAACATTTTCGATTCACATTGGCACCGCATCGTCGACAGCGAAGTACTTGAGTTTTGATTGTGTCAGGCGAGCAATTGGTGTCAAGTGCAAATGCAGGTGCAAGCGCAGGTGCTGAATGCACTTCTCATACAGCCACACACTAACAACAGCGACTGTAGGTAATGGTTCGTACAAGTAATGCCCAGTCAACCACCAACCAGCAGGGAGATCTGTGAAAAAAAAACCAATCTGGATTAATTTCCAGGTATTCACCCGTTTTTAGTTTGCAGTTCACACAAAATTTGTTTTCGTAGCGAAGCATTTTGTACATGCCACAAAAAGCTCTGGAAAAAGTTATGAAAATTGTTGCAAAATTCGTTTATTTTTAAACTAATTAAAATTATACAAAAACAGAGCTCAGATATGAATATAATTTTTAATTAAATAGTTAATTTAAAGTTTCCTTGCAGCAAGAAAGTACTCAAAGGCCGTACAAAATGCTTCAACAGTTTTTAACTATATTTATTTGCTACCTTTTGCCTATTAACCTGAGTTGATTTATGAGTTATAACAATAAATTTAAACAATACAATAAAAAAACGAATAGAACCTTGTATATGATTTACAAAAAGCACAAAAACAATTGGTATGTATTTCAAAATTAAGCCAAATATATTACTTTGAACCGACACTCATGCTCCTTTCCATGAACATAACACGACACAGTTTGAACATTTCAGTGTATCAAAGTATACCCACCCACTTACATAATGTAAATGCTAACCACCCACGAAGCTAAACACAAATTTTAAAAGCAACATTATACTAAATACATTTTCTTAGAAGAAAAACCAAAAGGTGGCCACCAAGCGCGGCTACGGATTGTTCAGTGTCCGGTTCTTTGTGGTGGCGGAGCCCGATATTCGCCTGGCTACCTTGGCGCTTATCAGGCCGCTGATTCCTCTGGTAAGCCAGTCCGGGACGGGGCCCTAACAGCGTCCTTTGTGTTCTAATCCCTCCCAGCCGTTCTGCGTTTTCCTGTTAATTCGATGTTAAAATTCCCCCCAGCAAGTACAAAACGAAACTGGAACTTCCGATAAATAATATGCGATTGACCCTCGGCAGTCCGAGGCGGAAAACCCCTTTACAAAAAAATATTAACAAATTAACTATGTAATAACTTTTTATATTTTTTGCCAAAGTCCGTTTATAAAAGTTTTATGAAATAAAGTTTCTAAAATATATTAAATTATTTATACTTTTGTTACAGATAAGTTACAAATCTCATAAATGTTGTTTTTTTGTAAAGGGTTCCCCCAACAGCTTTAAATTGCAATAAATCCCCTGTACAAAGCGTCTCTTTCAAATGCCAGTTGCAGTTCGCCGATCCTTAGCACCTGCGTCAGTTCGCTTTTGAGTAGTTTTGCAAAATTCCGAATGACCAAGAAACACTGTAAACCAACACCTTAACTTTAACAACAGACATACGTAGCCTCTGCTTAAAACCCGAACATCTATGATTTTGTTTTGATTTCTTCGATTTATGTAGTGCGCTGCCTCCTATGCTCTGCTCTATCCTCCTTCCAGTCACTTTTAGTAACTTACTATCTCTATTTCTCGCTCTGTCCCTCGAGATGTACTTACCAATCCTGCGTCAGTAATTGCAAGTCACCTAACACTGGCACACTCACCCACAGACCCACACTCGATCACATCCACATGTTTTCTTGTATCGTAGTTAGTGCTGACTTTCCAGTTGCTCTTTGACACGTACTCGACTTTCCCGGCCTCTGTTTCCGCGACTGATCGCTGCCTCTCTCTTGCAGCCGAACGAAGCACTCCCGAACCTGCAGACCCTCAAAGGCTCCAAGTCGAGCCTGTTCATGGGCTCGACCCTGTTTGGCTTCGACCACTTCTCTGCCGGGGACAAAGACAAGGAGGAGAAGGCCGGCAAGGACAAGGAGAAGACGCCCACCGAGGAGACCAGTCGCAAGTTGCCCATCATCAATCCCTTGGTGCGGCTGCCCAACTGGCCAAGTAAGTTTACTCCTTGAAAGCCTAAAAAAAAAACAATATATCCCGTAAATGACATTTATTCATGGTTTCCTTTCCTTTGCTTCCTCAGACCTTGCCAATGGCGGTGGATTTATATCTAAATGCCTGCTGGCCAATGCCGATACCCTCTGTGCCGCTGTCAGTCCTTTGATGGATCCAGACGAGACCCTCTTGGCGGGCTACCACGAAAAGTGTGTGATGAACAACTACTTCGGCATCGGCATCGATGCCAAAATCTCGCTGGATTTCCACAACAAGCGGGAGGAGCACCCGGAAAAGTGCCGCTCCCGAGCACGGAATTACATGTGGTACGGAGTTTTGGGATCCAAGCAGCTGCTGCAGAAGACTTGCAAGAATCTTGAGCAACGCGTGCAGCTGGAGTGCGATGGCCAACGGATTCCGCTGCCGGAACTCCAGGGAATTGTTATCCTGAATATACCCAGCTTCATGGGCGGCACCAATTTCTGGGGCAGCAGCAAGAAGGACGACATCTTCTTGCCGCCGAGCTTCGACGACCGTGTCCTCGAAGTGGTGGCCGTATTTGGATCCGTACAGATGGCCGCCTCTCGGCTTATTAATCTGCAACATCACCGAATCGCCCAGTGCCAGAGCGTACAGATCAACATCTTGGGCGACGAGGAGATACCCATACAGGTGGACGGCGAGGCCTGGCTACAGCCGCCGGGAATGATCCGCATTCTGCACAAGAACCGTGTGCAGATGCTGTGCCGCAACCGGAGCTTGGAACTCTCCCTGAAGAGCTGGCAGGAGAAGCAGCGCCAGCATAGCATCTCTATCCAAAGAGATGCCTCTTCCACGGCTTCGGAACATGCCGTGTCCACGGATGAGGTGATCTCCGAACGAGAATGCTACGTGCTCCTCAACTTTATCGAGGCTGTTAGCTCATTGGTCAAGTGGGTCAAGTTCCTGATTATCTCGCATCCTGCCCTGCAGCACGATCTGTACGAGGTGGCCTGCCGGGCCAGTGAGGCTTTGGAGTCCATTCATCCGCAGGGAAAGCTACTCGAAGGTCCCTCCTTGCGCACCAAGCTGGTGGAGGTCATCGATTCCTCGCGCCAGCTGTATGACGATGCTTGCACTCTGCTACGGGATCGGGGTCACAGCCTGATACTGCGGGAAGATCTGGAGACCAAGCTGAGCGCAGCCCTGGCCAACATGGAGATGGAGCTGAAGAAGTGTTCCGTGCAGAAGTGTATCGACGGCAAGCTGCGTGCCTACTTTAATGTCTTGGCACCCAATGAAGATGTGAGTGACCCACAATTTTTAATGGTTTCTAAAATTTATTACATATTATTATTATCTTTTCATTTCACAGCCCGATGGTCGGCGGAAGTCTCGACCGTTCTGGGTCCGTCTCCGCTCTGGCTCCACTGCTGGCCAGCAGGCGTTCAAGCCACCGCTTACCAACACCCGCGAGGCGGCCAACAACTGGAGCGTCAACGAGGTGGTCACATGGCTGGAGACAATGCAGCTGTCCGAGTACGTGGACAGTTTTCTTAAGAACGACATCCGCGGCAAGGAGCTGCTCACGCTGGGGCGCCGTGACCTGAAGGACCTGGGCGTAGTCAAAGTGGGCCACGTCAAGCGAATATTGCAGGCCATCAAGGACCTCAGCGAGAACTAGATGATGCCAGCTCATCCAGCAGACAACCGGCTAGTACAAACCAATCAGTCTTCGAATCGCACTCTAAGAGTTGAGGGGGAATAATATGCGTTGTATAGTTGTAAGCGAGCTGCGGGAAAGTACGTTTTTATGGGACGACAAATGCATACAACAATCACTAATTTATAGGCTAGCTTAGCTAACGAAAAACACACTTGTCGCGGCAGGGGAATGAGCGATCACATTTAAGCTGATATTAATCTGTTTCGGATGAATAAATTCAGAAAAAATAACAATATTGATATAGCGAGTACCATTAAGCCTAACTGATCCGAAAAACTGAAACGATTTACACAATTGAATGGCAGGGAATCTAAGGATTCCTAAGCATCCAAACGAAAGACATTTGAAATTGATTTTCATGTTTTTGGGTACTTACTATATGTTAAATTCAGAAAAAAAAACACTACAAATCGGCGGTTAAACGAATTTAAACGTAGTTGCACTCGCGATAAATAAACCAAAAAACAAGGACAGAATTAGATATTAAGTGTTTAACTCTCAACTTACGCTTATATTAAAGAAACTTAACAAACCCGAATCCCGATCGAATCTAAAGAACCCAATTAAAATCCCAATTCTAAATTTATAAGCAATTTAAATTTTACAACATTAAAGAAGCAAGGAAACAGCTAAACAAAAATCATTCTCAAAATTATATGAATTGTATTTATACACATACCTTTGCATAGATATTCGAAACTAAATTTAAATGTTTCCCCCACTGTATTGTTGAATCGGAATGATTATAAACATTATGTATATGCATGGGCGGGAATCGAAACTCGTAATTGCAACAAAGAAAAGTCTGTTAAACGTGTCATTTTTTGTGGTAACCAAAAGCAACTCTAACTTGTTTATTTAAATGAATTTAGTTGATAAGTCCACGATGTTTTTTCAAGCATAAGTTTAGATAAGATCCCCTGTGGTCCCGGTGCCGGCTGCTGGGACCCATCTGGGAATTCATTTGGTACTATATACAAGCATATGGAGAATCTTAGCTAGCATTCGGAACACTGAGTTAGGTGTTTGAAACCTTTTTGGTATACCTTTTAATTGTTTACATTTAAGCTAAACCAAGTGAAAACCAACCACTTTTATCAAAACATTAAAGTGTTAGGAACGAAATTGTGCTAAATTTTTATATATATCAACATTCGGTTATGTTACTTCCTGTCTAACTCTCTCTCTCTCTCTATCTCTGTAAAGAAATATATAAATATAGCTGCATATGAGTAGGTTTAGAGCGTCCGCCGATCTGTCTGACCCCTATATGTTGCCCATTCTCAAATGTTTGCTCAAGTTGCCTCCAATTGAGTGAGTTTTTGAAGTGGCATAGCTCTAGGCGAGCGTAGTCTATAACAAATCACTTGAGCGACGTCTATAAATTATATTTTTTGATATATAAGTATAAATGAGCCCAGACCAACTCGATTGATTTGTTGTGATCCTACCGAAATCTTCTTTTCGAAACGCACCAGTAGCTCTCCGATGATTTCTAAATATTTTGACACACATTTACGAAGCTATTTACGCTTACGAACAACCTAAATGATAATTAGAGTTATCATTAAATAATAAAATGGAAATCCTTTGATATAATACGACACATAACATTAAATAATTAAAAACACATTGAAACATTTTTTCGACACATGTATTTTCGAGCAAACTTTAAGCGAATTAAAACCAAAATTAAACTAAATAATATAAAAATTAAAAGAAGTATAATTTTTGTATTAAAAGAACTCTAATCGGCAATTTAAAAATTGACCTTTTTCGTTTTCCCCCCACACCTCTTATCATACCGTAACGTTTTGTGTTATTCTTTTTAAAAATACTGTGATAACAGCTTTCTATATTCCTGTAATAAAAATCTAAAACTAAATTTAACAAACTAACTCATAACATAATTCATGAAGTGCAATGAAAAATTAACTATGAAGTCTTACAAATAGTTCGTCTACAATCAGCAACTAGGTAATGCCTACGAAAACAATTTATCAGCAATAAATGTTTAACAATATTCTACATATACAAATATTTTCCAAATACTTACTTCCCAGCCCCCCAGAAATGACAAATGTAAAAAGATCTCTCCAGATAAAACCAAACAACCTATAATACAGTTAAGTGAAAAGCAAACCATAACTAAACAATATCTCCTCTCAAGCATAATAATAGATCAACTATAATAGAAACAATTTTCTTGAAGAAAACCTAATAACAGCAATAATAAAAAGCAAACAAAAACAAAACGAATTTGTTTTATTTAATTTAATGAAAACTCTGCAAGGGTAATTACAATATAATTAAGGAACCCAGAAATTAAACAGAACCTTTAAAACGTTTATATGCATTTTTCATTTATTCGATTCATACAATGTTATACTCATTTTTACCATCACTTGTTTTTTGTTTTTGGGTTTCTATTTTGTTTTTCAATTTCTTGTCTTTTATATGATTCGGTTACTTTGTTCAAAGTACATTTATAATTATATTATATCGTGTTTTTTAGCATTTCTATCAAGGCTATTTGGTGTGCCTTTTTATGACAATTCAGAGAAATTATCAATCGGGTTGAATTATATTTTTGTTTTATTGCATTTCTGATGAGGCTCGTTAATTCATTAAAATTGTAGGCGCATTTAGGCGTGAAAGTCAATGTCTAAAATTGATTTAATTGATTGGTGTTTTTATTTCTGATTTTATTTATTTTATTTTATTTAGCTTCGTGACTGAAACGGAATTGGAAAATTCTTATTGTTTTTTTGACTTTCATATAAGTGTCTATAAAAATCGATTTGTTATTTTTCGAAGAAGCCTGAGTAGTGCGCCTTTTTCGGAATTGTTTACGGGGTATAATTTGTTGGGGGTTAGATTTCCATTTGCTTTTATTTTCCATTTCATTTCCTTTGTAAACAAGCTAGAATATATATATCAAGTTCGTTCTTAAGTAGATTCATATTAAAGTTGCCTAAAATTTGTTAAGTACGATATTTAAAACTAAATGAGTTCAAGAGTCTACCATTTGGTTGTGTTTTCATTTATCAAATTGTAACTTGAAATATAGTTATTTTCTGTGTCTGTGTGTGAGTGTGTGCATTTCCTGTTTGTTACGGATTCAATTTCTTTTAATTCGGGTAATTTTAATCTTTAGATTGCCAGGGAATTTAGTTTAGTTAATTCTGCTTATTTGTCACTGGTAACTAATGCTTTTGGCGTGATCAAATCGGTGACAATTCTAGGACTGAGCGTTTTAAACAATTTTTGTTCTTTGGGGCACTTGATAATGGGTTATATTAACTATTATAGGGTTCAGTAGGTCAACTTATCGATTTCAACTAACAAACAGGTCCTTCATGAAAAACATATAAAAAATATTCAACTGTTTAATAAATACCATTGACGTGTCATTATACTTCCTTTTATTTTTTTGTTTAGTTTATTTGTGTTTTTTTTGTTTTTTATTAAAAATATATATAGGCAAGCAACAATTAAGCTCAATACTGAAGTTAATCACACAACAAATGGGCAATGAAATTTTAACTTCAGCTTACAAAGTTTTCTCTTCTTCTCTTGATTTTTCCATCGAGAAGTTTAACATTTGGGCCTTTCACCTTAGCAAAAGAAAAGGAGCTGCCGAACTGAGCTTCAACTGGTACTTAGTTTGTACTAAAACGCTGTCTACACTGAGGGATATGAAGAAATGAAAGCTAACAAAATTCTCGTACAAATTACATTAACTTTCTCAAAGCTATTGCCCCTTGGGAAGCATTTTTCTTAATCATTTTAACGCTAACTTTACTCAAAATCTGATTAAATCGATTAGATGTTCCTTTCAATTGTGGTCTCTCGACTATTTTCACATATACGTAGTAGTTATGCAAGAAGTGTACGCAAGTCTGAAACTAGTTTCACAGCTTTTCAAAGCATTATTTATTTTGTTTTTAAGTATTTTTTTCGCTATATTCCATGTAATCTGTGTGTGTATTTTCTGAGTGTCTTCTGTTTGGTGTTTGTTTGTTTTAACCATCGGTTGCCTTAAGTTTCGTATTAGCCAAAATGTATCTTAAATTATTCTTAACATCATGTTGTCGTAATTGGTATTTTTCCATTTTGTAATTCATGTGCAAAATCTATTATCAACTTTTGGTATTTGACGGATCCGCGGTATAGCCTAGATCACCTTATGCATTACCCAAATATACGGCTTGGCTTGCTCAACTAATGAGAGTTACAAAACTGTGAGTATACCTCCGGTCCGGTCGAATGGCCTCACTTTTTGGACGGGTCTTTGCGGTGATGTTTGTCCCATTTAATATTTGTTTTTGACTATGACTGAATGATATCGAGATATTGCAAAGTTCTTGGGGCTTAATTGCAAAGTAAACAACATCGGTACGATTATGTTGTTGTTGTTGTTTTTGTTGGGTACAGGCAGTGAAAGTGTCTTACATAACAAAATTTTGGGTGTATTGCTTGCTCGTGACTTGGGGCTATAGCTAGACATTAGATGAGATTTGGCCTGATTACATTTGCTTGCAGCAGACGAGCTGAGGAAACCAAAAGCTAATTTTTCATTGGATTCAAGCTTATTCAAAATGGGATTTCTCTTAGGCTGAGTTTCTGATTCCATTACAATGTGATAGTCCATTAAGTGACAGTTGGAAATACGTCAGGTTATGGAAATGCCTTCATTATAATCATATTATTATTAGAAAATAAAATTAAAATAAATTATCCATTAAATTTGGCTCGATATAAATTGCAAAGTTTAATAAAATATTTCACTGCATACTTTTGAGCAACAAAAGTGTTTATGAAACATACATACATCTCTTGATAAAGAAACCCTTATATTAAATTCAATTAGAATTAAAATTTATTTCAAATTAATCAAATTGAAAATATATTTTCTTGGGAAACACATTCACGTATTACTGGAAAACTATATTGTATTGGAATCAGGCTTTCAGATAGACTAAATGTGGTGTATATTCTTAGGGTATTGCATAACGTTTATTGCATATAATTATTACATGCTTTCAAGGGCCAACTAACTGCCTTACGGAATACATTTTCCATTTGAAAAGCACTGCTTATTGGATCTGAAGGGATCTCGTTTAGACGCTCTCCTCCTTGCTAACGCTGCTGCTGCCCCAGAATCGATCGAAGCGGTCGCGTGCCTTCTCCAGAACCTCGGCGGCGGTTGTACGGGCGGTCGACCCAGTCCCTGTCGACGATGAGGACGACATGGCCGGATCCTGCAGCTGTTGCTGATCCTGCGAGGCAGTGCATCGCACAGCACCGCCCGGCTGGCCGGTGGGGGTGGCCAGGGCATGGGCGTGGGGCGTCAGCGTCTTGCCGTAGACCGCGGCAGCACTTGCGGTTGGACTGTTCGACTTCCAGGCTGTCGGCGTGGATGGCAGTGGTCGAGAGAGGTGGGGGAGTGGGAGATATTGTGGAAATAGTGTTCGTTATGTTACCAAGGTCTAGGGCACGGGTACGGGTACGGTAACGCTATGTGATTGCATTGGCTTGCACAACTGGCTTTGGCTTAATACAGAGAGCGGGGAACTTTACTTTTATTTAGGCTTATCGAGATTGGTTTTTGGCTTGATTTGTTGGTGTGTGAGTTTGTTTTGTTTTGGTTTTTGGTTTTTCTTGATTTTAAGAAGGAGATTAGCTAACGATGATTCGATTTTTGGATGATGGTTGTGAGTAGCGATACATACATATACAGATACATATATTTAGATACGAGTTAATATATAAATATTTGTAAAAGCGATTCGACTTTTTTGGTTTTATTATTTTTTTTTTGTTTTTTATTATTATTTTTTTGTTTGTTGACTTCATTTTGGTTTTGCTGATGCGTTTGGTATGGAAGTTTGCGTTTTTTATTGAAGCGTGCTTAATGGCTTACCGTCCATTTTAGCCTGTTCGGTTAGTTGTGGCGGTGCCGATTGCGGTGGCGGCGGTGGCTTCTCCACCGGTGTCGACGCTTTAATCTCGCTCTGAGGTCGGCTGTAGTTCTCCCCTGGGGAAAGGGAAATAATTGGAATTAGTAATCGAATTAATACACTTTACGGGCAGTGGAAATGTCACTCCATCAGCGAGGAGAAGGGCTACATTACCATCCTTGACATTCTGCGTGACCGTAAAGGTCTTGCCAGTGTCTAGGGGCACCGTCCAGTTGACTGGATCGGGTGAGCGCATGATGATCTGCTCCGGCGACTTGACCCTGGTGGGTTCCGGCGGAGACTTCACCAGGGGCTCCTCGGGCACTTCCGGCACTGGCGGCTGTGGACTGCAGCTGGAAATGGAAATGGCAGTCTCACGGCCGTCCTCGGCATCGTCTGTTGGTGGTTCAAAATATCCAGGAGAGATTATAAATTTCAGTTCCAATCAGTGTTGGGGATTATGCATTATGGAATTAACTTGATTATAGGCGCATTATATGTTTGAGTTATATCATTATGCTGCCGTAGCTGTTGATCTTCATAGATATTTTTTGATGGACTTGTCCTTTTTTTACTTGTTAAGCAAATTTTGTGTTTGAGTTTTACTGGTTAGTAGTTGAAACCAAAATGTAAACCAAAAGTTTGTATTGGTAACTGAGTTTGGAAACCAAAAACGGAATGGAACTTAGACAACTTAGGGATATTAAGCTGGAAGCTTAAAAGGCAACAAATTGTTAGTAGAAACCAAAGGAATTATATTTATTTCTTAATTCTTTTTTGTTTTTGTTTTTTTCTTTTTGTTTATAAAGCGCACAACATGAGAAACGGCATGCCACAAATACACAAACAGACACGCAACATGTAAATGCGAAGAAGAGTAAAAAAGTTGTTGATGTTTTTATTTTGTATTTGATTTTGAAAATAAAGTATTAATAATTGTGGCGTTTTTTGTTTGTTTGTTTTTTATTGATAGGTTTTTTTTTTTTTTGAGCAGGCAACAAAGAACGCTTCGACGACAGCTGGCAAGAAAGTTATTAGTTTTACCTTTTTATGCCTGACACTGGAAATAATTCAAAACTCTTCAGACTCACTTAAAAATGGGACTAGTTATTATGTTTTTTTTTTATAAAATCCCTCTTCGTAAACCCTTAACTTTTTTATTTGATATATTTATGATAAATATTCCTAGCTAATGTGATTATTGGTGTGGAATGCGTATGTGTTTATTAAGTAATAACTATTAAGCCTACAGCTAAATTGGAACCTTTTCTAATTTATCTACATTATCTACTATGTCCCTCCAACATTTTCCCTAATTTATTACTGTGTTATAAGTATTTTGTGTTCTTTGTGTAATTTTGTATGGCATTACATACATTTTCTAAGGGAATGCTTAACAAATACATATGTACACAGAGAAAATAGGAAAATAGAGTAGAGTTTCATAAACGTGATTTGATATTATGAGACAAAACCAAAACAAAAAGGACTACAAATGATGAGGCGCATGTGAAAATTCTAATACAATTTGTTTATACATTTACATGAATTAAGACACACGGCTGGATACACAACATTTACAAACATTGATTACAACAACAACTAACATTTAATAACAACGCACTTTTCTCTTTGGGTTTGCCCACAATTTCTAGCAGTCAGGAATTTGGAATTTTATTGCAATTTTGTAGTTTATATTTCTTTTGGTGATTGGTGATTGAATTTTGCATTTTTACACGGGCAACCAGTGGAATAACGAGTTACTAACTAGGGTTTAACAATATTAACTACAATTTTGTACAATTCGTAATGCCAATCTATAGAAAAACCAACGAACACACATGATTCCACATGGCTCCGTCAGGGTAAAAACAGAAAGTACACTGAAACACACTAGTTGTTCATTTAAATGTGGGGTCCAAATATATGCCAATTGGTAAATCATAAAGTTTGATCACTTTTGCACTAAATTGTGGACTAACAGTTTTGGCCAAGGTGTAAAATGCTGGATTGTTAATAGCGTTTTTACGAGTTCGCTTGGTTAGTTTTACAAAAGTTGCAACACAAACATTTCGCGCATCAGATGTACTTTTACAGCATTTTCCGTGTATTAAACATTTTATAATTTTATTCGTTAAGTGGATTTTATTTTTTTTTTTAGTTTAGTTTGGTTTTTGGGTTTATTGCAGATTTGATTTGATTCGTTTTTTGTTCAAGTTCAAGTTCAAGTTCACGGTGAAACTTTACTCACTTTCAGCCAATTTTCTTTCCTGACCTGGTACCGTTAGCCGTTTGATGTTGATGGTCGCAGGACGTTTGGGGGTTTGGGCCGAGGTTGATGTTGCCAATGTTGCCGATGATGCTGCGACCTCTGATGTTGCAGCAACATCGGATTGCTGTTGCTGTTGCGGTTGTTTCTGCGGTTGCTCTTGTTGTTGCTGTTGCTTTTGATGTTGTTGATTTTTCTGTTGCTGTTGTTCTTGTTGTAGTTGTTGTTGCTTTTGTTTATTCTGCTGATGCTTGACACTATTTGCATTTGTACTGCTACCGCTACCAGCACCAACTTGACTACCATTACCAATGCAACTAATATTGGATCTATCTTTGTCTTTCTTACGCATTTGCTGTTGCTGCTGGGCGGCTGCTGCCGCTGTTCTGTTGCTGCTGCCGGCCCTGCTGTTGCTCTTGGCTTGTGATGGTTGTGATTGATTGATTGCATGATTAGCGTTTAAGGCCGATTTAGCTGCTGTTGTTGCTGTGGCTGCTGCTGCTGCTCGGGCTGCTGCAGATGCTGGCGGCGCAGAGGCTACTCTACCGTTGGGCGGTGGCAGGGAACTACTTTTAATGCGGGATTGGAATGTTGTGGATAGGGTGGCTATAAGAACGTAAGCAGTTTTCGGTTTTGGTTTTTCGTTTTTTGTTTTACGATGATTTTTTGTTGTAATTTTTTAATTTTTTGTTATATCATTTTTTTTAACCGAAAACAAAACGCACGTGAAAGAAATTATTAAATGTATTTTCATCAGAAATGTTTTTTATTGGAATTGTGACAAGTCGAGAATGCATTTAAAGCAAAAGCTTAAAAATGTCCCAACAACAAAAGGAGTTCGAACGAAAGGAAAAGCATAATGAACCAAACATGAAATGCGGTTAGTAAGAGCACGTTCTACCCTTTTTCTGGATTTTGGTTAGTTGTATTAACATTTTTACGGGTTGGACTACTTAAATTAAGTCGGTATCAACATAGGTTTGCAGCTATTGAAAGGAAGGACACATTGTTGGCTTTGGGACCCGAGGTGTGAACACAGGACTTACGGGAAATTAAAGGAAACCCCAAAATAAATATTATTTAGACTGATCTGCCAATCCATACATATGTATTTTACAGATTTATCCAGGTTGTAAGCCAACAAAGTCATACTTAAGGTTAGTTGGAGTATAACAGAATACAAACTAAAACTCGAACGATTTAGACACAACACTGAACTGGAATTGTTAGTTTTTGTTACTTTTTTACTTACTTACAGATAAGTTTAATTGGATTATGGTTTTAGTAGTTTAGTTAGTTAGTTATTCAATTGTTGTTAGTAATGGTTCACTCAACATGCTAAACTATAGATTGTTATGTACTCGAAAGACCAATCAAACGCTGCATTACAGAGAGAACAGTGATCGAAACTCAAGGGGTAACGAATGGGAATATAAACTAAAAAAAAATGTAACTGCATGACCAGAGACTAAACTAACAAAACTAAAGGGTAATTGTTAATTATTTTTCAACTATGTTAGGTTTTGTTAATTGTTTGTTTAGACACTCAACTAGATGATCGTCCGAAATATAAGTTTTAGATTCAGAGGAACGCACAAACTTGCGACGTGATCCGTAAACTAAACTCAAAACTAAAAACTGAGAACTAAACTAGGACTAAATCCAAATCTGGCAACTAAAACCAAATGAATGCAAACGAAACGAGGCAACAGAGAAACGAAAAATCAGAACGCAACCTAAGTAACACATGACATATGCAAACTAGGACTAAATAAATAAGGCAATGGACGCCTCGCAGCGGTCCATCGAACTGAACTGAGTCGAACTGAGTTTTGGGTATTTGGCGGAGGGATTTGTGGGTCTTGCCTCCGCTAAAGTGGCTACTTACATGGGCGCGCCTTGCGTTCGCTTCCGCTTCCGGTCCCGGCTACCGGCGTCTTTTTACGGCTCGTCGGCGCCTGACTCGCCGACCGGATCTGGCGCTTCGGTGACTCATTCTCAGCAACGCCCGGACCCACGGATTGCGAGCGGGCTGATCACCACATCACGCAAATGGACACATGGACACAGAGCCGGATGGTACGTATGATGGATTCATTCGTTTCGGTTTTGGTTTTTCGTTTTGCATTTCGTTATTAATTTCGATTTTGTTGTATGGTTGGTTGGTGGTGGTGGCGGTTTGATTGATGACAAAAGTACGATTTGTATGTTTAATTTTAATTTTCATTTGGCTAGAGAATTTCTTAGTCGCTGTGTGTGTGTAGCTCTCTACTGGTGATAATTGTGTGGGTGTTTCAAGTGAATTATAGTACAGGATTCATCGTGGCAATGAGCTACAACTTAAGCTTTCGAAAATATATGCTGAATGCATTTGGAAAATTAAAAAAAAAATATATATATTACTCTCTGTTTTTCAGTCGTTTGGAATTACTCTTTTAATCTGCAGTCTTGCTGTTTTAAATCCTGTTACTAATATTTATATCAGGTTCTAACTATTTTTAATTATTATTGTAATTAAAAGTATCCTTTTATAAGTTCTTAAGAAAAAAAAAACTCCCAGACTATTAAGGTTATTGACGCATAAAACTTAACTAGCACAAAATAAGTACTTTTTCTATAGAAAAATATGCGATTATCATTAAGGAAAGGAATGGGTTCCTGAGCAAGCTGCTTGTATCCAAAAAGTAAAGCCAGGACCAACTGAATACATAATCAGCCACTTATCTTACATACATATTTACACACATGATATATACATAAAAGCAACATGAATGTAAGATGGAGATAATCGGTTCACTGTCTTTAGCAAATAACCTTAACTTACAAATACACATGGAGATGTACTCCAATACTTAGCGCAAAATGGTTCTCCAGAAACACAGTCTTACAGTAAGTCTATGACATGAAATGCAACTTTTAACTTTCAACTGATTTCGACAAATAAATCCTCGTAAAAGAAATGAGAGAAAAAATACTTATTTAACAAGGAACTACATTAAGAGTGTGCACAAATCTCATAGCCCAACAAGTCTTCGGTGCACTTGACAAGGATGAAAGTCGTTTCGACTCCTTCAGGTCGCGGGGGAAAATGCAAATCAAACGGTTGAAGCATTTGAGCAAACTATGGCAAAACGGAAATCATACTTTGAAAACCAAATCAAGTCATCGAAAACGGGGCGTATACTTATTGTTGGAGCGTGTACAATTGTTCTGTTCTGTTCCCGAACTTGTTACTCTATTGGTGAGTGCATTTTGTGTACTTGTGTCATTCTTGCTTAGGAATAAATTGGCTATTCAGCTATGGTTAACTTTGGAGTAGGAATTGGAGTTTGAGTATATGCATTCGTCTGCTTCAAATATGTGTATCTTCTGCTCGAGAGAACCGATTAAATGGCGAACTACTCACATTTGAGGACCTTCTTGGGGCTGCCCTTCTGGGGACTACCCTTTTGAGGCGATCCGTGCCTGGACAAGGCAGTCTTTTTGGGACTGCCGCGTTGCGACTCCGACTCCCGCTTGGTTATGGCCGGCATCAGTTTCTCGCGCGTCGGCGAGGGCAGCAGGGCGCCCTCCTCCACATCTGCGAAGGATAATTATTAATTAACCTGGTTGAATAATTTCTTAACAATTAACAGGCACTTACCCGGGCCCGTGGTGCGTTCGAGGTGATGGCGTATATTGCTAAAGCGTGCTGGCAGTGCTGAAATCTCATCCTTATTATCAATCAAAAAGGCTTGGCCAGGAACCCGTGGCTTCTGCGCCTTTAGCAATGGCGTGGATTTCTTATTGTTCTCCTGTTCCTTCTCCTCCTTTGTGATGGGTCTGTGAATGGGGGAAATAGTTAAATATTTGTAAAAAATAAGGTTTTTATAACAAAAGGAAAGTTGTCTTTAAGACAATAAAATTAGTTAATAAAGCTTTAAAATATTTATTTACTTATGCACAGACGAAGCTAGGGAAAGTGCTGAGAGTGAGCTGCGCTTTGAAACCTGATCCCACAGATCCTTCTGTTTCTTGTACAGGTCCGGATCGATCTCTATGCCCCAGCCGCGGCACTTTTAGTAAATAAATAAAGATTATAAATATATTTCTTAGTATTTGAACAATAGGTTTTTATTGAATTTACTCAAGATTACCTTGTATTCGCCGGCCTTTTTGCGCAGCTCAACCATCTCCTTGAACCACAAATCCAAATTCGGTTTAGAGTGCGGCGGTGCGGAGCCGTTCATGACCACCATTTGGCCAGACTCGGCGGCCTGCTGCCGGTTGTCCACCTCATCCTTGAGAGCCGCAGCGGCGACGGCGGCATCGGCGAAGCCAAAGTTCTCCTTTTTCGTGATGAAGTGATTCAGGCGCTCCTGGTCCATGGCCTGCGAGAACGGACGCGAGGCAATCTTACGCTCCACAATGGACACGTGTCTGCAATAATCGAGGGTAACATTAGTCAACGGAAATGGGAACCAGCTTCTGAGAGAACTTTTCAGGGGTAACTGCTGTGCATCTCGATGGTTGCAGCATGCAACACTGGCAACATGCAGGTGCGGATGAAGGGGGGGCTCTGATATATTCTTATTATTATTATTTCTTTTTTTTGGTGATGCTGCATTTTCGGGTGGGCTAATGAAGGACATCACTGAATGAGAATGGCGAAAGCTTTTGAGCAAATCGGTTTGAGGACTACGGTAATCAAATGTTCATACTTCTCGTGCGTTTTTCTATCATCCGTATCGCTAACCAAGGGCTCCAACTCATGTAGAGTAGCTGAAAGCACACAGATACGAAATTTAATGCTGCAATCCAAGGTCGGTCGATAGCTTTATACAGATTCTGGCTGGCGGCAGGCACCAGTCGGGATGGGTTACATTAATATAAGGGAAAGTATAAGTTAATTGTAGAAAATGCAGTAGGAAACGAAAGGCCAAAAAGGTGGAAACAAAGGTAGGGGTTTCTTTTGCAAAGTGTGTCTCGATTACGCTAAACTTGAACTCGGGAGGGGGGTTGAGGTGATTTTACATTATTGTACAGCAAATAAATGAGCCGGAAGCAGCGCCTTGGTGGGTGGTGATTGGGTGTGGTACGGTGGTTTGGTGGTTCAGTGGTTTAGTGGTTAGGTGGTGGCGAGGTTAGTTGTGGGGTGTAAGGGTGAGGCAATATGCAAACTAAAGACTTCGAAATGAAAATAAATTTGTGTTTCTGGCTGATTGGCATTGAGTCGAGAACCAAAAATCATGTTGGATGAGGAGACCCTAACAATTATCACTTGGTTAGGCTAATTATAATAATATTTTTTAATTTAGTCGGCAGTTAAGTGATAATTGCCTGAGGTCCCTGTTTGACTGAAGCGTGTTTGGTATGGTTTCCTTGTTTGTTTTGATCTCGGGATATGTTTTAACAATTTTGGGTAGCTTTTGTTTGGAATATAGAACGAAATTCAAACCAATTATTGTACTTTTATGTAGTATTTTTTCTTTTCTTATTTAAAATATGTGTTTGGATATATTTCATATTGATTTATTTGGTATTTTTAAGCACTACGACCAATTCGCACACTATGGAAGCTCATCGCTGGAAGCTCAATGCGTCGCACAAGGGTTAAAGGCAAGACCAAAGCAGTTTGCACTTGAAGCCACTAAGATTGCCACTGAGATGCAGATGCACTTAATGTCTATACGGTATATATAGAGAGGGTAATTTTTGTATTTGTAATTCCGCATTTCCGTGTCTCCTTTCCGGTTGCCTTACCTATGCGCTTTGCTTGAACTGCAAGATTCAGTTAGTAATTGAAGAGTTATGATTACTGCCCTCTGAACTAACCCACACTAAGCCTGGCCAATTCGCCTAGCCGATGATATATAGTATAGTGGAGGTGATGCCATATGTTGACTGATTCTGATTGATTGATGGTTGTCTTGTTCTGGTACTGGTACTGATACTGGTTTAATGCATGACACTATAGTAATTTCGGTTGGTTGGCGTTTCACACATGCAACGAAACTAAGGCAACGATGCGGTATATGTATGTAGTAACTCCTACGCTTCGATCGAAATGAAAACGAAATTTATCGCACAACCTGCGGCCACAACATGCTCCATCTACACTTTGCTATTTTCAATTCGACAATTCATCACGTAAAATTGCCCTGACACTGCGTCAAAGTGGTGGCTCTGCGTTCGGGATGAGCACGGATCCGGGTTTGATAATTTTCCCATCAATTTTCGATTCCATTCGATTCGCAATTCAACGCAATTTTACGCTCGGCAGTAAAACAAATTGTATTGGTTTTAGCACTAATAAAAATTAAATTTGGTTCAACACTTACGTCAGCTTTTGGCTAAAAAGATATATGAATCTTGAATGTGTTTAACAACCGTTTAGTTTTCGGGTTTAGTTTTAGGTTCTTTTCGAAAGGAATTTAGCATAATTTCGTTCTATATAAAATAGATTTAAGAGACAGTACAAGTTTGCTATCTGCTTGAAATAAAAACAATCATTAGTTCACAAAAGCGCTCAACAAAAAACATTGGCTTGTTTATACAGAAATAAGGGTGAAATCATAAGCGGAAATGTTCATAAGATTAGTCTAGGAAAATATCTATCTTAGTTCTGAGCACTGTAGTATACATATTTACTATATAGGTAAAAGGGTAAGGGTATATAAGTATATTGGTAAGCAAATAATTTACGACGACGTGTACATAAAAAACTTGATTTGGAGTTCAATCGAATGCTGCTAGGTGGCAAATTAGCATTTTGAAATTATGGCAGTGGTGAAGAGTAAAGAAAATTGTTTATTCTACGTTCATTTACCAAACTATTTTACGCTTGTTTCTAAAGATTTCTTTTTTAGACTCTTTTTATTTTTTCTTTTGTTTTCTCAATGCGGCTGCCACTGCACAAATTTTCATTTAAAAATCTTGAAAAATAAACAGATCTCAACAATTACGAAAGGTTAGTAAACAAAATCAGCCAGTTAGTTAGGTTGATTAAGTAAAAAACGATTAAAAATCAAATGACAATTAATCTTCGCTCGGTTTTAGTTTTAAGTTTTAGTATTACATATAGTAGTTGAAAGAAACTATGCGCTAATAGGAAATGTATTGTTTGTTTCATTCGTTTTTTTCGACTTGGTTTTAGGTTTAGTTTAGTTAATTTAAGTAAATGCTTAGCGACGACAATTTGTTGTCGCACCTTCTTTCTGATTTGTTGTACGTTTTTTATGCACCGTGGCCAAGCCGGCACCGGCACCACCACCGGAGTGCCCGATCTGGGCCTGGTTCTGGGCCTGGTTCAGGGTCTGGGTCTGACCCTGGTTCGGGGCGTGGCCGCCGGACCGCAGGGCGCCAAGCGATATGGACTTTCTCGGATAGTCGCCGGCGGCGGCCCTAGACGTCGCGTCGCCGCCCTTAATCCGTCGGACAGTGGGCCAAACGAATTGCAGGCGGTACTCTGTGCTCAGTTTTGTGATGGTCTTTTTGAATAGGCCATTTGACTCACCCGCCTGCGAAAGAGAAGAGCAGAATCACACAACGCAGGGAAAAGGAAAAGGATTTGTTTTTCGTTACCAAAAACAGGACGAGAAATGAGAAATAAGAAACGAGAAAAGAGAAAAGGAGTAGAACGAGAACGAGAAAAGAAAGCATTGCAATGTCGCATTGAGTGTTAGGATAAGTTTAAATATTTAAATATTATTCGTAGTTTTAGTTCGGGTTTTATGGGGACGATCAGAGCATAGTTAACACAGAGAAGAAGAGACCGGTTAGTCATACGTGGAGAAACAGAGAACGAGAAAGAGAAGAAATACACACAATACAAGTATAAATGGAAAATTTTGAACAACTATTGCTAATTTCGAGGATATATATTATTAAGATGTTGATATAAACTTAAAATAAGGACCCAGATATCACCAAAGTTAATGCATATATTAAAGTTTAAACAAAAGCTTTGACACAATAATTTATTTACTTAAGTTACGGCTCAGGAAATATTTATTATTAATTGAAAGACATTTTATAGAAATTTTAAGAAACTTTCAATAAGAATATTATATGTATAATTCCCATATTAGAATGATTACTTTTAATTGTACAAAATGGAAGGTTGTTCAGTCTTCTAATCATTTGGCCCAAAATGTATGCTATTCTACGTTACAAACAAGCAAATAAATATATAAAAATACACAATCTTATATGCATGTTTGACATCAAATGTTTCTGTTAGCATCCATTCACTCACACCGAGGTAGAAGGACACAGAGGGGAACTAGCATAAAGTCCTTGTTACATGCAATACAAATCACAGCCACAATGGCTACAATCAGAAGGCAAAAAAATACTAAGTATTGAAGGTATCAGGGCTATAACAAGCGTATGAATGGACGGAAAAAATCGATATACAACTTATGCAAATGTTGAAGGGTTTTGCAGATTAAAATTTTACATTCAGGTCGAGTAGACGCCTGACTAACTGACACTCTGTCTGACAACTCAATGGTTCTTTTGCACACTCACTAAAAGCCACACGCCCAAATACACGGAAAAAAGGATATCCTACAGTTTAAATATATTTCCTTGGGCATTTTATGTAAATTTTGCAAATTCGAAACGTATTAAATATTATAAATACTTATTTAATTTAAAATTTACTTTTTCTGTGAGATTTTACTTAAGAAAATTGTTTTGTTGAGTGCATATATCATATGTATACCCGTGTGGGCAAATGAAATCTTCCTATAGGCGCAACTGTTCAACAACATGTCGTCCTGCACAGGAAAAATTGTCAATAAAAGGGCTGGAAAAGTTACAGACAGCATCCCACAAGGGGAGGGAAATGCAGGACCTGACTGATGGGCAGCATCAGCGCTAATAGAAATTGTTGCGCGCCGCCTTGTTGCGGTCCAATGGTCTGAGGCGCGTCCTATCACTCTGATCGGAAGTGGAAGACAGGTCCTCTGTTTGCAGTATTTCGCACTGCCGATGCATCTTTATAGGATGGCACGAAAGGGACTTAGTTGTAGAAGCGCCCTTGAGTGAATAAGGATTTTTGCAAATTTAAAACTATATTTTAGTAACATTAGTCGTAACATTTGCTTCATAATTTACCTTTAAATACAATTTTAACTACATAAAAAATATATGTATTTTGATATTCCTTCCCCTCAAGAGAGCTTCTATTGCCTTTGCTCCATTTCAGATATGTATCGTCCCTACAGAGCTGCCCTGGTGATAACCCCATCGAAAGAAAGCTTTAATTAAATTCATCATCATGCTTGGGAATTGATACACACACACGCACACATAAAAACACCCAGTGCTAGATTAGGCAATAGACGACTATTGAATTAGACACCCGAGTGCCATCCATCTGTCAATTGTGTACCTGTTTTCTTGTGGCTCCATCGATCTCCGTTGCAATGGGATAGGCACGTCCATTGGGTACGACGGGCGGTCCCTCCGATTTGCTGCGACGCGAAGGTGTGCCCCGCTCCTCCGACTGCAGGGTGACAGATATGTAAATCAAGAGATAGAGAGAGAAGGAGGAAGAGAAAGACAGAGAGAGAGAAACGTTAAACATATACGACCATGTATAGTTAATTAGCTGGCCATTAATATTACGCATACGCCTTGTTGACGTGCGTCATCAGGTGAAGTCAATTAATTATGTATTGTCAGGGTGTTCATGATAGTACGTCAAAAGCACACATACTCAGGTTAGTGGTGTTGAAAGGATATTTATTAGGGGGCTTAAATTTAATTTATAAACCTTAAAATTGTTCTTTAACATATTTAATATATTTTGTCCCTTATAAAACAAATTGAAATACATATATTTAACTATTTTGCTATCTCCTAGTAGATATATTTAAAACTAAGTAAATAAAATAAATACAAATTCATTTCAACTACAATGCTTCTTTAAAGATTATCTGGGTACCTTTAGATATTCTTTTTTTTCGAAACCCTCTGATTCTGGCTCACGTCTCTCAATGTCCTTGCGGCATGTGCCACTGTGTGCCTCATTATTAATTAGTCTAGGCTGCCAGAGGAGAAGCAAAAAATGAACTAGGATGGGAGAAACCTCTCATATGGGGCTTTTTGTGAACGACTTTTATGTACCATATTTTCTGTGGCATTTGAGAGCGTCGACATTTTCATGAGGGCCGCTGCTTAAACGCATTAACCCTAATGCCAATTCTCCCGGAAAGCCGTAGGTTTCATATACAAATAATAATATGGCACACACATGTGTGCCAATGGTAATGGAGAATAAATATTTGAAAATGAAGACTTTAAGCCTAATAAAACTATTTAAATCTAAAATGTGAAACTTGCTAGGCAGTATTTACTGTTGCCTCCGGCATGTAATCAAATTATAGAATAAATTGAATAGGTAGTTGGTTTTCTTTATGAATTTCTGAATGCATTTCCATTTTGCTCCCACACGGACCCCTTCAAATGTCAAAAGCGCATAAAGTTTGTGGTGCTATAAACTAAAAATTCTACTAGAAGCGGAAAGCTGGCTGCTTCCTTACATTTTTTCAGCTTGTTCATGAAAACGGAGAAATGTCTAATAATTTCGCTTTTTTATGGGCAGAGATCTTCCCGGTCGCACAACTTGGTTTAGACTTTAAAGAGTCTGAAGGTTATATCGAATTTTATGATATTTAAATGTGTTTTATGACTTTTCCTAATGAATATTCTACCTCTTCGATTTTATATTCTGATTTTGAATTATTGCTTTAAAGCAAAGGTCAGGGATTCAGTTTCAGGGACTTACCCTCGCCAGGCGATGTGCACTGGCATCTCGGCGTGCATCTGTATATTCCGATCCTATAATAAACTCGTGCGATTTATATGCTAATTCTGGACATTTTTTCCGTCGCGGCAACGGCGGCTCATTTGTCGGTCCTGCGGATGAGGAGGAAAATCCAATCAGAAGTCGAATCGTAAGGAGATCAATAAATAAGTCCGTGACAATAAGGCGCAAGACAAATGCCTTTGTTACTCACCAACAAATTGACTTGGATTCGGGGCTGGCGCCCGTCGCACAACCTCTGGCCGCGAGTTGCCCGTAAATTCATGCCAACGATAAGTGCTCCGATACTCCGAGTGGAGCTGCTGGAAGAAAGGATAATGGGATATATGCGTTAAGAATGAAAATATCATACAGAGTTCTCAAAATCCACATTAGAAGCTGACTCTTTTAACAAACATCATAGTACTTAAATCAATATTATAACTCAAACTTCGAAAGGAAATAATATCATTTGCATAGCTTTTCCCAACTAAATTCTGTAATATTCAATTTATTATCATAAATAATCGAATTACTATTTCATTTCAAATGTGAGGACATGGATTAAGAGACTCCCTTTGGGTCTCCTTTTACAACAAAAATGAACAATAGACACGGCTGAACAAGGATATTAATTACTATAGCAAACGTATGACAAATCCCACAATGAGACCAACAAAAGCTAACCACTTCCACATATGGCCGCATGTAAATATTTTCATTTTGTCAGGGCCAGACTTGGGGCCCAGGGCTGTTGGCCAATTGGCCGGCCAGTTAGTCAAACAGTTTCGTTTCGGGCTCTTGGCCAAATTGCGGTTTGTCGCACATTTCAATGCAGCAAAATGTCCACCCACTTTCTCCATTGCAATCCCAACTGCAACTGCAGCCATTTGATAATTGCGACAATGGCCAGAGAAAAATCCATATTAATGGCCCGTTTTCCACTGCAACAGTTACTCTTGCTGCCACTTGTCAGTGTGTCTGTGGCCGTGTTATTTAGCAACTTATTTTATGGCCACGACAACGCATATCGATCTAAGCCCAGGGACTCGACTGGGCCACTTCGAGCAGCAGTCGTTGCATGTAAGCTGTAAATTGGGTTAAGCACTCGCACCCAAGCTGGCTAAGACAGCAAGACAACTGCGACGACAGTCCTGGCCAAACGGCAGTCCAACGGATAGACAGAAAGACAGAGAGACAGCTCCAGGACATTCTCGCGGAGCAGCCAAGCCAGTCGATTTAATTATGGCCAGACCGAAGTTTGTCCACCCAGCCCTAAGGAATTTACGTGAGTCTACCTGCGCTTAACTTTCCTTGCCTCGACGTCGTTTTCCGCTCCACTTTTGTTTCGGAAATAATTGCCGGCTGGCACGCAATGTCAAAAGACAGTAAACATTATATTAATTATTTGTGACTGCCATTTCCTTGGTTTAATTTTAATATTTTTAAGAGAGGCAACCCACTCGCTTGGGCCCCGGGGAATTGCTGAAATTCTTAAGCAGATCAGAGATGTAAAGTTGAGCTTAAAATCCTTCATAAATAAAATACTTTAAAAGTTAAGCAATCGATTAATTTATCCTATATAAAACGTAAACAATAACCCGTTCAACAATTAACCCAATTTCTGGCAGACCTCTTCAGTCTAGACACTCCATAAGATGATTGCCACTCCAATTAACAGAAGCCGTGGCAAATCATTCCTCGACAATCAATAAGGCTCAGTTGACCGAATGGAACCACGTGCCACGCCCAGCCCGCCCCCTTTTCCATCGAACGCTTTATTTCGGCGGCACGCACCTTTTGCATAATTTAGCAGTAAGAACTCACTTTACCAGAGCCGCTGGAGCAAGGCTTCTGCCTGCGGGGTTCGTTTGTCATACGAATTGGCAGTTGATGTCAGGGGCGTCGCCATCGTTCCCACCTTCAACGGGGAGGGAGCAGGGGATCCAGGACCCAGCCACGTGGCATTGTTAGTCTAGGTGGGTACATTTACAACCCATCCTTGGCAGCTGCAACTATTTATCATGTCATGCGTGGCGAGAAATAAAACCCCACAAATATTTCCAACTGATTTATGCTCGTGGTGGTCCAATTGATTGCGGTCACCAGATGCAGCCGCACCCCGGCATAAATATTTAAATATTATGTTTCGGTTTTTTTGGAGAGTCAATTAAATATTAATTCCGCATGAAAGTTTAAATATGCCTCGGCTTTTTGGCTTTTGGGGCCTGCCAAAATAAACGTATCAGCTTAATGCGATAAAAGTTCGCCTTAAATTTCCAGAGAGACGACAATCCCTCAGCTGGGAGACACTTTTGCATATCTCCCTGCACACCGACGCCTGTGCGGTGATGCTGAAATCCTGATAAGCCTGCTGACATCTCAACTATCCAACAGCTGACAGTTGGGCGGGGTGTCATTGTCCTTCTGCTGCTGCAGCATCTGGTTGGAGGGGTTTTTTAATTAAAATTTTAAACACTGAAGAGTTTATGGCTTAAACGGGCACAACACGGACAATTTCAAGTGATTTTTAATAGAGTTTTCAAGAGGTGAATGCTGTTTAGCACGTAGTCCAGTGGCCCAATTTGTTGTGGTGTCCCTAACTAGCCCATAAATAAGTGTCCACATGGCACAAGCTGGCCCGCATGTTGGGAATCCTACTTAGGTTATTCTGTATCCGATGCACGATGTACTGAAGATAGATTTATGGCTGGTAACTAAGTATTTTTCATAGCATTCTTGCAGGCGTCAGTTTACACTGCACCATAATCCTGGCCAATACACAGCCAGGACTCTGACCGCACAAGTGCGTGTGTGTATGTGAGCGGGCGCTTTCGTGGGGCAGCCGTGTGCGTGTTTAATCTACCCGAAGGGACCTTTCAAGTTTTATGCGGGCAAAACAAGCAAAATGACACCTCGAAGCATAGTTATCGCCTCCGAGATCCTTGTTTTGCGGTCTAATATGTGTGTTTGTGGGTATTGGTGTGCTCCTTTGAAGTGCCAACCACAGTTCCGGCGAACAAGAATATTTCTTTCTAGAATGCGTTTCCGAGGAGAGCTTGCAAAGTTTCTCTAACCAGATATGATCGATTGCAAACTGCAAGGCTTCTCTTAGTCGGTTTTCTTTCTAAGGATAAGGATTACTTATCATTATTACTACTTACGTTAGTCAAGATCTATCAGTTTATTTATTGTCTCTATTTCTTTTACAAATATTTTTGATAAGCGAAAACAAGCTTAGATTTCCACTCAAAAATTAGCTTTAAAGAAATCCTGAAACCTAAATTTGTATTGCTGCCCAAAAAAAGTGGAAGCAAATTGTATCTTATCACGAAATCTTGTCTTGTTTATATTTGGATTACTTCTGCTGCAGCCCTCGCCGTGTTTGTATAAAGTTTTTTCATTTACTTTTTGTTTACGATGCATTTTTGCCATTTGACACCATTTTGTCTGGCAGAGACAACGGCATGTGTGCATGCGCCTGCTTTTATGGTTTCCACCGGCCTGGCAGACCGGGCCGAGCACACAAAACACCTGACCAGGTGGGCTGGCCACAGCTCCTCCATTCTCCGGTGCGTGCCTTTGTGCCGCCGTGCCTCAGTTTGCTCGATTGCTCAACTAACATGGCCGATGGGATGTTTGCTGCTGTTTTTGCCAGCTTGGTCTGCGCCAGCAATTAATTCACTCAGCAAAGGCCCAGGGCCGGCGGCAGCAACTGGACTGATTCTCGTGCTCCAAACTTAATTGCCAGCTGCATTGAAATGAGACACGCCCGAAACATTCGGACCGACTGACTGACGCAGATTGACGCACAGCCGAAAGTCCCAGGATGCTAACTTCTGATGCAGACTTAAAGCGAAATTGCAGTTCCCTTTTCCTATAACTAGTGTCTAGTGAACCTTTAGATAGTTGTCCTTTTCCTAATTAAACATCTAATAATTAAAGTTTACGTCTTCTGTGTATTTTTCTACTACCTTTTGGCTAGGTAACCTCCTAGAAGCGCTTGTTCGATAGCCTTCTTGGCCATAACCTCCTGTTAGCTACCAACTCCAAGCCCAACCCAAGCTGCCTTGACCCCTGGGTCGAAGGTCGTCTTCATTAAATTAAGAAATGGTTCTCATTTGCATGAGCGCCTTCTTCCGCTCCCTCGCTTTGCTTTCTGCCCATAAATATGGATTAAGTTTCCGTTCTAATAAAAGCAGAACAACAAGCGGACAGCATTTAATTAGTGGGAATTAAGTTACACCCGCAGTGAGTTTTTTTGTTCGAGATGCTTTCAATAATTTTTGTAATAAAATATAAATATATCCTCCTGGTCCTTCCCTTTGAAAATCATGAATCCAGAACGACTCTCCCATTCAATATTAAATTCTGATGCACTTCAAAAATTGGTAACCTAACTTAATTGCTGCAAAACTTTGCAATTTTGGTTTTCACAAATTAAATTGATTTCACGCTTAAAAGTTGGTCCTCCCATCCTCTAAGCGCCTTTGCGGTTTCACCACCCTCTGAACTTTGCAGCGAGTTATGCAACAATTTAATGTCAACACACAATTACGTGCGAAAGAGCGCTGGCGAGGCTTTCATTAAATTCAACGCTTCTAACGAGTTGTTTGCTTTCAGCCAAAAGTCAGACGCTTAAGCAGACCGACAGACAGGAAGCAGGAAGGAAAGGAAACAGGAGCAGAGAGAGCCGACATACTGTATAGGCGACAGCTGAAAAGTCATTTGTATGCAGCCGCAAATCGAGGGACATTAAACTTTTAAGACGCTTTTATTGCTCGTGGTCTCTCCTCGTTCTCCTCGACCACACGCTCCACTTCGTCTGCGTCCTTTTCAATTCTAATCCTTGTACCTTGGTTCGGTCCGCAGGGCTCTGGGGGCTCTGGCCTGGCTTTGATTTGTCGGCTTAGCGCTGACATGGCTGTCGATGTGTGCGCCTGATTTATATGGCCCAGTCCACGGGCAAATCACAGTCAAATTGCTTGTGGCAGTAGCAAAGCCAAGCCAAAAAAAAAAAATAATAAAGAAATCTCCACTCTATAAATTCAACATAAGTCTACGGACTTGGCATTTTTCTAAAGTTCATTTTATTTCACTCAGCAGCACTAGCCAGACGTAACATAAATTGTATTTTACGAAAACATGTGCTCCCAGGCACGTTTTGTTTTAGGGGACCAGGAGGAAAATCCCATAAACACCATTTTCGCAAATGTTGCCAGGGGCTTTGCATATAAAGTGCACTCGGACTCTGGCTGCAGCTCCGGTAAACAGACTAATGAGAGTGCATTTTGGGGAATAAAGTCTTTAATAAAATTTATAATAAATATTTTGTGAGCTCCTTTATTGAATTCAACTATGCATTCGCCTTTGATTTCATTTATTAGTGCAGGACTTCCTCTTATTTTCCCTTTAATTGAACAGCATCAGCATCTGAGAAATCTGTTTTCGAAAAACAATCGAGAATGACAATCCATTTAAGTTATCAAATTCTTTCCTAGCACTTTCAGTCAGCCGCAGACAAAGGAAAACTTTTCACACATACTTAGGCCGAGAAATTGCAGCACTTCCTCTGCAAACTTTCGTGACACCTCCGCCTCGCCCACCTGGTCGGCGAATTTTCCCCATATTTGTGTGCAAAATGTAACTCAAATTATGTACATGAGACCGGCTGGAAGGAAAATGTCAACAAAAACAATAGGAGGGACGGGGGAGCTTAGCATATTTAATTGCATTTTCCTGTCTGTCTGCTGTCCTCGGGCAAAACTTCAAATGTTTGTGCCGACAACAAAGATGTTCGTAGTCGTAGTCGTCAGTATCTGTGACTGCATTTGCATCTGTATCTGCATCTGCTGCCTGTGCTAAGCGTTATTCAATGTTAAACAATTAAAACGAAATTCGATAGCGCTACGGTAAAGGAAAATGAAGGAAAAACTATTTTCCGTCGCTTGTGCGTGCCTTGAACCGTTTTTTGTTGCCGGTTACCGCACGAGTGCATTCCATCAGTGTGTGGGTGAATGACATTGGGTGTGTGGATGAGTATCTATGTGAAATGCTGCGCTTAGTGCACTCATGTGGATAACGACGATGACGACGATGTAGTGAACGCGACTTTGCCATCGATGGCACGCGTTTGGGTTAAAGAATACAGATACAAGTATAGCATATGCTTTACCCTTATCTTTCCAATTTAAAAATTTAAATGTTTAATAAACAATCTTTTTCTGTCTCTTCCTAAAATGTTATATCCACGAAAAAGAGTTTAACGCGTTCAAGGAGGTTAAGGAGACTTTAAAACTTTACATGTTTTAAATCAGAGATGTCTTTAATATTTTTTATAAACCAAAAAATCTCTTTAAGAAGCAATTTTCCCAAGTGAAAGAGCATTAAAAGTGTGTCCACTCAGCATAATACCTATTTTCTTTTGGCCGTGCTTTTCTCCAATTGCTCGAACGTCCCCCTATCAGGGCTCAGAATCTGCTGGCAATTTAGAGTTCCTCGAGGCTGCAATCAAAATGCATTCCGAATGAAAATTTCCCCTTATATAAGCACACCAAACTTACGTCAGCCGTTAAAAGGAAAGGAAACGACGCGCTAAAAGAAAAATATAAGCGAAAAAACAGAATTAAAATGCCGCAAACAAATGTGACGTCAACTCCTCCACGAACACGATTCAGGTTTAGCCAGCATCCTTCGAAAATGACCGCATTTCCGCTGCTCCACGAAACAAAGTCAAGTCATTATGGCGAAAAACTTTCGTAGTTATCAGCGCATTTAGATTGTCCCTCAGCCTTTGTTCAGGCAACCACGAACTTTTCGCTGAGCATCATAAACAAGCAGAATGTGACTAAAATGCAGGCAAGCGAGTAAACTTCCTGTAGCCTGGGTTCCTTTTCTTTACCTCTGGCTTTGACGTTTCTGGTGGTTCCTTCAGGTCCGGAGAATTTGCCTAATTTGTGGCCTGGGTAAGCTAATTTGATTAATGGTTACAGCAACAAGAGTTTAAGTTAAGGCAAACTATAAATTACATCACTCATTGCGTCAATAAAGTCGCCTCGCCGTCCTTGTAGATTGAATTACCCAATTCGTAGCGTAACTTAAAGTTAAACTGTGAAAAGTTTTAACTGCGCTGTATAAATTTGCATTTTATTCGTTTCTTTCCATTATTCTACGCACTCCTGGAATTACTTGGTTGGAGTGGAGGTGAAGGCGTTGTCTAGTCAGGAAATGGGCAATCGGAAGCGTTTATTTAGTGGCGTGGTAAGAAATCCACCTTTAAAACCAGTCAGAGCCAGGTCAGAGGGAAGGTAGGAGTGCGTTTCGTAACTATAAGACCAGCTTATGTTAAAGTAAAATAAAATATAGAAATAAAACCCACTATTCCCAGAAATACATATATTATCCGGATAATAATCCCCGGCTAAACCTCAACCCTACTGAACTCGAACAATAGCATGTGTTCGACAGACATGTCTGGCACATTGCGCAATCAGCAAAACGAAGCTGAGGCCACTTAAACCGAGTTGAACTTGGCTTGCAGCAGAGTTGGCCAAGTCTCTCAATGCCGGCAATTGAAAATGCTGTACGTTGGTCGCATGCCATTAAGACAATGCAGCATAAAATTGCACTGCAGCATACAAAATGCACATCAACAACTCAATGGATATGTCCTGATGCTGCCACTGATGCTCATACTTATGCGGGTATATGTATCTCCTAGTTGTGCAAATAATTCTCTATTGTGTGCATTTATTTCTCATGCTCTTCAGTTGGCAGTTCTATTTTAGCCATGTTAGCTGCATATCAAATTGCCACTGTCGCCGCGCGGCTAAACAATAATGCAGCAAATGATTGTGATGCCACAAAAAGAAAATAATATGGAATTACAGTCAGCCAGTGAATGACAAATAACCAACAGGCAAAGTTTTCCCTTGAAGAAACTTTGCATTTCAATTTAAGTCAATTTGTTTGGTTCATAAGGAGAGACGTGATTCTGTCATTAAAATGAGACTGAAATATTTATTTAAACTCTATTATAAGCAGTTCCTTAAGGGTCTAAAAACAATATATAAGTACCTTGTTTAAAGAATATGTTATGCCATATTTTCTAAAGTATTTCTGCTTTGAAATATTGGCAAATTCCTGCATATGACAGAACTTTTCCCTTACCCCCGCCTGAGCTGACATCACTCCGATATTTTAAGTATTTTATATGTATTTATATATGCATTTATTCCCGGCCAATTGGCAGCGACTCTTCCGGCGCTTGCCAAGAGCTAAGACTAACACATTACTTATAAGCAAATAAGGTCAAATGAGGGGGGGACCCGTCTCCCTCCATGGCCACTTAAATATTTTACGCTTTTGTATTGTTAAGCAAAAGTTTTTCCTCACCGCCATCCTCATCCTGATCCCCGTTCTCATTCTCGTCCTTATCCTCATCCTCATCCCGCTGGCTAAACGCATAAAAAATGCATACGCACACGAGTTGCCATATCGTCTATATAATGGGATTTGCTCACACACACATTTGGAGGTCTGTTTGTGTTGGCCAAGTTAAAAAACAAAAGCGCAGCAAGAGGCAGCACTCGAAAGCTGAAAGCATTCAACATTTAACTTTTTGTGCAAGTGCTGAATTTTTTTTTGCTGCGTTTTCTATGCCAGCGGCTGAAAAAGTGGAAGTGAAGCAGGGATTCTAAAGGGAATGAAAAGCTAGATCATGGAACCATAATATTTGAATAAGTCGTGATAAAAAGCTGAATATAATAATCTTTTTATTTTATGGCCGCGCTAAGTATGCAACGATTTTTTTGTGAGCGTTAAGAATTATCAGACAATGGGTTTAGCACTTGATATATGTAAATATCATAATAAATCTGGTTTAGTTAAAATAACTATTTAATGTGAATTAATATACATTTTTTTAAATATTCTTCAATTAACTTCAACAGAACTTGGGCAAATTCCTTTTAAGATTTCCCTTCCAACGCAGCTTTTAGCCCTCCAATAAAATTACTATTAGCGACGTCAGCATCCTCAACTTGGTCGCCAGCCAAGATCCGAGATGGAAAGACCGCCTGGGTACAGCGACGACAGCCATGTATATAGCATATTGCATACGGTAAATGGTTCATGGCACATGGCACCTGGAAGGCCGTTAGCCTGGCCGGGAAATTATTATAATTGCATTAGACCAAAGGCAGAAAATTGAAATTGAAATACGTTAGGCGATGTCATGGCATGGCTCTTGCGCACCCAGGATGCTGATGGATGGATGGATGGATGGATAGAATGCTAGGTGGACGGGTTGAAAAGTGCAACTACTGAAGCCAAAGTTGACGTAATGGGCCAAGGATGGGGCGCTGTCATATGGGACGACTCATCCGGTTAACGTTCCCTTTTAGCAAATTAATTAAAACTAATGAAATCTCTCCGTTTTTTCTCGACTTTCTTTCGGCCTTTCCTTGGCTAAATGAGATAAGACGGAAATCATCAGCAAATGGCTTATAATTGACATTTAATCGGTGTCCTCATCGCTGCATTACGTATACGCCGCTTTGGCCGGCAAAGTAAAGCTTTGGCTTTAATGGAAAAAGTTCGCTTCCGTTCAAGTTCTAATCGCCTGACATTGATGAGCAAGACTTGATAGACATTTCGTGCTCGTTCGACATTCGTGTGCACTTTTTAATGGCTGTCGAAAAGGAAAATCAATACGAAAAGTTGTTGCTGATTAACACGCTAAATATACCGGCAGAAAACAAAACAAAACAAAAAGTAAGCTGAAGAATTCCGAAGTCAATATATTGATTTTTTATACACTCCGAATGTACTTTAATAAGAAAATAAGTCAACAAAATGTTTATAAAGTAATTAGGCTACTTTCGTAAATATAAAAGGGTAAAAATAAAATAAAAGTCTAACAAAAATGTATTAAAATTGATAATGTTTTCTTCTCGACAACAAAATTTGATCAATAAAATTCGAGTTAAGTGCTTAAAATACCAAGCCAAGCCAAAGGCAATTATTAAACAACCATAAAAATATACGACCAAAAATTCACGAAATAAACATTTCTCTGAATCGGAAAATGTTATATGCTCGCCGCATGCAATGCACTGATTTGTGTTGAAAATATGCAAATATCAAAGTGACTGACTGCCAGAAAATACAAAAGTAAAAACAACAAGAGCCCGGAAAAGCGGAAAACGAGTAAAACCCTCATGCGACATGTGCGACGCCTCTTTGCTTTCCTCAAACATTTAACCTGTCGGGTTATTTAAAGTTTTCTGTGTACGCCAGCACAATTGAGTTTGGTTTTTCCACTACAATTTTTTATTAGCCAGAAAAAGTTCAGCTTACAGCGAGGAGTCATTTACATTTTTGATTTCACACTAACCGCCTCCGAACGAACAGTTGACCCCAAGTAATTAGAAAACTTTTCATGCAACTACAGCGCCGCCACCAAATCCATGGAGATTGTACATCGGTTTTCAGCTATCAACAAAAAGACAAAAAATAAAAACTTCTTATTCTCTAGGTTCCTCGTCCCCCGGCGGCTTGAGTTTGCCACTGGTTTCCCCCAATTTTCGGTTCTGGCAATTGCGGAGATTGTTGCGGAGAGACGGTGGTGAAGGGTGTAAACTGCCGTCGTTAGCTGCAATAAAAAGGGGTTTCCACAGAAAAAGGAGGACGCGAGGGTCTCACTCTCTTTGTTGGACAATTGAAGATCCTAGCTTTCAATTAAATAAGCATTCTCAAAAGATATAAAGAGCAATTTTCAATCAGAAATCGTTATGTTCAAACAAATTTGGGAAATCAGAAGGGTATAATCAAACTGCTTTTATTATTTATTTGAAGAAAGCTACCCAATAAATAAAACATTCTTATAAATATTACCCTACCAAAACACAAATTTTTTAAGCTTTTTTGAATTTCTTCCGCCCAAGTTGCTACAATAAATATACTATTTCACAAGACATTCCCCAACTACCAAGCAGCCAACACGTACAAAATATGCTGGAATAAGTATTTCGTTAGTCGGGAAGATTGGAAACTATGTTGAGGGGTGGCATTTTCCTGCAGCCAAAAGATAAAGGAAACAACAAAAGGAGACCCACTCAGAGAATGCTGCGGATGATGATGTGGGCGACTATAGACAGAAGGAAACAATAGTGCGGATATAACTGCGAGTGTCATTGGAAGATAAGTTGAGGGGAAACTATAATGTGGGGCGGTGCCCAGCTGACTGCAAGGAATTGGCGAGTCCGGGAGTATCGTCCTGATTTGATTCGACGAATGACTAAGAATTATGCTTGAATTGAGCATTCAGCAAATTTAATTTTTATTGGAATTGGAGCAATATTATTGAAATGAGAAATTCCTCCATCAATATCATAGTCTAATCTTAGTATTATATTTATACAAATAAAAATTGATGTAATAAATATAAATCTCCGGGGAAAAGAAGCCAGTAGTGCGAAAATAAATACCAGTGCCGGCAAAACTATAAATACTATAAAGCGGCGACGCCCAGCTGACTGCAAGCAATCGGGTAATCCGGGGAATAGTCCTAGATCGATCCGGGGAGTGACTAAGAACCACCACGGATGGCGGTAGCCATATGCGAGCTGAATCGATAAGCGTGTGGCATGCAACCGACTGCCGACCGACTGGCGACACTTAGCCGGCACTTGTTGTTGTTGCTTGAGGATGGGGATACGGGTGTACGGGTGGTTGAGGGGGCGGTGGGATGGTTGGGTTGCCCAGGGTGGCGGGAGGAGTCGCCATAAAAGTTTGACTGCCTCTGCGCTGATGTAATACCGCAAGACAATTTTGCCTTGCACGTCATATGGACGAACAAGCAGTCAGCCAGAAACAACAACAAAAACTC
This sequence comes from Drosophila mayri, assembly GCA_008042485.1. Classification (NCBI taxonomy): domain Eukaryota; kingdom Metazoa; phylum Arthropoda; class Insecta; order Diptera; family Drosophilidae; genus Drosophila; species Drosophila mayri. The sequence goes on along the minus strand of VNJN01006954.1, from coordinate 412,136 downwards.
CAAATAAAAGCCGGCTAAAAGTGCTCTCAAGTCCTCCGGTGCCTCTAACTCTCGAATTCTCATTTTCCCTAAGTTTTTCGTCCTTTCTCTCGGTTTCTCTCTCGGCTGCACATGCGCATTACTTTGAGGAGAACGAAAGTGGTTCCCTAAAATTTGTGCGCAATGGGAAAAGTATAACTCTGTTTGAATAACAGTATTCTTTCGTAAAAAAGATAACTTTTTAGCTCTCAAATGTGTCATAGTTAGTAGCAGTTAACTAGAATTAAGACAAAAAATAAGGATAATTAATTTAAAATTAAAATTAAAATGAGAGGATTCTGTTCAATCTAGAATAGGGACTTTTAAAACTCTTTAGACATTTTTATATCCTTGTTGGATTTACGAGTTCCACTTTAAGAATTGCCACTGTACTCTCTGGAATGCACAGAGTCCTTCGAATTGTCATGGCAAGTTGATGAATCAGCTGTTTTGCACAGCGACTGGAAGGCGACGTTGGAAGGAAGAGCGCTTCCTATACTTCGGTCCTCCGTCTCCGGCGATACGACTCGGCACCCGGTCCGGGTCCGGATCCGGCTCCATGTCCGGGTCCGGGTCCGAGTCCGTGCCCGGGTGCGATGTGGCACCCCGGCCGGCCACAGCTGTGGGCCCAAACAAGCCACAAGCCATATGCTATTGATTTTCTGCGCCTCTTTTGCCTTTTTGCCCGTGTTTCTTGCCGTGGTTCCACGCTCCTACTTATTTTTTTTATTTATTCTATTTCTTTACTTTTTTTTCATTTGCCTTTACTTAGTTTAGGCTGACGCGATTGGTGTCGAGCGTAATGCAAGTTAATTTATTCGCTGCCAGCGAGTTTCTGTTACTCTGTGGGACTTCATATATATTTCCCCCATTTGGCCTGAAAATAAGTACGAAAAATATTGCATGCCTCTGGACAAACGTTTGTGACGGCACTCCAAGGATGGCGGCAGACGTAAGGTGATATTGATCAGCGTTATGAAAGATGGCAGCGAAACGTGGCCAAGGGGAAATCAGTTAAGTGAAAGAGTTCAAGGAATGCTGAACTGTAATCAAGCTGCTGGACTTCCATCAATGTTAAGTTATTGAAATTCTTAAAAAAATAAGCAAATATCATAATTACCTCAATAATTAAAATTTTAATTAAGACTCCCAAGCCAAACGCCACAATCATTCTAGGTATTACCTCGCATCATTTTTCAGACTTAATTTCTGCTCTGCTCCCCTGAGTCCGATTTAACCCTCCAATTTAATACCGCAAATGGAATGTAAAAAAATATTCCCCCAGTATCAAAAATTCACCCTAATCCCACAATTCTTTCGAGCGAGTCATAACTCAGGCAAGTCACCCCATTTTCGACCCACTGCAGCCCCCTTTCACTTGTCGCCTGCAAGTATGCAATAAAAATCTATTATGTGTCCTCGCACACACTCGCACACTCACTAGAACTCAGACGTAAGGATTCAGACACAACTGTCGCATATAAATCAAACGATTTTGGACGCTATAAACGAAAGGCCCGCCGTCTGCAAACTGGGCTAAGAGGCTAACAGATCAAAGTCCCCGGAAAACAGTCTGCAACTGAAGTACTTGAGGTATCCGTCACGTACATACAAACGGCAGGATCTTTTATTTAAAATATATAATTATATGGAAATCGGTTGGGTTTTAAAATTCTCTTGAAATCGCTTTTTTTCAACTCACAAATGTGAAATCTTTTTTCAAGTTTTGTTGCATATTCCAAATTGAAATAGTTTCATTTTTGTGGGAATAAATACAGTTTAATAACATGAATATTAAAGTATTAATTTAATTTTAAACCAATAGAGTGTTTCCATGAAACGTTACTCACCTTGTCTACCGGCATTGATGGGCACGCTCTGCACAGATTCCAGAATGAGCCAATCATAGGGAAATGCTTTTGCTGTTTGCCGAACCAAGTGCCAGAAATATAAATTAAACACGCGCACGTTTGGGGGTTTATTCAGGTGCTCGATTTTCGGCGGTTAGCGTTGCTTAATAGTGGCAACTTATGTTAACATGGAGACACAGAAACACACTCGTTTTCCTTCTAAACTTTAATATTTTCCACCTCTCGCTCGCTCTCACTTACTCTCTATACGCACACGCACCTGGATAATGCGTAGCGAAGAAAGTGCGTTTGTATTGTCATAGGCCAAATTGGATTAGACTTCCGCTGAGGGGGAGAAATTGAGGCGTGAGAAAAAGTATTGCATACCCGCGGGCGTTTTGCTTCAGCGATGATCTCATACACAAACACACACGCATGGACACACAGACGAATCTTTTACGACCCTCTGAATGTCAGCGTAATTAGCCAATATTAAGCTCCGACCAAATCGGGACAAACAATTTTATTGGACATTAAAAAACAGAAACATTGTGCGCGAGCCGCATTCAGATTCTTATTTTTATGCCCTGGCAAATCGATATCTATTTTTTCCACACAGCCCCGAGGTATGCAATACACTTTAGCCGCCTCAACTTGGCCAAAATGTGCGATTTCTCGCTGATTTTTGCATTTGTTTTTTTTTTTTTGTCGTGGTCACTGGAGCGAATCTTTGTTAAGGTAAAAAAGGTAAAAACTTCAGGTGCACAAAGAAACACACTTTTCAGATGGAACCGATTTTGCTCTTTGCCCGCTGCTGCTCCTCTGACACTGCTGCTGCTGCTTCTGCTTATTTGTGGGGAGTGCTGTGTATCTGATGTGGGCCCTTGCGCCAGCGTTTCCGGTTTCAACGACGTTTCGAATACGACTGAGCCTGCACTCCAAGTTCTCCGGAAAGAAAACCACCGAGCGAAGCCACAGCGGCGGCGTTGGAGTTGACGCAGGGCCTGGAAGCTATGGGGAGAGCGCTGTGGAACGCCGAATGGAAGCCCCATCGAACATATGTTCGCAGGGGCGTCGGTGGGAAAACTTAATTACCAATTGACCATTAAAAACAATTAAATATTCATGAATCAGTGGCTAGTTACTAATAAAGTTTATTGCAATTTTAATGCTTTCAATTTCTCATTTATAAAATGATAGTCATGCGCAATGTAGGCCCGACGTCTTCATGACCAAAACAGCTGTTGTGTGGAAAACCCGATATTTTATCAAAACCGTTATTCATTTCTGACTAAATCGTTTCATGTTGCTGTGAAGGTTTTTAAATAAAAATCGTTATTTTCTTGCTGAGGTCGGAAAATATTTCGTGTTGTGAAATGTACGAATTATCGAACATCGATTATCTCGGACAGTTGGTCTCTAAAGAGAATATATCGAAAACTTTGTTACGAAAAATGATGTGATGAAAGAACGAAAAATATTATAGCTATGATTCGCTTACGGCGCGCGATTTGTAAACAGGTGGAAAACTAATGAAAATATAGATGTTTTATGACTTACCTTAGCTTCAAACTTTTAGCTGCCACAGCTGAAGGAGGCCTGCCATGAGCTAGAGGTGCCGACAAAGAAGCACCAACTTCAGAACGCCCGGCGACCGACGCTGGAATGGATTCTCCCATCTGCGGTTGCGCAACAGGAGCGGGAGTTGCTGAAAGCCGTGCAGGATCACCCATTTAATGGCGCCTACGTAGAAGGAGTCAATGTAGTGGCCAGCTCCGGACGAAGCGCAGCCAAAGTGGAGTTCCAGCTACGGCCACAGGCCTTTGTGGAAGAACTCCTCCAGGCCAAACAGAATCGAGCAGACGTCTCCATTTCTCACCCAGAACACATTGTGGTGGAGTACAGTTCACCGAACATTGCCAAGCCCTTCCATGTGGGCCACCTGCGCTCCACCATCATTGGCAATGTCCTTGCGAATCTCCACCAGCACTTGGGTTATCGCACCACACGCTTGAATTATCTAGGAGATTGGGGCACACAGTTCGGCCTGCTTGCCTTGGGCGTAAAGTTGAACAATGTTACCGACCTGCAAATGCAGGCATCCCCCATAGAAACGCTCTATGCATCCTATGTGGCCGCCAACAAAGCTGCGGAGGAAAATCCAGAAATCGCCCAGCGAGCACGGGAGCTCTTTGCATCTCTGGAGGCGGAAACGGATGAAAACATGGCTGAACAGTGGCAAAAGTACAGGAAGTACACCATTGAAGATCTTTCCAAAGTTTACCTGCGACTGGGCGTCCACTTTGATAGCTACGAATGGGAGTCTCAGTACTCCCAAAAGCAAATCCAGCAGGTTCTGGACAAGCTGCGTAGCGCTGGCCTCCTGCAACGTGAGCTAGATGGCCGTGAGGTCGTCGTAGTGGATGGAAGACGCATTCCAGTGATTAAGAGCGATGGTTCCACTCTGTACCTAGCCAGAGATATTGCTGCTCTCCTGGAAAGGCTCTCCAGACTAAAGTTCAGCCGTCATCTTTACGTTGTGGACAATGGCCAAGCGGATCACTTCAATGCGCTCTTTAAAACGGCATCGGCTTTGGACGAACGCCTGAATCTTGAGCAACTTCAGCATGTAAAATTCGGGCGCATTCATGGTATGAGCACGCGGCAGGGAAAGGCCATATTTCTAAAGGATGTCCTCGACGAAGCACGCGATATAATGCGCGAGAAACGAAACCTTAGTGCAAGTAGGTGGTAACTTAGTAGAATCTCAATAAATCTTAATCTAAACATATATTCTAGCTACCAAAGAAAATCAGTCCCTTGACGATGAGCTGGTGTGTGATATCCTGGGCGTCTCAGCCGTCCTGGTAAACGTCCTGAAGCAGCGTCGGCAGAGGGATCACGAATTCAGCTGGCAGCAGGCCCTCCAGGTAAACGGAGATACGGGAATCAAGCTCCAATACACACACTGTCGCCTGCACAGTTTGTTGGATAACTTCAAGGATGTGCATTTGGAGGACATTAAGCCCGACTGGCAGCATTTCGTCCAAGAGCCAACGGATGCCTTGAATTTGCTGTACGAGCTGGCACGCCTAGATCAAAGCCTTTGGCAGTCGAAACAGCAACTAGAAGCTTGTGTACTGGTCAACTATTTGTTTGGATTGTGGTGAGTAATAAATATTATAGATAAATATTATAAAGAAATATAAACTGATATAACCCCGTATTTTACCTTGCAGCAATGCGACCAGCAGAGCACTAAAGCGATTACCTGTGAAACTTGAGAGCTGCCGGCACAAGCAATCCCAGCGTCTGCTGCTGTTTCACGCCGCCAAGCGGGCACTGCAGCAGGGAATGCAGATCCTGGGCCTACGACCACTCGACCAGATGTAACATCAACCAAAGATGCCTTCACACACATCCGTTAACATACTTGATATTTATTAAAACATTTGAAACTAAAATGCAACCATAGCCAGGGGGATTCACGTGCACATCTAGCGCTTCTTCCACGTGTACTTGCGGCGTGCTCCTTCCTGGCCAAACTTCTTACGCTCTCGGCGGCGGTAGTCACGTGTCAGCAGGCCGGCTGCAACATAAATTGCAATTAGTGGCAATGGACAAAATAAGGGAGACGGAGCTCTCCGCGAGCACCGCTTGCACTTACCCAGACGCATTGACTCAATCATCTCTTGATCGACAAAGCTGCGCAAACTCATCGCAATGCCCCAGCGGATGGCTCCTGCCTGACCGGAAGGTCCGCCGCCCTCCACATTGGCCTCCACATCGACTTTGCCCAGCAGCTCGCTAAATTGCAGCGGGAAGAGCAACTGGAAAAATCGAGATAACGAAAATTGCGAATGAGAATTAGAATGAGATAATGCTGATGCTGCTGCCGCTGTGGCCACCGTTAGATGTCAAGTTCGAGCGCCCGAGGCAGCAGCCATTGTACGGATCTGTATATATACGAAATGAGGTTGCGATAGAGCTTCCTGTACAGCAACAATGCGACTAGATAATAGAGGAATCGTTAGCCAAATTAAATGACTGTAGGCCGCGCGGACAGGCCAGTAAACTGCAACAAATTGTTGCATGTCCGCCTGGCAATTAGTAAACACACGTCGTCAATCGAGTGGGTGGGAAAGGTTAGTTCTAGGTGTGATGCAAATTATAAGCACATTATAGTATTGCATCAAGTCCATGTAATTGCAGAGCCGCGGGCTATGATCAGCACGCGCTGTACCGTTAATAGATTCGATAACAAATGGCAAAAAAGGTTGCGAAAAATAAACATCTGAAGCCGAATAGAACAATTTTGATTTGGGAATGCCATTCAAGGAATTAACTGATGAATATGTTCTGATTTGTAAGTTTTTTTTTAGCGAACTATAGAGTCATTTTGATCATATAGACATTTAAGGCGCTTTTAAAACATTTTTTACACCACAATGTTATAAACTTAATTAAGATTCTGTTATATGAAAGCAATAATAAGCAATTTCCCCTTGATGTCCCACTGTTAATTCCAAAAAATCCGGATATTAATTAATCAAATATCAAATAATTTTGCATATTAAGTACCCGAACTCTGACGGCAGTCACAAAGTTCACAGATTCCAAAGATCAAAACAAATCGTAACTCAATTTTAGCAATTCTATTTTTTGTTGCTATTTTTTGTCCCATTTTTTATTTATTTATCTTTTTGGTATTTGACTGCGTGGGAAACAAAGTCAAGGGGCTTGACAAACGGAACGCCTAACAATGGTCGCAGGCAGCACACACAGGCAGTAAACGTTATGATTAAAAAACAATAAACAATAAAACTACAACAATCGAATGGGGAAGAGCAATTTTAAAACATTTTTTTTTTCTTCACGTCTCTCCTTCTCGTTTTTGGCAAACGGCATCGACAACCGCCATCAATCAGCGAAAAGATTTTCAGAGGAGCGCAACAAAGCGACAGAGAGAGGGATTTGATTTGTTTAAACAAATTGCTAGATGACTTCACGCTACAGTAACAACCATAATAAACATAATAAAAGGCTTATATACAACACAATACGAACAAGATTTTTGAATTAATGTAGGTACACACAATTAATGCGAAAGCCGAACGCCAGAAAATGCTTAATTGAGGTTGATAAAAATAGCAACAAGTTTGCAGATCGCTGGTGACTAGTGACGAGGCAAATCCGAAAACTGGTTCCCCCAACTTCAGGGTTCCCCGAAATCTCAGCTCAGAAAAACAAAACAAAAAACTCTCGTTCTCAGCTGTGGTGGGGGTGGTGGTGATGTGAAAGCCTCAGGGGGCGGACAGCCTACCGGCATCTCCCGTAGTATCGTGCACTTAAACTCGGCGCTTCATGAAAATTCGCGGCAACATTTTATTATGATTTAAATGAATTTTATAGTTTGACACATGAGAGAAGACGACACGACAAAAGCCCCGAAGAGGAGGATCTCGCCCGTACGTTCTGTGTAACGGTGTCGGGTACTAGGGATATATAGTATATATAGTATAAATACTAAGTGTCATCTACTTCATTGGCGCTCGCTTTGGAGACACATCCATATCGTGTACGATATCATTTCGGCGCAGTTCTTCTTTATCAGTCGATCCAACGTCGTTGAGCGCGCGCCTCAAGTGTCGGAAAATTTGCACACATCGTCCGAGAAAATATTATTTGAACCCGCTTCTAGAAAATAATGCCAACATAGGGATACTTTTTGCAGCAAAATGTGGCAAATATTGATAAAACGTTGGCTCTGGGCCTTCCATTAAAAGAAGGCGAATCAATGTAAAGTGGATTTCCTTAAAATTTCATTTGAATAGAAGAATTATTTAGTTAACAAATTGTCTAAGAGTTTAAATGAAGTAAAACTATTCAGTTTCAAAAGAGTTGAAGTGTATATTTTCTCCTAACAGTTTTCGGATAATATAATTTGGATATGTTTATGTTTCTTTCTTAGAACAATATTTACATATCCTGCATTGTATGCATTAAATATCTGGTTAGCATTTAAAAATCAAACTCTTTGACTTTTAATATTATAGAAATATGTTTAAAATATTAAATTGTTCAGTATTTAAAGATTATCCTATGTTTCTTTTTCCGACATATTTTTTACTCCTTTTTACTGTCTCCGAGTATAGCTAAATATATTAAAAATGCATTTCAAATTAAATTATTCCTGTTAAGAGCTAGCTAAATATACTAACTAGTAACTTTTATAATATACACGTCAAAGCCAATGGACTTTTAAACTTGATTGAGATAATTGATAGGAACAAAAGAAGGAAAAGTAAATCTTTAAATTGATACCATTAGCTTTCTACATTCATTTATTATAATATAGTTTCTTGAAATAAGAGAAACTCTGTGAGAAACCCCACAAATTTTCATTAGAAAACCTACAAAATAAGCCATCTCCATAACCGAAAGCTTAGCTCATGAATAACAATTGAGATTTGTTTACACTCGGTGCTCGGCTTTTGTCGACTGCATTATCCTTTAATTCGTGAACTATTCACGCTGGAATTCAATTGCAACTGCATAGGCCCACAAGTATATATAAGATTTTGATCTAGTACGACGTAATGTGGGCAATGGGCAATGGGGCATGCGCTTCAGGTTCAAGGGCATTGTGAACGCAAAAATAAAACCTAACTCAGCCCAATGCGTTTGCTCACATAATAAAAACCCCTTAAAGCCCCTAAAGACATCCACAAAAGCGCGAGTAAAGCGAAGAAAAATTTTCAAATTGATTTCAATTATAATTGAATCAACGCGCGGCGACGAGGAATGCCCGAGAAAGTAAACGAACGCCGACCGACGAGCGAACGATCGCGACGAACGTTCGGGAAATCACCATTTCCACCTCTTTTTCAATGGCTGGCGGTAGCGATGGCGCAGTTTTTCCAAAATGGCCGACACCGCGGCGGTCTGTACTAACGGGTGAATGGCAAGTGGCACTTCCGGGCACCGGAATCAACAAAAGCAAGCCGCCGTTGTCGCCGCCTTTCCCTGAAACGCTCTATTTAAAGCGAGAAATATTAGTTTTTTTTTTTTGCAAAAGCAAAGTTATATTAAAAATATATTAATTGACAAGGCGATTTCCAGCAATTCACACAATTCTGTAATCACACGGGGGCGTTTTTAAACAAATATTTGCTCGGTGTGTTAGCGACTTTTGGACCTCGCTGACTCCAGACAGCAGCAGCAGCATCAGTAGCAGCCGCAGCGTAGCTATCGACAAGAGCCCAGCAGCGGATCCAAAACTGGTTTCCCAACTACGCACAGAATTTGATTAATTTGCTCGCATAATTTAGCCCGATGATGCTTGTTTATAGCCGCCGCCAGAGATTTGTTTAATAAGCGAGCGGCGAATTTGTATTTTGTTTTTGGCCCAATCAAAGAAAGTTTCTCATGCGTTGTCGCCGGGCAAACAGAAATATCTCCTTATTCATTCGTGTGTGTTTTGCTTTTGTTTATATTTTGCAAACACGTTTAGAAGATTCCCAGAATCGCTGGAGAATTGTTTACGGTAATGCGATGCCGAAAGTAAATGCAGCAAATGGAACCTTAACAAGCTTAACGCCTCACTAGCTAATCGAATCTAATGTAATGCCGTGACTACATACATATATAATTTCTCTGGAGTCGTGTGATTGTTCAGGCTAATTACATAAGCTGGAAAAGCTGAAAAAAGCCACAATAAAAAATTTGTTTTCTTGACAAAACAGATGTCTATGCAAAAAATTAAGGCGAAACAATAAATAGTACTTTAAAAAAAGCTCAAGATTTAGGAAACTATACGAGCAAATAAATAAGAAAAAAGAAGAGTTAATTAGCAAAAACTTCCCCCCATTTATATTTATAATTTATACAAAATATATATAGAATATATTCAATATAATTAAATACTTAAAATCATGCTGACAGATTAACTTTCGATTTAGGAAACGCTACTCAAAGATGGGACCGGTACTGAGCCTCTAGGAATTTTTGCTTGCACACAAAATGAATGAGTCTGTCTGTCCACCTCTGACGTTGACATGGATTGTAAATAATACGAGCAAACAAAATCAAGCAAAAAAGTAGACAAACAAAGGCATGGGTGTGGCTGAAGGGGGTGGTTTGATAAAAAATAGCCAAAGATGTAAAAACTTTTAGTTATTATTTGCTAAAGATAATTAGGGGATTTATAAAAGGCATAAAATGGGAGGATATATCAAAAAGGTATTACCTAGGAACTCTTGAAAATATAAATCACTAGATTTATCATACTGACACTGATAGAAGTAACTTAATTTGGCAGACCTATGATAATATATCTCATAGATTATTTCCCTTAAAAAATTCCAGGCCTTTGCCTAAATTTTAGCCATACTTTAATAACTTTAATAAACCCCTTTAAGGCGTAACCAGTAGCACTTTAAGATAAATCCCCAGATAGTCTGGCGATAATGGCCACGATAGTGATGATGGGCTTATCGCTGCGTCAAATGGAAGCCGCTTAGATAACTGCGGCCACGAGTGTCGCATCCAACGCACGCAGAGGCATCTTGGCCAGAGTCCGTACATCCGGGCGGGCAGGGAAAGCCATTCGTCAGTTGGAGGAGTTAGCCAGAGGAAAAGTGACGCTAAAATTAATATTTGTGCATATATTGTGGGCTGTGGACTCAGTTGGGTTTGTTTCGCTCTGCGGGATTGTTTAGAAAGAGAGATCCCTCTCGAAAATCTTCGACCACAAACCATACACATAACCATATTTGCAACAGGCTATCGAAAATGTCAACGGACCGCTGAAATTGGCCTATAAATTTTGGCGCTGATATTGGAAAGTTACTTTTTTCTTTGCATATTTATAGCCCGACCGTCGCCCGTTGCAATTGCGTTGAGTTTTTTTCGCATATTTGCGCGTTTTAATTGCAACGACCACGAAAGCAGCAGCAGACGCAGAAGCATTGACACTGGCGACGGCGATATCAGCAGCACCTTCTGGCCGTCACCATGGAGAATCTTGGCTACAAGGAGGGCAGCACCAAGCCCCGCCGCATGACACGTTCGATCAGCGTCGTTACCAAGACCGAAGTGGAACAGCCGCTCACGGAGAATAATGCAAATAACCGGTAAGTGCCAGTTGGAGGTGCCAGTTTTCGGCTTTCGGCCACAGCAGTTGCAGTGGCAAAAAAAAAAGAATGCAAAAATCTGGCTACAATAAAATTTATACAAAATATGTACACATACTTATATATGTGAGTGTGATTACCCAGCCCAAAAGTTTTCATGAGTTGGCTGCAAAGACGCGGAAGCAATCCGTGATTAATGATTAATGTGACAACTAAATTGGCCATTGGCGTTTAGCGAATATATTTCCTACAAGAAAACTGTGCGGATTCATATTTATATAATCTAAGCATCCTGTGTGTGTGTATGAAAGGAGTAAACAACTGTGGAGAAATCGGTTTACTCCCACAAAACCACATCTGACAATTGTTTTGCACATCTCAGCTGCCGGATATTATTATTTCACATGTTTTACACAAAATATAAAAACAAAACAAGGGAGTTAAATAATGTATAAAACGTGAGAAAGAAAATTATAAAGATTTAGTAATGGAAGCTTTAAATATAAAATAAGGTATAGAGTTGGATTTAAATTTAAAGAATAGAAATAAAGACGGAAATTTTATTTATTTAAAGGTTTTATGCACAATAGGTGCTTGAAGAATATAAAACTATGCGTATGCCGAATGGATAAAACAACAATAGACAATCAAATTAATTTAATTAAACCTTAGAGTTTCATAGGCTTAAAAATATTTCATTTTCTTTGCAGAAAACTTGAAAATACTTTACTTAAAAAGTTCGTTTCAAAGAAAATATGGTTCAAGAAAGCTTGTAGTTATTTTGTCTGCGAAATATAAATGTTTCAATTCCCTTGAAATATATTTAAAGCAAAATATAAATGTATTAAAAGTTAAAATACAATAATCAAAAAATAACAATAATCAATAACCTTTGTTACGGGCTTTTTTAATTTTCCCATTTATTTACTTATTTTTTTTTATTTATTTATTTGTTTGAGAACAAAACTTCACCCACAAAAGCACAACTCTATAGCCAAGATGTGTCAAAGATTTTTCACTCCCACTCGCACCGAATCCACAGACTTTTTGGCAATTGATCACACTCTCCAGTGCCACCGCGTCTCTATATAAAAATATCTCCCCCTAACAGGTCGCTCACTCTATAGTTTACCTCTCTTTTCGGATCTCGATCTCGACTTGACGGCTTAACAACCAACAACGGCTTACGGTTTTTCATTCGGGCTCAGTCGGTTTTGGAACAACAATGCAGGCGGACGCGTTTGTAGCTGGCTAAAACATTAAACAGCCACTAACTAAGGCTAGAACGCGTTCGAAGTGATCGTGGTCGCTCGCAACAACGACAACAACAACAACGAGAATCATAACAATATCAGCTGAAACAAAGTCCGAAAAATCGACAGCAACAACAAAACGGAAGTGAAAAATTCGCGTTTTTTCACACAAAATTTTTGCATTTTCCGCCCGTTAGACACAATTGTCTAAGCCTCCACAAAAGGCCCCCATTGTGAGGCACTTGTCCCGTTCTATTCGGAGCCGATCCGCTCCCATCCGAACCCATTCCCGTCCCGCCGGGCCGATCCTCAGTCCGTATTTTGTGGATCGGTCAAACAGTCGACGGTCGACGGGCTCTCCCATGTATTTCGGAAATGAAATTAGAAATTGAAAACAGCTCATTGGCGAATTGGCATCATCCGTGGATATGGCTGCAAACGGTGTACGTATTCAGTCCAAGTCGGATCCGCGGATTCCCTCCCGGATTCCCAGCTTTTAAGTGCCCAACAAAAGGCTATATTGTAGTTAGTCGTAGTCGAACTGTAGCTCTGGTTATACAACAAGTGCAACCTCTTCTGGCCATGAACAAGGTCTAGATTTATGCAGCCGAGCCACTATGCTGAGCACATCTCAAATAAGACAAACCCAACCGGCGCAGTCGGCAAATCCATCAACGTACGGCAACTAGTGAATAGTGAACAGTAGGAAAAACCAAACATTAAAACAAAAAATATAACAAAAATCGCTTAAAACAATTCGCCAACTTCGCATAACTCTAAACGCAAAAACAAAACCACACACAAACGAAATAATTATTTAAAATTATGCATGCTCGAAAAGTCAACAGATCTCGAACTCTGCTATTCAGTGCCATTTAAGCAATGGAAAATATATGTTTACAAATCCGTAAAAACGTTTCAATGTGCGACAAGGCAGTGGAGACAAAGAGATGTGCGAGTCTCTCTCTAATGGCTTTGTCTAAAATTTAAGCCAAGTGATTCAGGTCGATCCGACGGCCACATAGTGCTCAAAACCCTTTAAATAGTTAGAAGTTCTTGCTGAACGATAAACAACAACATCAGAAAAACAGAGCTATTAAAATTGGATATTTGTGGCGAACCATAGTGTTTTCAATCAAATTATAATAATTACTTTGGAAGTTAAAATAAAGACTCATCGCCTAGCTGCGAATGATGTTGATTAAATAATGTGTGCTAAGTAAACTAAGGAAACTTTCCCACCAATAAAAATGTTTGCTAATCCCAGACTAAGTTGATTGATTGTTTAAATCTGAGACCCAACGATAGCTCTTAGTTCTCATTGATCCTAAAGCTATAAAAACCAGTTTTAAATTAAAAGATACAGCAATAAAAACGTACATCTTTCTGCTATTGATAGCATACCTCTAAGAAATTTAATAGAAACAATAACCATTAACTTGATAATAAAAATAAAGTTACAGAGAAAAATAAGATAAATGGTTTAATATTTTAGGTATTTTTAGCTAATCAGCTAAATCAGCTATTGCATATATTTTTAATGAATTTCTGATCAACTTTGTAATGTGTTAATGTATCTGACTTTACTAGTTGAATAAGATATAATATTTTCAAGTGATAGATAATTTTTTTACAATCATTTGCCTTTCAATTTGCTGAGAATTTTAACAAGAATCTTACACTTTCAAAACGTTAAGGTACTATTTCAATTATATAATTTTAAGTAAGGTGAAATACTTTCGGAAACCAAATTCAGGCTATTTTTAGAGGAATCAAAGGAATATATTTAAATTCTTAAAGTCATTATCTTGCCATACTACTAAATGAATAAGCCATTATCCTTTCCTTTTCAAGTTTAAAAACAAAGCAAATCTCCCGCTAACTCTATCCCTTCTCATTCAACAGTTTCAAATCGATTCCACCCAACCTGATGGTGCGATGGCGGAACAACACTGACGCCATGATCGAAGCCCAGTACCCGACCGCTGGAGAATTCGAATACATGGAGTGTGGACCGTCACCGCCGGCGGAGAGTGCGCCGAGCATGTACGACAGCTTCGAGGAGCCCACAAGCGAGCTGAGTGTCCAGATATGCAACGATACGCTGCGGATCAGTCTTATCGACCAGATGAAGAGTGCCGCCGGCCGTGTGCGACTCTTCGAGGATATCGAGCAGGGCAACGTGGTGGCCGAGAGCATCCGGACACACTTCGAGGCCGCCTCGAAGCTGGAGAAGAATCTCAGCTACCTATGGGCCGCGTACCTGAAGCGCTGGGATCTGATCGAGAGTCTGCTGGAGGCCGGAGCCGAGCTCCACTTCTGCGATCAGAATGGTATATCCGCTCTGCATCTGGGCGCATTCAGCGGCTGCCTGGCCACGCTGGGCCTCCTGGTGGCGAAGGGCCTGAATGTCAATCTGCAGTCCAAATGCTATACGCCCTTGCATTGCGCCGCCTTTGGAAATGCGGCCGAGGCGGCCAAGTTCCTGATTAACAATGGAGCCGATATATCTAAGGATACCAATAAACCAAATTGCGAGGAGAGCCTCCTACACTGTGCGGTGAGATCTAATGCCCTGGAGTGTTTGCAGATCTTCATTGGCGAGGGCGCCGACGTTAACTCGCTCAAGCCGAATGGCACCAATGCCATTCACCTGGCCGCCGATTTGGGCAACCTGCAGTGCCTGGAAGCTTTGCTAAATGCGCCCAATGCAGATGCCAATGTGCGAATCTGCATCCGCGAAAAGGAGTCCACAGCCCTGCATCTGGCAGCGGATGAGGGAAATGTGGAGTGCGTGGACCTGCTGCTGGCCAAGGGAGCTGATGCCAAATTGAAGAACCATCGAGGTTTTACGCCCCTCCACTTGGCGGCCAGAACCTCCAGTTTGGAGTGCGTCGAGTCTCTGTTGAGGAACGGCAATGCCGATGCCAATGCCGAGGACTTTGATCATCGAACTCCTCTCCATGCGGCAGTTGGAAAGTCGGAGAATGCCTACGACATTATGGAAACCCTCATTCAGTGGGGTGCGAATGTGAACCACAAGGATATCTATGGGTTTACGGCTCTCCACTTGGCCGCATTGGACGGCCTGGTCCAGTGCGTGGAGATGCTGATATTCCATGGGGCGGATGTGACCACCAAATCCAAGAAGGGGACCTCTGCGCTAAATGTCATCACCCGAAAGACGCCTGCTTCGGTGGCCATGATCAGGCAGAAGCTGGACGCGGCCATCACGCTGCACCACTCGCAGGTGAGTTTAAGATATAATTCATTATAGTTTGAGTAAGCTCAAACCTCTCCTGGCTCTCTGATAATTCCAGGACCCCGTGAATCGCGAGGTGGAGCTGGAGCTAGACTTCCGTCAGTTGCTGCAGCATTGCCATCCACGTGAAATCAGCTACCTTAACACATTTGTCGACGAGGGGCAGAAGGAGATCCTGGAGCATCCGCTCTGCTCCTCGTTCCTTTACATCAAGTGGGGCAAGATCCGCAAGTACTACATCGGCAGGCTGATCTTTTGCTTTAGCTTCGTGCTCTTCCTCACACTCTACGTGCTGACAGCTCTGGCCCATAATTGCTACAATGGCAGCAAAGACGACAATACGACTATTCAGGCGCAGGAGTTGTGCCAGAAACAGTCCATTCTGGGAGATATGCTAAGGAATAACCCTTTCGTGATGGAGATGCAGTGGTGGGTGCTGGTGGCCATCACCATAGTCGAGATATTTCGGAAACTTTATGGGATAACTGGCTACTCCTCATTTCGACACTACGTGACGCAAGTGGAAAACATCATGGAGTGGTTCGTGATCACCAGCGTCTTTGTTATATCCTATATATACACCAAGCAGACGTACACGTTCCAGAATCACATAGGCGCCTTTGCTGTGCTCCTGGGTTGGACGAACCTGATGCTAATGATTGGACAGCTTCCAGTTTTCGATGTTTACGTAGCCATGTATACGAGGGTCCAGGGAGAATTCGCCAAGCTATTTATGGCGTACTCCTGCATGCTTATCGGATTCACCATCAGTTTTTGTGTAATCTTTCCTTCGTCATCGTCGTTTGCCAATCCATTTATGGGATTTATTACGGTGCTGGTGATGATGATCGGTGAACAGGATTTGTCTCTATTAATTAACGATCCCGATGGCAAAGATCCACCCTTTCTCCTTGAGGTTAGTGCACAGATCACCTTCGTGCTGTTCCTACTCTTTGTGACCATCATTCTGATGAATCTACTGGTGGGCATAGCAGTGCACGATATCCAGGGATTAAAGAAGACAGCGGGATTATCAAAACTAGTACGTCAAACCAAACTAATAAGCTACATTGAGTCGGCATTATTCAATGGCTATCTGCCCACCTGGCTGCGCAACTTGCTCCACTATACAGCGCTGGTGTCACCCCAAGCATATAGAGTGGTTCTATGTGTCAAGCCGCTAAATCCTAGCGAGAAGCGATTACCCAGAGACATCCTAATGAAGGCGTACGAGGTGGGGAAGATGCGCAAACACTTCGGACACACAGTGTCCTCGAAGAATCCCGCCGAGAACTATCTGTCGTACAAGAACAAGTACAACAATAACAATGGCTGCGCATCCACGGGTTACGTTCTGCCCGATGCGGACCCAGATGCTGGCCAATTCACAACGCTGACCACCAAGATTGACGACAATGCGGATCGGATCGAGTTCCTTACCCAGGAGATCCAGGAGCTGAAGCAGGCGCTCATCTCGCAGCAACAGCAGGCCAGCAAAGTGATCGACAAGCTGCTGATTGTCATTTCCAATCAGCAAAAGCAGAATCTGCGCAAGTAGCAGTAGCATTTAGTGCACACTCCGTATTGGAATATTTATAAACCAGAGTTAGCTCTTTCCTAGAAGTAAGTCGGAGGGTAGATAAGACCCTGAAAATCCGAACAAATCCAGAACACTGTTGATATTATACCGTAGCAGCGAGTTGTAGTTAAACAAATTTTGATATCGATGCGCCTGGCGCCCTATACATACGCTATATAGCCATATACCACACCATACTATTATCCATACAAAAACTATTATAACTAGTGATTAGTTAAATTAGAGGCGAGCAGTTGGCAGGATTGATTTGTGGCTGGTTTCAGGCTGTGTTGTTTTGGCGTTGTCGTCAGAGAATCGTGTACATCATACATAATAATTTAATGCAAATTTATATTCTTAATAAAGTATATCCTATATCTATTGTTATGAATTGATTTTATGTTTTCTATTTATTTAAAAGAGATAAGAATTTAGGTTTGGAGGGGTCGAATAATGGACGTAAAAAGGGAACATCTTAAACTTTTTCTGTCCCTATATGCACATCCCTAATCAAAATTCCTAAAAACTCTAAGCAGCCTAGGAAAAGATATCGATACAACGCTTCCGACAGAAAAACAATAACATCCACGCGACTCACCTGTTCCCTGCAGTTTTCATCTTCAAAGTATGAAATATCCTTTCCGTTAATGCTGATTTTTCCTGTCCCAGGCAGTCGGACAGTAACATCAGCTCGCGCAGTCTTGCGCAGGCACTCGTATGTGGTTATGTATTGACGTCCCTCCTCGTCGATCTTTGGCTTGGGCACCTCCAGTTGCTTGGACTGATCCATGAGCGGCTTCAGAAAACGTTCGATGAAAGCCTTGCTTTTATAGGCGTAGGGCGAGGCAATCAGGCGATCCATGGAGTTGCAGAAATTTGAGTACTCAATATCCGCAATACTTTCCACTAGCAAAAGTTCGAGCTGATCTTTTGGCAGTAGTTGGAAGCCAGCGATTTCACTTTAAAAAATAAATACAAATATTAATCGTATGTTGTTATTAAAGTAAAATGACTTACAGCTTCTGATTTTCATCAGGTTTGTTGCCACGACGCAGCATGCGCTCCTCCAAATCCGCCAGCTTGTTGGTTTCCTCCACAATATCCTTAGGTATGACAATAGAAACACAGTTATAACGCATAAAATAATAAGTTTAATTGCAACTTACATGCAGCAGCTGGAAAAAGTTGGGTTTGCCAGTGTAAAACAAGCTGTGGAATGGCCTGCCCGTCTCGTCGAATTCAGCGGCCTTGCGTGCTGGGAATACTACATCGGGCGATTTCATGACAGGTCGGGCTTTTGGGTCGTACAACCCCGAGGGAAATAGATATGATATCGCCTCCTGAAAATCGTTAATGCGTTATATTTAGTGAATCTTCTGTTTCGCTTTGCTATTTACATCGACATCCTCCTGTGTAAAAGTCTCTGCATCGGCGCCCATCATATTGGCCAGGTGCCGCTTGCCGATCTGGAACTCCAAGTGTTGGGTCTTCATGAACTCGTCGTGCTCGTTGGCTCGCTTCAGGTACGCCCGCATAGCCTTGCTGACCTTTTGCTTTTGGACAGCCGCCGGAGCAGCCTGTACAGTCACTTCTGTGGCGAATGAAGCCGCCGCCGCCTGAAAAGTTATGCAAGTGTGAATTTTACGAATTTCGGTAACTGTACGCTTTTTGGCCATATTTCCTTTGCTTACCATATGGCCAGTGGGAATAGCTGGCGGCTTGAATCCATTATGTAGGAGATTCCTGTTAGTTTTCACTAAATTTAAGCCAAAAACACGCAGCGCCATTGCTTTGATTAAGAAAAGCGCGACAAAAGAAGAATAAACAGCTGTTCGATCAGCTGGATGTGGACTCGATAGAAGTGTTGGAAAATCCATAAACATTTTGAGGTCTTTCACATAATACTTGTGAATTCTAAATTCGAAATAAATAAAAAAACATACGCAAAAACATAAAAATAATGTTTAATTATTGAAACATAAAATATGTTGCGATAATTAACATTTAAGTGACAAACGTAGGACAACAAAAATAACGATTTTCGTGATTATCGCCTTTATGCTGTGTTAATTGATAACAATTTGGCGCCAGAGGTTGTTGTAAAACTTAAATATCTATTTTAATTTTATGTATTTAATAAATTCAGTGTAAATCTAAATATGAATCCTAAAATACAATAAAGTCAAGAGGAAATATAAACAAACTTTCAGCCTCTTTAAATTGATGAAAAACTTCTTTTTTATTTTGACCTTTATCCTCCTTTACAAATGCTTTTATTAACTACACTTTTCAAACACACACTTTCAATGCTGATATTTTTCATAAATGGAAATTGAAACGTACACAAATTAAGGAACACAAAAATGCAATGAAAACCTTTTCAACAGCTTTTTATAATTATCTGATTTAAACTCTATATAATTATTTATAAATAATTGCCTAGGTTTAGCGTTGAGAAATAGGGTTTATCAATTGCATTACGGTATGTAATGCGGCTACCAAAATTATGTTATAATATATCAATATTCTCATCGCTTCTTCGCTCCGTTCGCTCTTTATTCCGTCCTCTCACTTGTTGAATTTTTTGGTCGCAGTAAAATTGTATATGTATATTAAGCAATTATTTTATAATAATGCCACGCCTACTTCCACGCCTGTTTGAGCAATTTACGCGACGCTAAATGCTTAACAATCAACGAGCCCGATGTGAGCGCGACTAGCACTATGGAAATTAATATGTAGTCAAAGTCTTCCTTCAACAAATCGAACGTCTTTGATGGCGCCACGCGCGTAACGAACAAATCTGCAAAGTAATTGAATGGTTAGTAAATATTTAAAACTGTTGCCCTAATGTAATGCCCACCTAAGCCCGTGGCGACGACTAGACAGGTACTCTCCAGACCGCTGGGCGCTGTGTAAATACTACGCAGGCGGGCTATCGTCTGGTTATAATTAATATGGCTCTCCGTTGGCAAAGGCAGCTCGGGTATGTATGGAATAGCTCCCTCTTCTCGCCCCTGCGTCGTGGATGCGATGGGACGGCGAGGGTCCAGCAAATGCCACGGCATTTCCACGATAGATCCACTGGAGGTGCCAACTACGAATATTAAAAAATGTTCATAAGTAACATCTAATCCAATATAATTTTATATGACGTACTCAGCACATGCTTATTGGTGATTCCGCGCTCTGTGATCGTCTCCCTCAGAGCCTCGACTATGGTTGGGATTATATAAGACTGACGCTCTACCAGCGGCATTGGTGGCGCCTGCAACGAGCTCCAAACACTACTATTGGCCTGGGACTTGCCCTCATACAGCTCAATGGTTGCTTTAAATAGAAACATTAATGTTAACTCGCTATTGATCTCATATAGATAAAGATCGTTTACTTACTAATCTCTGTGCGTCGTACTTTCTCGTTGAAATAGGAGTAAGCCAACCAGTTCTCCGAATGGACAATGCTCAATGGAGCCCGCACCTTGCGATGCGTCATCGTGAAAATTACAGAGCCAGAAACCACATCGACCAGATACAAATTGAGAACAGCTGGGGTGATATTGGTGAGAAGTTAGTGGATTTCAATATATAAAGGAAATTGTTTAAAACGCACATTTATGGGTTGCATCCGGCGCCTGTGTAACGAAAGCCACTAAATTTGGGTTGATGTACTTGTACAGCACCGAACGGTCTCCCAACACACGCCCCTGTGAGTGGACATGCTCAATGGGATTCTTGCCGGCCACGCCGATAATTTGCTGTTCAGAATTGTGACCGCCCAAGCGTACGTTCCAAATGTGCGTGCTCGACAATTGCTAACGGAAACAGGTTAATTAAGGGACAGTTCGGAGAACATATTATGGTAAAACTTACCCCACCCGCATATTTCACAAAGTATCCCGTCAACTCAGAAGTTTTTACATCGGCTGTGTAGAGATACAAGCCATCGGCCTGAGAATATACCGACAACAAGTGTTTTAGCGATAACTATAAATATATATTTAACTTAATAGTGCCTTACCAATGAAGTGGCATGCTGAGGATATACATGGACCTTGTTGGCGGCATCCAATAAAAGAATTCCCTTGACAAAGTCCTTTTCAGTCTCGCCCAGCAATGACAGCTGCTTGACTTTGTAGTCTAGCTGTAGGAGGCCGCCCTCAGAGGCCTGGCCAGTGATGGGATTGAAGCGATAGAGCACTCCATTGCCATTTACCTATCACAAAAAAAAAGGGTTAGTTGGCCACTTGACCAGAGTACCAATCAGACATACAGCATCTTTGGCCAAAATAGTGCAGAGTGGCTGGAGGGGAAAGTGCTTAGCCGATCGCTGGATAATCAGACGCATCTGTTCGGCATTGTCAAAGCCTTCCACATTGGGTAGATACAGCTGCCAGTGGTGCTTGCCAGAGATGTTATCAATGCCAAATATCTTTCCAGATCGTGTAAGTACAACCAGCATTTTGTGGAGGCCGAAAGAATCACGAACCAGGCCAGCTCGCTGAGTGGCAGTCGGTGGTGGACCAAGACCGATGACGTGAAGGAACAGGCTTCGGATTTGAACAACTTGTGTAGTGATGCGTCTCAAAAACGCGCTAACAATATCTCCTGTTAAAAGGGGAATTTGATAACCATTAAATAATATAATATTTTGTTGTAATTTATGTATATACAAAATAAATAATGCAATAAAATCTATAGGCTTGCATAACAAAATAAAATTGTGGTTGTGTGCACATTTAAAACAGCATTTCACGAACATATATTCAAATTTATAAACAAAACTAAATAAATACAACATTCTTGTACGTTTTAACTTCACATTAACTTACTCTCGAAACTTGTGAAATCCACTTTGGTGGGCAATTTTAAAAATAAATCATTAAGAATTTCAATTATAGTTTATCTCCTAAAAACAATACTCACCAGCCTTGCCTTTCATCTCGTTCTCCAGTGTTCCCTCTGTGTCGGCCAGCGGCAGATCCACAAACTGTGTATCTATTACGTTAGCCAGAGCCTCCTCGCGCGACCAGCGGATGCGGCCCTGCTGTATGGCCAGAATAGACTCGGCACTCGTACTGAACAGGAAGAGGCAGCCCTTGCCCTCCCCGTTACGTTTCAGCTTGCAGTCGAAGCTATTTAGCGATGGAGTGCCAAAATGTTCTGGGAAAGGCACACTCTGCTCAAGTTCGACTACCGGCGAGCAGTTATCCAGATAAACAGCATTGATTTTGAGAACCTAGAAAAACAAAAATCATTAATATATGTATTACATTGAAAGATATTCAATAATTAAGAACATACTCCAGAAGTGACATCCGCATAGGCCAGGATCTTGCGATAGTTGAAGCTGCCCACTGCGTAGGTGGAGCTCTGCAGATTACTGCAGACGGCTTGGTCCTTATTGACACTGATGAGTTTTCCATCCGCAATTAGTACGCCATTGAGACCCTATTTATTAATTGCGATTAACTGCTCTAAATATTAACAGCCCGAGATTGTCAATATATAACTTACCGCCAAGGGCTGCAGTTTGCTCTTGGGTTCGGCTTCGAGGGCTGTTCGGAACGCCTGGGCACTTTTGGAGACAAGGTCCAGGCTGATCAACTGCTTGCCATCCACGCAGATGTAGTACGTGCCGCTGAGTAAACAACTTTCTGGCGTGATCCACGAGGCCATTACCTTGCTGGTACTTCCAGTGCTGTGGCCTGAACTGGCAAAATATGCGGTAACTTCCAAGTGGCTTTTCCAGGTGGGCACCACGTGGTACAGCACTGATCTGCTGTAAAGCCATAGGCCATCCTGGGCCCGCTCCGTGTTCAGCGGCATGGTAGACCATTCCCACTCGAGCGCCCCCATGTTGGTGTTCCAACCGCGCACAAGAGCAGGCGCGTGCCCCTGAACGGTGAGCATATCGAAGCCAAGGTTGCTGCCAATGGGAGCGGCGGCCGTATCACTGCTGTCGTCCGAGAAGCCGCTCACCTGCAGAAGCTTGATATCACCCCGCGGTTTCTGCTCCAGCACCTGGCGCCACACAATTTCACCGGTTTTCACACAGACACTGGCCACGACACCCTCGTTCGTGCTGAGCAGAATTCGCGGTTGAAAGTGGTTCAGGTCCACGCGGGACTGCAGCAAAGCGCCCACATTCACGCCTCGCCTGCACAGAGGATTGACAGAACCACCGGATTAGCGCCGGGTCAATGGTCAGATATCATGCCACTCACCAGTCGAACTTTTTGATCTGGTCTTCGTACAGCGCTGAGCAGGTGCTCAAGAGCAGAAGCGCCGAAAAACCGGCCAGTATTCTCTTCGCCTGCATGTCGTCCGTCTTGCTTTCTCCCCTTCGACTGACGTGAGCACAAATTATTCAACTTCCTATGCGTTTCTATGTTATAAACTAATCAAAATCCACATTAATTCGAGTTTTCCGTCATAGCAAAGGGGATGAGAAGAAGAAATTGGAGCAGGGTTGGTTATGACAATTGGTCATCCGATATTATATCGTTACCACGAACAGTGTGGAGCAGAGCACGATTTACTCGTGACTGATAATTTTTCGGTAATTTCTGCGCTATTTTAACAAACAATTTTAATGAAAAATGAGGTGTCGATTGAAAATTTGACGGTTTATAAGTTGATTTTTAGTAACTAAATGGAAAATCCGTAGGAACTTTACAAAAGTCGTGACTCACTGATCTGAAGTCGTTTATCAACACTTAATATCTAAGATTGACAAACACAAATGTTTACTTCTGGAAAAATAGCGTATTTAAAACATTAAATTGCTTAAAAATGTTTGAAAAGAAAAGCGACAAGGTCAAGCAAGGGGATCACAAGCCGCGAGAGGATGGCGTAGAGCTGGAAAGTCAGTTTATTATGCGCGTACCCAAGGTAAGTTTTGTCATGCTTTGTATACACAATTCCCGGCAATAGTTGGCTGTTTTTGATCTTCAGGAGCTCGCTGACAGCGTTCATGAGGCCATAAATGCCGGAACCGTGAAGGATCGACTGACCATTCAACTGGACCAAGATCTGCGGTATGGAGAAGTCCGCTTGGATGACCAGTTGCTGTACGCGAAGCTCGTGGATTTGCCTACCGTGGTAGAAAGCTACAAGACCATCGATAATAAGAACTTCTATAAATCAGCGGACATCTGCCAGATACTAGTCTGCAAGGAGGATCCCGAGGAAGAAACGGAGAAGGAATCACCCAACAAGAATAAAAAGAAGGACCCCAACAAGGTAGACAAAAAAAAATATCTGTTTCCACACGGCATTACTCCGCCATGCAAGAATGTGAGGAAGCGTAGATTCAGGAAAACTCTGAAAAAGAAAAACGTCGAGGCCCCGGAAATCGAAAAGGAAGTGAAGCACCTGCTTCGCATTGATAACGAGGCCGTCAGGGTGGACTACGAGATCATCAATGAGGAGGATAAGCCCGTGGATGATTTGGATCAGTCAGATATCAAGCCGTACAACGATGCAGATGACGATATGCAGGATGAAACCACCATGCATGCCACGGATAAGACCATCATGGAAAATAGCTCACAACGGGATATAAATGTTGAGTCCGATGATGATGAAACCAGCAACTTCCCTACCCACCGACCGCCCAACATTGGCGTTGCCGCCCACGACATCTTCGGTGAGGAGGTGTCTACCACCGATGATGAGGATGAACCTGATCGGGGCAACACAACCGGCCAACGTCGTGAACTGGAGGAATCCTCACGCCTCTCTGCGGATGACTCGCGCATGTCGGACTTCTTTGGCGCCGCCAGTGGGAGCAATACTGGAGCTGCCGGTCTGAAAATGGAACAGAATGAGTTCAACAAGTCCATGTTTGGTCAGGAACCGAGCAGTCCTAAACTGAGTGCCGCCGGTTCCAGCTCCAACCTGGCTGCTCCCAGTGGCTTCTACGACACCTCGATGCTGACCAAGCGGGAGGAGTTTGAGAACATGGAGTTCATGGAAGATCCACAGCCGCAGTACACGCAGCAGCAGGTCCACGAAAAAATCAGCCAGTTGACGCGGCAAATAAGTGAACTAAAGGCGCAGCAGTCGCAAAAATCTACGGAAATTGCCTCCATCCAGAATGCAACCTTGAAACAACGCATGCAGGAAACCCTTGACAATCTGTATACGCAGGTCATCGAAAGAGAATTGGAGCTGAAGGACTTTGAGAATATGTTGGAATCCTAAATCCAACTGATCTTGGGTGCAGAGATTGTCTTTGGCTGACATATTATTAAGAATAAAAAAATATATATAAATATCAGCAATAATTTAGATTAAAACCTAAGAAAAACAAAATAAATAATTAACTTTATACTCTTTTTTGCTTTTCTATGTTATCAGAAAAAAAAAATAGCTGAATGAGTTCAATAATTTATCATTCCCTTGATCTGCATATGACATGAAGCATAGCCCGCTGACCGGCTGATTGAACATAGTACCTTGGCCTGTAGTGGATCATATCGGATATGTAATTCCATATTCCCAAGGTTTTCTCCCAGAGAACCCGATTTTATTTTAGGTTTTTTCTTATTCTAAATGTCTTTATTATTGGCATTCTGAATCAAAAACTTTTATATGTATGCATATATACTCAAGGGCAACATAGAGGGCTATATTTTGTACTATGAGTGTGTAGTTTCAGAGACAAAACAAGTTTGTGGGAACTTGATGGCGTTTCACTTAGGATCTAAGAAGGCGGAAAAAATGTAAATGGGAATGGGTAAGTGAGAGTCTATAATTCTAAATGGAAAATTTGTGACTGCTATTCCGCGCCATCAATGGCTTTTGATACTGCAAACGTTCTGTATGTGTGGTTGGTGGGCAAAAGACAGTAATAAAACTGGTTTCCATAGGCTGAATATGGGAAGGGTGTGATCAGGATTACCAACTCAACTCGTCGGGCAGTCCACCGGGATACTCGCCAGTAAGGCAGGCGGTGCAGTGACCCGTGGGATTGGTCTGGCCATCGCCTGCATCCCGATGCTTCTGCTGGACCGCCTCAACTAGACCTTCCACGCTGAGATAAGCCAGGCTGTCGGCGCCCACATGTCTGGCCAATTGCTCGGCGTTCAGGTTGTTGGCAATCAGCTCCTCGCGCGTAGGTATATTGATGCCCATATAGCAGGGATACTGCAGCGGTGGACTAGCAATGCGTATGTGCACCTCCCGAGCGCCTGCATCGCGCAGCAACTTGATTATCGGTCCAATAGTGTTGCCCCGCACGATGGAGTCATCGATAAGGACCAGTCTCTTTCCTGCGACGTTCTCCGACAGAGCTCCAAACTTCTTGGCCACTCCAAGCTGCCGCAACCTGGTCGAGGGCTGAATAAAAGTGCGTCCTACGTATCGATTCCTACAGAGAACCTCGGCGAAGTCAATACCAGATTCCCTGGCATATCCATGAGCCGCAGCTGTTCCAGATTCGGGAACGGAGCTAACGATGTCCGCCTCTACGGGAGCTTCGCGCCAAAGCTGTCGGCCGCACTGCAGCCTTACTGTGTATACCATTTGACCCTCAAAGATACTGTCGCCTCGGGCGAAGTACACGTACTCAAAGATGCAAAAGGCCATTCGCTTGAAATCGGGTCGCTCCACTATGTCCACAGTGCGATACCCACTCCGGGTGAGCTCTACAATTTCTCCGGGTTGAACCTCTCGCACATACCTGGCTCCAATGGAGAGGAAGCCGCAACTCTCGCTGGACACAACCCATCCGTCCGCGGGCGTATCCTCGCGATTTCCATGACCAGCGTTGATTGGAACGATTTTTCCGATGCAGAGCGGTCTGTTGCCGTAGGTGTCTCTCACAGCGTAGATCTTATCCTTCAGCATAATGACTAGCGAGTAAGAGAGCGGGGCCAGCATCATGAAGTGCCGGATTCTAGCCGGCCAGTTGGGTCCATCCAACTCCGAGACACCCTCAGGGGCGCAGCAGAGAGATTGGGCAATCAGCTCACTGTCGCTGTGGGTCGATAAGCCAACTCCCCTGGCTAAGACCTCCCGCCTTAGAGATTCGTTGTTGACCAGCTCGCCATTATGCGCCAACGCTAGTGCTCCATGGGCCGTGTGCACCACAAAGGGCTGACAATTAACCACCTCTGATGCACCCGCAGTCGAGTATCGCGTGTGCCCAATGCCCAGGTTGCAGCGAAGCTTCTTCATGGAATCGTCGGTGAACAGGGTGCTGATCATGCCCATGCCTTTGTGCACGTTAAAGTTCTTGGAGCACTTGCCCTCGCTGGTGGCTATGCCTGCGGATTCCTGCCCGCGATGCTGCAGCGCCACCAGCCCCAGACAGATCACACGCGCAATGTCCATCTGGGTGGGCCAATCCCCGCAAGCAATGGCACCAAACACGCCGCACTCGTGGGTCAAACCGGTTAGCTCCTTGCTGTCCGATATGGATACCGTGCCACCGATAGAGGTGGAGGTCGCGGCCTCTTCAGCTGGTCCCACCTGTTGCGGCTCGACCACGCGCACATGTTGCTGTTGCTGTGGCGTTGACATGTTGCTGCTGGGATATATGTACAATATGGTAACTGGATCGAAGATTGCAGTTTCTGGGGCAGCTGGCGGCGATCTGAATTACCTGTTGGTTTACGCAACGGTTTTATACACGAAAAATCCTCGCTTCGCACACGTAGCTTAATTTTGTGCGGGGGGTCAGGAAATCGGCGATCAAGCCTCATATTGATCGGTCCTACATATCGATAGTTGGTCGATCGATAGATGAGCTTAAAAAATAAAAAATAAATAAAATTCAAACTGGAGTGCGGAAAAGCCTAATATATTTGACAATATTTTATTATATAGACTTCTTGAAGATATTTTTAAACATGAATTATGTACATACAGTATACATGTATATGTTCATATATTATATTGTTTAATCATATAAACATCTTGCTAAACACCTGCACAGCCATCATCCAGGAAATCATGATTCATAATCTTGGCTAGGAATATCAGATAGTCAAATCATAGTTGGTTTTTGGTGTCATGATGAGGGAATCGGAATTTAATGCAAACTGCCAGCTTAAGTACTTGGTCGATATTCGAATTCTGCTATGTACATCGTGCTAATTAAGTGATAAGATAGCTTCTGGAATAATCATTTTAACCTCTCCGTCAGAGCTTCTCGACGAAGAATGGAGCCTCTTTCAGCTTGGCCCTATCGGTCTGGTCCAACAGTTTCGTAGCTGTTGCAATATCGTCCTGAATGGCGGCTATTAGGGATTCCAGGGAGTTGAAACTACGCTCTGGTCGCAGGTAACCCACAATGCAGATTTTCAGTATTTGGCCGTAAAGGTCGCAGTTAAACTCGTGCAACATGTGCGTCTCCACGCTCTTCTCCTTGTTGTTGTAGAAGGGATTCCAGCCGATGCTAAGAACCATCTTGTATACGGGTCCGTTGTCCACATTCGCCCAGCCGTAGTAAGCGCCCGTTGGCAGGGATTCTGGCAGGGATTTCACCACCTCCAGTGGAAAGTTAGCTAACAACGCGGAAACAATGAGTGGTTATCAATTAGCAATGACCTTCGGGGCTGAGTGCGCATCGCCACCAACCTGTTGGAATGCCCAGCTCTTTAGAGCCGCGTCCAAATCCCCGGACAATCTCGCCGACAGCGTAAATAGGTAGCTGGCTTAGCATATTTCGGCTTTTCTGGTTGCCTGTCCCAGAAATGCTGCAGTGGCGTTTGATATGATTACCACAGGCGGCCAACAAGCTGCGGTTTTGTGCACTGCGATTCTGGAACCGCAGAGCTATACGAGCCAACTTATCCAGGCGAGCGAGAAATCGGAGGTGCAGAGAGTATCGCTCGTTGTGATTGCCGCCTAGCCACTCACATAACTATTAATTTGTCCATGGAACGGCGTAATATTCATAAACACACCGACATATTTCGTCACTCCAAATAGGAAACAGCTGATTGCCCTGCCAACTCGGGGCAGTTTGTGCAGTGGCGTTGGCCAGAACACCTAATTGGGGATTCAAAAATATAAATAGTGTTAATATGAGCAATCAAATAAATAACATTTGTATACCTAAATCGTTAACTTGAAAAATCATAATTTTTATAAATCAATCTATTTGGCTGACAGCTGGATAAAACAAACGTATATCGGATTTTATCTTTTAACGGTTGTTACAAAACCAATGTACATATACACAGCCAAGTTAGTTGCTATCCGCTCGCTCTCACAGTATTAAATACGCACAGTATTAAATAAGCGAGACCGCGCTATTTCGAAATTGTCGCACACACACACACTTATTGTCAAAATTGTGCTGCTATTCGTAAAACTTGCAATTACCGCAATAAATCAATGAATAAAGTAGTAAATTCTATTCACGGAATTTAGCGTATAGTTAATGGAGATAATACGGGTCACCGGCAGTTAATTTGTAATATAAAAAAACGTGTGATACACCTGTTGTTGCCTTAGGTTACTTTCCAACTGGATGATGCAGAATGTGTGCAGGACATGCATGGGCGACTCTGTCACCCTGGTGAATATCTTCTCAGATGTGCGTGATCCGGCTCTCGAACAGCCGGAGAGAAATCTCTCCGACATCCTGAGTGAGTGCACCAATCGCTCCGTTCGGCGGGACGACTGCCAGCCGCAATTCATCTGCCTGACCTGCGTCCAAGCCGCCCAGGCGGCTTTCAGGTTTAAGCGACAGTGCGATCGCAGCTACCAACGCTTCTGCGAGCTCCAGAATAAGAAACACCTTGAGGGAGATCCGCACCGGGATAGCCAGCAAGCGGGACACAAAGAAGCTCCTAGAGTCGAAGATTCCCGATCTGATTCTTCTCCAGCAGGGCCTAGTGGTACCAACAACAAACAAATGAAGCTGAGCCAGTCCTTCGGTAGATCGGAAAGGTTGGTCGGGTCTTCGAATGAATTAATAATACATTATTATATTGAAAATAATAACATTTTTCAGGATACAAAACTATGTCGAGGACAATCGCTTCAGGTGTACCCATTGCCCTAACAACTATAAGACCAAGAGTAGCTTAAAGCGACACCTGGCAACCCACAGCCTCAAGCCGACTCATAAATGCCCATTTTGTTCGAAGGTGTTTTGGCGGAGCGATTCCTACATCGGCCACCTTCTTACCCATGGCATAAGTAGCCCGGTCTTGTGCAAGCAGTGCTCCGCAGTATTTCCCGATGCCAATCATCTGCAAATTCATCGGCGGGAGCACGATGGGGAATCGGTCGGAAACAAAACTCCAGATGCCCTCAATTTAGAAGCAGATAAGGTCGGCATCAAGGAAAGCAGTTTAGATGTTGTAGCAAAGAGTCTCCCATTGCTCGAAACGTACGTGTGAAATTAAGCTAATATAAGATAATTCTAAACCTCTACTTCTAACCAGTGTCCACACGCACTTATGCGAACTTTGCGCCGACTCCTTTCTCCTGGAAGGCGATTTAAAAGTCCATAGAATGCTAATACATGATGTCAACCTTAAAAATCCGGAGGAAAGTTCCCAGGCATTTATGCTGTGAGTATCATAATTACTAAAATACACATTGACGTTAAGATACACGGCGTTCGTATGCATAATCATAATATTTATAAATATCTCATGTTTTAAAATAATTTATATAAAAATAAGAAGTGTTCTATTTTGAAGTAAATATTTAAAAAAAATTGTGAATTTATTTATAATTGTTTAGCGACCCGAAATGTTTGGACCTTAGACGGGAGGACAGCAAAATAGAAGATTTTAGCATAGAAACCAGTGATGATACTCCGACTTTAAGGCTTGCTGGAAGTGGTTTCGAGCAGGAGAGCATTTCCGGGCACAAGACGCAATCTAAATCATTTAGGAAACAAAGCAGCTTATGTAATACCAATATGAGGCGCTTCAAGTGTCCGACTTGTCAATGCTCATTCAAGAGCAAAATACGCATGGTGAAACATCAAGTCACTCACATTTCTAAGCCAAAGCACCACTGTCCCATCTGCTCGAAGGCGTTTTGGCTGAGATTTAAATTAATACGGCACCTGCGTACCCATAAGAATGTGGGCCCTTACTCCTGCCAGCAGTGCTCGGCCATATTTATTGACTGCGTACACCTGAAAATCCATCTGAAGGAGCACGAAGAAAAAACTGAGACCCCCAACTCGAAGGACATTGATATCGACACCGCGGACAATAATATAGATAGGATCAACGATTTTAGAGAACATCTAAGGCTGAGTCATCATAGCGACAACAAGAATCCTGCAACGGAATCTTCCAATATATCGCGGTACTCTGCCTATATATTTCATTTTAATATCTTGATGTAACAATTTTAGTGAATAATAGGTTTTTTGTAATATATATACGAGTAATCGCTACCTTGTTTTTCCAGTGACTGGCTACCGGAAAGTCTGGACCTTAGCCTGGAAAGTAACTCTACCGACAATTGTAATGTTGAGATGAGTGAAGACAATCCGACTTCAAGGCAAAATGAAAGTGGGTTCGATCAGGTAACAACATCATCTGGGAAGGTCGAGTAGGTTCTTGTTATTTAGTCCTCTAATCGAAATATCTAATCGAAATTCTATTTTTATAAGGGAACGAATAAATTTATCTACTATCGTAAAGAAGAGAATCGCATGTCTCTATTGCAAATCTAGGTTTAAAACCATAAAGGGCATGCGGCGACACCTAAACACCCATACTATGGAGCCGAAGTACACGTGTTCCGTCTGCTCGAAGCCTTTTTGGCGAAGTGATCACTTGTCCAAGCACCTTCGCACCCACGGTGTGGTCGAACGGTATTCCTGCAGCCTGTGCCAAGCCGAATTCCCCGAGAAGAGCAGCTATAATCGACATAAGCGCGAATTACATAAGAAACAGAGCAGTATAAAATGTAGGTACTGTTTCAAGGAATATAAGTCAAAAAAAGCACACGAAACCCACGAAAGTAAACAAAGCTGCGTTCAAAATGCTTTAAGGCGAAAGCAAACGGAGGAGATAAGTTTAAGTAAATGAAGATTAAAACATGTTATTTTTTATTTATCCTTCATATTAAGTTTGTTTTTATCTTTGATAAATTCATTGTAATTAATGTATATAGCTTTATAATATATATTTTTATTATAGTCTTTAAGCAACCTAAACAAAATGGATTAATCCATCATACTGAATTCTGATATGTATGATGCAGTTTGAAACGGCGTCTTTCGGAGATTCTCTTAAATAGGTGAAGGTGTTTTTAACTTTTCCAACTAGTTCATATGGAACAAGGCGGTATAATGAATATACATATATGTTCATACTTTTTAGTCAGTAAGGCACTCTATGCATAAAAGAATAAGTATTTACTTTGTCATTTTTATTTTGATTAATCGATACATATAAAATGTAGTTACGGAGAATACATCGACTGTTTTAACTTAAACAAAACACATTTTTTTCTTAACAAACCAATTACTTCGCATTGGTTTACAAATAACATGAAAATCATAATACAGTTTGAAATTAAACTGCTTAAATTTCAGCACTTAAAACCAAAGTTTATGGTTATCAAAACTAAATAGACGCTTACATCGAGAACAGTTTCTTGAGCTCTTCGAGGTTGAGCCCACCGCCACCACGTGACGATACTCCACCTTCTTCCTCGGGCAAGACCACTTTGGCGATCTCCAGTTTATAATCCTGCAGGGCCTTTATGCGCTGCTCTACTGTGTCCACGCACATATATCGGTAGATATAAGTGGGCTTCTTTTGACCATATCGGTAAATACGATCCTGAGCCTGTCGCTGAAGCTGTGGATTCCAATGTAGGTCAATCAACAGCAGATGATTGGCCACGTTGAGATTTAATCCCACACCGCCAGCGGTGAGGGAAAGTAGCAAAACCCGTTTCTCGTTGGTGACAACGTTGAAATCGCAAAGGACCTTCTCGCGTTCTTCGGAGTTCATCCCACCTATAAACTCGAGCGTCTCCCATGATGTATCTTGCAATCGCTTCCGAATGACGGCCAAAAAGGTTACCCATTGTGAGACGACGATGATTTTATCACAAGTTCTGGTGAGAAGTTCCTGAATTTTTTCGATTATAAGCTTCAGTTTGGAGGAGGGCCGCTCAAATTCGAAGATGGGATTCTGGGGATTTAGCAGCTTAAGAGCTCTGGCTCCATCCAACGGATTAGAGGAGTTGTGGCCCGAGGGCTGACTATCATTACCTTCCCACCAATTTTTCTCGTCCTCTATTTTAATCCATGGCTTTGGCTCATCTTTTATGTCTTCTTGTTTAACTTTCGGTACTTTTGGTCGGTACTCTTCATCATCCATACAATCGTCCTCGCTATCAGGTTGATTCGGTTTGTACTTGTCCAATTCGGCGAGCACATCCATTTCAAAGGGCGCTTCTACATCTGCCACATCAACCTTCACGTTCTGCACATCTTCAGCAGTCATTGAACCACACAGCATCTGTTTCGAAAAAGAACTAATGATTTCTTATCGCAAGTATATAAAGAAGAATACTTACCCCAAGCATTAGACCTGGGTGGCAGCAAAACTGTCGCAAGCGCAACAGTAAAACAAGGATTACTATACCCTTTATTTTATCCATGGGATTGTACCCAAGCGATCGCAGAAATCGGTTGTATATTTCGGTATACTTGGCTTCAAACGTGTCCTTGATAAACTGCGGGGTCTGCTGTAATGAGTAGTAATTCAAATCGCTATTGCCCTTATCGCGTTGCTGCAGAAATTGAGCAAAGATCTTTCGCGATATAGAAGACAGGATTTGATAAACCGCCATTTCCGGCTTAGATAGCTCTACGGAGATCTCCTCGATATGCAAAGCAGGTAATGCGGGCATGTCGCCAGAGGCCTGAAGCTGCTGCTTGGTTCTGCGCATCATAAGGGGCTTGATAAAGAAGTTTAGCCTGCGGTGTCCTCCAATGCCTTCATTCAAATACTTTCGCCATTGTTGGAGGTCTCGGAAATTGGGCACCCGCAAGAATTGCATTAAAGCGAACACATCGATAGCCCGATTTTGGACCGGTGTACCTGTCAAGGCCCAACGGGAGCGTGCTCTTAGCATGCAGACAGATTGACAGCCAATAGTCTTGACGTTTCTGATGATGTGAGCCTCATCGAGGATCACCCGGTTCCAGTGCACTGCAAAAAGAGCAGATGCATTTCCGTATCTTTTGTACTCGCTCACCACTGTATTGTATGAGGTAATCACCATATCGCAGCTTTTGATCAAGTCTGTCCCAATGTCTCGGCGTTTGGGACCGTGGAAGGTCAAAGTTTTCATGGCGTTCGGTGCTACCTTGGTAGCTACTTCCAGGGCCCATTGACACATTACGCTCATGGGGCAAATCACCAATGTGGCAGCCTTTGAATATGGAGAGGTCTCCATGCAAATCTCATCATCGGAATCTGAGATCTCCGCTTCGGGAACTTGGCACACACGCTTCGGCGGCGGCTCGTATTTCTCCTCTTCCTCTGCAGACGATTCATCATCAAACAAGTGGAATTTGCGAATTTTTTTTGGCTTTAATCGATGAAATTCCTCGGCCCACTTGGCTTCCAAAGCCCGCTTTTTATCCGCTCGTTTTTTCTGCTTAGTTTCTTCTGATGCCAAAACCAATGCAATCATGCTCAGAGTCTTGCCAAGTCCCATGTCGTCCGCCAGGATGCCGCCACATATTGTCTGTCGCTCACGGAACTGCATCCATCTTAGGCTATGGCATTGATGTTTCATCAAACAGACCGTTAAGTCGGCAGGCTGCTCCCCCAGGTCGTAAGCAGTGGGCGTTGGCCCTATGGGCTCATATATGGTCTACAAAAAAATTTTAAAGCTTACAGTAAGATCAGAAGTTCTAAATCAGACTCTTTGGATAAGTTACCTTCAAGCTATTGATAATATTGGTTTTGTGCTGGTAGAACTCGGCCGAAGTGTGTTGGCCCTTGTGGCGATGCCGGTTCAAGCCGGAATATAAGTTGGACCAGCGAGGCTGCTCGATTTCTACGTTTTCTTCGTCTTCCACCTTGATCTTGGTTGGCTGATCATCTTTCTTAACGCGCAAAGTATCCAGGAAGTCCCCCAATGTCTCCAGAGTAGCGTTCAACTTTTCCACCTGCTTTTTCACACATTGCAGATCCTCGCTACTGGCGGCGGGATTTTCCTCGATCTGTCGCTGAAGCTGCTCCAATGCCAGCGTTTTCTGAACCATTGCATCGATTTGTGTCTTCTTCTCTAAATATTCCTTCTCGCTTATAAATATTGCATCCTTATCGTCAGCATATTCTGTAAACAAGCGAATTAGTCATTAGTCAGTTCTTAAAGTTTGTTGGGCACCTACCTCTGGATAAGCCAGTTTCCACGATATCGACTTCAGTCTTCAGCTGATGGTCGATTTTATCAGAATTCGTCATCCTGCGGATTGCCCCACCTAGGACACTGCGTGTGTAATAAGAATCCTGATCGTTACAATCATTTCCCGAAGTAATATCTTGACTTCTGAGGATCGATGTACTGCAGCAGGGCGGCGACTCTGCCCTCCCTGCCTGGCTTTCCAACTCTGAAAGATCGCTTAATTATAAATTGTCACACGAATCGCCAATCGCCATTTTTACCATCTGGAGCCATTTGAAAAGCTTACGTTATTCAAATTGCGAAGTCTGCAATAGAGTTTTGAAGAAATCCGCGGGCAGTGCTGTAAAATGCGGAAGCGCGGTTATCGACAAATGTTGTTGTGATAGCAATCATGTTGGATCGTGTCAAAAGTAACGTTTTAGTACGATAGGCCATAACCATAAATATAATCAAATAAAATAACAAAATAAAAACTTCCCATCGTTAAGCAAAAAATTAGGAAAACCCTTGGATTCCCCAACATAAAAGACAATTCCAACTATTATTAATTATTATCGGAACGCCCTTTTAAAACCAATAAGGTTCGCCTTTTATTAAACATATCGATATGGTCTTCAGATTTTCCGTTAGGTGGCATCTCAAAAACCTTAGAAGGCTGTCATCCCTAAGTCTTATGCCGGGTGGCAAGGCTGTTATTAAATGGCGCTGAGTTTGCAAGCATCGTGTGAGATTAATTGCAATAAATTTAAATGTCCAGCGACGATACGTTCTACAGTGAGGATGAGGAGGGTGCAGTGGTTAGCAACACAAGTTCGGGTAAGTGATTGCTAGTGATTGGCGTTGAGCAGGAGCAAGGCGTTAATCCTCCTTCCTTTTGTAGGACGGTCAAGTCGCTCCTCCGGCCTTCAGAACCGTTATAGCAACGCCACTGGACAGTCTGGCGTCGTTATAGATGAAACGCGTTCGGAGGAGGGGGATTCGGAAGATGAGGACGTATCCGAGGAGGAGCATTCGAACCAGTCCGAGGAGGAGCATTCGAACGAGTCCGAGGAGGAGCATTCGGACGAGTCCGAGGAGGAGCATTCGGATGAGGAAGTGCCTCAGCCCGTAAAGAATCGTCTTCGTGTACCACGCCTAGTCTCC
Source organism: Drosophila mayri (assembly GCA_008042485.1). Lineage (NCBI taxonomy): Eukaryota > Metazoa > Arthropoda > Insecta > Diptera > Drosophilidae > Drosophila > Drosophila mayri. The sequence goes on along the minus strand of VNJN01006954.1, from coordinate 375,526 downwards.
GACAGTGAAGATGAGGAAGAGATAGACCAGCGTGCATTGTCGCCCTGCACGCGGATGAGCATCACTGGGGTGCGTCCCCAAGATCTGAGCGACGGCGACAGCGAAATTGAGTATAGTAACCACGAAGTAGAGCGCGAGGACATAGCCGCCTCTCGTTCTCAGCAGGCTGTAGACATGCCACGCTATACCTCTCATTTTGCGGGAAATATGAAAGCGGATCTGCACTCAACCCTGTCCCAAGTCACAGAAGAACCAGTGCCGCTCAACGATTCCAGTGGCAGTGATGTACTCATTCTCAGCAATAAGGAGCCACTAATTGAGATATCCAGCACGGATGATGAAGTCTCTAACAAGGAGAACATGTCTGCCCCTTCCATTATGCGTCCAACCAGGTCTTACTCGCCTCGAAGCAGCGCTGGAGCTCCCGTGGTCAAGACGGGCAAGAACCTCAGCCAGCCCACTATTCAGGCTTCTTTCAAGCAACGCACCTCGCCCGCTTCCCGCAAATCCCATGTGTTGAGCGATGAACAAAAACTAATCAGTCAGGAGAAGTACCAAGACGAGCTGCGCAAGCTAAATGAGAAGCGTAGTCAGATGAGCGATGCCGAGAAGCTATTTGAGAAGGTGGCCAGTAAGCTACCTGACAAAGGAAGCCAGATAAAGAAACGCATCGAAGGCCTCCGTAGGGAGATTGAAACCAAATCGCGTGCCATAAACAGCATGAAGGTAGAACCGGGCCAGATGCCCGTCATCAAGGTAACCAAGCCGGTGTTAGCTGCACCTAAGACCCCGCAAAGCGACGCTGCTGATTGGGAGGAGCTGTCTGCGGCAGTTAATCAGATTCAACCCGTTTATACGGGTACCCAGGGAATGGCTACGTTTAACAATCAAAAGGCCCTGACGCTGGACTCACTAAAGGTAAAGATCCCAAAGGCTGCCATTTGTAAGATTTCGACTATTGTTATGCCTTTAAATCGTATGATGAATCTGAACGGATATCTGAGTAGCGGGCTCATGTTTGGGGGCCGCTGGGCACGAGTTACTGTGCGGCGGCTGTTCAAGGGTCAGCAAAGATTAAAGTTTCACTTCTGAATTAGTTAGCTTAGCGGCATATGCAAGGCCGCCCTTATAGTGCATCAATTTATACTATTTGTTTTTTTATTTAGGATCTCCATGACTCGCTAAAGGATTGCCCAGGACCCGACGTATTAGCGGAGGATCCTAGTGGTCTTAAGGTAGATCTGATGGGTCATCAGAAGCACGCCCTGGCTTGGATGTCGTGGCGTGAAAAGCAGCAGCCGCGAGGCGGCATTTTGGCTGATGACATGGGCTTGGGAAAGACTCTGACCATGATCTCATCGGTGCTAGCGTGCAAAAATCAACAGATAAACGGCACTGGCGATAATCAAGATAGTAGCGATGAGGAAGACGATAAAGGCGGAAAGCGGAAAAGCGTGGGAGGTTGGACCTCAAAGGGTCGCAAGGACAGTAAGTTTAAAACTTATTAAATTTTTTGTAAAACATTTTTAACATTAAATTTTGCAGCCCACAAAGGTGGCACACTAGTAGTGTGCCCGGCCAGCTTGCTCCGTCAGTGGGAGAGCGAGGTAAACTCCAAGGTTATGCGTAATAAGCTGACGGTTTGTGTGCACCACGGCAATAATCGGGAAACGAAGGGGAAGCACCTGCGCACCTACGACATCGTGGTGACCACCTACCAAATTGTTGCCCGAGAACATAAGGAAATGAGCGCTGTGTTCCGTGTCAACTGGCGCCGCATCATCCTGGACGAGGCACATGTCGTTCGTAACCACAAGTCGCAGTCCTCGATGGCTGTCAGTGATCTGAAGGGAAAATTCCGCTGGGCATTGACCGGCACTCCCATTCAGAACAAGGAGCTCGATGTGTACGCGCTGTTAAAGTTCTTACGCTGCTCGCCCTTTGACGATTTGAATACGTGGAAGAAGTGGATCGATAACAAGAGTGCCGGCGGACAGAACCGGCTCAATCTATTGATGAAATCACTCATGCTGAGACGCACCAAGGCGCAGCTGCAGTTGGAGGGAAAGCTGAACAGCCTTCCCGAGAAGGAGACTCGCCTTATGGAGATCACACTGGACACTGACGAGATGAATGTGTACCAAATGGTGATGACGTACTCGAGAACCCTGTTCGCCCAGTTTCTCTTTCAGCGCGCCGAAAAGGATACTGATGCCAACTTTATATCTGAGGCCAATAAACCCACATATAACCAGATCAAAGACCCCAATGGGGCCTACTATAAAATGCACCAGAAGTTCTCCAGAATGGCTGGCGGCAATCGGGAGGTGAAGTCCCATGAAATTCTCGTGCTTCTACTGCGCCTACGTCAAATTTGCTGTCATCCAGGTTTGATTGATGCGGTAAGTTAGTGTTATATTTAGGACCGATGGTTGTAGTTATTCTTCTCTAGGAGAAATTATTTATAAATGGATTATCATGGCTTATATTTCTCCCTCAGATGCTTGAAGGAGAGGAGGCTGTCAATCATGGCCATGATAGCAGCGATAGTGACTCGCCGGAACTCGATTTATTGGCACAACTTAATAAATTGGCCATTAAAGATACATCCACATCCTCGCAATCCGCGGGTGGCAACAACGACGACGAAGATGAGCCTCTGTTACGGGGAGATGAAGCTCGCTTTGCCAAGGCCTCCAAGAATGTAATGAAACGCAGCAATCCGGTCTTTAATTTAAAGCGTCCCTCATCCAAAATGATCAAAGTGATGGACATTCTCAAAAATACCATACTGAAGAGCAGGGATGACAAGGCAATCCTAGTATCGCAATGGACATCGGTGCTGGATATATTGCGCGATCATTTGGACAAAGCTGGAATGCAAACACTCTCGCTGAACGGAACCATTCCCGTGAAGAATCGACAGGACATTGTTAACCAATTCAACGATCCCAACAATAATAAGCGTGTCCTCTTGCTCTCCCTCACTGCTGGCGGTGTGGGATTGAATCTCATTGGTGCCAATCACTTGTTACTTCTCGATCTGCATTGGAATCCCCAGCTGGAGGCTCAAGCCCAGGATCGCATTTATCGCGTTGGCCAGAAGAAGAATGTGATTATCTATAAGTTCATGTGCGCGGACACTGTTGAGCAAAGGATTAAGGCACTGCAGGATAAGAAATTGGAACTGGCAAACGGCGTTCTAACGGGCTCAACTGTGAGCTCCAAGCTCTCAATCGATGACCTCAAGGGTCTCTTTGGATTATAGGACACTGTAAAAAATGTAAAATACGTCGCCGATTCAGCTATAAGTAAGAATATCAGTTTATGTTTATTTACAGCAAATTTATTTAAGAAAAATCTATAATTGTTTTATCATTTTTATATTTTGTTTTGAAGCATTTTTATAGAAATTAACTAGAATGCCACTTAAGTTGTTTAGTGTTTTACAGTGAGTTTCGTTCAAGTTGAAATGTGTTTCTAATAAGTTGTAATATCCTTATCCTAATATTTCGCGTTGTTTCTTCAAGCGGACACAAATAAATTCCACTACAAATTGAATAGCATAACATATTTGGTTTTTGTTAAAATGTACAAGAGCAAAACGTAAATGTATAAAAAAGAAGAATGTGTACTTTAAGCTTATCATAAAACAGTACGCTACACTATTTTCGGATCAGCCAGATCAGTTCTTACAAAACAATAATTAACCGCAGGATGCTTTCTTCACATTGCAGCGCACAGCCAAAGAAACCGTAATGTAATTGAATTAGGAAAGTAAGGGCTTAAACAAAGATCTTACAATAATAAGATATGGACGTATTTATTTTATTATTGTAAGATCCTTGATGGCAATAATCTCTTATCAAATAAACATTTTATCGGCGTATAAGGAACGGTTGTGAATTAAGTTGATGCCTTTGCCGAACAAAGATCGTTCTGATTAAAAGTGTGATCATGCATATGTAGGTAGTTCCATTACTTGTTTTACAATCGTGTGCCTTAATATTTTGTTTGTTATTTGTGCAGTTTGGTATAAGATTCTTTATTATTCTTGCAGAGTAGCTTCAATTAACTATATTATATACAATACATGTGCATATGAAATGGTAAACAGTTTGATTTGTAATAAGTTCGCTCGCCAACGAGCTCTTTACAATCTCAAAGAATTGTGTTAATATTTTTAAGTTTTTGAGATCAATTTGAAAATGTTTTCGGGTATTTCAAATTTATTATTTTTTACATTTCGTTGGAATTATGCCAAAGCCTGGTTAGATATTAAATAACATTACTGCGGAAGTTAGGGTTTTTTTGTCACGTTCGGTAAGTTAGGATCATCCACTCTCATATGGTTTCCAGCGAATTTGCATATGATTTTTAGTTATCGCTGCGGAATAAAGGAAAAAGCATTTAATTAATATTTTGATAAACAAGTAGTGCTATTCAATTAATAAAAAAATTCTAAAATGCCAATATGCTTAAGCGCGAAAGTGGCATAAAACAATTTTTAATGCCAGCGATTCCAGCGCACCCATATGGGTGCACTGTCTCGGCCATAAAATCCATTAAAATCATTGTAATGTCTGTCAGTCAGTCAAAGACAGCGGCCCAAGATATCCTGTGCCAGCTTACCTGCCCTGTCCGTATCCGTGTCCTCGGACTCTTAGGCAATGAGCTCTGCTCCGGCGCTCGTAAAAGCAAATTTTATAGCCACCGTTGCCCGCGACCAGACCAAGTGGCTGAGGTCTCGAGCCGAGCCAAGTCCGCACAATATGCGAAGCAGCTGGGTCCCGCCCGACCCGAGAGCTTGATTTTTATAATGCGAAATGTGATTTTTACGACGCGTTTTAAGATAATGCGGCAGGCGCTGAGTCTCGATTCTCGATTCGTTTTGCCTGATTTCTAATTGTCGCAGTCGAACATTCATTTGAGCTCGGGTGAACACTGAAAACCACTTCGTCCAGCCTGCACTACAAAACTATAGAAGAACTGTCAGCGGCTTTCCTTCAGTTGGTAATAAATGACCAGGATTATTGGAAAATAATCGGATTTTCCGTCGAGAGCTTTTATACGTGGATGAAGTTTTAGAAGCAGAACCACAGCCCAGTTGTGGCATTGCCAAAAAATATTTAAAGAATAAATTTTATTTGTTTACATTTTATCAGGGGAATTTTTAATAAATATTTTTAGCAAAGTCAGAACAATGCTTTCAATATTTGACTAGTTTATATTTTTATTATCAGAAGACCAAAAATTATATGTTATAACTATAAATTATCCTCTCTGCCCATAGAGTATTCAACTCTTCATCCTTGAACTTCTGGGATTTAGCAAGTTTATGTATTTTTTATTTGCTTCTGCAGTTTGAGTCGACTTTTTACGATTGCCACGAAAAAGTTTCCGCAGAAAAAGGAGTAGCTGAAAATGATTCTTGAGTACGCTTCGGTTCGGTTTGGTTTGGTTTCTGGTTTTGTATACATCATACATTATTGTTTATTTTTTAATAATGCGTGTCCACTAAAAACCGAAAACGAACCGAAGAGGAAGCGTAACGCGGCACCATAAACAGCGAAGGGCGCTCAGCACGCAAGACGTTGAAGAATAATAAACACGAACGCCGAAAAACAATTGGATGTGTGAGTGAGTGGGTCTGAAACCGAAGCAGGGATTGGGATTGGGATTGGGCCCGGGATCGGGATTGGAAGTTGGTGGAGAGTTGGGGGAACACCAGAGCAAAATGCCGGAGCGAAATTCGAGCAGCGTAAGCTGAAACCGAACTGAGCTCGCTGAAAACTATAACATTTTTGTTTTTATTCCTTTATTTTGTTGTTGTTCTTTTTTATTTTTATGGCAAGCATTGCATTTATTATGGCAGCCCCTCGGCTATCAAGAGCAGGCTCACACCCCGGCGGCGATGATGACGATGACTGTGGTGCACTAAAAACGAAGGGATTTGCTCTTTTTAATGGCAACTCAGCGGAAATTAGAAATCGGCGGAAATTGTATGGCAACAATAATATTCACAATATATTGTTTAATGTTTAATGTACGGGGAGTATGTTTATGCATAATATTGGGGGGAATTCTTCATTGTGGCTACAAAGTTGCTGCATTAACCGGAAGTCGGTAGTCTGTAAATACTTCTTAATGATTGTTAGTACATATTTACCAATAATAATAATACCAATAATCTGACAAAAATAATATTTTTTATAGAATATTCAATAAAAAAATTTATTAAATTAACTAAGTAAATTTTTATTGTAAGTTCTTAACACTTGCAACCACATTTTCAGGGAATACAAATAATATGGAAATACAACGGGCACCATCAAATAGGTAAAATATTTCATATTTATTTTCTAGGAGAGTACTTAAACAATTTCCACACATCACTTTGATATTTTTATTATGCATTCGTTTGCCTGCGTGACACTTTTGATGTTCCAAAACATTAATAAATTTATAGCATGTGTGCAAGGACACCTTAAATATGTACAAATAAATTAGCAGGGGAATATAATATGACCTGGGACATGGGAAAACATTTAAGAGTTTGAGTTTTATTTTGTTTCGTTGAGGTAAAGTGTCTAGGAAAATGCACGGCTGCGAATGGAAACAAAATATCGTAAAACGGAAACTTATGCATTTATTGCCATTTTGGCCACGGAAACAAAAGCGAGTTGAAACGGAATTGAAGTGCCATTCCAAAGGATATTCGCTCCTTCCACTCTCTCTGTCTCTAGATGTGTGGCTCTTGGCGAAATGAAATGCTTTCAGGAACTCGAAGGATCTCCCCAAGGCTCGTAAAAGTTTTCTTCAGTATTGTTTGCCCGCTTTTATGGTCTCGAGTTTTGCCCGGAATAATTGTTTGTTGTAGCCGATGTTTGCTTCCTCTCATCTTTTTTTTTTTTTTTCATTTTGTCCAACAACCAACCGACGGACTCTTTTTAATAAGTTTGATTTGGTAGTTCAGCGGATCCCTATCCATCACAGAGTTAAACGAACTTTGCCATAGTTTTACGAGATCCAACGTCCTGACTTTGTAGTCTCGCCCTCTCAAAGGAAACGTTTAATTGCAGCCAAGAAGTTCTTCTAGGCTTAGAAGAGGGCACAAATACCAAATACTTGCCAAGGAAAAAATATTTTCACGCAGCTCTCGAGCGATTCAGTTTCGGTTTTATGATCCAGACCCATAAAAACTGAACACTGCGCTGTGCGTCCCTTTGATGCAGGAGGAATATGCCACAGGAGGACTGTGGCGGGAGGTGACAGGAGTTATGTTGGGGGCTTTAATGGGCGCCGAACAATCGAAGGGCCAGGAGCGCTGCCGCTTCTAGACAAGATTTAGATGCCAATTCGCTCCTCTTTCATAATTCCGCAATGTGAATATTTTATTACCTTAGACGAGACCGAAACATTGAAATATGCATTCTGAAGTGTCGTCTTCGCGGTCTGTCAGGGCAGGCATCGTAAAATGGGAAAACAAAAAACGCAGAAAAACGTCGGAAATAGAATGTGCGAAGCGTAAGTTTTGATGTTTCGATGCCCCGCGATCCCCCATCTTGCACCCGAACCCGAAACTGAGCCCTGTTCTCACATTTTTCAAGAGGGGGAGCAACTGGAGATGCCCTGGCGCCACTTGAGTTTTTAATTAAAGCAAATCGCTTAGCAAAACAAAAGGCAACAAAATGCTCAAACGCTGAAAACAAAACACAAGCTCGTCTTTCTGCTCCATCTCAATGAAAATATAAACAAGAATGCCAATGCCAGCATGGAAATTCAACACTTGCCGCTCCCAAATTAAGCAACTGCAACAGCAGCACCAAGCAAATGGCGACGCCAAAGGCAAAATGCTTCAATTGCAAAGGAAAGGGGTCTCCGACGGGGGGCCCAGGAGAAGCAAGAATTGTTTTTCATCAGCAGCCAGGATCCAGGCAGCTTTTGTTGCCCACGTTGCAGAGTCATCAGGACAAATGATGAAAAAGCCATTGCATACTTTCGTGCGCAGTACGGAAGTGCAACCGACAGCTCACACACAAACACACTCAACGACTGCAACCCGTTCGGCAGATGAAAATAACGGGAGCGAAGGGACCCGGACACGGATACGGATACGGACACGGACCTGAAGGCAACCAACCCAAATTGTAAACATAAAACTATGCTGCGAAATTGATTTGATTAAAGGCAAAGCGCCTGGCCCAGCATGCGAAATGAGCTGCCAGAGCGGAAGCGGAAACGGAAACAGAGAGAGAGAGGTTTCCCTTCGAGAAACCTTGGGTGAATATAGGGCGAGTATCATTTTAAAGGTATTATATTTTAATATATAAAATAAAAAGCTTTGGTATTACTTTTAAACATCTTAGGAAAGTGATCTTGTTTTCTTAGTGCTTTAAAATCTATTTCTTTTTCTGTAAATGTATGGGAAATGGAATAACTCGGACTCGTACTAGTGTGATATAAGGTCCTTTTTTGACAAGAGACAGCTTAAGTTTTGTTGTGTTTTTTAACCTTATAAGTTTTTTTTTCATAGAAGCTTCTCATATTATAGGAAAATTATCACAAGGAGGTGCCTGAAAAATAATTATTTAAAATTGATTTCATAATCTCAGTACAAAAATATTCTCAAACTATATTAGTTAAAGCAACAAATTGGCGATTTAATGTTTATTATTACTTGAACTTTTTCAATTCCCTGAATCTAAAATATATCATTCGAAACAAACTCAAGTTGCACTTACACAAAGAGGACAGCTGCCGCTGCCGCTGCTGCCACGGCAGCAGCAACGTTGCGATATTGCTACGAGGCAGCCGTGGAGCTGACCAGGTGATGGCCATGATGGTACGATCCATTGCTGCTGCTATGCGCCGGCGGCGGCGTACTAGGCGTTGTTGGCGAGGCCGAGCGTGACCTAGGTCGCCGGCTAAGCGTAAGCGTCGTTGAGGAGGTGGTGGCCATCGTTGTCACCATTGTGGGTGAGGCGGCGGAGAGTACGGTGCTGATGCTGCTGCCTGGCCGTGACCTCGTCGGCGAGTGCTTTGGGTGGAGATTGGTCGCCGGTCCGCTGGGACTGCTTGGCGAGCGGCTAAGCGCCAGTGGCTCTGGTGTAGGGGGACGGATGTGGGCGAACGGCAGGTGGGTGAAGTGAGCTCCGTAGCGACCGTGCTCAATGCTGGGATACAGGTACATGGGCGCTCCATTCACCAGCGCCATCGGGGTGTAGTAGTTGTAATAGATCTGAGTTGTAATGCGGTTTATTTCCACGCGTGCTGGGAATTAACGAAAAACCAATGATTATATTTGAGCTGTGACAAGCCTTAATACGAGAAAATAATAACAGTCACGAATGACGAATTCGGTTGCCTAAAAGGGATTATACAGTGGATAATTTGGTTTTGGTTTGTGTTGAGCTAAATTATTTATTTTATTAGATTAACCCGATAGATTAAGCTATCTTTATGGAATGGCTTACCACCCATTTAAGTCAATATTAAATAGAACTTATAAGGTAGTTTAAAATTAAAGTACCTTAGAAAAATCTCAATAAAATCACTATTAAATATTTTGTTTAAGAATCCTTTAAGAACACACTTAAATTTAATGATTCTCGACATATTATTTTGGTTTAGTATTTCCTTTATTTTACAAATTTTATACGGAAGCCCAGAGGTAAGCCGGTCATAATATTAACTACAGTACGCACTAAATGTCTCTGCCACCCGGGTCGGCTCAGATGTGCGCCATTTTGGCCCGGAATACCGACACCCACCACCCGTCACCCGATTCCCGGCCGAGGCAAGGCCCACCTATGGCCCTGGTATGCACTTTATGTGCAACCTTCGCACGGTGCTCACACAATAAGCCCCTACCCAGTGCCCATTCCCATTTCAGCTGCCACGCCCTCAGATCCACATCCACATCGGCATCGCAATCCCAGCTCCAGGGTACCCGTACCCATTCGGGCTTCGGCCGGGCAAGGAGCCTTTGTCTTCCGCTGACTCCCCGCCTTATCTGCGTGGCAAAAACTTTTCAAAATTTTACTGCTTGCTGCAACATCAAAATGCCAAGTTTTTACGATTACGCTGCTGCTGCTGCTGCAATTTTACTTAATTTTAATGGGATTTTTTCTTCCGCCAACTGCAGAATGCATTAAACAGGGCCAGAGCATACGAGAGAGAATTACGCATGAGCGTGCCTCCCTGCACCATCCCAACCAGAATGCTCTGCTCCTTGGGAGGAGCTGCAGCTGGAGCTGGCGGAGGTGCCTGCCAGGTCCGTGCTAGTCCAGAGACCCAACCTATTCGCAAACTAATGCCGCCCGACCATTGTGCGATTTGACGAAATAATAAAAAGTCGTAAAAAAGTTGTGACCCAAGAAGGTTGAGTTTGGGGTGCGCAGAGGGCATCCTTTCCCATCAAAGTACTTGCTAATATATTGCCAACTCTCCTTGGGTTAGTCCATAAACCAGGTCCTGGTGTTGGCTTAATTAGAGAAATGCATTTTCGAGCAGGTTAAGCTTCGCGCAGGGAGCACCTTCTCAGCATTTCAATAATTTCGAAAGGAAAGTCGAGTTGAAGTTGGACTTGGGACTAGGACTGGGGGAGTAATGAAATTGGTCAACTAAAAAGGGGATATAAAGATTTTTATAATTATTTCTTTAACTGTATGTAGAACAAGGAAATCTGTCTTAATTCAGGGATTTTGGGGTTAAAGGTATTATTACGGAGGTTTTTTTTTAACTCACTGGAATTAGTATTTCAGACAGAAAGGAGTTACAACTAAATTAAAAAAAAAATTAATGAAAGAAGATGCTAGTCTGTTGCTAATGATTTTACTTATATTTTGATCCTTAAAAATGTCTAGGCTTACATATATTTTCATTAAATTCCTTTCAAATGCCTCACAAAAAGTTAAATTATAACTGAGCTCTAATGGAAATATGTTCAAAATATAGCTCAGCCTCCTAGTTTATGGCAAAATATTACTCAAGCTCCATGCTATGCAATTATTTGTGCTTCCTCCTGCCGCAGGTTTATAATCTGAGGGTTTGCAGGCCACAAAACCTCGACAATGAGTTCACGGTTGAGTTGGCTTTGGCTTGGCGACGGAAGAACGGAATGAAGGCATCCGGGGCTGGGCATGGGCATGGGCATTGCAATGTCCAGCCCTATTACGCTGGAAGCAGCCTTTATGACAAACTGGTTGCTTATTATTTAGCTAGCTAGGACCAGGCCAGGACAATGATAAATCATGATTGTCTATATATGTATGTGGATCAGATGTCTGGCACAAGTGGCAGCTTGTAACTCGGCGGGCAGTAAAAATGACAGTAGCGAGAAACTTGGTGGCAGTGTCAGTAAGTAGACGAGGACTAGAAGTTGACGCTGCACAAATATTTTACGATCCACCCACAATATGAAGTCGTAAAGTTGGAAATTTTTGCTTCCTGCTGCCGTTGGGTCTGCACTTTCCTATAGTTTTTAATAAGCATTGGTAAATGTGTTCGGGACGAAAGTGGAAAGGAATTCGCTCTGGACTGGTTTGAGCCGGGGCAAAGCCATATGATGACTGCCATGATGACGACGACGACGATGATGATGATGATGCGGCGCAGCTCGTTATAGTGCCCCGTACAAAATGGTGTACTAGCGGGTCTATTTTTTATGGGAAAGCAAAGAAAGGCGTCGCTGCAAATATGAGTGAACGTCAGGATATGGGAATGTGTCGTAAAATTATTTCCTGCGTCCGTCCTAGATTCTGTAGTTAAGAGTTTACTACTTATATCCACTGAGTCACGCACAAGTCGTGAAAAAGATTAAAAAGGCGCTAAGAACTGAATAACTTGATGTTTAGCAAGTAACTAATAACTTTCTTTAGTATGGATTAAAAATAAGATAGACAGGATGTTTAAACTAGATTTTGAACATCTTTCTTTGCAGGTCATTTTTGAAAGGAATTACCTATTGTTCTTACTTTGAAATTATTCTCACAAATAAAACTTTTATCCAAATACTAATTAATCTTCTCTTGCTCGTCCACTTTTGATTCAAAACCTTTACTTATATTGAAAAAAGAACAGCTTCAGGTGAAAACTGTTCACATTATAACCTCTGTCGCCGCATAAAGTAAATCGCAGCTTGGGCATTTCAATAAAACTCACAAATCTTTGGGCATCAAATGCTCTTTCCTCACATGTCGAGCTTGAGCGATTCTTCCCTTACTTCGCGCCCAATTCAACCATAAACACTTTTAAGCTTTATGGTGCCCACATTTACACGTCGCCATTGCCAATGCCATTGCCTACCCCGGGAGTAACCCACCGAGGAGATTGGAGATTCTCCCTGCGATTCCTAAAAATTCCGCCGTGACGTGTTTAGTGCCGAGAAGCGGTGTTGAGCTGTTACGGCCGGAGGAGTGCGGATATTCCAGCTACCTGGTGGCGCACAGAAGTGATGGGAGACTAGAGCAGATTTTCACAAGCTCAAAGGTTGTACACTTGCACCAAAAAAAGTATAAATCTAAAGTTGCTTTTAAGTATTATTATATACAATTTACAATATACTCTATTAAGTTTTAAGTCTTTTAAAATTAAATCACTGTGGAATAGGATTATAAATATTATATTAATTATTTTCTGTATAAGGGTTAATATTTAAAACCAATTAAATTCCAGCTCAATTTTCACTTAAATAAATAAAGAATTTTATATTATATTTATATTTAATTTTTTAGATAAACTATCTAATTGTGAAAACTCAAAATAGACTGACTCGTATGTTATTTTACAAATATTTATATGGCAAGCCATGTTAAACTAAGCTATCTTGTGGTTTTTTATTAAAATAGGATTTTCCCAAGTTTCCCATTTGAAATTCTTCAAGTGCAAGGCTTTCGGCTACGGTGTTGGCAATGTCGTAAATTTTTCGCATGCATTTTTCGGTTTAATGATGCATTTACGATCCCAGCAGCAGTGGCGACACAGGCTACTCCTGATTCCCAGTTCCCAGTTCTCATTTCCGAGTTCGCAGCTCCCAGCTCCCAGCTGCGTACACCTACCCCCCAGACTCAGTTCCTCGGCATCGGGAAAGTTCATCTGCTGGGACGTGCAACGGTAATGCTTCCGTGAAATGGCAACAACTTGAAAAGCAATCGTTACGATTTTTAATGTCATCAAGAAAACAATAACAACAGCTGATACTTTTGTAAGGCGGCCATTTAAAGGAATTTCCGTGGAATTTCGGGCTTCCACTTCCATTTCATTAATCAAGGCAAAACTTATCGCACCGTTTTAGTAATTCTGTTTAAGGAAAATAGTTTATTTCTGACATTTCAGGTTTATCCTTCCTTTTATATAATAAGTATTCTGCTGGGCTAGGTCTTACTTAAGGTGATAACAATATGTTACAATGTCGATGAGAGTTATTGTTATTATTAAATAATACAATTAGAGTTTCACAAGACATCGATAGAGCTAACGTTAGCCTAAATATATATCCATAATTTGTGCACCATCTCACAACATTTCTGATACGAAGGTCCCCCAGGATTGCTTCACGGGTAACCAAGATGTTACCTGGTTTCGATACGAACTGACACGTAGAGAAGAGATTTTTTGAGATTAGCTTTCAAGTCTATTTGAATGAGTATAGAACATCGTGTCCTCCATTATAAGTTGCTGATATTTAGTAGTAATAGATGAATACTTTGTACTTAGATTCAATTAAGTAATAAAGCGACAAAGTGTAACACGAGTGGTGTCTGGCGAGAAGGGCATTCATCAGACTACGGTATCCATTAAGCACGCAACTCGCACCCAGACCTTTTATTAGCCGAATTAGTATTGTAGAAAAGACTTAATGAGCGCTAAACTAAAGCTATACAACCGATGTGCAAATGCGAAGGGCGAAAATGTTGAACTTTCCAGTTGAAATAGTGGACTGTTGATTGTTGATCGTTGATTTGGCGGCGTATTTTGTTTCGAAAGGGATTTAATAAATTTAAATAAATTTTCTTGGCTTTGAGTCATTTAATTCGCGAACGGCAAGTGTTATGTTGCTTGTTGAGAAGGATCCATAGGGGGGATTGTTGATTGAAGAGAAGAGTTCAGTGTTGATTGTTGAACAAAATGGCCGGTCATCAGTCATCTCAGCATCGGGGTAATGTTGATTGATGAAAAGGGGCATCCCACATCGATATATTTGGCTTGTTGATTGAAGATAATCCAAGTGGCGCTTTAGCTTACCGATAAATTCGACATACATATGTACAGAGGCTTAGCCCCCTTAAAAAACTCTACGTTACCGCAATTGCAAAGTTACGAAACTTAAATTCTTGCTCGATTTCACCAAAGCATTAGGCTATTAAGTGAGGCTGTGGCTGAACAATAAATATCAGGGCAAAGTAATGCATTTATTTACGTTACTCTAGTTCATGAAAAATTATCATCCACATTGCCGTGTAGCGTTGCGTAGCTCACCCCCGTCATAGATATTCAAATTGTGCTGACGGGAGTACTCATTCACAACGTATTGGCCTGGTTTGGATCAGATCGAAAGACAGACATTTGCCATTGATTAAATGTCCTGGTAACCAGTTTGGAGGCTACATATATGGGGGAAGCCCGATAGGCAAACTTACCCTCCTCGATTCGCCGGGAAGCCTCCTCAATATTGGCGTCTGCATCCTTCAATATCACATACATGAGCGGCATTAGCTCCCAAGGATAGCGGAATTTCTCTAAGAGCTTTTGGCAATAGTCTAGGAAAACGTCTTGGCCTGAAAAAAAACAACGAAGGAGAGGAAAGTCGTTAGTTTAGTCAATTAATCGCACTGGCATCATTTTTTGCAATTTATTTAACAATCAGTATCGAAAAAAAAAACTGAGTACGGCCCACAGTTTAAACGTTAATGGCTCCTCGACTTGAGGAGGTAACATTTTGTAAGCCAATTACCGTTTTTATATCTTGTCTCGATTCGAGGTCTATTTAATTTTCTGAAATTATCTAGTTGAATGCGACAGTTGCCTATTTTTTGTCTTCATGTTTGTTATGTGTATAATTTTTTCATAGAGCCTTTGGCCAAAGTCTGGGAAAATATCTCAACCTTAAAAATAAACACTAAACCCAAAATGATCGTAAAATTTTTTCATGATTGCCATGATTTCCCTTCATCACCGATCTGCGATCGATCTTAGCCATTAGCGGCATTGACAAATCTCTTTCGCATAAACAAACAATTCGACATGAGTAGCCCCAAACACCATAAAAGAGGAGCCATTCTTCCTTGAATTTCGCCAGGCTGCAAAATTGCAGCCATCGCAGAGGCGGCAGACAGCAATATGCAACGTAAACATGGCGGCTAAAACGTCGGCATAAATTGCAACTCAATACGGGAGACCACCGATTGATGTTATACAAAAACTTACGATTTACAATGGAAGAAATCCCACAAAAAAAGATATTGACTAAGTAAGCTGATTTCCAGGCATTAATTATTCATTTATTGCGGGGCCTTAATCTTAGGCCTTAGCCAATCAAATCGCATTTCCATGAGATTATCTATATACAGGTGTACTTGTTGTAATTTTGTTGTATCTTTATTGTATTATCTTTTCAGATACAGTATGTGGGAATGTGGGATTATATTTAATATACATATAATTTTAGAAACATATTTGTATAGAAACTGTGAGATTTGAAATTCATTGTTCGGTTGAAATAATGGTTGGAAAAATTCCAAAAAGAGACAAAAAATACTAATAATTATATTTTCATTTAAATAATTTCTTAAATATGTATTCACAAAGAAATCCTTTCGTTGTTTAGAAAATATTTGAATTGTTTAATAAAAATAAATAAAATATAGTATCAAGATTTCTTAAGATACTTGTTTAGTGCGTAATTTTATCAGTTGAAGACTATCTTAAGATACAACTAACTATTTGAATCTTATTAAAAACTTGATTTTTTACTACTTATGTATTCTAGAATAATATATTTTTCTTGTTAAATGCAAATATATTAAATATAAATATCAACATTATATAAAATACTTGTCTTGATAAATGATTAATCGTTTAGCTTGTATCTATAGCAGTTTAGGAAATACTTTTACATTAATTTTTATATTATTAATTACTCATTTATTTATTTATTAATTTCCCAATTAAACTAAACACCTTGGGAACTACTATCTGTCGCAATATTTATGTGGCCTCTGTTGTGTGTCTCCATTCGTTCTCATTGCTTGCCTTTTCTCTTTCTCTGTCTCTCGCCGAGCTTATGCCATTATGCTCTTCGTATCGCCAGCCATTTTTTCTTTTTTCTTGTTTTTACCTACACAGCAGTAGCAGCAGCAGCAGCAGCAACAACGCCGCAACAGCAACAGCAAAAGCAACATCGTTGTTGGTAGTTTCGTTGTAGGCGGAGCTTCATATCCATTGGCCCGTTTTATTATGGCTCTCAGTTGGCTCCTTTGATGTGTTGTTGCTGCTGCCGGTGCTGGCGCTCCTCTTGTTGCTGTTGGGGCTGCCCATGTTGCTGCTGCTGCTGCTGTTGCATGCAACACAGCGCCCGGTTGCAGGGAGTTTGCGGTGCAAGATTTGCATTGGCGCACTCACTTTGCGTGCTGCGAACTTGAGGCGAAAACAAGTTTTTCGGTTTGCGGGGCAGTGCCTCCGCCTCAACTTCCTGTTTTAACGCTCACCTGAGCAGCGCACACGAACACACGAACGCGAACACTTGCCTCGCTGTCTGCGCCTTTTTAATTTAGTAATTAAGCCATTAGGGGGCAGTGCTGGCATTTTTGTTTTGTTTTTTATGTTTTCAAATTATTTAATTGGCCGCAAATAAATCTAATAAATTGATTTATTGCTACGGCAACCGCGCCGTGGCCACGAAGCATATTTTGCATATTAAATTGCATGTCCATTGGGCATTGTAAAACAACATTTTAATAAGCCCATGTTAAATTATCGAGTGCAATAGAAATAATCTAGTCTCAATTAGCTGCAATTTGGAGCACAGACAGTCGAGAGCAATAATCAAATGCGAAAAACTGTATCATTTCAAAGCAATAGACCATTTCAATGGGGTCTTAAAAGACTTCACTTTCAGTTTTTTATGTCGACTTGAATAGAGTTTCCATTGTGAAATTATTAAAGTTATTTTTTGTTTTTTTTTTTTTATTTTGTATTATTTTTTGTTTTAAATATAAATGCAGAAATGGGATCATAAGAATTTATGTCAATTTTGTGTTTTTATACCTAAGCAGGGATCCATAAATTTTTTTAAATGTGCATTTTAAATTTTTCTCATTTTTTTTTTTTGTAAACATAATTTTTATACCTAATTATAGAAAAAAATGGGAAGAGCTGTGATTTTTGTGATTTTTACTCAAAAAAGTGATCTCAAAACAGCTTTAAGAATTTTCTTTTATCAATCTACTGATTCTATTTTCTATTTTATTTACTGCCTAAAGAAAACTCGGATAATCAGTGTAGTTATCTGTTCTTTAATTTGAAAAACAATATAAAATTATAGTTGATTTTCCTCAGAATTTCAATCTTTTATCAGGAAGTTTTTAAATGTTTCCAAAACTTTCCAACTAAATATCTTCAATTAAAATTTACAGGTCAAAGTCTGTGTGTATCTGCACTGCATGTCAATTTGAATCTTTCTCTTATTTAATCAACGAACATTTTAGTCACTTTGAGCTGAATTGAAAATAATATACACATTATACAATATTTATATAAAGTGTTCGGGATACGTTGGTAACGCCCACTTGGCACGAATATTTTGTCGACTTTCTCGCACGACAGGCTGCAGCTGTCGCTGTTGCAACGCCCCACTCGGAATACAGGGAGATATGTATATACTACTGTTTCCCCATATATACATCTATATATATATAAATATATATGCATGTCGATCTGCTTGGCCAGATGCACGTACATATATATATGCACGTACAGTTAGCCAGTAAACGATGCCATTAACGCGCATAAAGCGACTCTGCGCAGGGCCATGTGGCAGGAGGTGCAGGAGTTACAGGAGCCGTTGTACAGAAATCCAAGCCCAGGGAGGTATACATATATACATCCTATGTACAGTGTGCAGCGGGGTATGTGCAGGATGCACTGGTGTTGTTATTACTTTTATTACTGTCCAAACTGCAGCTAACCTTCCACTCGGCAGCTAACCGAACTCCTGCACACTGGCTCTCCAGTCACGAGACCCGAGCTCCAAGGCCTCCACGAGAGTCCTCGTCATCGGCTTTCTCCTTGATACCCCCGATCCCCCGCCATTCAATCGTCGTTTAAGTCGTTAGTAAAGTTTTCTTGCTCGTTTCTCTGCGCCTTTTTATGAGTTTGTTGCTGCTCCCGCTGCAGCTGCTCACGAAGCGCACTTTCTGGAGGAGGTTTTTATATGGGCACCATATATATGGTTCTTTGTGCCAATTGGCAGGCATTACATGGCCAAGAAATCTCTCTCGGCTGGCACTTCGTTTTCGCTTTGGTAGTTGCTGCATCCGACGTTTTTATGCAACAATTTCCTGCTTTTATCAAGATGCCTTCAATATCGATATGACTGGGAGCTGGGAAAACCATCTTTATTTTAATTTTTATATTTGTTTCCTAACAATTTCAACTGCTTGGTATTTTGTTTAGGGTATGTTAATCATGGTTAAATTGTTTTAAGAAATTTAAGTTCTTCTCGTTAATTTTTTTCTTTAACTTTATGTTTTAAACTTCAACATAAATTAATGCAAGTGAACAAAAAGGCCTGAAGATATTATGAAATATTGTCCCACTTAATTGTTATAAATTAAATATAATATTAAGAACTTCATGGAATGATGATGGAATGATGGAATGGTAATATTATATAAATTGATCTTCTGTTTATTTATTAAAAAATTAAACCACTTTAATAGTTTTTTTTTCGAATTTTATCTATAGTATTTATATAGAACGTCTAATGGGATTTTATTCAAAATATAATAATAATTCGATATAATATTGATCACGATATTTACAATTTTCTTCTCAAAATAGATCTCCAATTCAGACCTTAACAGATTTTATAAAGAAACCCTCTCATAATTTTTGTATCCTTCCTGATATTTATTTGCGAAAATTTCTTATCCTCAAGGCTTTTCTCGATTTTATAAACTACTATCTTTCTTTGAATTTAAACAACTTTATCGCTTTATCCCGGAACAAAAACTCGCTCTAATATTTGCAAGATAAAATGCATTCAATTCGCATTTGCTAATAAACCCGAGGAGGACTCTCCTCTATCACCCTCCGTGTGGGGAGCACTTTGACATCGTGTTGTAAAATTAACTTGTGCCATAAAGAATGGAGCGCTGGCGAAATATTTTGATAAAATTTCGTTTCGCTTTTGCAGCTGGATAAGGACGAGGATGAGAGTGCATCAGGGATGCCAAAAAAAGATGAGGAACTGCCGTAAATTTGCCAAAATATCTGCAGATCTGCCTCGTCGGCAACGGAGAAGAGTCGTAAAACGTAACAACAATAAAAAATAATAAATCGACATATCCACAAAATGGCAACTCGAAATGCTCAGTTTGCACAGAAAGGAGTAAGTGTGGCAGGCAAATGGCAACCGGCAGCAGCCAGAAGGAAGACGAATTGACGGAATCCTCTCGCATGGGGCCATGTGGTAAATGAAGCAAGCACCGGAATGCCCCGGACTCCGGACTCCGGACTCCGGACACCAATGGAGCCCAAGCCAGGGAGCCGGGGTATAATGCAAATGTGTGTGCTGAGCAGACAATATAAAATCTTCTTTGGCAAGCTTAATGGGAATGGAAATAGAAGGGAGCAGAAACAGTGTTTTAATGAGCCACAACAGCAGACGCAAGATGTGATGAGTTTCCCAGGAGGTGGCTAAGCAGTTTGCTGATTTCTGGAAGAGGGGATAGGAAATGTGGCAT
The DNA here is from genome assembly GCA_008042485.1 of Drosophila mayri. Taxonomy (NCBI): domain Eukaryota; kingdom Metazoa; phylum Arthropoda; class Insecta; order Diptera; family Drosophilidae; genus Drosophila; species Drosophila mayri. The sequence continues at coordinate 355,559 of VNJN01006954.1, read as the reverse complement.
GCTTTTTTTCCTTCACACATTCATTAAGATCTATCTATTTTTATCGGTGTTCAAATATGAGAACCTGTCGAAACATTTATTTTAATTATTTTAATTAAAATGTGAAAATACAAAGAAAAACGGCTTAATTGATATGTTGAATACAAATATTATGTATACGTAATATTTTTACTAAATATTTCAAGAAATCAAAACAATGTCCCTTGTAAGGTGAAAAGTTATGAACTTCTTTGCTAGAAAATGTTGCTTAAAAATTACGTATACGTAATATATGTTGAATAAAAACATTACGTATACGTAATGTGTACAGCGGTTTCTGTCATCTTTTGATTTGAGTATTTTATGACAAAATGTTTTGTATTTGCGAAAAAATATTTTAAAATGTATTCTAATTTATTTAATTTATTAAAAAATGTTATTTCTTTCTTAAGTACAAGTACGAGCACAAAATTGGTTCTGCTCTCAAAGTTGAATTTTTAATAAGAAATAATTGAGTTTACAAAAAACAAACAATAAAAAATCGAATATAATTCTTGGAAGTAAAACATTCAGGAAATGCCTCGATTAACATTCTTTGGGGGTTACCAATTTTTGTGTGTAACAATAGCTGGCACGTTTATAACTCTTAAAGCTGTAAACTTCGAAAGTAACGATCGCCGGATTGCATTCGCCTTTTCATTTGCTATTCATTGCCTCACCTTCAATTGAGTTAAATTCCCAAACACTAAACCTCTCAGCCAATATCCGCTAGATGACGTCGCTTACCTTTCTCCCCCAAGAAGGAGGAGGAGATTGGAGGCGAGACGTTCTCCTTCGTTCCAGGAGTGGATCCGAGCTCTTTGTGCATTCGTCAACAGAACTGCAGTAAAGGCCAATAAAAGTGCATGTAGCATGCAGCCTTTTTACGATGGGTGGCCGAAGGGGTGGGTCTTTGGGTGTCCTGTCGCCTATGTTATCACGGATTTGTGGGAGAGAGAGAAGCTTGGTCCTTGCCAGAAGGCGGAAGTGCAAGTTGGCTTTGACAGCAAGCAGTGCTCGCCTGCCTTTTTGTTAGCCAAGTTAAGCTTGTTAAGCTTGGCACGAAAGCCGTTTTAATCTCAAAATTAAAACGTTTGCAATTTTCGAGAGACTTTACGAGTTATATAAAGAAAAGGCTAGAGAGCTTCGCTTCCCTGTCGTCTTTGTCGTTTTTCGTCGTTTTTGTAATCGTTCTCATTCTCGTCCTCGTTTTCGTTAGTCGTCTGAGACTCCTCCTGTTCCTCGGCGCATTTTCGTTGTCGTCGTCGTAATTTACTTGAACTTGTGTAATATTTCTGTCATATCCCCCATGCTATATCACCATCTACACTTTACTCTATCCCTATTCTCCTGCAGCGTTTTGCATGCGTTTATATAGTTTTTATTTTTATTATCGAAAATAACAAGCTTTTTCTGTAGATTTATTTTTATGATCGCCGCGCTGTCGCTGCGTTTTTTACTGTTTGAACTTAACATTTGACTTCAACTTGTTCCCGGTAATAAAGTTTCTTTTTCTTAGGTTTTTTCCATTTCACTTTTTGCTGTATTGGTGGATACAAATTAGCAAAGATTAGATAAGTTTTGTGTGAGTTTGGTAACTTGTCTTTTGTTAGGGTAGCCATAATGCCATGGCCTTATCGGACCTTTGTTACGTGCCCATTGTTTCTGTAATGACAAGGGCTTTGGTGTGCCTATAAGTGCTAATTGTACATACATACATATGTGCATATATGGAAACTAGAGTTTTCATTATAATATTAAGTCCAAGGTTTAAAAGAAAGCTATATATTTTTTAAATAGATAAAGCGTGTTTTTCTATCATAATTGAAATTATTTTAAAAAATCTTTTGGAAGTAAATAGATAGATATTAAAAATATCCTTGTTTTTAGTTTAAGTTTTTGCTCTCATTTAAATTTTGAGCCTCATTTCTTTTAAATTTTAATTGCCAGTAAAAATGACTATTTGTGGAATGCGCCACTGTTGGCAATAGAGCTGCCAAATAGTTCAGTTCGGTCTAACTTTTCTGTGTGTCTCTAATTTTATGACATTTTAATGAAGGCAAAATACGAAAAGCCTGCACCTACTAATAGGCATGCTAAATTAGCCAGCTTGTTTTGCTACGACATTTTATGTCTGATTTTTTGGGAACGCGTGCTCTTGTTATAACAATTGCGGCCTTACTTGAAAGGGAACTAAAAATGACAGAATTCACTACTATAATTTGTATAATTAATTGTTTTAAAATGTGGTTTTCCTACAACTTGTTAAGAAACACTAAATTATATAGTTTAATTTAAAATAAATTATTTGTATTTAACGAGACAAGAAATGCAGAATAAGAATAGTTTCAAGGTATGTTTCACCTTTGCTCTGTGGTGTAGAGTTTATACTTAATTATATTACTTATTACTCGTTATTTCCAAGATTAAATAATTAACACTCTTAACGCCTTTGAGAGCTTGTTAATATAAGGCTTACGAGAGCTCGTACTTAGATAGCACTTGTCTGGCAGATAAGTTCTAAGGGATAGGGATCTCTTCGGGCTGCAATTTCCCACCCAATTAAGTCTGAAGGTCGTGAATAAAAACGGAGAGAGACGCCAGACCAAACGCAAATGCATTTTTCTGCTAATATAGACGTCAAACTGGCAGGGAATCGCTGACAGTGCAACGAAAAGATGAAGTCAAAGCCAAGTGCGAGGAAATGGCCACCCTCCCGACAAGCTGTTGATTATTTTGGCACTTGCACCACTTGGTCACTTGGCGCCTCATTCCTAGTAACCACTTGGCTATCCATTCCCAGGGACCACTGTGGAAGTGGCGGCTTGGGATATGCGGGACTGCGTCAACTCTTTATGGATTACACGTGTTGGGCATGCCAAGTTCAATAATGAGATCGTTGGCGCTAAATAATCAAAGGCGAAAAATCTAAATGCCCAACCATTAGCCATAATTAGTTAAATTCCAATGTGAGTCAGGCAATCGCATGTGCGGCAGGAAAGGAAAGTCGGTCTCTGCTTTCCCATTGAAATGCCGCAGCAGGTGTAAAAATATAGCAATTTTAAAATCCTATTAAAATTCCGTTTGTTATTGGACAAGCAATAAAATCATTTTTTTGAAGACATGAATATGTATATTAAATATTTTATTTTATATTTTCTGTATAGCATTAAGACATTAATATAGTTATTAAAACTAAATATTTAAAATTGGATACATTTTTAGATGCTCTTAAACAGTTCTTGGTATGTAAAACACAGGAAATATTTTCGGAGATCCCACAATTCAATAAAAAAATGATCAAAAAATATATAAATTAATAAAGTCTATAACCTAAAAATAATTTTAAAAATTACATTAAATTCTCTCAAGTATTTAAAATATTACAATTTTATTAGGAGGTCCCATACTCCACTGAAAGTCTTAGAAAAATGTATATAAATAAATATATACGAAAGCCAGGTAAAGCTATTACCATCGGAGCACCATAAACTTTCCAATTTTATTACCTACACCGCCACTTACATAATTCCTTCCGACAGTTCGCTTCTCGCCATAAATACTCACTTTTGTCCTAGAATATACACATGTAATACATATATTTAAAATAAAACTGGCTGGTGTTGTGCTTATAAATTGTGCTCAGTTTGTAATTTCATATTTAGTAATTGGCGCAGATTCAAGTTTTGACGTCGCCATTGGAAATTGCGCATGCATTGCATAAATACAGAAAACACAAAGCTAGATCCTCCTACCAAGAAATATATGTATCTGCACAATCAAATGAAGCGTCAATCTGGCTGACATGGCCCGTGCAGGGTAAACTATAAATTATGTAGCAAATAAGACAAATGTATGAGGGGCTATTTATAATTTCCCAGCCCCAACAACGAACGCACAATTGTCGATGGTTGCCAATTGCTATTATGCCCCAACACCTCTGCCAGTTGGGGGAATTTGCCAAGTTATTGCAAACATTTAGGGTCTGGGAAATGATTATTTTAAAGTACATCAAACTACACTTTATTGATTTGAAAGGGAACGGAATTAAAGAGTTTTAATTGAATAGTTTTTAGTAATAATGTGAAGAAAATGTATTTATTCTTTAAATTTGGAAAACACATAAGATCAAGTTAAAATTCTTTTTATTCGGATAACATTTTGATAGGCTATAAAATATAGTTCAAATAAATGTAGCATCTCACAATTCCATGTTTTATAATAAGCTCGTGTTATGATTATTATCTTTTTAATTATTATAAAAAATCCAAACAGTAGTTCGTTTCCCGGAAGTACTCTATTAAACGATTATTTATTTAATTTGGAGAAGCCTGCCAAGAATTTGATGGCTTGTGGCAACGGATGGTTTAATTGTCTGTGTAGTGACAAATGCCACGGGATGCATCTCTGGCTGTATCATTTGGCAGCAAGTGCTAGGCGTCAGATATTTATAGCTAGCCGAAAATGAATCCGAATTTGAATCCGAATCGAACACAGCAGACAGGAAAATGTAGAGAACCAGAGAGGGTGTCACTCTCCCTTTCAAATGCACATGTCCCACTCAGCTCTCCCTTATCACGCTTATCAGCGCTTGTGCTAGCTATTTGCCCTTTTCCCGAGACTGACGATGATCGCGATAAGCGTTTAGAGCTTAGGTTCCTTATCGGCCAGGATTGTCAGGCATACGGCATACAGAGAACGTGACGAGCCGTCATTGTTGCAATGTTCTCACACTCTCAAAAATAGTCAGCTATTTATTACACAAAGATTTGTTTAAAATCTTGCTATTATAAAGGTGAGTTATCAGTAATGTATTTATTTTTATTATATACCAGCCAACTTGTATTGCATTTTAATTATTTAAAGTCTAGCCTGATAATAACAGGTGCACATTTTCCTGATTCCACTGATATTACCTCAACTGATTGCCTGGTAATTACTTATTGTGAAAGTTCCGGATATAACATTTTTTGCTGAGTGCATGCTGGGAAACTCTTAATTGAATTTGGGATATGTTCGTGTTGTGTTAGGTCCCGGAACCCCATTAAGCCCAATGGCCAATTGGCTCTGGCATAAGTGCATGAATGTCTTGCGAGAGAGATTTTCCCCGGCTACTGTGCTCGTCCACTAATTTCATACATCATCGGAGGGTTCCGTTCCCCCACTTGGCAGGGGGGTTTTGGGGTTTCAGGCGGGGCTAGGTAGTGGCAAGTCAATGCTTTGTCTTTGGGCTTAGCTTCCTTGCCAAATGGACGGACGGAGGGACGTGAAATGCTTGCTAGACTGTGGCATCGTAAAGTTTTCCTTTTGCGCTTTTTACGAGCGAGCCCGAAAAACGTTCACGTTGACGTTGACGTTGATGATGACGACCCGAGTACGACAACTACAACAAGTTCGGCAAACATATTTATTTGGCTTTGCCCGCTAGGTTTTTGGCGCTCGTAAAATTAAGAATGAAAAGAAGGAAAAAACAGAAACCTTTCCAAAGAGCGTAAATTTATTTTTTCCCTAGGATTTCCCGCCCTGGCTGGGCTGGCTTTTACTGTCGCCCGTTACAGTCGCGTTAATTGCTGCGGCTGTGATATAAATCAGTTGATATGACGCCCGTGTCCTTTCCACTTTGGATACGTAATGCGAAGGACCCTGCAGGCATCCAAGAGTGATGCGTTCTGGTTTGTAATTGATTTTCGGTTCAACCCCTGAGTCGAATTTTTATTTATCTCCTCCAATATGTGCGGTGGATTTACTTTGATCTTTAAATGGATTGAGCTTGATGATATTGAGCTATCATTAATATGCTAATTCTTTTCACAATATCTGAGACTTAATGGATATTTTGTAATATTTTACCTCTTATGCTCCATATAAACGTTGCCATATTAAAATTATTACAAATTATACAAAATGAAAGAAATATCTACTACACAAAATAAGTAATTTGTATTTATTTTTATGATTATCATTGGCTCATATTTAAGGCCTTTATTCGGAGTAGTGTTTCCTCTTTTGCAAACATTAACGAAATTAAATTTCCCATTTGGCTGAGCGGTGCTCATAGATAAACTAATCTTAATTTGCATGCAAATATATGTGCATTTAAAGGTATATATGCATATGGATGTGTGTTTTCAAATACCATCGTTCGGGTTGCGACAAAAAATCGAAAAGTTAATGAATCAATTAAAGCTAAAATCGCTGCAGTACGGCCCACAAACCACATTCAGCGTCTATGGAAATAAAAATGCAATTTAATGCGCGTCAATTGAGTGATAGGCAACATGTTCTTCGAGTTAAAAAACCTGCCTAATTGTCAAACAGTTGCTGCGGGCGGCCAACCGCGCTGATTGAATAAAAATGTTTGTTTTGAAATATATATACATATATTTTTTTAATGGCTTTGACCAGTCAGTTGCATTTGGCTATTAACGAAGGAACGAATTAAATTGGACAAAGTGCACAATTTGCATGTAAGCTATTAAGAATAAATATATTGAATTATCGCCTTGAACGACGGGCGCCAGCGGGTGGGTGGGTGTAAGCCAATATTGAGCATACGCCGTGATGGCCATAAATCAGAGCACAGAGATATAAGGCTATAACTGCAGGCAGGCCGGGCCGTCATAAATCCATGCTAGTCTCAAGACAATTAACGATATAATTATAATTGCCGAGCATAATTGGCCGAGTTTGTTGCCATCTATCGCAATGCAGCCCGAGGCCTATCAAATGAGCCAAGGCTATAAATTATCCTGGCGATTGTGCATTTCCCCATAAATATCTCGACTAAATAACTCAAGAAAAGGTGAGACGCTTCAAGACATAGTCGGTGCACTTAATGACTCATTTCAGAATTTGAAAATTGGCCGCCGACGTTGCGTATACGTATTGTAGTCGGTGGAGCATGAATTAATAAGCCAAGTGCCATTTGCATTGCACACTTTCTGTTGCCAAGGAAGAAGGCATGGCTGAAACAGACCCAAAGAGCAAATGGAGAGTGGGAAACTTGTGTGGCTTTTCCTCTCGGAAAAGCAATAGAGAGAGAGACTAGCCAGAGAGGCAGAGAAAGAGAGCTAGAAATGCAGCGGGAGTGCATTTGTTTGCGATTACGCCAACAAATTGCTTACACGTGCCGACTGTCATGGGCACAGGGGGTTGCAGCTGAAGGGCAGGGGCTATCCCCACACCCCCATCTCTGGGTAGTGGGTTATATCTATAGCTGTGGCGAGAGTGCAACAGGGAGTGACAGAGTGTGCTTGTGGGCTGCATATACAGCAATGGGGTCCGTGTGTGAGTCCCATAAACAAATGCATTTGACTTTGCTGCCAGAGAGTACACACACTTCCGCGAACAAAGTACAGTGGCCGTTTCCTAAGGCGCTTCAAACACCAAACTAAATTATCGCGATTCGTAAGGCCTATATTCACATTTTGTGCTAGTGTTGGCTCAACGTCATACTTACGCGGTACTATATGGGTGCTAACGAAGCGTTGCAGTCTAGTATTCTAGGGTATCACATTTAGTGTTATAATAATATTACTAGATTCTAAATTTATATAATATGTCTGCCTCTCTATTCAAAAACCCAATAAAATGCAAGGAGAGTGCGCAACTTTAATGCAGCTTTACTGTAAAATCTTGTTGAATTTTATAGCGACTGCGGGTGGTTCTAGCTATGAAAACTTGTTTCGATCTTTTGGTACAGCACGCTTTCATGTCTGACAATTTTCTTGCCATCTTCCACTGCCTGTGGCCAACTGGCCAAGTGGCCAAGGAATCTCACCCGTCATCAGTGTGTCTGCGGTCAATTTTAGCGCCTGTCGACAGCGAGTAAATAAATTTCCCAGCGCCCAGACGTGTCTGCCTCCGAACCGATAGGAACTCTAGCAGCAGGTCCAGAGATTCACCCAGTGCCTCCAACAACAACCCGTTCCAGTAAACTGTCAACTACGTGCCTTATTGCCTTATAATTTGAGTTGCATTCAACAAGAGGAGCCTGTTTGGATAGATAAATTGGCACGCCAATAAAAGCACACAGGGGAAACAACGTAAGGTTGCCTTCGCATTGAGTTTCCCCCCACAGAGCGTTTAAGATGGGCAAAATTTTGCTAAAGATGTTAAATGGTCGAATGACACTCGATAATTTTTAAGCATTTTACAAATTTTTCAATTTTGTTTTTATAGCTACAATCTGTAAGAAGTGTAAGAATTGCTAAAATGTTAATGGAGAGCCTGCCTGTGGCCGGGCCACATAAAAATTGTTGACCACACTCGTAAATATTCGACGGCTACACACTGTCTGTCTGTGGGGCGGCCATAATGAAATTACAAAATAAATCGCACTGCCTTTATGGTTGTCTGTTGGTGCCCCACTCAGGAATTTGATGGAACAGGGAATTAATTAGGCGGTGGACAGGCTGTCAACAGTTTTGACAACCTAAAATTTCATATTTATACAGGAATGCCACAAATCGTACATATATTAAACCTTTAATGATGGCTTTTATAAGGATTATTTAGCAGCGTGAATAACGAATTATATTTCAATGCCTGATTTCAAACAGTTTTATAAGATGTCAGTTTGTAATATTTATGGTCAAATAAAACTGAAATCAGGAAATTTAAATACAATGTTATATTCACTATTTTTCTTTTTTAATTATTCATAATAAAAGTACTTGGCCGTTCAAGTATATTTATTACAAGATGGTGAGTGGTTGTTAATTGGCTTCGTTAAAAGGTGTTTTATAGTCTCTTATATATAATTTTCTTTTAAATATAAATTTGCATTATAATTTCTTACAGTTATGTGGCAAATTAAAAATATACAAATTTCAGTATTAAGTTTTTTCAATTCCAGATTGTTTATATCCTATATGTGCGAATTCAAAAAATATTCTAAACAAAACTGACCAGTTCGATGCAATTTCCATTTCAAATATTTGACGTTTTCACTTTCCCTCACTTGAATTCGGATGCATTTGGTTTGTGTAACCGGGGTCCCAACCACCCCACGTGCCCACCCTTGGCCATATGTGTTTGTGCCTCTGTGTTTGTTGATATGCAAATGCCCCAGACCAGGTATATGTATGTGTATATACAAATAAATGTACATATGTATATATCATATATAGAAATATAAACACTTGGATATGAATAAGCAATGCCACGGAAACTAATTCAAGTTCAAGGTGAATTCTCTCGTCACTACGCCGCTCACAGTTTTTGATATCGATAATAGAGTCGACTATAATGATGATTCCACTCTTTCTGCAGCTGTCAATATTCGAATGTTCGGTTTCGTTATGCATATTATGCAATATGTGTTTCCTCTCCCGGCGGCAACTTAGACATGTACACATGGAATTAGCATGTGTATAGACCAGATACTGCACGGAGTTCAATAGCCTTCCGAAGGTCGCACTTGCATAGATAAGATGCGTAAACATTGGCATAAATAGAAGTCTATCGAGACCCTGACCTACTATTAATGGGTTCAATTCATTTTGAGGAATTCCATACTTTGTTAGAAATATTATTTATATTCCAAAAAAGTAGTTTAACTTATTTTTTATGTAGAAAGTAATGGGGCAAGCTAGATGGTTGAATAAACTTTTAGTTTCTTTGTTTACTTGTATGTTCATTTAATTTCATGTTAAATATATACTTTTTTATCTCGATTTTATATGTGTGTGTGTGTCCAGCTCTGATTTGAAGATCTACAAAGCCAAGTTGGTGATGCATAAAATATAAACGAAAACGATTTAAAATTAAATCGCAAAATCGTTTCGCAGGCAATCACAAAAGTCACAAGCAGAGCTAATTAAATTATTTGTGCAAGATGTAGTATAGCGAAACAGTCTAGGGAGCGGCAGTGGCAGGCAATCTGTGGTCGAGGTTGAGGACCCACCGGCTTAGGGCGGTATTGGGCTTCCATCTTCATCTGCATCTTCATGGATCTCCATCTCCATTTCCATCTGTTTGCTGCGCATTTCATGAAATTACGCGCTGTTAAAATCAACTTAAAAAGACTCCATGTAGTTTTATGTTTTTTTTTTCTTCGCCAGCCGGGCAACAGACAACAACAGACGAAAAACAAAGTTGTAAATTATAATTTTATGTTTGAAATCTCAAACCAATAATGTGGAGACCGCGGAAGGGTAACCAATTGCCAGGATGCCAAGAGGAAAAGATCTACGATGCTGGAAAGGATCCAAGGCATTCCTGTAGACTTTTAAAAATGGCAAAACTAAATCTATAATAAAAGCTATTGTGGTTATTAATGTGAATGCACTAGGAAAAATTATACAAATTAAAAGAAAAATAAATTAAAATGGCAGATTTAATTAGTTTAATATTATTTATTGTATTGAATTGTTGTTATTATTTATACAGAGTCTGCATGCACCCTAAATTAAAATAAAATGTAATAAAATATAGGCTTTTTCGTACACTATTTTGTGGAGTGCACGGCTTAGTCGTAAGTCGTAAAGAACCTAACAAAAATATTGTAGAAATTGAGCAAAGCATCGTAAAAGAAACTCAGCTCAGCGGCGCGCGGCGCGCAACTCATTAAATGCGTCTGCGCAACGTAATTTGCCTTTGAGGCGCGCACGTTCCCAACGTTAAGTTCCTGCAGAGCTTCCCCGATTTTCCCCACATATTCTCCATATACATATGTATACTATATACGCCCTGGACACACACTCGCACTGAGATGCACGAACCCTGCACATTTACGACACAGCGCGACATTTACAACTTTGATGCCCAGGAACGGGATGCAAAAAATGTTTTAGAATTGTAAAAATGTTGAAAATAAATTAAAAATGTGCTAAAAATCCCGAGCAGCCGGCAGGAGAACCGGCATAAGGAAAGTTGGCAACAAAAAATATAGGCACGGCATTTATAGCCCTCTTTTGTGAGCATTTCGGTGCTAGTTAATAGCTTCCACATATATACGAGCGAATAAATGCGTGTGGGCGAGTCTCCGAGCTCTGCCATCGTTTCGAATTTAATGAAGGCAACAAAAACCAATTTTCAAATGAGTCTGAATGCATGAACTCTAGTTTGAAAAATACTATATAGCTCTTAATGTATTCAGAGCCCCTTTGGTGCCTGAGGAGAGGGATATAAGTATCTCATTAAGGCGATGTGCTTGAAGGTATGACTTCCTGAAATTGAGGGTTAGTAATCAACACTTATGTTTAAGGAAGTATATTCTTATTTTTTTTTGCTGAAGAATTTAAGGTAATGACATGGATATTAAAGACGGGAAATACATGAGATCTGGTAAAAATAGAAATAATATACATATCATGTTTGACTATGAGCTTTACACTATTAAGCTAATTTTCCTGTATCTTTAAGTGAGCCGTGTGATATCGAAACCATCTCGAAATGTGACAGGAAGCGCCTCATCTCGTTACACTTCTTATCCAGTTATTAGAAATTATTATCCATTCAGCTAGCAAAGTGTGCTGCTACAATTTGGCCGCAATTTATGGCGCCTCATTCAGAGGCAAGCACACTTGGACAGAGGAGCAGGTGTCCATTAATGTAAATCAACGTGTGTGTACAATTTCATTTTCAATGCAACAATTTCTGGCTGGCACCAGGGTGGTGGGGAGAGGGAGGGTGCTGTTATATATCATTTATTTTTTTGTTGGTTCGAAGTTGAAATCGCAACAAGTTTTTAATGAAGTGAATGGGGTGTGCACTGAGGTCCGAATTGTGGAATTGCTGATAGACAAACGCGACGGAGGTCTGCCAGTGACAGGCGAGTGGCGTGTTGTGTTGAGGGCGTTGCACGGCTGCGGAATATGCAAATTCGCATATTTACTTTAATGGCCATCGACATGCTCTATACAGTATACGGTCTCCGGTCTCCGGTCTCCAGTCTCCAGTCTACGGTCTCCTGCCTCCGGACGGGGGCTCCTGGCCATGGCCTATCAATCACTGGATTCTGGACATTAAAGACCGTATTCGAGACGAAATAAAGTCGTTTAGCTGGACGCCTTCAGCCAGGTCAGGATCTGTGGCGTGCATCAATCAGTTTAATGTTTTGGCCAGTCGATACCGATACCGGTTAGACCAGCCTTGCGCCTTAAGCGGCATGAGAGCTCGGCGGACTCATATCCAAGGAGTTCACGATAATATCGAACATGACCAAACAAAGGTGTGTGCTTCCTATAATTATGTCTTGTGCCTACGCCCATTTCTTTGATTTGGTAATTTACGAATTGGAGGTTCCAGCACTCCAACCGACCATCATTTGGCATAATTAGCCGGCCCGAGGAAGTTCATCGGCGTAATCGAGGGGACTTAGTAGAGGGGACGACTAAGTGGCATGCGAAACTCGTTCGGTTATGTGCAAAGTATCTGAGAACAATGCATATTTATGGAGGGGCTGGGCCCTCTCCTTGGCCAAAGTGACTCTTATTGAAGGGAACTGAGCTTATGGGTCCTAATTAACGATGTGTATATGGCGGCAATGGCATTTCTTTTTTCAGCCAGCAAATCCAAACAATTCTAAAATCGGCTGAATAAAATGCATATATAAATAGAAAATCTAATTTAATAATTTGCATATTTTGATGATGTTTCCTGCTCTTTACAAGCAATTGTAAATGTGCAAATTGGCTGAACGAATCGCAAGCCGTAGCCAATATACACGCTGAGTATCAATTTGAGATTATTTATAGAATTTATTTGTGGATTTTGTATATAATATTTTTAATAATATTAAATTAAATATATATTTTTACTTGGCAAAAGACTTGATTTTTCTCCGTGCAAAAACGGATCCTGTTGCTGTGTTGACACATCGCTTAAAAAATGTTTGCCTTATCCGAAGTGACTTGGAATTCGAGCATTTCGAAACCTGTTTCGCATGCGGCCTATAAACAGCTGATCGATGTAACTATTTCCGCTCCTAACTGTTCGCTCCAAAGTTCAGATAGCCTCAACTGACCACCGAGAACTGGCCGAGACGGAGTGCAAGGGGGCCGTCTCATAAGTTCTGCAAGTTATGGCTGACAGTTTTGTTGCCTCATGTTTAATTGTTGGGCTATGAAGCCGATGTGGACTAAGATACACACAGAAGGATAATAACAAGAAAGAGGGATACTATATGGAAGGAAAAAATAGAGCGTTGAACTTGGCCAAAGATGAGCTAATGGAAATTGGTAGGTTGGGAACAGGGTTTAAGTTTAAATATTATAAATATCTTAAGTATTCAAAGCTTATAGCCAGAACTCTCAGGAATCTCCATCACTAAACTATCAACTATATTTGCCTTTTCAATATTTCAATCCCCCTCACCATGCCTCATTTAATGAATTCATCTCAGAATTGATTTGCCTTCAAATAGCATATAATTTAACCGCCCACTTTCGAGATATCAATCCCCAATAGCCTGTGCCGTTTTGCCAGTGCAAAACTCCTTTTGATTTACTATTTGATAACTGCTAACACGTATCCGCAAAGGCCCATAAATCATTTTCGCCCGGGGCGAGAGCAATCACACACTCGGTTTATAAAGTAAGTTCTTAGCACCTATGGGCAGATGCCTGCCATAAATTGCGAGTGCTTTGCTCCGCTCGATTTCATCCGGAATGCCGGAGTGGAAGTGCGAGTGCGAGTGCCAGTACGTGAATAAATCTCTTTCGGGGGAGTTGCAGTTGCAGGTTGCTCTGGATGCGAACAATGCCAGCCCCAAGCCTGATCGTAAATTGCGTGTTTGTGGCAATGTAAACAGAACAGAGAGCCAGCGAAGTCGAGGTGGGCAGCTCGAGACCGCGTCCGATAACTAAGTGGCAACAGAGAACTGAAAGACCTGGCCCCGAATCTTTCGGGAGGTCCAACAATGTTGTCTTGAGCCTTGCCTCGCATGCAACTGCACAATTTGCAGGTAACAAGTTTTCCTTTTTCTTATTTTCAACTAAACGTGCTTCAGCGGGCTTCATAAATATTTTATAAATTTAATAAATTGAGTGGCAAAGAATCCAGCCGGGAGGCGCAATTATTTTAAGTATTTTAATGAGTAGAATAAAAGAAAAAGGCGGGTCGGCGCCATTAATCTCGCAGCGCTTGATCTTGTCAACAGATTATGGTTAATGGCTTAGGAAGGGTATCCTTCTTCTTCATCGCAGCATAAGGCTAATGTCCAAATTAAATAAATGACTATCTTTCACATAGCTTCTTACTTAATAACTATTTACAAGAGATAATTTAACAATATATTTAATTAAAAACAAGCAAGCAAGAGTAGGCTCTTGTAATTTTCTAAATGTGCTTGCTGCAGCATTGCAATTTGTAAAGCTTCATAAGTTTCTCTGACAAAGTTGGCCCAAGGATTAATTTATTATTTATTTATTTTATTTACATAAAATACCACTGAACATATTAATACACTTTTTGTTGCCCTGTTACAGGTTTCGAGTGGGTTAACAATCAAAAACATGGCAACTAGTGAGCCTTGGACACTGGTTTTATAATTATAATTTGGCGACTTCATGTCTATTTTTATTATTTCTGAAAGTTCTAAAGTTTAGACACCTTTGTATGCAATCGAAATATATCTGAAAAAGGGGTCATTAGCCCAAAAAATGTTAACAAGCTAATAATACACTTGAAATTAATATTTTTTGTATGCATATGATCGGTTTTCGTAGTGCTTTTCGTACCCTATAATTTCACTCACTTAAAAAGCCATTGAGTCTTCACACATGCGAATTTAATTTTTTTGTCTGGGTCCCTTTTTTCACGGCATTTCAAAGATCAACGTTGTGTTAAAAAACAGCGAGTGCAAAGTTTAATGGCCCGCATTTTGAGGAGGTACTTCAATTGAATAAAACCGGGCTTAAAATGGTGAAAACATTGGGCCGAAAAAGGGGGCCGGGTCCGTTAAGGGGCCTCTAATTGGGGCCTTCGGGACGATAGCTGATTATGCCAGTATTCGGATGCAAATGGCTTTGGCAGGTTGTAAATATTAGCGGCAAGGGATGCCTGTGCTTATTAGCATTATCCCATATACCCATACACGTATGTATATATAGTAGCTATATCGGCGCAGCTGCATCGCGTTTAGAGCCATTCTAGAGGGTCTAGAGGCCATTCGGCGAACTTCGTCTACACTAATTTTCTGCTCGTAAAAACAACTTTAATTGCGAAAAAAAGACAACCATATTTTTATTGTTCGTGCTGGAGAAATATTAGTTTGTGCTCTGTTCCTGGATAGATTCCTGGCCATATAATTAAGCAGCCATTTGGGCCAAATATAATCCGGACTTGCGCAAAGGCCGGCGCGGAGTATTAAAAATAATGCCAACATATTAACTGGAAATATCGTAAATTATCCACCCAAATGGCCTGTCAAAGCTGCCAAGCTCCGGGAGCAGCCACAGCTAAATTTCTCATAATAAACTCAAAAAACAAAAACAAAAAAAAAAAAAAAAAATGCAAACTACGCCGGCAAGCCATTTGAAACGAAATCGAAAACAAAATCAGACAGAATGTATGAACCCTCGAATATATACAAAAAAAATACATTTTACAACTTTATTTTACGAGCGCAGCAAAGTTTTTGTTTTGCGCCAGGGGTTTTTTTCTGGCGAATTTGCCGGCACTAAAGGTTCTGCCCAGACTGAGACGCGCTTGAGGGAAGGGCTCGCCAGGGTCTTTGGACCTGGTCGAGATCGCTGCCTGTCTTAAGAGCCCGAAATTAGCGCTGGGCATTAATTTAATTAAGTGAACTCCAAGTTTATCGATTGCCGCTCGGTCACGGCCACCACCTTGTCTGAGTTCCCTAAAGTTTTATGCATTTTCAATTATTATATTTCTAGATAAGGTTCAAAAAGGATTATTACCACATTGGCCTCAGGATATATTCATGTATATATAGCAAGATAGTTACAAACAATTATGACTGGCAATTAATTTTTGCAGCTGAGGAAAATGTAACCATGGCCATGAAATTCGTAAGTTTATATTTTAGCTGAAGGGTTTTCTTGGAAAATAACTAACTCATGGCAAAGTGAAATATATAAAATATATAATATAAAATATGTAATCAAAACAATTTAAATGTTCATTTAAGAAGTTCCGAAATAAAAGTGGCATCAAAAAGGATTGTTTACTAAACTAAAAATTTAGAAATCATTATCAAGATGCTAAAAAATATATTTTTATAATAAACCATTAGAATGGTAAAGTGTGCTCCAATATTTTGTTCTTTAAGTCCACTTATAAGTTTCTTAAAACATTTTTGGCTTTATAATGTTCCTATTCTTATACTTTTTAACTAGAATAATCAGAATTTCAAACTAGATATTCGAAATGCATCGAATTAAAGCGCCCTTAGCCTTAACATGATTTTAAAATTACCTTCGATAAGTGAAAAACCAAGAGGAATGCGATGCTGTACTGGAGCAATAGATTGTTCTACACGATGGGGCACTTAGCCTTTATCGGTGGGATATGATACCCATCAAAATTAATGACAAAATGATAGCCTTGATGGGCCAGGAGACCCGAGGAGAGGTGCCAAGTGGGTAACCTCGCGTCTGGAGGTGTATCGAAGCCGGCATGACTAATTCCGGAGTCAGGACTCGGACAGCGCCAGTGTGGGCAGCACAGGCAGAGCTAATGAGCCGAGCCGTTCAACTTGTTTTCCTTGGGGGAGTCGGGAGAATCGAAGGAGGGGGGGCCAGGGGAAATTGCAACAAAGTTGTGCGCGAAAAAAAACCCGATCTGGGTTCCTGTTTAAACAGACAGACGACTGGTTGGGCGATAGAGATTACGAGTAAGTTTACACGTTTTCAGACATCGGGGCCACAACCTAACACATCCACTATGGCTACCGGAGGAGCAGTGGAAGCGGTAGGATCTGCAGGAGCCAGAGGAGCGGTGCAGCTGTAGCAATGCCAAAGTGATTGACGAACTGCCTGCCGCAGTTGACAGACGCTGGTCGTATTGTCTGCACTTATGCTAAACGATCACCGTAATGTGCGATCCATGTCTGGCTGCCATTACCGGTGCATAATATGCATAAAGCAGTCACCGGCGAGTGGAAAATGCAACTGTGAAAAGGTTTCATGCCTGCTTAGCACCTTGATGGATGGTCAGGTTGGATTGGACCGACAGGTTGGCTTGTAATTGTCCCGGGACTCCCGGATTATGATGCATTTGTATGCCGCCTCGTGTGCCGAGATGCAATTAGGGGAACGTGGTCAGCCGAGCGTTGGCTATATCCTCACTGCACCTGATTCGTTGGACTCCACTTACCCGCCCTCATCCCCCCAGACATGATCTAGCCACTAATGAGTCTGGAGAATTGGTCCTAAAATATGCCAATTCTAAGTTCTTGGGAATAGTGCCACTAAATGCCTATCACACGGAAACAAGAAATTGTCTTATAGCTAATTCAATAAAAGAAATTATTCATGAGGGATAGTTTTCCATTGCATTTGTATGCAAATGTGATGTAAAAAATCAATTGCATGTCAGCGGCGGGGCTTGTAGTCATTCTATTAAAGAATATTGCTGTTTGATGAGTTTTTTTATTGAAAGAAAAACTAGTTAGAAAAATTATGAGTTTCTTTAGATTTTTTAAATTTTAAAGGGAATTTTAATAGTAAACTTAACCCTGACTATCATAAATCAAGACATACCAAATTGTCTTGAGCTTACTATCTCTAGTTATATTATCGGTTTTCTTAAGTTTAAAGAGGAAAATATAAGGGCTTTATAATTCTTACTCATCTAAGTAGCTCACACTCCAATTGTTATTTTCCCACACATAAATTAAGATTAACCGCTCCAAGATCGAGCGATCAAATTGCGCTGGAAATGGTAGGCGGCACTTTTGCCTTCAGGTGTCAACTGTTGACAGCTTGGTGGATCTATGTTAATTGATTATTTCATGCGCCGTCACCGATGCCACATTGCCGCTCCTTCCGAGGCAGCTTGTGACATGTGCCCCGGCTTGTGGATACCTTCACTTGGCCAGCCTTTTCCCCTGTTTTCTGCATTGCTGGGTGCTGGCTCTGAGGTATATTGATTCGTTCTCAAAACACGTATTCAGTAATTTGTTAATAAAAAAAAAAAACAGTCTTCAGGAGCAATCAAAATTAATTTGTCAGAACATGTGTTTTTTTTTAATGAACATAAACTTCAATTTTGGCAGATACTTGAGATATGTTAACATTTTACTAAATGGCCTTTAGTTTTCTTTTGAAAATAAAGTGTCTAGAATGTCTATTTAAAGTGATTTTGTTACGTTCTGACAGTCTGCTTAGCGACAATGCAATATATAGAATATAGCTGCAGAATAAATTGTATATTCATGGGAGTTTAATTTAGACTGTGTATCAGACTGCTAGAGTTCAATCTATTTAAATATATATATTGCTTGACTGCTTACAGAATGCACAAAAGAAATGATTTATATTCAAGAAACATTTGCAACGATCAGAGTACACAAGATTAAACAAAGTATCCTAGAGCTCTACCTAAATGAGGATATATAAAAGCGTATTAATCTAAGCAGTGGGTATTTCCGTGTCGAATCAGCATGCAGTGCTATTCCCGCCGGCTTCTTTTGTTATTTACTAGTCTGGTCTCCGGGAACAGCACAACACAACTTGATTAGGCCTTCTGTCGGAGGCGTCTCTTCTGCTCTTCTCCCTGCACCCTGTTCCCTGTTCGCTGCTGCCTCCTCCCTGGTTCCCTGCCCCAGTTGCTCATGGTACGTGCCGAGACGGCGCGTCGTTGGTGGATCTGTCCTCGTTGCTCCCAGCGTCGGCATATGCGGCCTATAATTAGGTGGCAATCATTTAGAGGCGCGAGACGCACGGCCACTCCTTGCCAGAGACTCCTCTATGCGGACGGGGCCAGGATGAAAAAACAATTGCGAAAAAAAGGGGGCAATTTTCTTTGGGCTTTTCATTTTCAATTTTCCCTCTGCACTTTGCTAAATGAGCCATAAATATTACTAGATATTTGCCAAGATCGCAGATAAAGCGAGTTACACGATTCATCATACAATCTTCTGGGCGAAGTAATACCGCGACTAAGACATGACAGAAACAACAAAGAAAACAAAAATAATTGTACTAAATGTCCCGGCCCAAGATCACACATAGGCCATTTGACGAATGTAACGATGGGCCCAACGAATCAAATGTATTTTAATAGGATCTAATTTCTTAACCTAATTGCAAGAGTATGCAAATTATCACACTTGGGTTTCAAAGTCTTCTAACAAAACGATTTCCATTTAACTAGAAATGCCCTTAATTTAAAAACAAATTGGAATTAAATATTTATAAGTTATAGCCAATTAAATGTTTTGCTTTATTGTGTGATATATTTAATCCATTTGAATTATAATAATAATTCAATTTACAAAGTGGGATGGGGGACACTTCACCCCCTTTTTAAGTGAGAAAATATGGAACCAGAATTAATAATTGATTAAAATATATGTATATTTAACAAATAATTTAATAACAATTAATTGACTTGTACGGATACCACCTATAATTAATAACGATTTGTTTACGAACATATAGGTAGGTCATTTTTAACATCTTAATTGCCTCATATTAATGAATTAATGTGATTTTCCCAAAATATTTCAAGAATATAAATTTTCCTAGAAACTATATATTAAAATTTTTATATTAAATTATATTAATATAAATGTAAAAACATATCTCGCACTTACCCAAGGGCACATTGGCGCCATTTTTGCGATTGACGGAAACTGAGATCGGCAAAATGGCGGCGCCGGAAGTGGACGATGGCGAGGGCGATGATGAGTCGCAGGATCCCTCCAGCGATTGGGCAGGCGTGGGTACCGTGCTCATGTGATGTTCGGCGCTGGTAATCACCGAGGTGCCATTGCTGCCGCTCCTGCCGCCGCCCCCACCTCCTGCTGAGCCCGGTCCTGAGCTGACTCCTCCTGGGGCACCATTGTTACTGCTACCAGAGCCGCTGCTTGAAGTAGCCGCTGCTGTGGCACTGCTTGAGCTGGCCGCCGCTCCTCCTCCAGAACTGCTAGTAGCCGGACCCACACTGCCGCCGTGGTCGCTGTGTGGAGGAGATCGCAGCGCTGTCTGCTGGTGCGCCGGCTGCTGGGGATGCTGGTGATGCTGCTGCTGGAGGTGGTGGTGGGAGTGTGCGTGCGAGTGTGGGTGGCTCTGGTGCTGCAGGTGCTGTTGCTGGGCCACCGAGGCGGCAGCGGCAGCGGCCATGTGCACATGGTGGGCGTGGGCGTGACCATGTAGACTGGATGCCGCGGAGGCTCCGGTTAGATGCGATGGCGGAGCTGCCGCAGCAGTGCCCGCCGCTGCTGCTGCTGCCGCTGCCGCCGCCTGCTGGTGATGGAGCGATACATGGCCATGGTGCGAGTGGTGTCCGTGAGCGTGGTGTGCGGCATGTACGTGGTGGGCATGGGCATGGACATGGGCGGGAGTAGCAGCGGCGGCGGCAACATGGTGATGATGCCCCAGCAGAGTTGTGGTGGCTGCTGCCGGCGGCGGCACCTCGTGCATGTGCAGCGCTCTCTGCTCATCCTGCGCCTGGGCTCGCCTCAAAGCTGTCTGCAAGGCCATCACACGCTGGCGGTCCGCGGTCAAGCGGCACTTCTCGCAGGTGCAGTAGCGGTATTTGCAGTACCGCTTGTGACCTTTCAGGGTGATCTTCAGGCCGTGGTTGCGGCAGCGGGCACAATTGGGTGGCGTCCTGGGAGAGATGGAGCTGCCACTGGAACTGGAGGCACCGCCGCACACGTCGTTCTTCGAGTCGATCATGTCCGAGTCGGACATGGTGTCGCTGTTCCAGTTCTCCTCCGAAACCATGTCTGCAGATTGTGTTCCTTTGAGAGGATAGTTAGTGGGTCTTCAAGTATTGCTTATTCCTTTAGGCCAACTTCAGATGCATTTTCCGCAATGTAAGCAGTGGCGTCTTAAGATTTTCTGCTAGTATTTCCAATATTTTTATTATTTGAACAGAGTTTCTTATTTATTTTTATTATTTGAAAACTTTAGCAAGTAAAATCTTTTTTAAGCCTTGATTCTGATTATTGATAGCATTAAGTATTGGAGTTTATTTATGTTTGTCTATAGATTATTAAGGATTATTTTGTATATTAGACCCTTTGTTTCACTTGTCATTACAAGGTCTTAAGCACCTGCAAAGATAAGATTAAGAAGTTTGGTTCTAATTACTTCTCTCAGCTTTCAATCTACAATTAAATAATGAATTTTTCTTATTTATTCGTTTAATTTCCTGCATTTTATAGTGTTTTTCGCGATCAACTGCTGATGTAATTCCAACATATAACTCAAACTGCGAACGCAAAATATTTATTTTCCTTCGGGAAGATTTGTATTTCCTTATTTTTTGCATGCTTGGCTGGCGGTAGCCAACAAATTACATTTGTATTTATATCGCCAGCAAATATCTGCCATGTTTGTGCTAACGTCTCGCTCCGAAAAAAGTAATTGTATAAAAATATGGGCAGGCGGCGAACTTCGCCTCCATTGGCCGTGGATCATTGCATGTTAAAGGGCAATTCAAATGTTGAAAATTATTTTGATTCGATCGGCAACGCCTTCTTTATATAAGAGCACTGATTTCAGATTGGCTTTGGATATTAAATACAACCCGAGGGCGGAGCCGGACATGTAGATACAATGTATCGATCGGATCTGTCACGGTGACATATTGCCATCGAAATGGTTCCAACGGATGCGCAAATATCTGAGGGCAAATGTGGCATACTAGTTGGCTTTTTTGAACTCTCAACAATCAATACATTTGCCAAGACCTTTTGTGCTTTTTAAAAGTATTTATTGTTTCTATGTTCTTTATGAATTCTAAACAATTTTACTTTAAAACTATTTAAAACTAAGCAAATGCTTTAAAGGGAATAAAAGAACACAATTTTTAATGGCAATCGGTGGATAAATTGTAAGCTTTAAAGATAGATGTACAATCTGTAAATGCATTGTAATCTTTTAAAAGAAAGCAAAAAATATATAATAATAAATTAGTATCAAAATAAGAAAACTAACTATTTAAATCCTGAATAACCGTTTACTAGAAATTCTCTTAATAAAACGTACTACCAAAAGCATTTGTTTTCCCAATTACCTTTTTAGCATAAAAGCTTAATTGTTTTCTTGTATGAATAATTGAAATAGCCTTTAAAAACGTGTTTTATTTATATGTGCAAAGATTCACTATTTAAAGTTAATTTTTATATTATTTAAGGGTTTGTAGTAGCTGCTGATTAGAAATATGGCGCAGTTGCCGGATTAACTTTCAGAAATATAGGAGAATGAATCTTCGGATTCGGTTTCGGATTAGTTGCGAAGATTTTCACAAACCCGCACTTGTATGCCACAATTCAAACTATATACAGTTACTCTGGGCTGTATCTTTTCAGATATGGATCAAGTAATCGTCACACAATAAACAAAAAAATCACAATTGCAACTTTTTGACGCGATCGCGCTCTTGTGGCTATCGAAAAGCCGCCGGTGAAACGAGCTATAGAAACCGATTTAGCAGAGTTAATTTCGCAGCGCGAATAATCAATATTGATAGGGTCGTTCTGATGCTGAATTTGTATCTGTAGCTTGGGGTGGATCTGGTATCCGTAGAATGGAACTATCCGCGAGTCGCGAGCCGAGCTTTCTGCCGCTTTAGCTGCTGAGCTGCTGCTGTCCGATCTGAAATCTTTGGCATGCACAAGGCAACTCACATTGGGCCGCAAGACGCGGATGCAAAGAACTCAAAAACGCCGAGTCGCTCGGCTGGGTGTGTGTGCGTGTGCGAGAGCGCCTGTATGGGTGCCAGCCCCGACTGGTATGGGTGTGCGTTGTAAGTGTGTGCGTGCAAGCGGGTACCGCCAACGAAACGGAACCGAAAATCGCATCGAGAGAGAGCCAGAGCAAAGCCAACCAAGCACAGCACAGTGAACCGGAAGTCCTTGATATTTGAGTCCTTTGACTAGCCTACTAGACAAGTCCTTCAAATTGGGAATTTATTTTTAGACTTTGGACTATTTAAAAACATATTCGCTCTGTACCATGAATAGTTGAAGCAAAATAAATGTTTTTTAAACTTTTAACTTGCATAACTAAATTGTTTTCTGAGATTTTCTGTAAATCCCTATAAGATGGTGTTTTTTAAAATAAAAAAAATTCTATAGCTATAACTTAACCATAATTTAATATTTATAATTTCATTTTTTAAATTTAACTTTAAAAAATTAATAAAATATTTGTAAGTCTCAAATATTTATGTCTTGTATATTTTTATTCATTAAAATATATTCTTTAATGCTTATTCTGGAGCCTTGTAAAATAATATACCTCCAAAAAGTATGCAATGGTTCCTAGACCCAAAAATTTTAAGTTTTTCAGGGTCCTAAAGGCTAGATGTTAAAATTAAAATGTTTGCAATTAATGAAATCTAAGCTTAAAAATATTTCTAATTAAATCTTCAAATAGTATTTTAAAACAAAGTTAAAAAATAATACAGAATTTTCCTAATAACGACTGGATAAAGCCCTTGGGTCTTGGGGCCACTGTGCGACGTCGACGTTGCGTGCATTGGGAGAAATGTGGGGGCTGCACACTCACACACACTGCTGTCGCACATGCAGCTCACATTCACTCGCGGAAATGCGCAAATACAAACAGACGTCCGCCCTTGTACATAGACAGCCTCACACACATTGGCTGGCTGTGTGGCTTTGTTGTTTCTGTTGCTGTTTTCACTGTTGCCGCTTTCGCTGCAGTGCCTGTGGCCGGTTGCAGTCTCCTTGCAACTTGTTCGAGTTGCAGTTGGACCGAGTTGCACTCCGTTCGGCTTAGTTTTGCCTTCCACCACTTTGTTTAATTCCTATTTTCAGTACGTTCTCTTTGTGCTGTCAATTTTATTGCATTTGTTTTGGTTATTTCTTCGTTTGAAAAGCCGTTCGAGTGGTATCATTGGGACATTTCCGACTTGTGCAACAAATAACTTCTTTTAATATAACATTTTTCTATATTTTTTAATAACTCTATCATTTTTAGGGCTGGTAAAAGTCTATAAAAGTGTAAAACAACAATTTATTTTAAAATATGTTTAATTATATTTTGTTTCTTTAAAGAAACTATTTTTTAACAAGAATAAATGTTTAAGAAGACAGGAGCCATAATATTACTTGTTTTCATTTATTACATATTATAATATACTATATGGCTTTATGTGTTCAACGGGGCGTATGAGTCATTTTTTGAACTATATTCTTTTCAAATTTAAGAATAAATCTTATTTGGTTTAAAATTAAAGACATGCTTATCTTCGAACAAAGATATCAATCTTTGTATATGGCATATTAATTTAATTCTCGGTTTATATGCATTAAATCAGCATTTAATCAGATCTAATCTGAAGTTAGCAAAATTAGCATAAAAGAATAATTCGCTTAATCAATCAACAATCGAGATATTACAAGTTATTATAATAAATGATTATTATAGTAAAACGAGATCTATCATTATTATCAACTTATTTATATTAGTTGACTGTATTTACTATGAAATTGTTTGCCATTAAAGGAGCAACTCCCAAGCCCTTATTTACTTGTATAAGAACGACAAATAATGTCATTACAATAATTATATCCGAGTTTCTTATAAAAAAAGAATATTTAATAAAATATGAAAAAACATGGCCCCATATATTTTAATGAATAAACTTCTTATCTAACGAGGTTGGACAAATACAAGTATTATTCGTTCAAAATGCATTATCTAAAAGCTCCCTGAATAGAGACTATTTAAAATGACTAAAAAATGTATATTGTAAAGAGTTGTTAGCAGTAAAAAGTAAAATTAAAAAAAAAACCTTTAGAAAGGTTTAAAATATATTCAACCAAAGTTAAATCTAATAAAATTATTAAATAAATGCTTTGTTTATATGCAAGTTGGACTTAGTCAAACTGCACAGGATCGGAGACCCATTTACCTATGCCATAAGCACTAACGATGCTTGACGACTGATTAGAACGGACCTGTATTCTAAAATAAAGAGAAAAAGTGACAATGGGGAGCAACTAACCGATCATTATTTATGTATTTTAGCTGATTAACTGAACGATATGAAGTGTTAGTTTGCCTCATTCTTGATCAACGGTAATTACTTAATTTGGGTGTCTAAAGAGTTAATTTACCATTTTAGCCAGGGAAAGGTAATTGAGCATGAATGATATGTGGTGTTGATAACGGGTCCCTCAGGTTGCAATTCGTGCTGCTACCAGATGCCCGCCCCCTTTCTTCATCCACCGCCCCCAACCCCCCGGTGGCCACGGGAAAATGTTGTTACTTCGGCCGTTGTATTTAAAAAATAAAAAACTGCACACGATCGCTTATCTTGCATGTCGCGACTAATTTGTATTTGCGGAGAGACCCCGAGAGAGAATCGCCCCGAGGAGCCACAAATGTATAAAGAGAAAGATAGAGGGCCTATCAGTGGAATGGCATTACTAGATTTGCTAATTATGCGATGCATGATGCACAGCCAAAAAATAAAGGCCATTATATATTATATAAACAAATATATTTATTATAAATTCAACAATCAAAGAGATATAATCTTTCCTGTCTCAATATACATGTTTCCTGTATGATTTAAAGGTAAACAAATTCACTGCAAATAATAAAAATTTTCTGACTGTGTAAGTCTAAAGGAGACCAGAGAAATGTATCAAGAAAAGCACCTTTTTTCTTAACGAGTTAAGTCGTGAAACGTCTTCAAAGTTAAATAGGATTACTCGCTCCCTGGGGGTATGTCTGCTTAATTAATTAATTTGTCTAAACCGGAAGGGATCACGATAAGAACCCACATTCAGGTTATTAATGGGCCAAGGGTAACTCCGCATATTAAGTACCCAAAGCACGGTCATGCCATTAAAATAATAATTGCAAAAAGTAAGTGAAGACCATACAAAATTGATTGGTAAAGATGAGAAATATATAATCGTGATCGATCGATTTATCTTAGTCGGCGCTAAAACCGGCTTGGGCAGAACATTCAATGGAATATCGTCTCTTAGCCTTGGCTTCATAGCTTTAAATAACTTGATTTTCTATTTCTATTTGCATTTCCCCCATGGATAACTTATAAGCCTTCCAGGCACCGTTTACAGATCACCGCCTCCGCGATCCTTTGGTGGTGTCTTGGGACACGACTGCTGTTTGCTGGTTTCCTGTTCAATTTGGTAGACAATGGCCCAAACCCCTCTCATGGCCCCAGCCTCGGTCCATAAAAGTAGCTCGCTCGCTCAGCTCAGCAGTTGTAGATGGCAATCGGGAAGCGTACCTGCCGCTATCGCCATTA
Organism: Drosophila mayri; assembly: GCA_008042485.1. Taxonomy (NCBI): domain Eukaryota; kingdom Metazoa; phylum Arthropoda; class Insecta; order Diptera; family Drosophilidae; genus Drosophila; species Drosophila mayri. The sequence continues at coordinate 329,144 of VNJN01006954.1, read as the reverse complement.
AGTCATGTATACACGAGCATTTATGTCAGGCAATTACAAGGCAGTTTGCAACGCCCCCAAAGCGGGACATTTAGGGTGTTCCACGCGGTGGCGGCGGCAAAGCAGAGCAGAGCAGTCATAACTCATTGTTTACTTACCGGGGACAAACAGACAGACAGTAGCAAAAGTATCTGCATCTATGTAACTATCGCTGGACGTATCTGCATCTGCATTTGTATCTTTTTCTGCAATTGCAATCTGCTTTCGTGGTGTTCTATACTCTTGGTTATGCAAGCGGGCGCGAAAGAGCGAACAATTCGGATCGAGAGTGAGAGTGACCGGAGAGAGATAGGAAGAGAGTGGAGCCGGTAAAAATATTATTTGTTATCTGGAACCACAAACAAATTGACTTGGATCTGCCTCCCCTTGGAGTACGCGCACATTCTAAAGATATTTTCAGACTTTGCACTGGCAGAAACGGAATTTTGCAGTTTGCAGTTCACAGTTTGCAGTTCCCCGCTTGCATCTCTCATTACTTCGCATTTGATACGATGCCGCTCCAGTTTTGTTTTAGGTAAAGATTGTGGTTTCGAGCACCTACCGCGGGAACGCGCACGAGCGCAAAGGACGATCGATGCCAGCAAACTGGTTGCGGAGCCACCAAAGCTCTGAGCACGACACCGGCCACACTGAGGCCGGCACAGGCACCCGGACCAGTACCAGTCCGACTAGTGACTAGCGAACTGCCGGCAGACGCTCGGACTTGCGGACAGGCGGACAGATGAACGAACAGCTGGACGTACGGACAGCAAGGGGGTCCGCGAAGCATGTGGTACTGGCACAGAGACGGGCCCGCTCCGCTGACTGTCGCCTCGTCGCAGTGCCTTCGGTATTTGCACACTCTGGTGCAGCGCGAAAACAAAAAAAAAACGATTGCGGGAGTAATTAATGACCACGATTTGTGAATGCCCTATAAATCTTTAAAATTGATCTGAAATTTAAGAAAATATATAAAAACTCTGTAAAAATATAGATTAAATAAAAATAAATATATTTTAAATAAATGAAACTATTAATTAACAACGTCATATTTGTGTTAGTTTTTTGGTTTATAACCTAATTAATAAATATTAAAATAAGTTATCTTTGAACTGTGGTGCAAAGAATATTACACTATCTAAAAACTCAATAAAAGTATGATGGAGTTTCTTATTCCTAAAGTACACAAAACATTTTAAATACCATAAAAATCTCTATATGAAACAGGAAAATATTTCCTTAAAATAATATTATTGTGTATTCAAGTCTCTAATGAAATCCAATAAGCTCCTCCAAACATTGGAAGCCCCAACGAAAACATATTGGGAAAAAGAGAGCAAGCGCTTGAGAGCAGCAAATCTGAGAGAGTGAAAAGTGCATTTGCCCCATTATTTGTTCAGATCGAGATACAATATTGGCCCCAACGCTCTCTTAGGAACGCGCTCTTCATCTCTGTGCAAATCTCCCCACTGGCAAGCCCCATGTGTTTCTTCAAGAGTCGTGCGAAAGCAACTTTGTTGCCGTACATTGACGTCTCCAACCGATCGCCAGCTCCCACTCTTGCTCTGGATTTCGCTCTGCTGCCAACCTACTCTTTTTCTCTGGGGATCGTCGAAGAGGAAGAGCTGCCTTATATGGCGGATGAATCGGATGGGATCGGGTTTGGTCGTCTAGCCGAAGGCCCTTGATATAGGTCGAACCACTCAGCTGGGTTGTGGCGCATCGGGATATTTATGCCGCCTTCTTGGAATGCTCTTGGAAGATGCTCAATCTCCGTGTGTCACACGCACATTTATCACACTTAAAGGTTTCCTTTCATCGTCGGCCGTTATAGTGGTCACCAGGATCGATTCATCTTCGATTCAGTTCGCAGCAGATAATTGCGCTCGAGCTTGCGGTCCATTAAAAGTTATTCCCTGCCCGAGGGAATGCATGCAGCTTCCAAAAACAGATTCCCGATTCCCCTGGTAATGGATGGCTTAAAGACCTTTTCGCAAGGAGATTCCCCCTGATAACCGAATTTGATTGGAAATAATGGGTCAGTTATTGCAGATATATACATATATATAATTTTTAAATTAAAGTCCTTGGACTTATTATTACAGCTATTAAGATGTGTAATTTAGATTGAAGTGCAAGTAGTTCTTATTTGCAAATGGTTTTTTATTTTTTATTTTTATTTTATTTTTTTATTTTAACAAATTAAATCTAGTATTAAATACTAAAGTTAATGAACAATAAGGCGCTGGATACAATGTCCTTCGGCCTGAAAAGGTTTTTTATTTGTAATAAACTTAGCTTATCTGCAGACAAACTCATATGTATATTTAGGAATTTAATAAATGAATTATTTATAATTACAATTTAGAATGGTATTTCTCTGACCACAATTAGAACTTGAAGATTCAATTCCAGTATTACTTGTGCATATCCATAACTTGGCTCGCACGCATACCCATCTTGGCCAGCTTCGCGACAGAGTGTCGAAAGAGCGTGGGGCTGTGGGCATCTCCAGTTGCATACTCGTAAATCAATTAGCAAAGAGCGGCGAGAGAAGAGTATCTCGCGGATACGCAGTCCAACCGAAACTCGTTTAGCTTCGCCTCACGGATGAGTTCGCTCTCAAAAAACGCCAACAAACCTTTGGCAAAAAGGGGCAAAACAACAGAGACAGAGACAAAATGCAAATGGAAATTGCAAAAAGAAACCGGCAAATATTTAAATATGATTTGCTCTCTCGGTCAGCATCCGCGAGATACAGAGATACGCACCGGGATGTGCGATGCGACCCCCGCACTGATCATTATCGGCCTTTCCCTCGAGTGGTTTATTTTTAACGATTCCACCGCAAGCGGTGGCGGTGGCAATTGCAAACATTTATACAAATTGACGTGTAGCTGTCGCAGTTGTCACTTCGCCAGCCGCTCCAAAGATACGCGATGCAGAATTCTCTGGTTGACCCGGCGAATGTATGTAATTCAAGTTGCTAACCGCAACCGACTGTCTCCGCAGATATGGCTCCACATCTCTTGTGCCCCACCGCTTGCAGATGCCCCACATCCAGTGCCGTGTTCCCCACCACCTCTGACAACAGCTCGTGTTCGTGTTTTATAATTGTTATGGCCATTTCTACAAGTTGTTGTACATTGTTGGCGCTTCGAGGGCTTTGGGTTGGGATTGTGGCTGGGTTTTGCACAGCAAAAATAAATGTATTTAGAATATATAATTAAAATAAATTGATTTTAGGTAATTTATAATAGATTATTAAATAGAAAAAATATTAAGCATATGAATATGGCAAATAAAAGATATTATAATCTTAAGCTCAGCTTCCTTAAATTTCATTTCAAACTCTATTTTATTGCCATTTCTTTCTGTGTTCTTTTAGTGGGTAGCTGGACGAGTTGCTTAGGCATGCGAATCGCACACATGACTGGCGCCCAGATCGCAAATGTATATCAACCGCCGTCTGTTTGGATTTCCCCTGAAAGTCAGTTTCGGAACGGCTCAAGCGCATATGTATCTACACGAAGAATACACCATTTCCATGAAATGGTTCAAGTTGGTACACATGTGCGTTTGTAGCTGAATAAATTTGTTAAAATAGTAAAGATAAAATATTTAACATTATTACACACTCTTTAAGTATTCATGTAATTCTGCCATTACAAGACCCATTATATGTAACAAGCTATGAAAATGACTTTTAATCAGATTCCAATCATTCCCAAGGATCCCAATTTAATTACAATAATTTATTAAATTGTCGGCTTGCATAATATATAATTAAATAAATCTGATAAATATGGTGAATATAAATCGAAACCTCCACTTTAATCATTAGGCTTCCTTAGTTCCTCTTTTGCGAAGCCCTTAACGATGGCCGTTGTGATCATTGCTCCTTTGCGTCTCAGCCCTTTTCATTTAAAGCCATCCTCCCCTTGACCATGCCGATGGGAAATTTGAGATGTTTTCGAAGCCGAACAAATTGGTAGCATAATGACAAATGGAGTGCCAAAAAACGTGTTTTATGTTCATAACCAAGATACGCAGAAAGGTATTTAAGGCAACGAAGACACAAGATTCCGACGGAGCAGCGGGGCAGACGAGGAGGTTGGAAGAAGACTCTTCTCTCAGGCGAAGCCAATCTGCATATAAAACGTAACCGAAAGGACAAACCTTTTAGCCGAGCAGCGGGATGGAATCTGTGCGGGGAGCAGGAGCAAAAGCAGGCGCATCCTCCGCATCTCCTTCAGGATGGGCAAAATGTGAAACGAGATGGTGGGTGAGGGGGACTTCAAACAGAGAGTAATTTACGCTTGCATGCAAATTGAAAAACAGTCGAGAGCAGGCACTGGGACTGGAGTACGAGTTCCTCCGGTGCCCGGAGTACAGAGTTTGTACTGATTGACCACATGAGGACGGGGCGATGCATTTTAAAACAAATTGGCACAGTTTGTGAGAGGTGGCGATGGAGTTGTGTGGCGTTGTGTGGTGCTGAGGCGTGTTTGTCACTCAATTAGATGCAACTCATTTAGCCGCTCTCGCATTTGGCCGCCATTTGTGTGCACAAAATGTTAATCAAAGCCTGATGGGATTTTTTAGGCCAACTAATGATGCCATGCTGTGTGCTTTGGCACGATGATGCCAACAACAGGCGGGGGGTTACGCAGCGGCTGGTTCTGTGGGTGGGCTCCACACAGACATATTGATGACAGTCACTCAATTAATATGCAAAATTTATGCATGGGAAAGTTCAAAACAAACAAACCAACCATAACCCCAGCAACACAGAGTTATAAAACATACATGTCGGCGTGAAAAGAAGCAAAAAATCAAATAAAGGGGGAAAAGCATGTCCAATAAAAAATCAATACAAATTAGCAACAGGCTCACTTTATTTTGTTTTTGCCCACGGAATTGAGTTGTCGTCACTGTTGCGTTTGTGCCCCATAATCCCATGTAAGCCCCTCAAAAGAATGTTCTCCATTGCGTTTGCCAGCTTAAATAACCTCATGCGTGACATCTGTGACACCTTTTTAAGTGTGGCTATCAGGTGTTTTCTGATTCTAAAGCTTCGGTAGAGTATGGAATTTGTCGCACTTAGAATTATGGGGAATTAAATTTAAAACTAGGGAATAAATGAATGTAAAACAGAAAGAATGGTTACGCTTTCCTGGCTGATCCAATTGTAAACTTCAAGAGTATACTTTGTATGCTTCCCTGGGATCTGCTCCATTTTTATTCGATTTTCTATTAATACTATATATATATATTTTACTTGCATACATTAATTAATCAAATTATAGAATATAATTACTCAGTTTTAGTCTAACAGTCTAACTAAATATAAATTGATATTTGTCAAATAACATTATCTCAGAGTCCTTGAAGGCCCCAGATGCCATAGTTGAACCACCTTTGCTAGATTTTAATTTTAATTAATCTTTATAAATAAATAGATAACATCTCGGAGTCCTTTAAATCAATTCCCTATTCCAGAAATTGAAATCATTCCCTTATTCCCGAGTTCCCAGCTTTCGAATTAAAAAGTTTATTTAAATAAAGTTGGCTGGTGACCACGAGGCAGAACTCATGTGTTGCACATTGCAATTAAATCGCTGGCCGGCCTGCGACGAGGTCCTGCGATGTCCTGTCCTACACCTGGCATGAAGGGTTGTATGCTGCATTTGATGGCTGGGCTGATGGAAAAGTTGTAGCGACCAGGAGGAGGTGTTAGTTGGAGATGTGGAAGGCGGAACGCACAGCGGGACAGGACGAAAGTTTGCAGCTTCGAGAGGATGCTGATGATGATGGGTACGATCTCTAAGCAACAATAGTTTGCATCTCGCAGATAGCCGAGATGAAGTTATGCTGCTCCTTTGGCCTCGTCGTGTTTTCCTGTTATTCTAGCTTCTGGCTTGCCGCAATCAACTGCACTGCATGTTGCGGTTCCTCGAACAACTCCTGGTGCCTGCGTATGTATGGGTGTGTATCTAATCACATTAGCACGTGCGCATATCCTTTTGAAAGGAGCAGCCGGGGGCACAGTCCATCGGACTCCCCAGGCTGTCATTGAGAGCCGGGACTGTGCAAACTAAAAACATTTTGGCCGCTTTGTTTTTGGCTCATTTCGTTTGTCGATTTTGATTATTTGTCTGTGGCTGCCCGCACACACAGCACACACTTTTGTTTTTGCCACTCCCCCGCCCCCAGTCCGTCAACTATTTGTATCTCAAAGTTGGCCCACACACGTAGTATTCCACATGCGAATGCCAGCTATTTTCTTTGTGCATTTCAAAGTTTTCCACAAAGGCGAAATAATTTTGCCCCCTTTCCATCTAGGTTTTGAATTTAAAACCCGAGTGATCCGATATTCTTATGCGAGCAGCGAAATTTCACCCACATATCTCAACTCAGGCATATGTCTTTCCCGTAACTGGATAGTAAAATCATTAAACTCAGTGGATTTTTCTTTAAATGCAAGCAAATATTGTATTTATTTTTAGGCATGCGATTGAACAAGCAGGAACTATGAAAAGTTCTGAACAAAGTACTCTTTAAATTTTGGTTTTGCGGCTTTAAATCGCAATGGTTAGTTAAGCAAGTTACTTTTTTGTATACATAATCTGTATATATCGGCCCGTAGGCAACATTGTATTTGTTATTTTTTATTGTGTCGCAGCTACAACCATTTAATCCTCCTTCACTGGGACATAGGTCAGGATAATGGTCGAGTGCGGGGCCACCTTGAGCTCCTTGAGATTCACCTTGGCCGAGTGGGCCACCTTGACGGAGTCCTCGTGGCTGTTGTAGTGCTCGCTAAAGTAGGAGATGGTCATCTTGTCGGGGAGATTAGCCGGGCCGGTGAAGTTGCTCGACTGTGGCACCTCGGTGGGATTGAAGATGACAAAGTAGCCGGGGTTTCCAGACTTGATTCTGTGGGGAAAGAAACACAAGTAGTAAATTAGATTATGTTTAATTATTCCAGCTTTTAATATGAAAAGAAAGAAAATTAAAGAAAAGTTAACCATATATATTAGTTTGTTAATATTTTTACCTCTGCCTTCAAAGGGCAAGCATGAAGAAATTGACGAAAATTAGTAACAATTATAATTAAGTTATAAACCACAAATTACCTGGAGAATGCCACCAAAGGATCGGCATTGAAGAGGGTCAGCTCGCCGTGCATGTACGATGCAGACTTGCGCAGCATCTCGATCTGCCTGTAGGTCTCCTCGGTCACATTTGTATACTCGACGGCATCCACAGGAACCACGGGCACACCAGGCAGCAGGGAAAGGAACATGGCCAGAGCAGAGGGATCCTGTGGAGTGTCCACAAAGACGTCCGCAAAGTTCCACTGCAGCCAGCTGTTGTTGCCTGCCTGGAAGAGCGTGTTCTCGAGATTGCTCTTCAGCGACTTCTCTGGCTTCGACTTGCTGAGCACCTTAACGAAGTCTCCGTACATGGGCAGATCAATTCCATTGACACCAGGAACATCGCTTAATTGGTAGACCTGTGGTTGGATCACATCGTCGGCCACAGATAAGAAGGCCTCTTCGGAAGCGTTCTTCACGATGCTCAAGTAATCATAAAGGACGTCTCCCAATCCGGACTGGAAGGTGGTCTGCTTGTGGTCGTAGAATCCATAATCTCCTTCTCCCAGGTTAAAGTCCTTGGGCACTGATGACGGCTCCTCTTCCTCCAGTTTGTCGGAAAGCACAAAGAATTTCGTATTCTTCAGACGGAAGCCTTGGACGCCCAGACCCATCAAGTGACGCAAGACTCCTCCAAATTCGTTCCTGATTATCGTACTGTTCATCTTGAGGTCGTAGTGACCCTCTTCGAACTGAGAAAGCAGGTAGCTGTCCTCGAGCTTCTCCCAGGCGCTGCGATTGCCGCCCACCTTCAGCCACTTGGTAGGTGCAGCGGTCTTTCCGCTCTCCCAGACCAACGCAGAACGCTTCTCTGGGTCGGCAATGGCATCCAGCACCAGCTGCGAATCCTTGGGGACGTAGTTGGGCGTCAGATCCAGAATCACCTTGGTGTCGCTGCCAACGTACTGAGCCACCAAACGCTTGATCTGCTCTTCTACCTCTGGCTGCTTGACGCGGTATGTCAGCTCGGCCGGCAATTCGTAGATAGCACCTGTGGCATGGATCTTCTTGGCGGTCTGCACATCCTGCGGCTTGGCAGCCTCGATTTGGGCGAACTTGGCATGGGGTCCGCGCTTATACCAGGCCAGAGGCTGGGGAGCAGCGCACTTGGGGGCTCCGATAATGATCAGAACGGCACCCACCAGCATGCCCACCCAGATGGCCCAGAAGCCAACGAAGAAGATCCAACGCAAACGCACCCAGAAGGGATCGTTGGCGTACTTCATGAGCTCTTCCTTGCTCATGCCAGTGAAGGCCTGTAATTAGTTAAAGGCAATACAATAGAGGAACTCGTTAACCTTACATATTCTTCTTATTTAAAATGATAATTATAATTTTCCAATTAAATGCAAATAAATTCCGAAATGTACTTACGGGCTTGCCTCCATTCACGGTTCCAATGTCGATTTTGGCATCGCCATTCTGGTGATCGTTCTTGATAAACTTCACCTCATCTCTGCGCTCGGTCAGCTTGTCTTCCGCTCCGTTGAGCATCTGCTCGTCGGCTCCGTTCTCATCCTGGACCATGTCGACTGGAATGTGAACGATTTAACATTGGTTAATTGACTCTAATCAGTTTCAATTAAGCCCGCGCCGAGCTTTACTCAAGCGATCAGGCGAGACTTTCTCCCGAGCACAGCTTTTTCAGGTTAAGGCGAAAGAGAAGCCAAGCCACATTGATTGTATGTATCTTACTGGGAAGTGAAGGGTGGAAACTCCCCATTTTTCATCTGGGATTTTCGCTTGCTGACGTCACTGGAAACCAGCATAGCACTTGCGTTTGCGCCTCATGGAAAAATCGACCTGTGGCTTGCTTTTCACTCCGAAAAAAAATCAATAGCAGCCTCCGCCTCTGCTCTCTGAAAATTTTTCTTATCTCTCCGCTGATAAGGCACACCGATGTATCTACATCTTAAATATAGATACATGTATCTATGTTCTGTCCATTGCAAAGCCCACGCATTGTTACGTCAGCTTTCCCATTTTTCCAACTTATGTATATGCAAATGCGATTTTGCTTTGTTTAATTACCTTTTTCGGGGATAGGATTTCCACCCAGAAACTTGTCCTCAGCTATGGTTTTGTAGACTTCCGGAGAATCAGCGGAAGTCGGAGCAGCTGCGTTACTATCAGGCGCGTCTAAAATAAATCACGTTAATTTTGCGTGATGATACGTTGAAAAATTCTTTACGATTAAACTGAGTTTTCGAAAGAATTTTTTTATTTTAGGAGAGCAGTGTGACCTGTTACGTTGGAAATCCACAATTTTTTTAACTGCTGGTCACTCCTGAACAGTTCGTAAGCAAACTACGTAATAGCAAAAAAACGTTTTTGATTAAACTGAGTTTTAGAAATAGGGAGCTGAAAACATCGATGTGTTTCCGAGGTTTTTCGATGTTTTTGTTAGTATCGATGTTCGATGTTTTCAGCATCACTAGGAGTTACCCATATGCTCTCTTAATTACCGGTTCGCAATTCATGCCCATGGGATTCGTGCCCTTAAATCATCGATGCATCGAACAACGATGTTTTTATTACCGAAATGGTTTTCTGTCTGTTACGTTAAAGCTGCTGGTCACTCCTGAACAAGACGTAAGCAAACTACGTAATTGCACAAAAAAACCGTTTTGGATGCAAATGTAATGCTAATTGTCAGAAAATAATTAAACTTTAAGCTAAAAATGTGACTTTTAACAATAAAAAACTGTTGGTTATATGGGTATGATTATAAAATTCGCAATAAAATCAAATACAACTTTCCTTCAGTCGTATTGTCTCTCAAAAGCCAAGTGATATAAAAATTGGTTAGCGCGAAATTTGATTTGAAACCACTTACTAGTAACCGGCAGTGTCACGGAATTCTGCAATAAAAAAATTATTTAAAACATGGAAAGCGTTGCATTTTGTTGCACTTACCTTGCTGGCTGCATGGCCTAAGCGTTTTAAGCGTGAAAATAAATTCATGGTCACCACTTTCCCTTGGGGGTTTTTTTTATTTATTTCAGCAAGAAAACTTCTGATTAATTATTTATCACGCCAACTATGGACTAAAAAACATTTTTAAATGGTTTGTAGTAATAGTGGAGAATATTTAAATAAATATTGGCTTGATATAAATGGTTATTTATCATAAGATTTGGCTAAGATATTTAAAGAATCAGAAGAAGATTTATTTGCAGCTTAATTATTCCAAATTATATAAAATTATATATAATTATAACATTATAAATGTTAATACAAACAATGTTTTTTTAATGTCTAAATGGACACTCCAAGGATAAAGTTGGATATATGTGTTAACGATGATTAATAAATTTAATTTAAAAAAATTGTTATTTAATAAAAGGCAGTTTAGCGACATATTTTTTGTGAAAGCCAAATGTGTAAAAATTATTTTTTTTATTCTTATTTGACTTCTGGATAGGAAACACTTTCTTGCATAAAATATTTATATAAATAAGTTTTTTTACGAACGTGACACTTAATAGCAACATAGCTGATGCAACATTTATAATATTTTGCACCTTATCTTAAGCACTTTTCACTGTTTTGGCCAGTTTCACCATATTTTCTTGAAATGAGGCCTGCCCGACAAGAGGTCTGGATTGCGACTGACGCTGCAGAGCTGCAGCGCCTGCAGTGCATCGCTCCCAGAGGCACTGCCTCGATCACGATCGCTTCTCGTATTTGATTTAATTATAGTGTACAAGCCCGCGCCGTGTGCGTAAATGCGATTTATGGCCTGCGAGCGATCCAGCCGATCCACGCCAAGCCCAAAAACTACCTGTCCGCCGCGGCTTACCTGTATTGTCGTCGCTGGCCAAAGTGCCGAGTTGACCAAGCCAGTTTCTGGCCAGCCAGCAGCCTCCAGAGACCGGAGACCCCAGCAAAAACTGCACTCGTCGGCACATTCCTGGCGAAAATGTGCAGCGTCGTCTGGCGATTCCGCAAGGTTGTCGGCCAGAACCCGAAATTACTGAAGCTCAACGCACAAAAAATTGATCAATTTTGAACCCACATTAGCTGCTCTGGAGTCCGATTATGTGACATGCAAGGGTCATTAGCTCATTAAGCGGGAGCTATATATGAAGCAGTCTGGGACCTGCACCCACAATTTGACGCGATGGGCTTCCATGTGGGACGACAGTTGCTGCTCTCGGGCTTCCTGCTGGTGCTGCTCCAGGTGCTAACCGAAACGCAGGCCAGGCCTCAGGTGATTAATAAGAGGTGAATCAAGGACAGATTTGAATAATTCTTCCCATTGCCAGGATGTGATTACCGGCGAGGAAACAGAGGTGGTGGTGGTAAAGCAGGAAGGTGGTGACGGAGACGACGATGACTCCTCCTCGGAGGAGACGGTGGAGGACTCGGAGGAAACACGTCGACGACGACGCGAGGTGGACTTGGACAACCTTTCGTCGTCACGAGCGGGCATTCCAGGTTTGCCAGATCCGGCCACGATTATTAAGATCGCTGAGCTTTTTCAATCCATAGGCGAGCAAGTAGTCCCGATCCTGTTGCAAGCCGTCCTTCCAGGCTCGGAGGCCACGGGTGATCGATTTGCCAGGTCCGTGAACTTTATGGAGAACCTCGAGACCGCACCTGAAGGCTTCGCTACCGAAAAGAATGAATAATCAGCTGAGGACAAGTATATATCCCGAGCTGAAGAAACTGAGCTGGGACACTAGTAATCTAGAGTTAAACTTAACAACTTTTCCTTGAGATAAATTTTGGTTGCTTGAGCTGAAACTGAATTGAAATAATTTTATTATGGTATTCCTGGAGAGCATCTTTCTTAATAAACTGTAATTATCATCAGGTAATTCTGTATTAAATAAATCCTCACCGTACATAAGACGGTGGATCCGGCCGATTGTTGAAATAGTCAAACACACATAGTTGATAGCCTCAGATAGACTCTCGTCACACAGAAGGGCATCCATAAGGAAATGGTAAACTAGAGGGTGAACAGAACTCTTCATACACCCAATACCTCTGACCATGCCATAAGCCAAGTCCTTCCCCTGGATTATCTCCGAGTAACGTTTGTGAAATACACCACTTGTAGGGTCCACAAAAACAGCAGTTCTCGGTTTTACCGGGATTTGTTTTGAATCCATCCATTTTTTGATTAATTTTCCTTCTTGATGTTTTAGCATCCAGAACCTTAATAATCCGTACGAGTCGCTAAAAAAAAACAAGCAATAAGCTTTCATGACAAATTTTACAAATTTATTTGCGGAATTACCATCTTTATTCCGTTCGCTGTAAAGTGCAATTGTTAGCTTTTTGGGATTTTCGTTTCCCTTAAAATGTGTAATTTCTTTCTATAGAAGTATTCTTGTCACTTACTATATGCTCTGCGGAATCCTACTTTCAAACCTAAAAATATATTTTCTGAATTAAACACCTGCGAATCAAAGTATACAAGTCTGAATTGCGTTAATTGGGGCGTTGAGAGTAACCCAAAATATCTTAAAATTACTTGAGCAGGCAGGAGTTCATGCAACCTTTGGGGTATGCGATCGGAAGCAGGACATTAACTCCTAATGAAATAATTATGTATGGGGAGCGTCCCTCTGTGTATTCCTATCTTCTTTTCAACAATGTATGAAATAATTTGCATAAATTGGCGGCATTAAATGATCCTGCAAACTTCATTCCTCAGGAGACCGGCAGAATATGTATGCCCATTAGTCATAATGGGCAAACACGCCCTACGAGGGTCTCAATAACCTCAGGCCTTGAGTCTGTTTTTCAAAACATTCTTCGGGGTGTAACTTTTTAATATCAGTTGATTGCAACGTTAGTTAAAAGCGACTTAAACATATCCCTTATCTTATGGATTTTCTGAATTTTAGGTGTGCTAGTAAATATATAAAAATTAATGAGAAAAATTAACAAAAGCTTGGAAATTTTCTAGAAGAAGTAAAAAATATGAAAAAGATGTTCAGCCTTAAGGTTTACAATTTTATCAGCTGAAATCATTTGGGATTAATTATAGCAAAAAAAATAATAAAAAAGCAACAACATATAGTGATTTGTAGTCAAATATTTCTTATTTCCTTTGTCCTATTGTAATTATCTGTTTCATTGAGATCATGATAGTCATTGAGATACAGATACATCATGATCAATACAAATAGTATTTTTGCTAAAGTATATAAAATAAGAGATATTAATGTCTTCATTTTTATATTTTTATTTAACTAAATAGTTACTTTATCTCTGCTGTCAAAGCCGAGTTCCCTCGATAAATTACTTGTTAGCTCTTCATAAATACATAATTCATTTACATTTTTCAGTGTACTCCGATTTTTGTTCATAGTAGCGCCACTAGCGGGCAAGCTGAGATAATATATACATATCTTCGCCACTGTGTAAAATCGATGTAAACTGGCAGATACAATTTTACTTTATTATCTTCAGCGAAGAGAAAAACTTGTTAGAGAAGAGAACGTGCTGACTTTGTTTGTTTTAGCATTAAAAAGGCTTAAGTTTTAAGGTTTTTATTGTTTATGTTCATCTATCCGTATTAGACAAATGAGCTTTGAGCCTAAGGATTAAAGTCTCCGAATTCTTACCATTTGCAGGTCGATCAAGTTTATGATAATGTCATTAAATTAGGTTATTTATTAGGTAAATATTTTCAGACAATTTTGTTCAAGTCTCTAAATTCAAACTTCCATCAAATAAAACGTCTTTCAATGTTTTATTTTGTTAATTTCATAGTTCTTTTATTTAATTACTAAGTCGCTGAAAACAAAGCACAATTCTTTAGTTACCAAGTATCATACAGTCGTAAATTTGTATATTTATATGAAGAGCAATTAGCTAAATATATGTAAATATTATTAACCACTTGAAGCAACATTGACTATGACCCTCGTTATGCTCCATGTGGCAGTTGCAGTGCAGTCGGTTGTTGGTTGTAATTTTCATGGTCACCACCTCACCATGGAGGCATTGGACATATAACTCGATTGCAGCTCTTGGTAATATCCTCTAGATATCCTTTTATATATATCCTCTTTGAAAAAACCCTAAGCTAATATAAATTCTTCGACAAAATATCCCCCAAGCCACACACTCGGCAACTAGGTTTAATCTCGAATTTATTTATAAAATAAAAACACATTTCCTTTTGTTCAAAAAACAATCCATCGACAGAATAAACACGTATAAAAAGTGCCGCTTGCATTACCAAAAATACAAAAGTACAGAGCAATAGTTACGAAAAGCGAAGAACTGGACGGGATGTGGACTCGTGTGTCCTTCAATCCGTCCCGTCAGGATATACATATCATAAGGCATTAAAATCTACATATGTACATGCACAATGTATGAAAAGGGATGTATAGAAATAGTTATGGGACAGAAGGATATAGCATATAGCATATAGATATGAGTTTGTGTATATTTTGGAGAATGAAGATTTGCCAGCAATTTGTTTGTGACCCTCTCGTGGATGTCCATGAAATGATGTTTTAGCTTTATTCCTTGTCTTTAATTGATCTTGATTGCGAATTCGATTTGGCTTAGATGTAGGCTTGGACTCCCTATGCTTACGTTTAATTTAAATGTACGGTAATTTAATTGGTAGCGTAATTAATTTATGCTTATGTGTGTTTCATGTTTGGCTGGCTGGCTGGTTGGCTGTGGCTGGCATCCCCATCCCGATCAGGGCCTCACTTGTTGCCGGCATTCACGAGAACGCGCTGTCTCGCCGTGGAGTTGGAGTTCAATGCCGGATTGCACATCTCCGTGGTGAACTTGGAGAAGGTGTTGTGGAAGCCATTCGCCTGACCGTTGCGGGTGGGCGCCGACGACACATCGCCATCCTTGAGCGCCTTGGCGTGTCCGTTCGCATGTCCGTTCGCCTTTACCGCCGATTTGTCCTACGAACAAAGAGAATTATAATTAATAAGATTCTTTTAAAAAAAATCCCTTTAATGTTTAGAGACTTACCTTGCCATCGCGCTTCACATAGGCCCTCTTGTAGAAGTTGGAGAAGAGGAAGTAGAACATCACCGCATGGGCGCCGATGAAGTAGGCGAACCCAATTGGATAGTTGCAGTCGTTCTTGAAGAACAGCTGGAAGGAGTGCACCATCACCAGGACAAACTGGATCATCTGCAGCACGGTGAGGTACTTCTTCCACCACAAATAGCGCTGCACCTTGGGGCCCATAGCGGCCAGCATGTAGTAGGCGTACATAATGATGTGCACGAAGGTGTTCAGGAAGCCGAAGAAGGTCGAGTGGCCGCCGGGCGTGAACTTGACACCCCACCAAACGGAGACGGGCATGATTCCGTGATGGATCACATGCAGGGTGGACACCTGATCGTACCGCTTGCGCATCACAAAGAAGAAGGTGTCAAAGAACTCGGTGAACTTGGAGAAATAGTACCACCAACAGCCCTCAGCGGTCTAAAGAATATGAAAATATAAGAAAATATAAGCATTAGGAAATGTTAAAATATATTAAAAATATATATTTTATAATGTCTATGCAAAGTAGAAACTCATGAAAGATTTGTAGTTATTTAACAGAAATTTATTACCGGAAATTCAAGTTATGTAAAGTGCTTTAAATAAGTTGCAACGTTTAGCAAATTAGCGTCATAGTAATTCATATTTTGCCAGATTGTAAATTAATAATTAAATCAATAGCTTCCAGTTCTAAGCATAAGTTAAACCTACGTGAAGAATATAAATAATATTTTGATTAAAATAAATAAATAAATAACAAGCTTTCTTTATTTAATCCCTGATCTCAATCTCAGATCACTAGACGAACTTTCTTATCTCTAATCCATTTTTTTTTTTTGTGAATTTCCGTTAAATGATATATATATATATACCATTTAAACGGACAGAAATCCTATGCTTTTTCATGGCCAATATTTCATTGGCTCATTGTTATGCAAAGAAAAAGACCACAGCTCGTGCAGATCAATTCCGTTTGCCCTGGAACTAACGGTTGGACATAGCTCCATGCTTATCAATAATACAGAAAATGGGTGATTTGCCAAATCTGTTGGTCTGTCAACTTTCTAAGACTGCCACTTTCTTTGGGTCGTTTACCCAGTTTAGCCAGCCTGGCGACACACGTGAGGCTGGTGGCTTTTGCCTGGTAGAAACGGGCGCATGGCTAGCGATCCCTCATTCGAAGAGATCCACTGGCCACACAGCCGGCTTCTGCCGGCTTTTCGGCATTTCATTTCATCCATTTCTTTGGGATTTTACGATTAGCATAGGAGAAGAACCTGTCGTTCTTTCTAATTTCTTGTCTCGGCGTGGCCACAAACTGGTTGCTTACATAAAATCTGGCCCAGTCAACAAAAGACCTTTGCTATTTGCCAGCAAAAAATCTAAATTTATATATATATTTGGCTATAGACACACAGATTTGCTTAGCATATAATGAGGAGTGGTTCCAGTTCTATACTTACACGTATCGCTTTGGGCGAGTAGGAATAATCAACGGGTTCGCATCTCAAGTTATAGCCATTCAGCCATCCACCCAGGCAGGACTATTGGGGCAAGAGAAGTGCGTTTATGTTTCAGCGGAATTTGGTAATTAAATGGTTTATACTTACCTCGTAAAAGAGCCAGGCACTGAAGACAACCTGCAGGGCGTTGTAGACGATCAAGACTTTGCGCAGCTCGAAGGGCTTTCTGTTTTCCATAAGCTTCGGGCCGAGTACCTGGAATGGGTAGAAAGACAGAGCCGATCAGTCCCAATGTAATTGCATCCTCTTCACTCTGGGAGCGCGTCTCTCATTTAACATAATCAAATAGAGGCCAAAGCCGGTGTTGCAGACGGGCCACCCCCCGCACTCCCCCGAACCGTCGTCGCATCTCGCTCGATTTTAGCAGTCATGTGAAAGTAAGTTAAATGCTTTTGTAAAATTATGAATGTGAACCAATGCAAAGCGGGAAACCTAAATAGAAATCGTTTTTCGAATTGATTTTTTTCTTCTGTCTCTTTTTTTGTTTTTGTTAATTTTTGCATAATCGCTGGCTGCTTGGTGCTCTCAGGTCATATTTCGACACCAGCCACTTCGGGCCGAGATGATCGTCGCACAAATCGGATGGCCCTGAACCTCATCTCTGGTTTCACAGTCATTTTGCAATGCAATAAACCGAAACTAGTTTGTGCAAAGGATCCACAGCAGATGGGGCACTCCCGTATAATCAGGGAATCAGCCAGTTATTGGCCTACGAAATCAACATAAATTGGCCCCTCAGAATGATTCTGTTTTCGTTCTGGGTTTCTTCCAGCTTCAGTAATTATAGATCCACCGGTGGATCCCCGAACAACCACTTACCTTCACGATGTACGCGTATGTCAAGCTGATGGCTATCGTGGGGAACGGTGAGCTCATGAGCGGGTAGTCTCGTGTTCGCGGATCCGATTTGTTGTCCATCAGATCCCGCCAGCCATCGTAGAAGTTTGTGAGGTACTCCTGCAAGAAAAAAAGATACCAGATTAATCACACCTGTGCTAGTTTAGTTAGCTCGTTAGCCAGATCAAGTGTCAAATCAATAAATTACTTCAAAGTAGCAAACACAATGTTGCAACAAGCTTTGGCATAAAGTTCACCAAGGTGGACAGCTGATGGATTATGAGCATTCAGCTGTTGGCTTTGGCTTTATGGTTTTATTTTTGATTTTTCTTTTTTTTTTGCTTTTAATTGAAGTCTCCCTGCCGAATCAATCACACGGTGTTGCAATGCCCGAATAACAAAAGAAAACTCAGAGCCAGGGGCACGGAAAGAAATCGGTTAGTTGGCCAAAACCATATTCTACGCGAATTTCCGTATGGGAGCTCCGTGATTTTCTATCATATTTGTTGTTAACGGTAATTTCAAAATTGTCCATTAGCATTCAGCGGTGGCAGCCGCAAAATCATCAAAATATAAAAAGCAAAATGCAGCCGAAAAAAACTGGTGCAGCAGGCTCACTGCTACTGGCGATGTTGCAACGCTCAATGGCCTCTTGTCTTGTGTGATAAATAACAAAACAAAATAATCTAGAAATGAATGACCGACTGACTGACTGACTGACTGAGTGGCTAAGAAGCGACAAGGAATGCGGGGGATGCCAGGAAAAGCTAAACCAGTTCCGCGAGTGTTAATCGCCGCTTAAATAGTTAAATACCTGACTGACGGCAATTAAAGAAAACAACGCTACTGTTAATTGCAGCGAGGGTTGCAGCCGATTTCTCGGTGGGGTTAGGGTTAACTTAATTGATTTCAACGAATCAGGGGCGTATGTGCGGACAGCGGCAGCAGTAGGAATGTCAAGGGAAATATGCGATTGGGAAAGCGGCCAATTAATGCGAAACCAGCATAAGTCATTTATTAAATTAAATTGTGGCCATTAACAAGTGTGTAAAGGAAAAAAACAATCTAGTTCTGCATTAGGCCTTTTCCTGAACAAGTTGTAACCGTAATTAAGGAAGTATTTCAAGCAGCGCCAATGCAGAAATAAGCTAGTAATTAAAGTTGTGACTAAGATTGAAACAGAAATAATAAGGTTTATATGGCCATGTCCTCATTTTGGGTTTCCGCAGAGGGAACTATGTTGGTCACAGTTCATTTAATTTCGATAAAATCCTAGGGAAGTGAAAATCAAAATAGAGAAAGTGTTACCTTTTGGGGATATTTATTATAATATTTATTTCAATCGAAACTAAATAGCATACCGGATATTATTTTGTGTTTCTCTAAAAACAAATTTCCTCGTATTTAAAGCTCTTAAAAATAATAATACAAATTAAACAAACGCCTTGTGTATGAGTACGATTTCAATCTGGAGGCACTTTTTTTGGTGGCGTTATGTCGATCGAATTGTATGTAATTTGGCCAAAAAGCCTTGCCTCTCGTTTTAGTTTGAATTACGGAAAATGGTTATTTTCAAGCATGTTAATCTAATTCATTCTCAGTCTGCCCCGAAGCCTTAACGTTTTGCATAACACCTTGGAACAAGCTCAAGCCCCCGAAATGTCTTAACTACGCCTCTGGTCGTAGACTGCTCATCCATCATTCTCGAATGGGCTGGAAGGCTACTGAGCTGTCCCAGCAGAACTGCAGCCAAACAGATACTACTGTCGGCCACATGAGCATCATTTGTCGCCTGGTCAGACCTAAGTACGTCCGAAAACATGTAGGAGGAGGAGGAGGTGGCGTAGCTCCAGTGCAGGTGGAGACAGAGGCAGGCTGATCGAGCGTTGAAAGCCCCGTCATGCCGTTTGTTCATTAATGAACCGAGTCTGCCATTAGGTGAACTTACTGACCGACTGGCGGCCACAATGTTGTATGTTGTGGGTTGTGTATGCTGTGTGCTGTCTGTGGTGGGTGTGGTCCACGTTGGACGTAATGAGTGTATGTAATTGCTGGTTTATGGGAAGAACCGCAGCGTTAACCAAACAATTTCCCTTTGGATTGCAAGATTTATTGAAATTTCAGCCACTCGAGAGTGACTGGCAAAATTTCCTATTACACATCTGATGTAATTCGGGAATATACTTAGGTACTAGACGGCGCAGTCAGTGGAGCGTCTTGAAGCAGACTTTGTCCACTACTGTGCCACGGTCACTGTTATGATGATTCAGAGATAGCCCAGAAATAAAATACAAAAAAAAAAAACCTCAAACACCGCAGCTCAGACCCCGGAAGAGACAGCTTCCCAACTCAACTATGTCGCTGTTGATTGCATCTAATTAAGATTCACTTTTCGAGAGAGTTTCACGCAGAGATTTTCACTTTTTTAAGGTGCGTGCTTGATAGTTAATTGAATTTAAGGAAAGAGCGGAAAACCTAAGGAAAGTACAGAGATAATGGCTTGAAAAGTAATAAATAGAAAATCCAATTTTAATATATCCCTTTTATTATTAACATATGTAGGACTCTTGATTTATTTAATTCTCTACAGATATTTATAATTCTTTTCTTTACAATATCCCAAAAATTTCTCAATAAAAAATTAAGCTATAAAAAAAAAACACTCAAACAAGTTTACTACTTCGAAATAATTATATAATTAAAGAAATAATCACCAACTAGGTAATTGTCTTGAGAAATACAAGTAATTTGTTGTATTATTATTTATAGCTTACTTACTTATATTTATTATATTTATATTTACATATAGATTTTATTTATAATTTGTTTTTAACATTTCTAGCTTTATAACCTTTATTTTTCAACATTTGATGTTAGAAAATATTTATTTTGTTATTGAATCTATCTCTTCTTTGCTAGGGCGATGCTGCGACCTTGTTAGCCTTTAACTGCTTCCGGTACTGCAAGCATTTTCTTAGGTAATTTTCAAGCTTTCTCGCTCGACGTGTGTAGGTGAGGTTGAAGTGTTTGTTTGCACGGTTATGGCACCAGCAGCACTCCCAACTGGCCGCTGGCTTTTATCATATTAAGCAATTTGCATTGCACCTTTCCTGGCCCACAGGTCAGCAACAAGTGTTTTAATTTCACATATCTTATGGCATTTGATTAAGGAAAATTACTAGCGATGCGAGTCATAAAACCCGTTTTCTCACACTATCTGGGTGAGATCTATTAAGATGAAAATAGTATGTACTTAACACGCATTATGGTGCAGTCACAGTCGGAGGCAAAGTGCAATTAAATTTAATTGTCTGTCGTCGTCGTCTAAGCAGGTACAAGCCACTCAAAAAAGCTGTTAATTCCGTCAGTTTATGTCGCCGCTGGTGCATTATTGCTCTAGTTAGAACCGACATAGCCAAAGTTGACAGAAGGAAGTTCAATAGCCGGTTCCGGAACCGCACGGAATTCCATTCATAATAATTGGTGGGCTTTGTGGTTGTGCCGCCAATCAGTTTATCCAATGATCTGTCATAATTCCATCTATCATGTCAGGCCACAGCAGCCATTGTTCAGTAATTATTGTCAGGCCTGTAAGCTGCCTGCTTAAGCTTATGTGGTTTCTGTTTCTTGTTTTCGTGATCTGATTGGAGTGCAAACAAAAGACTTAGGACACAAACGTGGGCCCAAAGTTCGACAGTCATCGCCGTTGATGGGTTTTCAAGTAGTGCGCAGTGCGCACTTTGGCTGCATTAATGAAGCGATTCAGTTTTTTACGGAATTAGTTGACTTCCTAGCGCTGCAGCTGATTTGAATACACAAACCCAGGCTCAAACGTCGCTTATGGCGAATTACCCCACTGAGCCATTAAAATAATGTACGCAGTTTTGCGAATATCTGGGTGGTCGGGCCGAGAATAGAAGCTGCGACGTAAACAGAATTAACTGGCCATCTGTAAGCGTCTCGCAGCAAATGTGAAATTATAATTTTGTCGCTCAGTCTAAGCGGTTTCTTGAACTTTTGTTGTTTTTTTCGCCAAAAGCAAATTTAATAAAATAAAATAAATAATATAGCAAACCGGTATCTGTAAGAACCAACAAATCGGGCTTTCAAATATATCTTTACATATATTTCTATATACATTCTAAATTATAATTTTCGATGAGCTATGTGTGTGTGTTTGGATCTGCAAGAGCTTGGCCAATATTTTTTGGCAAACAGTGATTCACACACTTGGGAGCTTGTGTAATTCCCATTTTGTCGTTTCTGCCAATTCTGTCGATTCACGGTGATGAAGATGATGATGTCTCGGCCAGAATTTTAGCTAAAGGTTTTTGTTTTTGCCAAGTCGTCAGCTTTGGACTTTGTCCCAGCAAACATGGCAGTTGAAAATATATTGTATTTGCTATTACATAAAGCCAGAGCCGGCTGGCTTTGGTCAGTTTGCGTAAGCCACAGCAGCACCACCACCACCAGCAGCAGCATCTCTCGCATCTCTTGGCCAAATGCTGACCCTTTTTCGCTTTCTTTGGTTCACACGCGCGCTCGCCTCCAAATGCTTTCCCTAAAAAGCCACAAAAATGCTTCCGTCAGCGGCAGCGGCAAGTGCAAAGAGGCATTTGTAATTGTTGCCGCCGCTGCCGTTGCGCGTTACATTTTAACGCTTCATTATGCGCCATAAAGTCGTCGGCAGACTGGGGAGCACCAGAGTCCGGAGTCCGCAGCCCCGGACAAATGAGTTAAATTTTACAGTCCCTCCCGCCGTCAGGGTCCACAGATACACAGCTACAGATGCAAGCGATGAGTTGACCATTCACCATTCATATCCATCATCATTGTTCGATGATGTCGATGTCGCCATCGAAGCCAGCAACGCCCCATCTAGGCCTGACCCACTGGCGGCCAGTGACTAAGCCGTCGTACTGGGAACCTTTTGGGAACCGGACAGTCCGAACACACAATGATTGTTTTTAGTGGCACTCGCTTGCGACAAATTGTCGCCCTAATGTGTTGCCGGTGACTGTGTAATAAGCGATTGGCGCTGAGACGGCCACTTTGGCTCTAATCGCTGCTTACTGGGTTGCTTGGCCAGCAGCAGCAACTGGACAGGCTGGCTGTCAATCATTTGGGGAATCGGCTATTCGAATATCTCAATCGAGTCTACAGAATTCACAAAATTATATACGTTGGCATATATAAGTTCGATGACTCTAGAGATTATTAATGCCATACACCTGATGAGAGATCTCTTCATCACACGAAATTAATTTCAAATTTGTTATTCTTTAATTGTAATTTGTTTTAAAACATTTATTGGAAATTTTTGTGAGCCAAGAATATTTTGATTTTAAGTGCTAATGATTTTATTTATTTAAAATTTAATTTTATATTTTGTTTGGTAATTTTTAATAATATTTCTTATATTTTCAGCCTGTAAAAAGTTATTAAAAAGTTAAATAATACATTAAATTGTATAAAAAAACAGATACTATGTTTTTAGGATAAAGATATAACTATTTTTATAAAAAAAAATCTAAAAACTTAAAGCTGAAGTATTTAAATATTATTTGAATATTACTAATATAAGAAAGTATATTGGCTTGCTTTAATTACTGAAATAAATTTATTTATCTACACATAACCACTGATTTATAGTTTTTCTCAGTGCCCCATCTAGGTGAAAAAAAAACCCAGACTTATTCAGGGTTTTATGGTTCACATTCCCGCTTAGCTTTTGTTGATTCAACTAATTAATACCACTATACCGATTTCAATGCCAGCGTCTTTGGCTCTTTTCACAGTTTATTATATTCATTGGGGCTGCTGTAAAAAACCAAAGGCATTCATCCCGAACCACAAATGCTTGCAAAATACAAAACAAAAACACAAACAAAATATATATATAGAGATATATAATCCGAAGCAGAGTTGACTACATTTTTGATCATTCAAATTTTTTGGCTTTGCACAATTTGACCCAAAAGTTAATATAAATCAATGGCCCCGGCGGACAGAAACATATTTGCTAACATTTGCATTTGGTGCCAAAGCTGAACCCGAAGTCGGAGTTAAAAAAGCAATTAAATTATCAGAGACAGCAGCAGAAGCAGGCACAATCGAACAACCAAAAATGTTATTAACACTTTACAACATTGTGGCGATTAATTAAATCAAGCGAAGGCAAAGGCAGATTCCTCCCTGGAACACCCTTGCCGCCTCTTCTCCTCCAGCATCCAGTTCCGTCGCAAAAGTATCTGACGGGTTTGAGTTTCAAATGCATAATTGGGAAGACAACAAAGATGAGATAGAGAGAGAAAGAGAGGAGCCGGAGCCAGAGCCAGGTGATAAAGGTGTTGAGGCTGCGAAGTGATGTAGTAACAGACATCAGTTCAAATCTTAAAAATTTTAGTATGTATTTCTTTACAAGGCCAACCGGCCAGTCGGCTAACTGACTGGGATTTTGCCTTTTGGGTTTCTGTTTCTTATTTTTTTGCTCCCTCTCTCAATTTTTTTTTTTTTATGGTATTTTTTTTTTATTTTTGCAATTGGCTTGGAGGGGAACAGGTGACACCAGTAAATCTTTTGCTACTCTGTTGATTTGTAATTTGATTTATTTTGACGACGTTTATATAAGACTCATCTCCGTGCAATTTGCACTGTGGTCAGAAAATAAAAATTATGGTTTCCCGCCCGTATGGCCGTATAATTGTCCAGCTCAACACTTTTACTTTCCCAGCAGCCAAGCGAGCAGTGCCCAAAATAAAAAAAAAAAAAACAGAAAAGAAAAAGCCATAAGAGTTGAGTTTAAAGGGCCAAACTGGTTTGCAGCCATGTGAGGGAATCGATTCGATTCGATCCAATCCGATCGAAGCTGCTCGTGTCGCACTTAATGATTTTCGATGATTAAAGAAAAAATTGCTTTGAAAGAAAAATCAAACAGCGAACACACGACCAAGCGAGCCTGCGCAACATTAAAATCAATTTATAGGTCAAGTTGAGAGTGCGGGAAAGAGAGGCTGTGCGAGTATTTGTATCTGCAACCGGGTCTCGAAGTCAACATTCAGGTTCAGGCCGCCACTTTTACTCCACCAGCTCCAGCAGCATCTCTCTTGCGCCCCGTCTAACATGACAGACGGACGACAGGGCGGCGGTGATGCAACATCAACAATCTTCGGCAAATGGAAAGCCGTAAGGAAAAGCATACGGCAAAATACTGGCTGGAAAAACAATAAAAACATCGACCAGCTGTTGTGGGTCAAGTTGAAAATGCAGCGCCGCGTGCATTTTACTTTCGAACGAATTCCAAGCAGCGCGCGACTTGCACGCGATCGAAATCGCGCTCATCGGACAGCGCGCGATTTCGACAGAGATTTAAGAGAAGCAGCGGCAGAAACAACATTTGCTGCACTTGCCACACAAAAAAACAACATATGATATGAGCCAGCATATATCCATGTGCACAGTGGGGTTCAAATTAACAGCAGTATTTAGTCATTGGTCATTACTGCAAGTCTTGCGTTATTTTCATGAAGCTAATAAAGATGTATTTTATGTTTTTATATTATATTAATTATAATAAGGATTTATTGATGATAAATTATGGATTGCCTTCTCTGTATTATATATTAAATATAAAAAGTTTACAACTGTTCTCAGTTCTTCAAGGAACTTACAAAAATTAACATTTTTAAAATAAAATTTGTATTACTTTCAATATTTAAAATATACATATAATAAATCCCTTAAATTATTCCTATACATTACATAATATTTACATTAAATTCGAATATTTTGAAAATATATAAACCTTGTTCTGTATTGGCTAAATCTTTAAATAATAAATAATTGTTAAGCATTTTAATAAAATTTCCCAATTCATAAATTCCCATTTAAAGAATTTGTTGTATAAAAACAGCCTTTAAAAAACTAACAAAAAATATATAATATATAATTTTATATAAATTTTTAGATATATATATTAAATTTCCATGTTCCATGAAACATAGCTATTTAATTAAACTGAGGTTTAACTTGTATTTGCCACAGCAGACTTGAATTCAGCTCTTTACTCTTCAAATCAACTTAAAACGCGTTAATTTGGCAATCGAGTTCGGTCTTTGTTGTTGTAGCCGTCGCCCACTTGTCGTTGACCTAAAATCCCCAGTAATTAGTGCAAAACATTTTTCCAAGTGTACTTGTTGTGGCCGCTTGAAGGAACTATCATTGTTGTTGCTTTTGGGGGCGGTCTTAAGCCGCTCTCTGGACGAGCCTCGTTTCAGGTTGCAAGTTGTTGCAATGTGCACCGAAATAATCAAATTATTTATTTATTTAAATATAAATCTTTACGTAATATGGAAATTTAAATTCTTGAAAATTTACTTGGGAAAGTTTTTTAAAGTTTTCTTTTAGAATAAAAGCTGAATAGATTTCAATTTAAGATAGTTTCTTTGACTTTTTTATATAGCCTCTTCTTTAAAACTAATATAGGGTTTAATATTTATTTATTTAAATTGTAGGAATTTATTTACAGTGGATTTCCTAATCCAATAGTATTTAGTTGCAGCTAGTGAAAAAAAAATCAGTTAGTAGTCAAGTGCACAGCTGCAAATACTCGAGAGCCTGGCTCAAAGGTGCGTAAGTGTAAGTGAGTTCCCCAAATGCCATTTGAAAGCCTCAATTCAGATATTTTAGCTGATTCATTCCCAACATTGCATCCGTCACTCGGCGAATGTTGATTGTTGATTTTGTATTTTATTTTTGTTATTTTTTTTGTTTAGTACCTCGAATGTATTCGGCGCTAATGTTACCAGTCAGGTTGGACACTGGCATTAATAATGGTACCTAACCAATTGACTCTTGATTCAGGTATTTAATATGCCATTCCGATTCGAATCCCGAACTTTGTATTTCGTCCCGACTGCCGTTTCCCTGTTTTCGAGTTCCCTGCCCTCCGTGGTTCGTAAATCACCAATGTAATTAAAAAAGCAATGACTTTTAAGGGTACTTATCAGGTTCATGCTGTCCCCTAATTTAAATATTGTTTTAAGGCCCACAATGTTGATTATTTAATTGTGTTTTTCTGGCTTTTAATTGATTCGCTTCATCTTTCTCTGGTGTCCGATTAAAATATTCCAGTTTGTGTCATTGACTAATGATTATTGCATTAATAGCAGTTGAATGGATTAAATATGTGGGCTTGCAAAGTAAAATCCAACAAAACCCAACGATTTTCGTTGTAAATTCAATTATACTAAACACTTTCTTTCTTTCTTTCGTTCGCCAATTTCGAATATATTTTAAATGTTCTAAAAAAAGGCTGGGCCAAGCTGAAATTAAAACTAATGTTAATTAGATGATTCGCGAGCTCAACATGACCCACTAATTCGACTTAACCCCCGGAATAAATGTAACAAATACAAAAAAGGAATTTATTCAATCGACCCCAAAATCGCAACCATAAAAAATGTTATTCATTGAATATGCATGAAGACCTAAAGAAAATTGCAAACCACTCAAAAAGCAATTAAATATGCCAACGATCATGTTCGCGGGAATATTTAAAAGCTGTTATTTTTAGAGTCTTTTAACACCTTCGCCGGCGTATCTTAACCGTCTAATCTCGCAACAGGCAATAATTGAACTTCAAATGACACTTACTTCAGTCGCGGCTCGATAAGACTCCATAAATATCGCCATGGTGGGGTCTTCCTCTTTCTATATCTTTATCTTTGCCTGCGCCTCTCTTGGGTTTGTTTTATCAGTTCTCGCGAGAGGTTTAACAGGCAGAGTTGAATATACAGAAAATAATGGAGAAGAAAATACTGGCACGCACTTATTTCAATGTTCAACAATAAACCTTTGGCCAAATGGCATACTGGCTTAAAAAAACACTCCGCTGAGAATATCGCGCATACGCCGCGTGGTGCCAAACAAATCAAAATAGAGCACAACTCGGCGATCGCAGAGTCACATGCGGCAAGGCAAGCCTTATCTGGACAGTGTCTCTCCGCTCTTACTACCAATTGTTTAACGCTCTCCTCGAGAAAACAGCTGAGTGTGGTGGAAAGACAAGCCGAAACGGAGCCATTATCCCAGCGTCGTCAACGTCGCTAACTGTCTCTCAAATGTGGCTAACTGGCCAACAGGGGTTGCAAGCAAATCGACTGATTAAAGCTCATTTTTATTGTGATTACCTATTGCCTCCACCCACCCGGCCCGGGGACTGCGCAGTTTGGCAGCTGGGTGGCTTTAGCCAACTGGCCTAGTAAATACCGCCGCCAGCGTCTTTGCACTTTTCAGTGTCAAAAGAGTCCGAAACTCGACAAAAATGCGGCAAAAGTCGACAGAGTCAAAAATAAATTCAAAGTGTAATAATTATTGTGTAAGAGGTGGCCAAAAGGAGAAGAAAACAACACCAAGATTTGAATAAGTTTCGATTTCTGGGTTGCTGCCGCCTGATTTCTTCGGTGTTTTTTTTTTTTATTTTTTCCTTTTATTTTTTTGGGGAAAAAAATGGTGCAATGCTTGTGATCATTAGCCAGCGGCAGCTGTGATTGGTTAACTCGAAGGTATTTTTTCATCTTCGAATTTGCAGAGCTGGCTGCTTGAATGAATATGAAAATCACTGGATTTCTACACCCAAAAAAAAAGCATCTGCAATGATGCCAAAAAGCTTAAGTGCACTGCAACAAAAGGCTGCAAAATTAACCAATTTTTAATTTTTAAAAATGTTAGCTCCCATTAAACTCTTTAAGCTGATAAAATAAATTTGTAGTCTCAAAAAAACAAAATATTTTTATGAAAAAATAATTTTCAAAACCTTTGTTTTGGTTTTAAATTGAAATTAAATATTAAAAGTTATTTAAATAATTATTAAAATAATATAATATACCTTTTATAATTTTATACATAAATAATTATCAATTTTTAGCACCTCTTTTACCCCCACTAATTTCTCCCGGTGTCAAGTGGATGAAGCAAGGCAAGGCAATTGGCCTGGCCCTGAGGAGCTATCATTTCACTTACGATCTCCGGACTTTAGTTATCCAGTTATCCCAGTTGAGATTCAAGGTCAGCGCTGCACTGCATTTCCGTGTGAAATGTGGTCGGGCCAGCTCGTGAGCTGGTCAAAACCAAAAGCCAGCCTTCACTTCACTTGGCCATCGTTGCTGCTGTTGCTACTGCTGCTGCACTGCAGACGTAACCAAGCAGCAGCAGCAGCGTCGAAATAAGTGCAGCACTTGCATTTTCTGTGTGCACTTTTCGCGAAACTCAAGTGCGAATGACTTTAGCAAAACAGAAAAGCGTCGAAAGGTCTGCGCGTGGCATTTGAGAAAAAGACATTGAAATAATGTACTTGAAAACGAAAACCAGTTGCCACTCTTGGTGTTTTTCCATTTCCAAAGAAAGCGAACAAGAATTAAGGAATGAGTGTTAACTAAAATGTTTTCTTTAAATGAATAGCAAAGTGAGGAAGTAAAATTTTAATTCAGGATAATCTATAGACATGAATCGATAATTACACAGACACAAAGTTGCCTGAATGAATAATCACAGCTCCCCATTAACAGTGGAAATAAGAACCAGAAATGGAAAGGTTTCCTAGATGAATAATCACGTCATTTTGACAATTAACTGCATATAAACATTTTACGGTAATATTTTACGGATGTGTTGGGGATTATTTTTCTTAATCTTTTTTTATTGTTATTTTCTTAGTTAATAACAGCATACACAAGTCGTGTGCAAAGGGTCATTTGTCAGATTGACGGAAAGTCCAACTATATTTGTATATTTATTCGGGCTTGCATGTGGCGGGGAAACGGAATCAAAATTATACGCTTTCAATATGTAGTAGTAGGAGGCTTAAAGGTTCTATCAACTTTTCCATTGAGTCACAATGGGAACCCCTTTTTGAAAAACTAACAAATTGTAAATGAAAATATTTTACGAAATATTTTTAAGACATTTTTTCACTTGATCAATCATTCTTCTTAAAAAAAACTTACCATTTTCTTATAGTTTGTGAATTGAAGACACTTAAAGTCGGTTTATCTGGCGTTTAACGGCTGTTATTATTTTTTAAATATTTTTTTCACTTGGCTAATTTACAAATATATTCTCGACTTTGGCTTGGGCTATATCACTTCGCACTTTTGATCTGCGGACTATCCTTTCGATATTTCGCTATCTTTCAGTGTTATTCGAAATGTACTTGTTCTTCTCTTAGTTTTATTTTTGTTTTTATTTTTTTTTTAGACGCGCACACACTGTTGGACCATGTTTCTATATGGGGTATCTATTTCCACATCACTAGCGGGGAGTCGGGGAGTCACCAGCGGGAAGAGCGATGCGGATGCGGCTGCAGCGGCTGCTGGACTTTACTGGACAACAACTGGACAGCGACTGGGCGAGCGTGCGCTTTTTACATTCAAATCAAAAACACTGAAATAAGTTTGATTTCACGCTGTCGCTTTACTTTTATACGGCTCGTAGTCGTAGGAGCGGAGTTGGCTTAAACGCCGACGCTGGCGTTGACGCAGACAGCGGCAGCGACGCCAGCAGCAACGCTCTTTATTTATTTTTTTTTTTCGGTGAGCGTGTGAGCCGAAGTCGAAGCAGAGCTTTCGGCAAAATTCTGAGCCTCAACGGCAAGCAACAGGTTGTCAGGTCGCAGCTGCCGCTCGAGTGTTGGGTCTCTGGGCCAATGGATGAATCGCTCTCGCCGCGGTCCAGCGGAGTTTGCGCAAGGATTCCCCTAAAACGCTGGCTGAGACTGCGCTGCGGCCCTTTGGAATCACTCGGCATCTTGATGTCTCGGAATATCTCTGGGCTTTCGCACCTGCCTTTGCACCCACATGCCCAAGTGCGGCGTTAATTGTTGCCAATCTAAATATCGGTGCGGGTATTTTTACTCCGCCTTTGGCACTGATGATTGCACTGTTCAAAGTTCTGGAAAGAAATCCGTTAATTAACCCCTGACCAGGCCCTGCCTTTTGTGTCGCAATAGTGTGAAAAAAAAATATAATTTCTATAGATGAAGGTACATATGTATATTACAAAGATGCTGTAAGAGCAGGTTAACAGAAAGATTACTATGTAAATGCAGCTTAACAACAGGAAATTACCTTTAATTCGAATTAAACTAAATCGATTTCATGGGAAAAACACACCTGATATTATGAATGTAAGGAATTTAATAGTTTTTCAAGCCTAATGCTAATGAATTATACCCGAAGTCAAGAGGAAAGGGTTATAGGATTCTAGGAAGAGTTATTTTTGTTGTATTTGCGGCATTAAATATCTATGAAACTTTGGCAACTATAAACTACAAAATATAAAAACTATTAAAAGTATAACTAGTCTGTCTCCTAGGTAAATGTTATTAACTAAATTTGTTTTTTTTTTACTTCCTTTATTTATTTCTTGATTTTCATACAGTTACAACATACAGTTACAGTTCATACTTAAACAACTGATAAAACAGAGAAGGCAAATATTTAATATAAAAATAAAATAAATATAAAAACTAGTTTAAAATATTAACATATTTACATAATTCTAACAAAATAAATACCTGAATTTACCTGTTTAATTTTTCTTATATATTTTTTGTTAATCTCTTAAATTAAACATAGAATAGTCATACCAATTATACCTTTACACAAAGTAATATGATTTTCTTTAATAAAATATTCCTTTACCAAACTCACTTAAGGAAAATGTATCCTGAAGATAACCTAACTTCACTCTGAAATTAAACATTTTCGGGCTACATATGTATATTTTTCAGTGTGGGGAGAGCAGGGAAAAGGCAAACCCAAATCGCAGACATTTGTTTGAATATGAATATTCGGACAAAAGAAGCAGATGGCAGCGGCTGCTGCTGCCTAGGAAACCAGTTTGCCTCTTGGGCTCTTAAATATTTATGGTGCTCCAAGACATTTCGGCTCTTCTCTGTTTGCCATCATGGTGGTCAATAGACGGCGAAAATGCGCCATGAACTTGTGAAACAAATAATGCTCTCTAATGGCACAACATGGCTACTGCAGTCGACCTGGCGTATACTTGATTTTTCCCATGAGGACATTACGTATATGTAATGACCTGTCTGTACTGTATTCCAGGTATTGCCCGTGTGAACCTTGCGTTTACTTGACAATTAAAATAGAGGTTACTAGCCGCATCCGTATCGAACTTTGACAGCGTTATGGGATCCCCAATTAACAACCCCAAAATACTTAAATTTATTCTAATTTATCTGCTAAAAATCTCACACAATTACTTGGCAGTTTCAGTTCACTTTTCGACTGAGAAAACCCAAGCAATGCCACAAAGCAAACATTGCATTTTTTTAGTCTCAAAGGCCGCCGTGTACAAGATCTTTTTGCGGAATTCTAACCGAAACACGTATCTTGCCATGTAATCGGCTAGCTGGCGACTTGGCCATATTAACATGTGCAAACAGTTAGCGGGGGAGCCGATGAATATGCATGACTTGGCTAGGTAGCCCTTAGTTGATCCCATCTAACAGATCCGAAACACGCGTCATCCATATTGGGCGGCGGTTTTAAATACAATCTTTGTCAAGGGCTTTTCTAGTGGCGGCATGACTAGAGGAAAAGCTATTGAATCGGTCATCATCTCATGGCAACATCAGGAAATGCCGTATAGGGTCAGGCAAGTTCCCAGCGGGGATTGGCAGATTCTGGCGGAAATTTTACAAGTTTGGGTAATTTTCCGTTAACCGAATAATAAATAATAGTATAAGCTGTTTAAACTTTAAAGTGCTTTACCATATTCGTTTGCAAATTTCCATTCAAAAGAGCCACATCGGTTTTGGTGTCAGCAAATTCTTTTTACAAATTTGTATTTCGAAATTTCTTAATGTGCATGCGCTTGCCCCACCTTATCATATAATTTATGTAAACCAAATAACACAAAAAAAAGCCACAAAGCCTGGCCTTGAGTTTGCAAATAAAAATTTGCATAAAATATCCAAATTTTAACCCAATCTGCAAAGTAATTTTAAGGCTTTGCATAGAGCTATTGCAATTTTTTGATTTATTTTCTCTTTTTAAATGGGTAATTGGAAATAAATGGTTTTGGGTTTAATAAATTTGTTTTAACACTTTTTTAAATTAAAAATACATTAATATTTTTCTTATTTTAAATATTAATTTAACAAAATTTTTGAAAAATAGCCATCAAATAATAATATGAGCTTGGTAAGAATATTTCTAGAGTTTCGAGTAATATAAATATATAAAGCTTTTTTTAATTTTTTTTTTAACTTAAAAATGTTGCTTAATTATTTCCCCATCACCGAAACTATATTGTGATTATAATTAATTGACCTGCTTAAAATTATGCATTTCAGTAAGTTGAAGGAACTTGGCACATGCTTCGCTTATCCTCTTATGCTGGCCAACAATCGGACCAAAATAAACTTGCAATCGATGGCCGGATCTGTCCGGTTTTTCGGCTCTTCCGGTGGTCATTCCCTGGCCGAGAGTACAACGACTTTTTGTGGCTTCAAATTAATATTGTTTTTTTTTTCGAGCACACGCTGCGTATACTTAATGGCACAACCTTCGGCCCAGAAAACAGAAACATTGACTTTAATTCAACTCCCAATCACTCGACGAGCCACAGCCAGGTGACGATCTTAATGATGGCACGCAGATGGTTCGCTTCCAATTTTGGCCAGCATCTGGTGGGTGTCGTCGATCGCCGGCCAAATCCATTGTTCGGGAGTGTTTTTGTGGCTGTGCCAGCTCTTTGTGGCGCTTGTTTTTATTTTGGACTCTTGTTAGTACTACTGGCCTTATCCGAGCATGGCGATACTAAAAAAAACCCCCGAGTTCAAGGTTGAAGCTCTCGTAAAGATCATCAAATTTTCCAAAGCAATTGGAACACGCGTCAAGGGAGAAATTCTACGTCGGACTCTGGGTAATGAGCACGAGGGGGCAGGAGGGGAACTGGCAAATCCGGGAATAGGCTGCACTTACTCCCAGTCCAACCCACATGAAGCTGCACCTCCCAATTGCGTTGGGCAATGTCGGATGATTGATGCGGTGATTTCGCGTTGCCAACGTCTCAATAGCCCTCGAAGCCGCAAAGGCAGGCGCAGCAGATGCAGTTGCCACAGGTTGCATCACTCAGCGAAAATGTTTAGCTAAGAATCTAGTTTGTAGAATATTTTGTTGGCTCATTTGTATTTATTTTTCATTATAATTAATAAGTTATTTTGCATCAGATCTTTTTGTGTTTGTTCCCTAACATTCCCTAACATTCATTACGATGCGCCAACTGAAAATATGATTAAGCTCCACCTTTCTTTTTGCAGTGTACTCCCTTCATTGTTGTTGCAGTGCTGTTTAGATTATTAAATAACGGTTAAGTCAAGTGGCATTTCCCGATTCTGCAAATCATTCTCGTCGACTTTACATTAATGTGGAATTTCGGTCTGAGGCAATGCAATGTGAAATACCCAAAAAAGACAGCCGCTAAGAATAATAATAATAAAAAAACAACTGGCCCTGCCCAAAACCAGCGATTATAGCTCGAAACCCGTTCAATACACCTGCCAATTTTAATTTAACGCCATCGCCGTAGATTTAGAAAAGTATTGAATACAATAAAACATTAAATTAACACGGCAACTGGACATTCCCAGTCAGCATCACTTCGACCACATTTATCAACAGCCCCACGAGCGAATTCGAAGCAAATCGATCAGCAGCCAGCTCGATCCGGGGAAGCTGGCGTCGATGGGATGAAGATGGAATGGTAAGACGAAGAGCAGATGATGATGGCTTAGTACGCATATATAAAAACAAGAGAGATATTAGAAATTGCGCAAGGCGTTCGTTCGTGTTTGAACATTGATCGGCCATCGTGAAAATATATCAAGGTCAGCTGGTTGACACAGAAACCGAACGAATCGGCTAACTAACATTAATTGATGAATCTCTGGGTCCCAAGTCGGGCAATATCGTGGCCCTGCAGCG
The DNA here is from genome assembly GCA_008042485.1 of Drosophila mayri. NCBI lineage: Eukaryota > Metazoa > Arthropoda > Insecta > Diptera > Drosophilidae > Drosophila > Drosophila mayri. Next base: position 294,605 of record VNJN01006954.1, on the reverse strand, counting down.
CGCGGGGGAAATCGGGAAAATAATATAATCTGCACTGCGTTAGTCTGGCAAATCCGGTGATTAGCATGTGAAAAGACAGTAAATTTTATAAAAGAAATCAATTAAGGTCTTTATTATATATTGGTATAATTTAATTTATTTTTCGGCTGACAGAAACTAGTTTTCATTCACATGCAAAGTTGGTCGTAAAATTGCAGAGTAACGGTGAATGAAATGCATTTACGATAATTAACACGCATCTCCATTGTTTGTACGCAATTTTATTGATTTGAATTCGTAATTACCATGGCGCGGTTTGACTGGCGTCAAAAATGGGCAGCATTGAATAGCGCACGAACTTAAAGGTTTTCACATATTTGGGATGGTCTGGTCACACTAAGCTGTTAGCAAAAGTAAACAATTGTTTCGCATTATCAATAAATTAAAGCATATGCTCCTTATTCGACAGAAACTCCAGCACAGCAATGGAAGGGATAAAAAGGACACGCATGAAACGAACCCGCAAGTTCGGATTTGACGAAAAAGTCCTGTTAATCAAGCAGGTTCAGACTCGGCCAGTCCTATGGGACGTACGAAACAAGAGACATTTCGATGGAGCATATTTAAAACGGGCTTGGGAGAGCGTAGGCGAGGCCCTAAATAAAGACTGTAAGTTTCAATGTTATAATAGTAATAATCCTAAATAAATATATATTTACACCACAGTCATTAGTTGCAAAACAGCGTGGAAGTCGTTGCGGGACAGCCACAGGTATTACTGCAAAACGAGAGGTAAGAAAACATTCAACACAGACAGTGGCGGCTGGACGCTTTCCTCTCACTTGAGTTTCTTGCCCATGGACTTCAGAGAAAGGGGGTAGGTTATCTGAAATGTTATTTAAATGTTAAAGGTTATTTATCTTACGTTTATCAGTGTTTTTGAGAGACCATCTACGTCCACATTCAATCCCGTTAAGGGGGAAGACAGCGGATCCGGCCAAGATTTAGACTATGAGTTCGAAGAAACGACTTCTCAGCTGGAAACAGATACCAGTAGCGTAATTGAAGATGTAAAGATGGACAAGGACCTCTCAAATTGGAACGAAGACTTGTACTCCTCCGTAAGTTTATTGTATTTCTATTATTATTATTTTTATTATAAATCTGTTTTTGGCTACAGATGGGCAAAATTATAGAAAAAAGAGAAGAACATTTGTCCCCGACAAAAGAGGAAGAGAAAACTACTACTCTTTCCAGACCTATTTTTTCGTACTGGGAGTCGTTACTTAACAAGATGTCCCCGGAAGATGCCGATGCAGCCGAGCAACAGATGACGCAGACGCTCTGGTCCGAGATTGCAGCTATAAAGTACAAGAATAATCATTATTAGGTCATAATTTTAAGAGTTTTCTAATAATTAAACATAAAACCTGAGTCTTGGAAACTTATTCCATCGTCACTGACATTTTGATAACATGCTTTACAAAACGATTATACGCATGTGTATTGTATCTTCACACTATATTGTTTAAATAATTGTCTTTTATTTAATTGTTAAATTAACTAAATTAAATTAATAAACAAACAGTAAAACCGTAGGCCAACCGCCAAAACATTTTGTGTTATTTTTTAGAGTGCAATCTTGACAATTAGTCTGGTCACACCGCTTTCAGCCGACTTATTTTGCATCCGATGCCAAGAAAACAGAAATGCTGCGCCAGAATCTGTTGGATCAGCTCAAGCACTTTATAGAGACGGTGAGCAATGGGCACAGCAACCCCCAGCTGCTCACCAACCCCAGTCTCATCAAGCTCGCGTGAGTAGCCGCCGTAGGATTGTTGCTTCCGAGAGCGGAGTAAACAACTCTGGAATTCTTTCAGGTTGGGCTTTCTGGAGGAGTTGCCTGCCACGCGGGACATTGTATTCGAGTACTTCGCCCTGCTGGCGGAGATCAGCGTTCAGCTGTACGTGTCGCCAGAGATGGCGGACCCGAAGACCGGGATGCCGGTGTCGCAGGTGAAGCAGGCCGGGAACCGGCAGCAACAGGCGCGTGCTCCGGAATACGAGAGCTTCAACATCGTAAAGACGGCGCTGCAGAGCCTGGTTTGGAAGGGACCACCAGCCTGGTCGCCGCTCATTGCCAACTGGAGTCTTGAACTGGTGGCAAAACTCTCGGACAAATACACCCAGCGACGCATGACCATTACGGCCAGCTGCAACTACTGGCTGGAGTGCAGCGCCATGCACGGTCTGATGACCCTCATCAACAGCTGCTTCCGTAAGCTAACCCAGCCGGAGGAGGAGGCCTGCGTGGAGATCATGCTAAACGCCTTCCATCGCTTCCCCATGACCTTCGATTGGATTGTGGCCAGGCTGGGCGGCTGCTTTCCCTACAAGATTATCATGCAGATCCTACAGTGCGGCATCAAGCGCTTTGTAGAGGACTATCGGTGTCACCTCGACTCGGAGGCTGGTATTCTGGACTACATGACCTCGTGCCACGAACAACACCTGAGGGCCGCCTTCAGAGAGATGCTTAGGGAAGGATTTGCGCCCAAAAAATCGCTGGATGTGGCCGTGGTGCCTTTCCTGCTGATCACCACCAACTATTCCGATGCGATTCTCCAGAGCTTGGTGAATGTTCTTGTAGAAATATGTAAGTATCTGTTAAATATTATAAAACTGTTAATTTTAAACGCCTTTCCATTAGACTCTGAGGACATGAGCGAGGTAATTGTGCAAAAGTCGCCGCTCTGGTTAAGCAACAAAATGTTTGCCGACATGCAGCCCACTCTTAACAACGCAGTCCTCCGGCTAAGTGAGCACGGAGCCACGCTGCTTATCACAGCCGCGAGGATGGCCGAGAAATTCACTTGGTGCCAGGACTTTCTGGACAACTCTATGCAAGAGCTGGAACAGTGGGTGCTCAACCAGCGAAACTTTCCACTGCTGGCTGACCTGGCCTACGAAGAAACCAAGTACATGCTGTGGAAAAGCTGCCTCAGCACCAATCTCTTCGAGCAACAGACGGCAGTTCGATTGCTGCTGGTGGTCTGTGAGTATAAATACGAAGATTGTCAGAGTTCCATTAATTATATAAACCGAATCTTTCCCAAATGCAGCTTCCCAACACCCACACATATACTATCAGACCATATCCCAGCTTTTAAGAAAGTCATATGCTCAGAACCCCAATGGTATTGGCGCTCTTATCCGTCTGCTGGGTGGACAAAACGGTATGGTCAACTTTCCCGGTTTTACGCCTGGTTTTAAAATGGTCCTGGAGGACATTACGCTACATGTTCAGGTTAACAGTCGCTTGCCAGTGCCACCAGGCACGCCGACAGAGGCGTTCAACACATTCTCCAACCTCAACATACTAGCCAAGTAAGAAGCTAACAATCTCGTTTAATTACTCAAACCTCATACCCTATAAATCTTTTTTAGGATGCACAAAAGCAAAAATGTGGCTCCCTACATTAAGGCGCAGCAACTTAATCAAGCCCTGAATGAGTGTCTGCCAAAAATCATTCAAATCTTCGACTCAACCGTCAATAAATTGGTTCTCAAGATGGACAGGGATGCGGCCGAGCACAGTGCTGAGAAATTTAAAGCGCAACAATCAAACAATAACAACAACAATAATGACTTGTGCAATGGGAAGGACTACGGCAAGCGCCCAAAACTGGAACCGGGCGAGGAAAAGATAGAAGATGAGGACGCCACCCGCATGCGTTTGGCGCACCTCATTGTGGATTTGCTGAACAACATTGATGCGGGCAGCCGCACGAACGTCCTGCGCACTCCGATGGTTCTAAAGCTTGCCGTGCTTAGTGTAAAGTACTTCTTTGTGGGGCTAACTGAAAAAAGTAAGTGCAACCTAAATGTGGAGCTTATATTTTATACCTTATCTAATCGTCACTTAATTACAGCTGTGATCCGTCGTGCTGCGGCCTCTCATCGATCCTACACCCTGCTGCAACGTCAATGTTCCGCTCGGAAGATTGCTCGAACTATTTGTCTGCGTGAGCTTGTGGAAGGAGCTCTCTTCTATCACGGCCATCTGCTGGGTCAGCTGGAGGAGTACGAACTGGATGAGTTAAAGATACCAGAGCACGAGCTGCTCATCATACAAAACCTGCACACCAGTTCCGGCGCCAACTCGAATCGGTCTGTCCTGCATTCCGGTATCATCGGAAGAGGTTTGCGACCTGTGCTGCCCAGCAACGAGCGAAGCTGTGATGCGGAAAAGCAGGCGCTTTATTTGAAGGCATTGAATGCCTGCTGTGCGGATCTGGAGAAACCAAATAACGTGGAGGGCTACTCTTTGGTCTCGCTGCTGCTGGTCGAGCTGGTTTCCACGGATGTTATGTACAACGGTCTGCCCTTTCCGGACGAAGACTTCACTAAGGCCACTATGGAGCGGGACATGCAAATCCGAAGGGCGTTCATCACCTCTCCTGTATTGTGGGCGGTTTTGGGATTGATAGCGGCCCACAGGCCGGCCCTGTGCTACTCCTCAGTGCTACTGCGTGCACTATGCGCTACTTGCCTGCATCACTGGCGGGGCAAAAATGGTGAGTTTACGGATTATATGCAATTATTTTCGTTTTTCGTTAACAAAAAACACTTTTTATTTAGTCAATAAATACCAGCCGACGTCTGCCAACGATGAGCTGATGCTCTGCACCAAGAAGATGCTGCAGCTGCTGGCCATGAGCCAACTAATACCACCGCCACTGACCAACCTGCATCTCATTATTGATCACTTTGAGTCGGCAGAGGTAGGAATTTAAAGTAGTGTAAACTTTCACGCGGATTATTAAATTTATTATCCTTTCTAGATTGCCCTGCTGCTGCGCGAGTGTATCTGGAACTACCTTAAGGATCACGTGCCCTCGCCAGCACTCTTTCACGTGGACAACAACGGACTGCACTGGCGAAATACGAACACGCTGATGGCCAGAGTGCCGCCACAGTATGTGGACACGCTGCGTCACCTCATGCAAAGGAAGCTGTCCACGCTGGGCCAGCACTACCACCAAATGTTCATCATGGGCGAGTTGATGGCGGGGCAGTCCGAGCCGGATCCCACGGCCCGACTGGAGATCGTCGAACTAGATTAGTCGTCTGTATTTAGCTAGCCTAATGTCGTGTGTGCGTGAGTGTGGATGTAAGCAAAGTGTGTGGAGCAAACTAAATGCAATGTTTGTAATTGATCTTCAACGGGTTCTTTTATTTTCGTTTCATTGGTATTGTAAAAATTAAAATCTCAACCTAGGCCTTGCAAATACTGTCCAGCAGTTATTGTACCGTCGGCGCCTGAAAATCGCATCGTGTTTGGGTAGTTTAGAATATAACGAAGCCAACAACAAATTTCCTTAAACATGTTTCTTTATGTGTGCGAAAGAATGGGTACCATCTTCGCCTTTTGATCCTCCTCCAGCGATCCCCCGCCGCCTTCAGTACATCATATAGATTAACGACTAATTTACGCTTTCATTTGCTTCATATATAATACACAGTATTGTCACATGGATTTATAGCTTTCGTATCGCCTGGGCGGGCAATCACCCATTTTTTCAATCAGCCAACTTTAAGTTTCTTCGACATCCTGGGCTGCGCCTGGCATTCCTACATGGTTCTATGGTTACAAATACTTGGCGAATGTAGGACAACAAAAACGGGAAAAACAAAACCAAAAAGTTGCTCACAATTTGTTAACAAAGTTATTACTTTCGATTACTCTTAGCTTCTAGTTTAGTGGCGACGCCTACGATGTCCGGCAGTGGCTCAGCTTGCGCACGGAGATGCAGGAGGTCAGCTTTTTAGCACGGCGCTTTAGCGCCGATCCTTTCTTCTTGACCGGTGCCTCCTCCATGCTGCCGTTGCCCAGCGAATACCCGGAGGAGGCTGCAGCGGCGGCGGCAGCACTAGTAGAAGGTGGCTCATAGGTGTGACAGGCGGCATGGGCCGCTGCTGACTGCTTGGATCGAATTTCGGATGCAGCGGCTTGTGCTTGCCGGGCGAGCTCCTCTGCAAAAGAAAAATAAAACAATATTAAAATTCTATCCTAATCCTTTAAACCACTAAATTTAAACCCACGGTTAACGTCGTGCTCGGTGAAATAGACGTCCTCCTGGTCCTGATCGCCGTAGTGGTATGCCTCCAGGTAAGGCACCACAGTTGAACTGCGGTATTTGTCGCCCTTCAGCGGGGGAATGGGTATCGGTGGGCCGGTTACCGGCGGGGCGGACATAAACCAACTGAAAGTTCGATATCAATCATAAATAATTCCAACCCACAAGATCTTAGCAACTCACGTATCGTGCCGGATCTCCTGGAGCGACAGCCGTTGGCTGGGATCAGCCTGTAACATGCCCAGAATGAGCCTGGCAAAGTCCGGGTCCAGTTGGTAAAGCCAGTCTGGTGCCTCCCACTGTCCCCGGCCGATGTTCTCCAGCAGTCGGTATATGTTGTCACCCTCAAATGGATATTGTCCAGTGGCCAGGTTGTAGCTGCAACAATTGCACAATTAATAGGGTATACGATTATTAAGCACTAAGTTCCATGCTTACAGTGTCACTCCGCTGCTCCAAATGTCCACCTTAAAGCCGGCAAAAGTCTCGTGTCCGTTGGCAATTTCGGGCGGCTGGAAAGCGGGCGATCCCTGGCCCGTGGTGCAAGTGTCATCTGGTGCGAAGAGATCCAGTTGCTCCGCCACGCCAAAGTCGGAGATCTTCAGGGTCTGGTCGAGAGAGAGCAGCAGGTTGCCCGGCTTGATGTCCTTGTGTATCACCCGGCAACTGTGCAGGTACTCCAAGCCGTCGACCAGCTGATGGAAGTAGCCGTGCGCTTGAAACAGTGGCATTCGCTTGTCCGGCTGGTAGTCCACCATCTCCTGCAGGCCGCCGACACAGTACTCCATCACCAGGTACATCTTCTGCTTCTCCTCGTTGTACAGCACGTCCATCAGCTCCACCACGTTCGGGTGTTTTAGCTGCTTAAGGAGGTGGATTTCGCGTGTGACGTTCTGTTCGCCGTTTGGGATCCGCCGCAGTTTTCGCTTTGTCAGGATTTTTACCGCCAGCCGACAGAGGTTCTCCGAGTTCATAGCCTCCTTCACCTTTCCGTAGGAGCCCTCGCCAAGCACATCGCCCATGATGTACTTTCCGACCATTTTGATGTTCTTCTTCTTCTGCTGATAGATTATGTCCTGGCTGTCAACGCGATTGAAGAACATGTTGCCCATGTCCAGGGTGACGCGATCTAAGGTCTCGATCTCGTCGTCATTTAGCCAAGTCACCTGCGGATGGGGCTGGTCCTCTAGCAGTTCGTCCTCTGTATAAAAGCCCACGCCGCCCGCTGGCTGAATGTCTATCTCGTGGTTGTCCTTCAGTTCCACGAACGGCTCATCCAGCTCCGACACAGTGTCGAAGTGAAAGTTCTTATTGGTCAGCAGAACGGTCATCTCGTCGCCCATGGGATCCTCCTCGCCCAGGGCCTCCTGCTGCTGCGCTCCGCCGCCGCCCCCGACGGCGGGATGGTGTGCTGCCTTGAGTGGTGCCTCCATTGTGGTCACAGTCATCTGGACAGGCTCTGCCTCTGATTGCTACTCCTTCTCCCGCTTCTCCTCTCGCTGCTGATAATGCTAGTGGTCCCGCCTCTTCCACTTCCTCTCCTTCTGGCTCTCCCCAATCCCGCTTCTCCCTCTCCTGGGCGAGAGCTAGAACATTGCATAAACCGCCGGACGGAAGGGCCCACTGCTCACATCGTTCGTCGCACCCGCCGGTGGAATGGAATGGCGCGTACCGGATCAAAGTTGCAGGTGCTGCGGCTGCCTAAGTACTGGGGGCTACCTCCTCCTCTTCGGCTAGCTCCTCCTCGGCGCCGCGTTTATCGCACACCTCTCGAAATAACTTTATTTTTGTAATCAATTCGCACAGACACACACGAACGAACCGAGTCGCCGTGAGGTTTCTCGAGGTCTTCGTCGCCGTCCGTAAAGTGCGCGAAATCCGTCGGAATGCCGCTGCCCCCCTTAGCCGCACAGTTTCCAACGACTCTGTTTTTCATCAATTTCTGTTAATTTCTGTGTTTACTCGCTTAATTTGTTTTTCCCTTTCCAAAAAAATTGTTTAACAATTATTTATGGTCAAATTGACAATCGAGCGATACGGCCACACTGCCGTGGACGACAGGGCTGCACTCTAGCACACTTTTTGTTGCTCTTTATTGTTGTTGCCGAGGCAAACAGCAAAACAAACGAGGAAATTGTATTTTAACAAATACTCGAATATCAGCGAACGGGAAGTCATGGCCGCAGGGATTACCACCAAGGAGCGTCTTGAGCGTCTGATGGCCGCCAAGGCGCAGTTGGAGGCGCAGATCAGCAAACACGGACAGATCCTGGCCGCCGTAAGTAAAGTCGCGCATTCATCCACATACCCTGTAGCACTTGGAGGGTATATCAGCGGAACGTTCAGTTTGTCAACCTGTGGATATTTCGAGAACTTATAGTGCTATTTAAAATTAAACCTGGTTCCATAAACGATTGATCTATTGTTTATAGGTGTATCAGGAATATTTTAATTAAAAGGCAATCCAAATACAAATACGTAAAACTTAATGCATTGCTTTCCATTTCAGAACGACAATGTGGGCATGAATGGTCCGCTAGTGGACTTGGAAGGCTTTCCGCGCAACGACATCGATATCTACCAGGTGCGCCAGGCCCGCCAGTCCATCATCTGCCTGCAGAACGATCACAAGGAGCTGATGAACCAAATCCAGACCCAACTCAACTTGTACCACAGTGAAATTGCTACCACAGACCCGGAGCTGGTGAACCGTGCTTCTGCCCTGGATTTGGATAGCGATCGTACCACCGGTGGAGCTAATAGGACCAACTTTGCACCCGCTCGCGCCTTTGTCGTGGTCAACTTAGTTAGCCCAAATTCACCTGCAGAAGAAGCTGTGAGTGGAATTTGTTCATAAATCTTTCTTTTGTAGATCATAAATTATTTTTAATTTTAGGGACTCCGTGTCGGTGATGCTATCCTACGCTTTGGCTCCGTCAACAGCAATAATTTCAAAGGAGATCTCGGCCAGATTGGTGAAATAGTTCGCAACATGCAAAACCAGAATGTTCAGCTCAAAGTAAAGCGCGCCGAGCAGCAGCTAGACCTGATTCTTGTGCCGAAGACTTGGAGCGGACGTGGCCTCCTCGGCTGCAACATAATTCTGCCTCCCGAGGCCATGGAACACTGACATCCTTAACTTTTAAGCTTTGACGCATTTGCCAGTGTACACTTGCTCTGCTTTTAATTATCAACTCATGGCCAGGCCACAGAACATGTTTGCACTAAATGGTGGAAATTGATTTTTAGATTGGTGCCCTGTTTTCAGACTTTAGACGTTACGGCCAATTTGGTTTTGGGAGGACCACCGGTTGACTGACAGCCGGGTCACTGTGCGACAGTCAAGGCGACAAGTAAATGCTCCCCAATTACTATTTAGATAGTGATGAGTTTTCTCGAAGCAGAATGCTGTCTGCATTTTTAAAATCTATTTACTAATGAAAACTTTTGTACTAATTAAGAATTCTAAAAGAAATAAACTGCAGCAGCTGTAAATAAATTATTATTATTATTATTATGATTAAGTCAAAGTTTGGATTAACAAAAACTGAATCTATTTTCATTTAACCCCGTTGAAACCTAATTAATTGCAACCTTATACTAATACTTTGTTTAAAATTTAGATTAGATTTTATTAATGGTTTCCTTGTCAACATCTGTATTTAATTATTTTAAAAGATTCTTTTAAAAATTCAAATTTGAATTATTATCTTTTTTATTCTTTAACAAAATTCAATATATTATCATTTAATTCTTAAACTACCAAAAAAATAAGTTAATTTTAAAGAAATATATAGAAAATTGGAAATTAACAATTGAAGCTTAAGCACATCCTGGCTTAATAAAATCCAAGCCTGTATGAATCCTTTGGCTAGCAGAGTTATAAACTTTGTTAGCAAGGACTCAACCCAAGAGGCGCAGGACTCGCAGCAACTTGTTACGGGTTTCCCCCAACCGGTTAACATCAAGAGAGAGAAAGAGAGCAGCGAGAGGATACTTTTTGGCAAAAGAGATAAATTCGCAGGACGAGCTTTCGCATCCAAAAATCTATTTAAGCAACACGCAGCGTGAAAGTTTCGAAAAATTTTCGCCCGCGCCGCAGCTTCCGTTTGCAAATTAAAAAATATATATAAGAAATATATGAAAAGTATCCTTAAAAAACGGTGGCACAACGCCGAGACGCGATAACGGTTTCTGGTTAAAAAAAATATTTGTGATTCTTGTGATAAATTGTCCTTCACAACCCTGCTGCCAGCAGAGGAGCAGCAGCAGCCGACAGTTGTGCGCCGGAGCAAAGCTTCCGCCGTTCCGTGCCGTTCAGTCAAGTCGAGAGCATTACGGATGCGAATCCGAGTGGCGACACAAGTGGGGTCCAAGCGGAGCCAAATTACGGTAGTGAAAAAATTGTGGGGCGCCCAGTATTTTGTGCAATTATCGTTGGACAAATCAAAGGATTCGCGCGGTGACTGCAAATTACGCCAAAACTCCAAGAAGCGGAAGCCCACATTTGTGCGTGTGCGTGGTCCTTTACATAATGGAACAATTCAAATGTGAGAAGAGTCCTGTTCTCCTCTTCGCCTCCATCTCCTTTCCCTCAAATTTTTTCTCATTCTCGTCGGGATGGGATGTGGTGGCGGACTGGGAAGTGGGGAATTCTCTTGCTAGTGTCACTGTCATTGCCAGTGCATGGGAGGACGTGTGGAGGAATGAGGACACACAACAGGCAGGATGCGGTGGAAAAGCTGCGCGAAGTGGCACAACAAACAAGCAGCAGCAGCAGTAGCACGGGCAGGGAAACTAACAAAAAAGTTAACTAAGGGCTGGCATGGGCATCGGCATTGTCGGCATCCTTTTTGGCTGGCGAAAACCACCCCACACAATCCCCGCCGAAGGAAGGACCAACGTTTTGGCTACTTCATTCGATAAATTAAAAAAAGACCCTGCATGTGTGTCTGTGTGCGTACACTTCAACGCGCTTTGAACCTCACACACACACACACACACAGAGAGAGAGGCGCGCAAACACACTCAGAGATGTACACACACAGTTGAATAATTCAGAGACAGGACTGCTGCAATGCTGGCTCATTGTTCATCAATAAATTGTTGTTAGATGGCCACCACCGCGAGAGCTTTCATTTTTCGGCGTCTCATTATCCTGCCTGTTAACTGAATTATTCAACAATTACAGCTGAGATTTTGCAGCTTCACACGTTGCCAAAATGCCGTTTTGCCAGTGTGTCCACAAATCCTTACGCTCATTGGCGAAGGACACATGCAAATGAATTTTTCATTTGCATGTTTGCGTGTGGTACTTGTGTGTGAGTAAGGTGAGATGAAGTGTACACACAGCAGCGGTCAAAATAATAGCACTTCCGGCGGATACATAAATTAATCTACTATCGGCAGTATTAATATGGACTTAAAGTAACAAGATTTGCCACAGATTGAGAGAATTTGATAATAATGTCCTTTAAATTCGGAACCATTTAATAAGCTTTAGGACTGAACATTTTAAATGTTAAAGGGATTAAATCGAACAATTTCAAACGCTTACTTAAATAATTGTTTATAATTATGATTCATTTAATTATAAGTAAAATAATAATAATATAACTCTCAGACAAAAAGATTCAGGATTTCTACAAGCGTATACGTAATATTTTTAAACGAATTAATTTTTCCAACAAGAACACGCCTCAATATAATCGATTGTTTATAATTATGATTAACTTAATTATAAAAAAAAGATTTCATGCTCCCAAATTCAGATTTTTAGAAGGGTATACGTAATATTTTTAACAAAATTTCCTTTTACAACAAAAACCTTCTACAAATAGCTAGAAAAGCCCTCTTTAATTGACCACGCCTGTTTGAGCAAAGTTTTTCCAGGCGGGGAGGAGTCTGTGTAATGTCTCCTGTTGGGGCTGGTATTGATGATGACAGATTAGTTGCACGCGCTATTTTTAGCCCAGGCCATAAAACCTAATTCAAGCCATTCCACACAGGAAGGACGCGGCCACAACTACAGCGAAATGCCGCCCGTCAGCAGCAGCAGCGAGAGCAGTGGCAGCATCCTTGGGAGCAGTGCCGCCGCCCGATGAAGGATTGCAGCATGGCCAGCACTCGCACATGCACTGCACATGTACATGCAGCACAAATAACACAAGGACATGGAAGGCGCAACGAACGCGACGAGGACAGAGGCCCACGGCCTGTGACAGAAATAAACGCCACCTGCCGCCAGCTCCTCCTCCGCCTCAGCAGGAGCAGAAGCTAACCAACTAAAAACGTGAACGCCCCCGAGTGATATTATTTTTAATGCAATCAAAGTGCTAAGTGAGTTTGCCAAAAAGCAGAGACTACGAAAACTACGACGAAGAGTGAGCGTGGGAGTGGGCGCGTTTTTAACCCAATTTAGGCAGTTCGTCCGTCTAAAAAGAAAAGGGACGGGCCGGAGAAGAGCAGAAGACAACCAGACCCTAACCTCCTATGGACGACGGCAGGTGCTGCCTGTCGCAGGGAAGCCAGTTGAGCCAGGAAAAGCCCTGCAAGCTGTACCGCAAGCGGAGGCGACGCCACTGAATGCCACAACTGCATCCTGCATCCGCAACCGACGCGTCCATTAAGCAACGATCAAGAACCAATACTCGCCTAAATGAAGAATGAAGAAACAAAATGTGCGCACGATATCCTTGATCGTGTGTACATTTACTTATTTGCTTGTCGGCGCCGCCGTCTTTGACGCCCTCGAATCGGAAACGGAAAAGCGTCGTTGGGAGGCGCTGCAAGGTGAGTGCACACTCTTAGGAAATACACTAGAAAAATCTCTGTTCGATGCGCAGAATTAAATGTAACTGAAATTAAAATCTAAGATGCAGAGATTTACATGTAACTGAAATCTAAATCCTTCGAAGATTTTTCAAGTTTTCTAGCACAAAGAATTAATTTTCAAAGAAATACAGAATATTCAGGATTCATTTAATTTTTTATTTTAAATATAAAACCAATTTGCATATATTTTGAAATTATGAAACTGTATAACTATGAAATATGATTTCCTTCCAAAACTTTTGATTTATGTTAAAAGTTTTATAAACCCAAGAAGAGATACATTTTTAGAAGATTTATTTTTCAAAAAGGATACAGTATAAAACATAAAAAAACGAATGACTTAAAATTGAGCTAAGTGTATGATTGCATGTAACTGAGAAATATAACGACCGGCAGCGGCGTCGTCGGAATTCGTGTGAGTTGCGTCACAAACACTGATGTGCTGTTTTCTTTTTTCTTTTTTTTTTTTGCAACTATTTGCAGATGCCGAGGACATGATAATACGCAAATACAATATATCACAGGAGGACTTCAAAGTCATGGAAACTGTGGTGCTTAAATCGGAATCTCACAAGGCCGGCCAGCAGTGGAAGTTCACCGGTGCATTTTATTATGCAACCACGGTGCTCACCACCATAGGTGAGTAATGCGACCTACTGAGCTCTTTGGCTTCTAGCCTGGCCCTTCTCCAATGATAAAACCATTAAAATTTCAGGCTATGGACACTCGACGCCCAGTACGGTGGGCGGAAAGCTCTTTACCATGTGCTATGCCATTGTGGGGATTCCCCTGGGACTCGTTATGTTCCAGAGCATCGGAGAAAGAGTGAATAGACTGAGCAGGTATGTTATCTAAATTCCAAGAATCCAACTTTACTTAATGATGTATCTGTATCCCCAGCTATGTTATCCAAGCGGTCCGAACCTCGCTGCGCTGCAAACGGACCGTTGCCTCGGAGGTGGACCTTATATGTGTTGTGACCACACTCAGTTCGCTGACGATAGCAGGCGGTGCTGCGGCCTTTTCAAGATTTGAGGGCTGGAGCTACTTCGATTCAGTATATTACTGTTTTATTACTTTAACCACAATAGGTGGGGTTATCAGGTGGCTCTAATGCTGTCACATCCTTCTAATTATTCAATCATTTTCAGGCTTTGGCGACATGGTAGCCCTGCAGAGGGATAATGCACTGAACAGGAAGCCCGAATACGTGATGTTTGCACTGATATTTATACTGTTCGGCCTGGCCATCGTGGCCGCCTCGCTGAACTTGTTAGTACTTAGGTTTGTTACAATGAATACCGAGGATGAGCGACGCGACGAGGCCCAAGCCATGCAGGTGAGATCCGCTGGGATTAACTCTAGCCACTCCATGCCATTTATATTACCGTAGACTTGAGGACTGTTTTAAAATTTTTAACTACTACTAACTACTATGTCAGCGAGTAGACGCTTCCCTGTTTTGGTAGTCAACCGCTTTTCTCTACAGTTTTTATATCCTAATAATAACAACGCTTCACTATACCCTAAAATCAATCCATAATGTGTACGATTTTGTAAACCTTTTTGTACGTAACATACATATATATTCTACTCGAGTAACCTCCATCTCTTCCGTCTCATACCTCGTACCTTCGAACAATTTGCTTAACTCATTTGCCTTTAGTTTTGATATATCTGCTTGACACTTTGCTGCACACTTGGCTAACTCTTGATCTTGCACCTTCGGTTTCTTTTTCAATATTTATTAATTGTACCAATAATGTTTTGAACCAATTAATGTAATACAATTTATTCAATGCAGGCCCAAAATGCGAGAGAATCTCAAATAAAAACAAAACCTAAATAAATATTTTCTTTTTTGGCATATTTTCGGTTGCTTTTGACCTAACGAAACGAATCAAATGCTAAACGCGAGCTTAGTTTATGTCCAAGTCCAGTTTATGGACCAACGAGGTGATTGCGGTTTTCAGATTCCAATATTTTTGACTTATTCCCACCACAAACTACTTCACCACCTGGCTACTGTACCACACTGAACAACAGCACCACTACGACCACCAACCACCACCCAGAACCACACGGACACAGTTCCTCTGCTTTCAACGCTATACTCCACCCACTCGGCATTCGAATACCCTGTCCAGTATGTCCTTAATTAATCCCATCTACCCGTTGCAGGCGCTTCAAGTGGCTGTAAAGCTGGAGGGCGATGTGATAACTTCCAACGGATCCATATTGAGCGGCTACGAGGGACACGACGGCCAGTCCCTCGACGGAAGCAACACCTCATCCATGTGCACATGCCCTTGCTTGAGTCTTAATAGGAACCGGCATAAAAAGTACGTAATCGCACCAGGCAGGATGCCATCGCACGATTAGGAAGGGCTCAGGAATAGGCCAGTTAACGCTGCCCTCGCTGAGGGGGGGCAAAGTGCAGGCATTTCCGGCTTTAGTGTGTGGAGAGTGAATAACATGCCTCGAGAGATACATAGATGCAGTGCATAATGGGGGGCTCGTCAGCTTGAGGGCTGAGGACTTTCAAAAGAACTTTGACCTTCTCCCCACACAGGCTAACCTTTAATTATTTTGTAGTCTAGCCAGGAGGTTGCCATAGAAATCAGATTAGATTAACATTTTAGTTAAATTTAATTATAAATATTAATAGTACAGTACTGAGCTATTCCTAAGCCATCTTAAATTGATATTGTAAATTTGTGTCCTCATTTTTGTTTTCATCGCGCTCTTTTCCCATGGACAACTGCAGGAGTAACCACTTGGGCAAGAACGGCGACGCAGAGTAAGCTTTCATTTCATCCCAATAAATCTCAGTCCATGTTGCATGCCTTGTCTGTTGTCTAAACCTGATTTAAATTGATAACTTACTTAATTTCCCTTCATTCTTGACCCACAGAAATCAGTACAAGCTGAGGCGATCGCCCACGCACATGCGACACCTGCTGCCGGAAGTGGTGCCCATGCAAGACTTGAACTATGACTATGACACGCAGAGCCTGCACACCCTGGCCGATCGGGGTACCGTGGACAGCAGCTATATGGGCGTGGACATGGTGGACGCGGCAAGCAACGGATCACCGATGCGGCCGCACACATTGCTGAAGCGCAACGTCTCACTTTTATCCTTTCGCATCTAGAAGGAGCTGGGAAAGAGACTTGCCAGGAAAGGATCCAGGTGCAGCGGGATGCAGGAACAACGAAGTGGCGGCCCGACCCTGTGTGGACCTGCCCTCGCCAAAAACGACTTACAAATCGAAAGTGATAACAAGGCTCTAATAGTACTTAAATACTTATTTAGATAAGTAACTGAATGTAGGACACGATTGAGTTGGGCGGCGGTTTTGGATTGGGTGCAATTTAAGTGCGCTCCCCGAGATGCTATATACATACATGTATGCATTTACCATGTGAACTAGTGCATAACTCTATATCCCCATAGTGGGCATGATAGCGTAAACCTATATGTATACACATACTACCACTTACAACTAGAGCACTATACAATTGAATGTAAACCACTGCCATTTCTCCGAAAGCGACAGAACCCGAGAGCCACTCGAAAGGAATTCAGAAACGGCAGAACTCACTAAAGATCGATTTTCAAATTTCAGTGATGCTGCAGTCGGGCTGAAACCAATCCATGTAATTCTACGTTTATACACTCTATTTTTTGATAAATTTCAAACATTTTAATATTATTACTTGTCCCATTTAAAATTGTCAAGAGAGGAAAACCCACTTATTTGCCTCTTAAAATTCAACCAATTCATACATGATAATAAATCCATATAGGAAATGCCTAGATTATATGTCAAAAACATTTATTTCAAACACTGATTATTCTGAGCATATAAACGTAGAATGCATGCGAAATGCCAAAACACAAATGGGAAAGAAAGTGTCAAATTAAATGCTGTAAATACTCTATAGCTGATTAATGGTAGACGACGTTTAAAAATCCATTTTATTCCGATTTATGATTACGTAATGTTTGAATACAAACTCGATATTAATTTACGATTACTGTACGCGTATTGTAGTTAGAAAAGCCGCATCTAAGGCTATATATCCTCGACATCCAGCTCGATCTATCCCAGTGTCAAATACTTAGCTCGAAGCCCGGAATATTTCTGGCAACTTCCAGTGACTCCACGATGTGCCAAATAACCCACTCGTACGTGCAAACGGAAAATGTGTGTTTTAATCGTACAGGCAGACATACCGCCTCAGATCCCAAGACCTCCCCTTATCGCATTTATGCAAAGAATGCATTTAGTTATAGTTGTAGATAAAGGCGAACCGAAGTCCCCACACCACTTGATGCTTTGTTTAGGCATTCCATGGTTATTATTTACGGCATTTGCATTTAAAAATAGAATTTACGAGAATCTGTTCTAGTTAGTTGAACCATTTTTCAAGGCCCTTGCTCACTCGAGACGTCAAACGCTTCAAGAACGCTCTTTTATCCTTATGTGCTTTGTATATAATATTGTATTTACATTTATAAAATAATTACTTTAAATAATGATATAAACATAATTGTTAAAACCGAAGCTGTCAGTTTGAGGAACTTAGTTACGTATTTCATTTAACTTGACGATTTTTAGAAAGCTACTTAATTTTCAAATTTTAAATATTTAAATATAATAAATTTCAGCTAATGGGGTTAGTTTAAATAACCCCTGGAATTTCCTTAAATTCAGTATATAAAAGATAATATAGAAGCAAAGGAAATTGTAATTTTAATTCAGGCAAATAATGCAAAATAGTTCAAATAAGACTTTGTAATATACTTATATTCCGGAATTACAACACAAGAAAAAAAAAACAATAAACTAAATTTATATGATTAATCTATGCTTCGTTTATTTAAACATTTATTCTATGGGAGCTTGTAGTTAGAGCAAAATCTAAATTTTGAGCAAACATTAACCGAATAATTAACTTAGTTCATGGCAAATGTTTCTTCCTTTGATTTTCCATTAATTTATTCCCATTCCTTTTATTTATATAATTTTTTTTTCTTTTATCTTTTCCCTAATCAATAAAAACACTCGAATTAAATTTAAATGTATCCGTATTTATTGAAATTACTCATTTTTGTAGACAATTTAAGTGTTCTCCTCTTGCTCGTTTCACAGTAATTCCACCCCTCGAAACTACTAGACGTGTTTGTTGTTGCTCGGCCAACAGATCCCAAAAATGGGATTATCTAATCATTGAATATAATTAGTAAGGTATGGAGAAATAAAGATTCCGAGTCCCGTTGGTGGTTTTCATTTTCATTTTCATTTGCATTTGATTTGGTTTAAGTGGCAGAGGGTTGATATAGTAGGTGTCTGAGTGTTGTTGTTTGTAGAGTAGTTGTGTTATAGTAAAAGTCTAAAATCAAGTGTTTTGTTAAAATTAATGGGACAGCTAACTAATCTAATCGTCCATGCTCTCGTTATTGCGTTCCGGCGAAGCATTTCCATTTTTGGGCGAGGCCGAGCGGGAGCGGGAGCGCGAACGGGACTTGTTTTCAGCTGATGCGGACCGGTCGCTGCAATAGAGAAGCATTTTTAATAATTTATAGTGAGTGCTTTTGAACCACCAATGCTGGAGGGCTACGTAGAGGTGCATCCAAACAAAACCAAAGAAAGCACGAAACGAAAGAAAGAATCGTGAACTATATAGAACCAGCAGGGCAGCGGGCCTAGAAAACTTACCGTGAGCGGGAATCGCGACGGTTCGACTTGGAGCGAGAACGGGAGCGAGACTCGCGCTTGGCGATCGAACGGGAGCGGGAACGGGACTCACGCTCACGCTTGGGAGAACGGGAACGGGTGCGGGAGTGCGACTTGGACTTGGATTTGGAAACGTCGCGCGATTTGCTGCAATAGAAGAGAAGAAATAAAGGAAGTGATAAGAATAAAACCTTATTAAGAATTCAGATCTAAACTAGAGAGAGCTTAAAGGCTAAAATTCCACTTACTTAGAACGCGATCGGGAGCGAGACCGCGACTTGACCGGCGACTTTGACTTGGAGCGTCCGCTACGGGACTTGGAGCGGCTGCGCGACTTGGAGCGCGAATGCGACGAGCGGCGAGAGCGAGAGCGCCTGCGCGAGCGAGAACGTGAACGCGAGCTTGATGAACGGGAGCGTCCACGTCCGCTGCCGCCACCACCGCCGCCGCGTCCTCCACGCCGATCTTCAACCAGGTGGATGCGCCTGCCATTTAGTTCGGTATCATCCAGCTTCTCAATGGCCGTCTTCATATCGGACAATGAGGCAAACTCCACCACGCTGGAAAATAAATAAATAAATAAATGTAAGTATCAAGGTTACAGTTCGAATTATTATTTAAAACTTACCCTTCATTGCGACGCTGCTTGTGGGCATCCGCATAGGTCACTTCGCCGGCTTGGCGCATGTAATCCTTGAGATCCTGCAGAGGGCGCACAAAGTCGAAAGGGAAAGACGTGATTAATAAAATTTAGCTTTGGCAGGATTCTCGCATCAGCATCGTCAGCATCTTGCAGCAGTTGTGGTGGATGCAACTTAAAGGATAGCGCGTGCAGCAGATGGAGCAATTTGAATGGTTCCAGGTTCCAGGGGCTAGTGCGCTTCCGGGCATGGTTCCTAACCAAGCCTCAGTCTCAGTATCAGTCTCTCTCTCACACACAAGTCCCTTCATTCTTCGCATTTAGTGCCCTGTGTTCTTCTATCCTGTGCTGTGGTCGCGTGCCTGCCTACGGGTGGTTATCGAGAATTTCATGCCGCACAAAAGAATCGATCGATCGGGGAGGTAAGGAGGAGCCCGAAGAGCGGCCGGAACATTCAAACCCTCCACGCTGCACGCTGCACAAAACTAAAGCGCGATCAATCATATAGATAACAGTGGTTTCGCAATAGTTTAAATAGTTGTTGTTTTGATTTTTGAAAATAAATTAAAGTAAACAAAATATTTGTAATTGAATTCTTACTTAATGCGCTTTCAGAGAGAGGAGGACACACACATCGTTTCTACACCGAGAGTTTAGATTGTCTGCCTAGTAACTGTGGGCCAATTGCACCAAGGACACCTCATCGAAAGTCCGATCGAACATCGTTAACTCAACCAGGCAGCCAGTGAACAGTAAGTAGCCAGCAGGCAGGCGGATGAGCGGATGGATGGCCCGACCTCGTTTGGTTTGATATTCGTTTGGTTGGATTTGTTTTAGTTTTTTTGGTTTTTCGTGTACAACAGATTCATATTAAAAATGGCAAAAAAGTATTCAAGTGTTGCGGTTTCGTTTTGTTTCGGAGGGAGCCACTCCGGATACAGTCAGGAGGAGGTCAGATCAGATCAGAGCAGACATCGATCGCTAGCCATAGCCACCACACCAGAGAGCCGGAGAGCGGAGTATTTGGAGCAGTTTGCCGGGCAGCGTCGGACAACCAGCGTCATCGGCGCCTCTCTCACACACAAACGAACTGCAAAAATAAGAAATACGTTTCGGGGGACGCTGCTCTCTGCTCGCTGCTCCAACCGGTTGGTTGTCTAGTCAAGTTGTCTCAGCCGGAGGCGGTAGCCGGAAGCCAGAAGCCGGAGCCGTTAGCCAGTAGCCAAAGCCGGAAGCCACAAGTACCGGGGAAGTATTGGGGAAGGATTAAGATCGGAGGCACTAGCCAAAGTTGGACACTGAACGCTTGACCAGCATCATCATCGTCTTTGATCGATTATCGTCTCATAATCATATATCATCATCATTTCATCTCATTGTTGCCAAGACCATCTCATCTCTGAATAAGCGAACGCAAGCTTCTCATCTAACCACACTCGACTCGATTCGCGCCCTCACACTCACAATGGCTATAAGGAATTTGACAATTCTTTATATAATATTGTTTTTGATTAGATTGTGAATGTCTTTTTTTTAGCAGAGAATTAAATACCTAACTCAAGAGGCCGGCCCACGCCTTTGGTCAGGGGACGTGGGCAGACCTTTTGACTCTGGTCAGCTCAGCAGCTCATCGTCGTTCATCGTCATCGTCTGGTTTTGTTTGGGTTTCAGTTTGATTTTTTACATTTCTTTCATTTCGATTCTAATCGATTTTAGGTTCTCTATTTTGGAATGGACTGATGGATGAGGCGGCGGCGATGGCGCATCGTGGAGGCAGTTGGCGGTATGTCGTAGGTCGCAGGCCGGAGATCGCAGATATCGGACCCAAGCGGAGCGACGATCTGGGGCTGCTCTGGGGACTGTCTCTGTCTTCCACAACATCACGGTTTGCGATACACACTCTAAACCGGTCGGTCGCTAGTTTGTCATTCTCATGGCGATTCGATTTGATTCTCTATCGGGTTGCGGTCCCAATTCGGTTTCAGTTTTGGCCCAAGCATAGCAATCTCTCAGTCAAAACACATCAAACTCTTTTTTATCGGTTACGGTTGGTGTGTGCGAGAGAAAGTAATTGTGGAATGGTATATTACACCGATCAGTACCAGGGTTTTAGCAGTATTTATCTTAATTTTTTTCGCTTCACTTATTCCTAAGTCAACTGTACAGCTTAGAGCTAAATTACATATTAAAGATTGCTGGATTCGCAGACGGTGGGGGAAAAGGGAGTTTAGTTAAACACAAAACGGGAGACAGGGACACACCGGGAGTAATTCAAAATAAAAAAAAAATAGGAAGTTTTCGTTTTGGGAAGGGTAAAGAGAGGGTTAGTTGGTATAAAAGGGAAATCCATGTCAATCGGTTAGCTGTTATTATTGCTAAAGCTACACTCCTCGATTCTAGGCTACTATAGATACCAGGCCCGGGGGCCAGGAATCGATCCATGCTTTGATCACTTACCTGCCAGCTGACGCGACTGGACAAATTCTCGACAATCAGGCGGTACTCCGTACGCAAGGGCGGCCCGTAGCGGGAGGATGATCTGGAATTTTTGTTTCTGGTGAATAATTGAATGGATGCACTAATTAGTATTGACACTGCGCTGCTGCTCGCTCCCTCAGCTCCATCACAAAAAAACAACGGATATGGATTGGCGGATATTCGAAACATATGCATATTTACACTCGATTAATGCGCAAATTGAACCTACTATGAGAGTTAACGTGCAAACATAGGAGAAATCATAATATGCATAGGAGAACGGAGCGTTAAGGAAATCAAAAAAAAAATATATAAAAACAGCAAGTCAGTGTCTCTTTGGGTCCCTTCCACACAGATTACAATTAGTTAAATGCGTAAAATTATATTAGGAAGAATATTATATTGTACAATTGATTTTAAACAAGTTTTTAAGTTAAATTTGACCTAAATCATAAAGTCCTAAAAAAAAGCCTTAAAATGTGGCAAGAATACAAAAGCTAGTTTTAAACAAAATATGGAATTTAAAAGAATTTCTAAATGATTTATTTTCTATATTCATATAAAATGTATTTTAATTCAATTGGCTAGCGTACAAACTCCAAGTTAAAAGGTTACTTTAAAAGATAATTAAAGCGTAAGCACGAAAATGAATATTTACATTTGATAATATTGCCTTTAATTCCTAATGTAATCACGCAATTTAACTAATCGCATCGATGTGGATGGGTTATTTGAAATGCAAATCATTGGGCTTGTATGCTTATACTAGGGCAAACTTCAACTAAAACGAAGTTGGAGGACGGGCTGGACTCACTATTACTTACTTGTCATTGTAGCGACCGCCGCCGCCACGACGACCACCGTAGCGATCGTCGTAGCGATCGCGGTTGCTGCCACGAGCAGTTCCCCTGGCGGGTTCAACAACCACACTGAAAAAGTGGAACAAAATAAAAGACAATTCAGGAATGATGAAAGCCACTCCCTTTTCGTGTCCACTTACCGCTCGCCTAACAGCTCTTTTCCGTTTAGCTCGTACACGGCATCGTCGGCATCACGATAGTCTTCAAACTCCTGAAATTTTAATTAGTGTTTAATATTGATTTTACTACGGTGCGTACGGTGTACGCTCTATGTGATGAACAGGGCGGTACAGTACAAGTTATTGTCATCTCTCATAAAAAAATATATTTTAACTTAGAAAAAAACAATTTTTTTATATAAAAACATCATATAACATAATATTATTTACTGCACTTCATCAATGTACGTTTTGCCAGTGTCCACTGTGGTTTCCCTCCTTTTTACTTACCACGAAGCCGTAGCCATTCTTGATGAGAATGTCGCGAGTACGGCCATAACCTTTGAAAAAACGCTCCAAATCGCGCTCGCGCACTCCGTAGGGCAGACCGCCAACGTACACTCGAGATCCAACCATTATTAAGGCTTTATTTGTATCTCCAGCTAGTGCTGCAATTTCAGAGAAAAAATATATTTTATTTTGTAGCTTCTATTTTGCTCGACTGTCCCGCGCGCGTGAATGTGTGTTTCGCCAAGATGGCGACCTCGATATACAGACACACACACAATCGCACGCAAAGTACCGGGTGGACAGAACGTTGGCGAAATAATCAATATGTTTCTGCAGCGTACCCTGCAGCAGTTACTTTTGCTTGAATTGCTAAACACGCACGTACCGTTTACTAAAGATTATTACTGGTAAATTCACAATTTACAGACTCTCTAGATGCTCTTTTCCGGCTTTCCCTTCGACTCGAAAAAATGCACACACGACGAAAACGGAAGTAAAAGTGACAGCTGGAGCTGGGAGAAACAACGAAGTAACACCAACGACAATCGATATATCGATACGACCTTATGTTTTAACTTAATGACGTTTTTACCTGAAAATACGTAGAATACGTTAAAAAAAAAAAAAACAACAATACGAAAAGTATATTTGGGCTATCATAAAATGTAAAAAAAAAAATGTTATCTTGGAGGAATATGGGATATGAAACGATAGCTAAAAATTGTATGCGATATTATCGCAGTTTAAAACAATCGACTGTAACTACTATTCAGAACCCGGTCTCACTGTGACTTGATTTTTCATTTGTAAGTGCTGTACACATTTCGGTCGTAAAAACGAAAAACTGAAAATTAGCACATAAAGTTTCTCGAGACTTGCAAATAAAACGTACGAGACATACAATAATGGCAGATTTGAACGACTCCAATGGAAACTACGACGAATGCGACGAGGTGAGTGTTGTGGGAGAAAGCATTTGCAAGCCGATAAAAAAAGATAAAAAATAAGCATGCACACACACATACGCACTAGCTGTCATGGCGGTGCAAATAATGAAAAGAATATGGCGGGCGGCGTTTTCATATGCGGTGTTTTCATTTTTATCATATGTAATACGAATCTATTTTTAATAGTATTCTATTGATAATGACTCATTATCATGATCGACTTGTGTCCATTCAACGTTTAATCACATTTTCCATTAGCAACGAATAATCAAATATTTTTTGTTGATTGTAATAATATGTTTATTTATTTAATGCTTTCCTTTTTAACCTGTAAATTGTATTGCGTTTCTGGCAATAAAAACTTATTTTGTGTATCCAGACAAATCTAGGCCTCGTGTTTGCTTATAGCATTTATTTCCAGATTTAGGCAGTATTCAGATTATCTATTCTTACTTCCAAAATCTAGTAAATATGTCTTGAATTTTGTATTCTACAGATTTAAATTTTTATCAATTAATATTTGGTTTGCCACGACGAACCCTTAATATATTTAGAAATGCCAGATGACGCGACTGGACAAATTCTCGACAATCAGGCGGTACTCAGTACGCAGGGGCGGCCCGTAGCGGTAGGATGATCTGGAATTTTTGTTTTTGGTGAATAATTGAATGGATGCACTAATTAGTATTGACACTGCGCTGCTGCTCGCTCCCTCAGCTCCATCACAAAAAAACAACGTATATGGATTGGCGGATATTTGAAACATATGCATATTTACACTCGATTAATGCGCAAATTTAACCTACTATGAGGGTTAACGTGCAAACATAGGAGAAATCATAATATGCATAGGAAAACGGAGCGTTAAGGAAATCAAAAAAAATATATAAAAACAGCAAGTCAGTGTCTCTTTGGGTCCCTTCCACACAGATTACAAATAGTTAAATGCGTAAAATTATATTAGGAAGAATATTATATTGAAAGCTTTAAAATGTGGCAAGAATACAAAAGTTAGTTTTAAACAAAATATGGAATTTAAATGAATTTCTAAATGATTTATTTTCTATATTCATATAAAATGTATTTTAATTCAATTGGCTAGCGTACAAACTCCAAGTTAAAAGGTTACTTTAAAAGATAATTAAAGCGTAAGCACGAAAATGAATATTTACATTTGCTAATATTGCCTTTCAATCCTAATGTAATCACGCAATTTAACTAATCGCATCGATGTGGATGGGTTATTTGAAATGCAAATCATTGGGCTTGTATGCTTATACTAGGGCAAACTTCAACTAAAACGAAGTTGGAGGACGGGCTGGACTCACTATTGCGGGCCGGTCTGTACTTACTTGTCATTGTAGCGACCGCCGCCGCCACGACGACCACCGTAGCGATCGTCGTAGCGATCGCGGTTGCTGCCACGAGCAGTTCCCCTGGCGGGTTCAACAACCACACTAAAAAAGTGGAACAAAATAAAAGACAATTCAGGAATGATGAAAGCCACTCGCTTTTCGTGTCCACTTACCGCTCGCCTAACAGCTCTTTTCCGTTTAGCTCGTACACGGCATCGTCGGCATCACGATAGTCTTCAAACTCCTGAAATTTTAATTAGTGTTTAATATTGATTTTACTACGGTGCGTACGGTGTACGCTCTATGTGATGAACAGGGCGGTACAGTACAAGTTATTGTCATCTCTCATAAAAAAATATATTTTAACTTAAAAAAAAAAACAATTTTTTTTATATAAAAACATCAAATAACATTATATTATTTACTGCACTTCATCAATGTACGTTTTGCCAGTGTCCACTGTGGTTTCCCTCCCTTTTACTTACTACGAAGCCGTAGCCATTCTTGATGAGAATGTCGCGAGTACGGCCATAGCCTTTGAAAAAACGCTCCAAATCGCGCTCGCGCACTCCGTAGGGCAGACCGCCAACGAACACTCGAGATCCAACCATTATTAAGGCTTTATTTGTATCTCCACCAAGTGCTGCAATTCCAGAGGAAAAATATATTTTATTTTGTAACTTTTATTTTGCTCGACTGTCTCGCCAAGATGGCGACCTCGATATACACACACACAATCGCAGGCAAAGTACCGGGTGGACAGAACGTTGGCGAAATAATCAATATGTTTCTGCAGCGCACCCTGCAAGAGCCACTTTTGCTTGAATTTGTTTATTACTGGTAAATTCACAATTTACTGGCAAAACATCGGGGCACTATCGATACTATCGATTGTGGGAACCATTTTTGAAACATCGATTTTTTGCACTATTGATGGTTTAAAATTGTTGTCCATTTTTACTGAAATTTTTGCGTTGCTCGTTTGATGTAAGTAAAAGCTAAAAAAAAGGAGTAAAATACTTATAAATTCTTTATAAATTAGCGGAATATTTACTTGGTGTTGGGGCTCGACTACAGAGATGGCAAACATTGTACATAGTGCGAAGAGTAAGTATATTTTGCTTAATTTGTCTATGAACTTGAAATTTGCTTTTGTGTCTGTCTGTGTAGGTTTGCTTGCAGAAAACCAAATGGCTGACGGGTCGGACGAAGAAGACAGCACACGAAAATTGGTAAAAGCTGAATTTCTAATTTTCGTTTATTTGCTTAAGAAGTATTTTCAATAAATAAATTTTCAATAAATTACAAACTGAACTGTATTTTAATTTGAACGAAAAACAATATTTAATATTAATAAAAACGAAGCAAAGTAGTAAAATTAAATTTTTTTTTAATAAAAAATCGATAGTATCAATCGACACACGACGAAAACGGTAGTAAAAGTGACGGATGGATCTGGGAGAAACAACGAAGTTACACCAACGACAATCGATATATCGATACGACCTTATGTTTAAACTTAATGACATTTTTACCTGAAAATACGTAGAATACGTTAAAAAAAAAAACAACAATACTCCGAAAAGTATATTTGGGCTATCATAAAATGTAAAAAAAAAGAATGTTATCTTGGAGGAATATGGGATATGAAACGATAGCTAAAAATTGTATGCGATATTATCGCAGTTTAAAACAATCGACTGTAACTACTATTCAGAACCCGGTCTCACTGTGACTTGATTTTTCATTTGTAAGTGCTGTACACATTTCGGTCGTAAAAACGAAAAACTGAAAATTAGCACATAAAGTTTCTCGAGACTTGCAAAAAAAACGTACGAGACATACAATAATGGCAGATTTGAACGACTCCAATGGAAACTACGACGACTGCGACGAGGTGAGTGTTGCGGGAGAAAGCATTTGTCGGTTTTTCCCGGGGAGGGGGGGGCAACGGAAAATGTCGACGCCGACAATTTCGCACCGCAATTAGCATGCGGCTATTTCTCTGACAGGGGAATAAATGCGATTGCCGGGGTCTTCGATCTCGATCCGGGCTCCTCTGGCGGCCAATGACTCTGCAAAAGTTGAAGGCCCTTTTTGGCCGGGCAAATACAATTGATTCGAGCGAACGAAACCGGCTGCAAGCCGATAAAAAAAGAAAAAAAAGACGCATACACACACACACACACACATACGCACTAGCTGTCATGGCGGTGCAAATAATGAAAAGAAAATGGCGGGCGGCGTTTTCGTATGCGGTTTTTTCATTTTTATCACATGTAATACGAATCTATTTTTAATAGTATTCCATTGATAATGACTCATTATCATGATCGGCTTGTGTCCATTCAACGTTTAATCACATTTTCCATTAGCAACGAATAATCAAATAATTTTTCTTGATTGAAATAATATGTTTATTTAATGTATTCCTTTTTTCTGGCAAAATAAACGAAAAAAAAAAAATATTTTGTGTATCCAGATAAATCTAGGCCTCGTGTTTGCTTATAGCATTTATTTCTAGATTTAGGCAGTCTTCAGATTATCTATTCTTACATCCTAAATCTTGTAAATATGTCTTAAATGTTGTAATCTAACAAATCCCTTAATAATTTGATTCAACAGATTTAAATTTTTATCAATGAAATGTAATTTGCCACGATTTTTGAACCCTTAATATACTTAGAAATTTTTATAAGTTCGACTAATATTATAAAATCCATAAATTAAATAGATCCCAAGACTTAGTTCTTTCCTTTTATAATTTATTCGACAGATCACTGAGCCGGAGCAGCTGCGCAAGCTGTTCATTGGCGGTCTGGACTACCGCACGACGGACGATGGCCTGAAGGCGCATTTCGAGAAATGGGGCAACATCGTCGATGTGGTGGTGATGAAGGACCCCAAGACGAAGCGCTCACGTGGCTTTGGGTTCATCACGTACTCTCAGTCGTATATGATCGACAATGCCCAGAATGCGCGCCCACACAAGATCGATGGGCGTACAGTGGAGCCCAAACGGGCTGTGCCGCGCCAGGAGATCGATGCCCCCAATGCCGGGGCTACCGTGAAGAAGCTCTTCGTCGGCGGTCTGCGTGACGACCACGATGAGGAGTGCCTGCGGGAGTACTTCAAGGACTTTGGCCAGATCGTTAGCGTAAACATTGTCTCCGACAAGGACACGGGCAAGAAGCGTGGCTTCGCCTTCATCGAGTTCGACGACTACGATCCCGTTGACAAGATCATCCTGCAGAAGAACCACACCATCAAGAACAAGAACCTGGACGTGAAGAAAGCTATTGCCAAGCAGGACATGGACCGCCAGGGCGGCGGCGGTGGAGGAGGAGTCGGTGGCGGTCGTGGCGCTCCTGGAGGTCGGCCAGGAGGTGGTCGTGGTGGCGATCGCGGCCAGGGTGGCGGCGGCGGCGGCTGGGGAGGCAACAACCGTCAGAACGGCGGCGGCAACTGGGGCGCCGGCGGCGGTGGCGGTGGATATGGCAACAACAGCAACTTTGGAAGCGGCGGTCAAGGTGGCGGCTCGGGTGGCTGGAACCAGGGCAGCAGCGGCGGCGGTGGTCCGTGGAACAACCAGGGAGGCGGTAACGGCGGCTGGAACAATGGTAGCAGCGGCGGCGGCTACGGTGGTGGCGGCAGCAACGGCAACTGGGGCGGAAACGGAGGTGGCGGCGGCGGCTTTGGTAACGATTACCAACAGAGTTACGGCGGCGGACCACAGCGCAACAACTTTGGCAATAATCGCCCAGCTCCGTATAGCCAAGGCGGCAGCGGTGGTGGCGGCTTCAACAAAGGTTAGTTCGTGCGCTAAATGATGAAAAAATTTAATTTCCATCAAAAGGAATAATGGAGAAATTATTTATTTTGATAAACTGATGTAAATTTCATTTATTTGATGCAGGTAACCAGGGTGGAGGACAAGGCTTTGGCGGCAATAACTACAATACTGGAGGCGGCCAGGGTGGCATGGGCGGCGGCAATAGACGTTACTAGACAAGGTAAATATTAAGGAAGCTAATTGCAATCCTTTCCCACCGTATGTTTTGTAAACGCTCGGATCTTTGGTCGTTATCGGCAGCTATGTAGTTGGAAGCCATGCAATCAAACTGAATCAGAACGAATTGAAGCTAATGTTAAATTTTCTCCTTTCTCGCAACTAGGTAAACACACGTAGAGAGAGAGGGAGTGTCAGTTCAAGCTAGACAAACAGGCAGTCTAGGCAGGCAGAGGCAGTTGCAGTGGCACACTCTCAGGCAGGAAATCAGCGAAAGGTGTGGTTGTCAGGCCAGGCAGACAATATCAGACCCAGTCCCAAGCACAGTTCCCGTGCCATGCCGAGTGCAAATGCAAAACAAAAACAAAACCAAACTAAAAAATAAAAATCAGTTTTCAAGAACCAACCTGCAGGCCAACCCAAAATCTGCTTGCCGAAAGCAACAATCAAACAAGCAAGCATGCATACAAGCGAACCGACTCCAATTGTCCACAGTTGGCTGCTGCTGTCTCTCTTTTGTAAACATTATTTCACAGATCAATTCTTTGTTTAGGATGCTAAGAACCCTGAACGCTTAGTTTTAACTATATTAACAAAACAAACGATAAAAATCCAACCAACAAACCAACAAAAATATAAACTAAATTAATTTTATAAAACTTTGACTACCATTAGAGGCCAGTTGAGCGACAAATTCTCAGCGAGAATCCGTTGCATCCTCCGGGTGTTAAAGGGTAGCTAAACTTGAACTTTATTTATGTCGGGAGGGCGCTGCTGGCCCACAGCTAGATGTATTTTCTATTTGTTTTCGATTCTACACAAAGCTATAACCGGCGAAGAAATCAAATAGAACCATATTTTGTAATAACCTTTTTGTACATTTAAGCACTTTTATATTATGATTTATTTATCGTATACAAGACCCAAGTTCCCGAGAATCGAACGCCACACAAACTGCAGAATTGTGTCCTAGCAAGCGAAAACATATATTCGAAACATACCAACTCTGTTAGTCCCTAAGAAGTAGATGCTACGCTAAGCCAGAATCGACTACAAAACAAACCACAAATGTTCTGTAATTAGTTCGTTGCGCGATATGCGAAGGCGATGAGATATAAACAAAATAAAATGATAACCAATGTTACCAACCCACCCGAAACAATCACAGGAACAAACTAAACTAAAGAGACTCACTCACTCCCCAAGAAAAAGGAGAAGTAGCTGGAACAGGCGCGGAAGCAGCAGCGGGTCGTACCTAGAGAACGGGAACCCAGAGGCTTCCGATGATCGATCACCGCAGGGTAGCGAGCAGGGCTAGTTACCGAAATTAGAGACCCCCGAATTTATCCCCAGGCAAACCGCGTACTAATGCACTGCCTATTTCTTTGCAAGACTGGCCTGGCCTGGCTGGGCTACGGACGGATGCTTCCGGACCGGATTCGAGTTCTGCTCTTCGCTCCGGTTCGTTTCCTAAAGACAGAGCTTCCCCCAGAAAATATGTGTTCTAAGTTGTAGCCGGCCGTGCGGCGGAGGCTTGGACTAACTTTGGACTACTTGGGTTTCTGGCCGAACTTGAAGACTTGGTTGGTAAGCGGAGGTAAGTGGCAGGTACACGGTATGTAATTAACTAACTGTTTTAATTTTTCTGCATTTATTTCAATAAAAATATATTGATTACTTTAAATAAAAACGTTTTTTTATATTTGGGTCGGTCTGGAACTTTGGTTTTTGGTCTTCAACCGGTAAGGACAATGCTGCACTTGGAAAAGGAATTTTAAGAATGCTAGAACGTGAATAATAAAACCAATTATGGATGACATGACTTGCTTTTATCAGGAAGCCTTGAGAATCATCTAGCAAATCCGATGACCAGGACTGGAGAGGAAGGAAAGAAGGTATTCAGGCGACCTGTTAAAAAAAAAAGATCAATATCTTGTCTTGTAACCGTTCCGTTGGTGGCTTAATGTTTAAAAGACATCACTTATTTCTCCTTTAGAAGCCAAATTTAAAGAGCATTGTTTTTGTAGTTTTACATATTTTATTATTATTATCTGTATTAAGATTTATATGTTGGCAGTACTAGGTATATATCCCCCAGTCTGGTAGCTTTTACTTACAAATCAAAAAACTCTGAGCAT
The DNA here is from genome assembly GCA_008042485.1 of Drosophila mayri. Classification (NCBI taxonomy): domain Eukaryota; kingdom Metazoa; phylum Arthropoda; class Insecta; order Diptera; family Drosophilidae; genus Drosophila; species Drosophila mayri. The sequence goes on along the minus strand of VNJN01006954.1, from coordinate 263,032 downwards.
TTCTTTTGATGGAAATTTATGCAAAAAGTGTCGCCACTCAAGGTAATAGGGTTGTGTTTTGTAATGCCAATAAAATGCTATATTTAATTGTCAAGTCCTTAACCGATAGTCCATATCCAACCTTTTGACATATAAAATTTTTCACTTACCTATTGTCACTTAAACTAATCACTTTATTAGACTGTGCGTATAATCTTCTAATATTTCCAATAAAAATGGAGGTCAATTGTATTTCGCCAGAGACCTGCGTTCAGCGAGAGGTAAAATCTTTTTAAATATTAATAGGTATTGGGATCCTTAAAAGTTTTGTCGTTTTTTATTTCAACAGCTCAATGGGACTTCTTCTGCTTTGGAAAATGGCCTAACCAATCCTGTAGCAACTGCCAATAATCCGTCGATAAATGAAACTTCCAAGGAAGAAGACAATTCGGAGCACTTGCGAAAAATTTTCGTTGGGGGCCTGTCCACCCAGACAACTGCAGGAACGGTGCGTAGATTCTTTGAGCAATTCGGAGCCGTTGCCGATGCTGTGGTGATGCGAGATCCGGTAACCAATCACTCGCGGGGCTTTGGATTTGTCACCTTTGTGGAGCCACAATCGGTGGAGAATGTACAGAGGGCCAGGCCCCATTGCATTGATAATAAGTAAGTTCCAGAAACATTTAGTATATATAAACAAATTATGATTACATGCATATACAGTTGATTTCAAATTTCTATAATTTTATTTAAATCTCACCCAGAAATGTAGAGACAAAGCGTGCTTTGCCACGTCACGATTCAATCAAGGGGGGAACAGGCGGGATCCGAGCCACCAGTACCTCCAGTTGTGGCATGGGAATGGCCGGCGCCAAGACTAGCAAGATCTTCCTTGGCGGCCTAAAGGACTGTCACGATGAGAAGTCCATTTGCGAGTACTTTTCGCAGTTTGGCAAAATCGCTCATGTGAAATTGCTATTGGACAGGGAGACGGGACGCATGCGCGGATTCGGATTTCTGGAGTTTGAAAATCCAGCCTGCGCCGAGCGCGCTTTGGGTAGGTTCTCCTTACTAAGCTATCCTCCTTACTTATTCCATTATTAAGCACAAAATTTAATTCGATTTCCAGCCCAGTCAAAGCATTCTATCAAGCTGCACACTGTGGAGGTGAAGAAGTCCACCCAGAAAACTGATACTGCCAATCGTGTCCGATTCGCCGTGGGCGGAGCTGCCCGTGCTGGCTATATTCCACCGCAACCGGCCACTCTCGATTGCTTTGGGTACAACAATGGCTACAATCCGTTCCTGGCGCAGACTGTCCTACCGCCATCGGCATATATCAACGGGTGGGCCGCCTATGTGACTCCCGAGATATCACAGTTTGACCTCTATGCAGCTGCTCCTCAGCGCCATCCATCTGCAATGCGCTCCTCGTCCCAACCGATTCTTCCACAAGGTTTGGCCGCATTCGGACCGGATTCCTGGGCCGCTTACCCAAAGTCGACAAAATTTCCTTCCCACGGATGGACACCCGGCAGTGTGGGCGAATGGCAGCCAAGGGTTGGGTATAAACATGCCCAGACCTCGACCTGTGATCGTAGTATCATAAATGTAGCTCCAGAATCCAAAATTGAGCTTGGTGCCGCCGGCGATGGAAATGAAGGATTGGCAGGACCAACAGTAGCAGAGGTATCGATTGGAACCGAGGGCACCGAGAAGAAGTGGCCCACCGAGAACTATAAGATCTTCAAGCCTGCTCAAAGCGCAGGCCAGATAATAAATCCAAAAACTGAGAATGGCGGCTCTCCGCCGGGCTACGGTGAGTTTTGCGTTATTTCGTGAGCCATCATTTTTATTAGCTTTCTCCTGTTACAGGCATCTAAGATGATGGACTGAGGATCCCATATAGGCATTTATCCTTACTATACTATACTTGTTCTGAGATTTTCCACATGGAAGAACGAATAAACCGGAAATGATAACACACACTTGTTACTTTTGAGACTTAAAATCGTAAACTCTTGTTCTTTATTTATACTATTTCTGTTGTTTTTTTTTTAAGTATTGCATGAGTGAATTGAGTTTGCATAATTGTTTTATATCTGAAACGCTATAAAACGCACCACTGAATTATTTCCGAGACCTTGGGGGGGAACGGAGGAGAGTGAGAACTCATACGACTGCCGTGTGATTTTATTAAATTTTATTTTATTATGCTGCAAATTGCTTGGCTTTGTGCGCATTAATTTCATTTAAATGCTGAATATGCTCATTAGTTTATTAAACGCAAAGGCAAATGGAAATGGGATACGGTTTCAGTCGCAAGAATCTCTGATAATTTAAAATAAATGTGGCATTTTTATCTTTCAGACATATATAGATTATCTACGATATATTGGTGTTTTTTGAGAAGTAATCGTATTTACCAGAAATGAAAGGCAATGAGCAGAGTCAGATAACCAAGGACTATCAATATATAGAGTAAGATGCATAACGCGGATGCATTTTTTGAGATCGTCTTCTGGCTTGAAGTCCTTCCTTATAGCGTAAAGCATCTTATTCTTTATAATGTCCTTGATCAGATACGATTTTGGTTTAATGGTTAGGAAACAAGAAATAAAACAAATCATAAGATTTTTCCTGGTAAACACGCTGAATCTTTGTTGTTGTTTTATTATTATTATAATTATTTTGTAGTTGTATACATATAAATTAAATTATAATTAAGTTCCTCTTTACTCTTTACAAACTGCAGTGTATTGGATTTCTTCTTCGGTTTACATAGAAATGAGCATGATTTCTACTTGTTTTATGTTTTTACTCTTACATTGATTTAGTTAGTACCTCTGACTTGTATTGTATTGTATTTGTTGTATGCTGTTTTGTTGGGTTGGGTTGATTGATTGGTGTGTGTGTTTGTTTGAGAAGCATTTTTAGCACTGATCGTTGAGCTAAGATTTGAACACTAACATTTTCGATTTACAAAAAATGTACTAAAATTGCTTTAGTCCACCGACGCAGTGCTAAAAATGTCTCTGGCGTGTGTGGGTGTGTGTACTAAAATAGCTGCATAATAAAGTAATTGATTCTCTAGAGCAGGCGGCGGATCCAACAAAAACAAATGATATGTTCACAACGAATCAAAAGTCCTTAAGCTTTAACAAAACAGGGAATAACTTAGGCAAATGTGTGGGACGCCGCGATACAATTCAAAAGATATAATATTTCACACAATTTTCAATAATGTTTTTAGTTTTTAGTTTCCTCTTCGCCTCTCGCTTTCATACTTTTTGCTTGCTGCTGCAGTTATATAAATATATATATTTATGTATATTTAGATTTCTGGTAAGTCTAAAAGTTAACATTAAATTATATGAGTTTTTTTGTTTTGTTTTATTTATATATGTATATATATATATATATATGGATGTGTATATATATATATATATATATATTTGTATATATTTCTTGTTACATGTTTTGCTTGTTTTACCTTGAGAAAAATGTTAGTAGCTTGTGTTGTTTCGTCGTCTCCCGTCTATTATAATAAGTTGCTTGTTTTTATGTTCTCATTTTTTTGGGGCTTTTTCTTGATTTTATTTAAAAAATATGTACTAAATTTTAGTTCACAACTGCGTTGGAAACACCAAATCGTTTAAGTTGCTTGACTTAGTTTGGTTTACGACCTTGAACTCCTTACACAGAACGGAAAAAAGCAAAAAACTAAACACCGTCGTCCGTCCCCGTCCCTCATCGATTGCATCGACCACGCCCCCGTTGCGGCGCCGGCACCGCATTCGCCCTCACATTCTCTCGCTCTCATCATTCCATCCCTTCCATTCCATTGCATACAGTGTGTGTGTGTGTCTCCATTCGATCCGATTCCCTATATAGACTAGCTAGTTAAATGTGTTAAAGTGTCTGCAAATTATGATTTAAGTAGCAAAAGTGTTTACAGTTCACAGGCTCTAAAATGCGGCGGACTTCGACGTTCCTCACTTTTTCCTCTTCTGGCGTGGCGGCTCTTTAGCTAAATTGATTTCATTTTCATTGTTTTGTTAAGAGGTTTGTGTTTGTGTGTTTATACTTGATCATTATATTTTTTGTTATACCGCGCCTTACATTTTTCTCGTTTCTTCTTTTTTTTTTTTTGTTACTTTTTAGATTTATTTGTTTTTTTTTTTCAAGTCTTTCTTTTGCTCTTTTTTATTGCATTTTACAAATGTTTTTCATTTTTTTGTTTCTTTTTCCTGTTCTTTCTTTCGTTTGTTTACATTTTGTTTATATCTTTTAGCTAAGTTCAAGTTTTTGTTTTAATCATTTTTTTTAACTTAAGTATTTGTGTTTATTCAATGAAAAAATAAAAATAAAAGAAAACTGTTGCAATTCCTTTCATTTCTTCTTTTTTAAATCATTTTCTTTCTTTTGGGTGAACTTAAGTTACGTTTTGGTTAAAGGTAAATTACCAAACGAGAGCTGAAATTAAAGTTTACATTTACGCTAAGATGGGTGTGTGTGTGTGGTGTGCGCGAGTGTGTGTCTGATATCCGATGGATGCGTGTGAAATGTAAATGTTCGATTGAGACTTAAACTTAATACGTGCTGTTGCGGGGCGAGGATGACTCAGTGAGGAGTGGGTGGTGTGAGGTTAGAGGATAGCAGTTGGAGGAAGCAAGCTGAAGCTTCTTGTTTCACAACAGAGATTTGCACAGAATTCCGGTATCTTTTGGCACGAACTGGCTGGAAAAAGAGCGGGCCTAACGCAATTAGACTAAGTAAAGACCCAAGACATTTACGTTAGTCTTTTTTGTTTCTTTTTGTTTTTTTTTTTTTCTTAAGCTCGATGCCTCGAGTTTTTGCTGTTGTGATTACATGCTCAGGAACATTTAAAGGACAGTTGACATTTAGTTGCTCCAACTACTTTATGTTAATGTGTGTGTCTTGTGCTTATTCGCATGAGATGTTTCTGAATGTAATTGATTGATTGCATTGTGGAAGAAGTCGATGTTCTTAACGTTGGGTTGCTGATTTAGGTTTTTGTGTTTCTTGTTTTTTGCTACTGCTTCTGCTTCAATGTTATCGCCGATGTGTTGCTGTGCAGTGGATTTCCTTCTTAGCGACGTCCGTAGTTATTACCGCCGGACTGCTGTCCGTTGCCGGCACCGCGCAGCGGTCCGTTGGACTGATTGTTGCCGCCACCGGTGCGGTTATCCTGGCGCTGTCCAAATCCACCGCCACCCAAACGCGGAGCTCCGTTTCCGCCACCGCCTCCGCCCTGGCGCAGATTATTACCTCCAGTGTTGTTGCGCATAATACCGCCGCCGCTGTTGCCATTGTTGTTCATAGGACGCGACTGAGGTCCGTTGTTGTTGCCCAAACGATTCATGTTATTGTATTTGTTCTCGCCACCCATCGGGGGACGAGGAGCCATGTCGTTGCGGATGCGCGGCTTCTTCTCCTCAACATTCAGCTTCTGGCCATCGGGCGAGTTCTCCGGGAAGTACAGGGGCTATTTATGGGATATGTTTCGTTATTAAGAGTTTACATTTTATAAATATTCAACCATTAAGACTATTCAATCTATAAATAAATACTCACGCAATTGGACAGGCACTTTTGCACTGCCTCTGGGTCGTCGTAAGTAATGAAGCCGTAGTTCAATGGACTGCGTATGCCCGGCGGCAGCTTGTTGCCAGCCTTGGAGAGAATTCGCAGCTCCAAGACGTTTCCGAAGCGTGAGAACAGATCACGCAAGTCGTCCTCGCTGGCATGGTGTGGTATATTTCCCAGGAAGAGCTGCTGGTTATCGCCAAATTGCTGAGCATTGCTCGGACGACGCTGCTCAAATTCTGTAAATAAAAGTTTATTTACCATAAATACATTTCCATAAGATTAAGGTTTAACGTAAACTCACCACCCTTGTTGTTCCGGATCGAATTGTTGCGCTGCGGCAGCGGACCGCCGTTGTCTAGCCGGGAGTTGCCGTTGCTGTTGTTATAGGACGAGGCGGTGGTCGAGTAGCTCACCTGAGAGCCGTTGCCTCCACCCGCGGAACCTGAAGACGAGTTGTAGGTGTTGCTACTGATCGTCTGTTGCTGCTGTTGCTGGAGTTGCTGCTGCTGCTGCAGAGCGGCGTTGACGAATCCGCTGGGCGAGGAGGAAGTGGACTTGAACAGGTTCGCATAGGTCTTTGGCTCGTTCTGCTGTTGCTTGGCGGCCTCGTACTTTTCCTGCTGCTGCTGTTCATGAATAGTCTTGAAGTCATCGACCGGAGTCGGTGGCTTTTGTACCTGGCGCTGCGGTACATCGACTTCTTCGGGCTCGGCCTGTGGCTGCTGCTGCTGAAGTGGCTGCTGCTGGATGGGTTGCTGTTGCTGCGGGGGCAGCTGTGGAGGTTGCTGCTGGATAAGCTGTGGTGCCACCAGGGGCGACTGCTGGAAGCCCGCACTTGGTACTGGAACAATGGGCAGCACCGGAGTGCCGCTCGGCTGCACCAGAGGCGAAACGCTGGGCGGCACCAGCACCTGCTGCTGCTGCAGCTCCTCATGGGACACCGCTCCATTCTGGATGGGCTGCGGCGGTGGAACATTGAACTGCGCCGGCATAGGAACCGCCGCGGCCTGCGGAGCCGGGGGCAAAACAGCGACTGGACGTCCGGCAGCAGCTCCCGCTGGCAATGGGTAGAAGATCTGCTGGGGGGCAGCGCTAGTAGTTCCAGGAGCTACCTGCTGCTGCTGGGGCACCACCACCTGGGCCTGTGGCTGTGGGGGCACCTGCTGCTGCTGCTGCGGCTGCTGGGTGACAACATCGCTTACAACTTGAACAGCCTGATCCACGGTGCCGCCATTGCCGCCCACCACTTGTACGTCATGTTCCTCATCATTCTCCGAACGCGACTCGCCATCCTGCTCGTCCTCGATGTACACATCCTGGTAGCGGAAGATGTCGTTGTGCACATAGTACTTCTTTGGCGATTGGGCGGCCAGAACGAACGTCTGGGTGAATCGCCTCATTGGCTGCCCATCGTTGGACAGCTCACCGGTAACCTGCACAACCACACCATTGCCAAGCGTGGCCTGGGCGTCCACCTGGCTGATCTTCGCGTGGCAATCATTGAAGTTCAGCTGCTGGATACGGTTATGGATCTCCCGCTGACCCACCACCAGCTTCGACTCTCCATGAATGTACGACGAATTGTTGTTGTAGAAGCGATGCAAGTGGTTGGGCGCCTTGTTTAGCAAAGTGTAATATTGGCGGACAAACTCACGTCCCACCGACTGCGGCGAAGGCTGCTGCGATTGGGTGGCATCCATGACCATTGCTGGCGATTGCTTCTTCTCTGGGTTACGGGTTCCTCAACGTCACAACGCCGGTTCTCAGCAGATCTTAGTTTCCGATACAGTTCCTGACTGCTACTCTTGAAATATCCCGACACGACGACGGATCGGTGTTACGTTTTTAGGCTGGAGTGTCGAATTCGAAAGTCTGCAAGAATACCAAAAATATACATTCACATATAAATTATGTGTTAAGAATTCAACAGGATTCGTTGGTACTATACAATATAAAAATTATATTAAAAAACATAAAATCGAAGAGAATGGCGATCAGGTGTCAACTTAATACGATGAAAGCAAAGGCAATAGATACTCGGTTGATATGAACACACAGCCCACAGCTGATTTATAGAAGGGGTGGCTAATTTCATAGTTTAACTGCTTTTACAGCCTGTTTTCTATTGCGCTTACAACTTTTTACATTCATTGGTTTTATCACAATTATTATTATTAATTATATTTGCTGACCACACTAAGCGTGCTCTGCATTACAAGGGATCTAGAGTTTCATTTTGCTACGTCGGATGAGAAGGAGGGTCACCCGGAAAGGAGCTCATTTTACCGCAGTGCATATACAAAAAGACGCAGCGCGTTGCAGTTTGACCCACTTTTATCACACACACACACACACTTCGAAAAGGGAAAATTTCGTGCAAACGCAAACAAGAACAAAGTGCAGCTGTCACCCAAAGTCCCATTTGCTGTTGTTTTTATTGCACTTCTTGTTGTTGCTTTGACAGGACTTTTTACCTTGCACGTGCTTCTCTCGTTTATACTGCCGATCCTGGCACAAAGAATACCCCTGTGTGTGTGTGTGTGTGTGTGTGTGAACTTTGAGAGTAAATGACCTCATACATATAAATTTAAAAAAGAAGCCGCGAGTCGGGGAGCATGAATTACTTTGAGGTTATGTTTGGGCTTCAAGGTTGAGCCGCCGCCGCTTTGGACACAAACGCATGTGTGTGGGATTTCATTGAACTCTAGCTTGGCCAATAAATTTGCAAATAAACAAATACGTTTCTACACAAGATAGGTTATTTGAAACCACAAATTGTTTACATTTTTGGATTTATAATTTATATTAATCAAACATGGGCCACCCCCGTATTAAAAAAAATAATATTTGCCGATAAACCTAATAATGCACAAAGAGTTGCGGCCGCTAAGTACACACAAACACACACACAAATGCGGTTATGAACGCGCCACTCTCGCTCTCCCGTTCTCTTTCTACTAGCAAACCGCGTGTGTAGGAAGAACAAAGAAGGCGATAAATGAAGAGCAGTATTTAAACAAATTTACAAAAACAATTTTCTTTCACATTTTTAGGTTATGCACAGGCGATAAAAAAGCCGCTAAAATGGAAAATTAAAGGGGCAGGCAAACGAAGAAAAAACACGCCCAATATGCATTTTGCCTTTTTTCTTTCTTCTTTTTGTCTGTGTTCCACCCCAATGGAAGAATATGGAAAATGCTAGTTTTTCTAGACCGCGCGCACATACACACGAGGTTACCGGCTCACCTTTGGCGATTTTCCTCCGATTTTCCGATGGATGATGCTTGCTGTTGTAATGCACAATGTGTATTGCTTATGGGTTGAAATTCGCCGAAAATTTGCACTTTTTGGGGCACACTTTATAAACTTCCGACGCTGAACTTTGGAGGGGGCGGGGTGGTGAATTTTAATTGGAGCGCTGAAATTACGAAGAGATTTTTAGTTTAAGAATTATTGGCAACAGTCGAAAATGACAAAAACTTGCAATCTGCACACAAATCACACACACACACATGCACACAACGAGCCTTCTTCTTCTACACTACTTTGTTGCAATTTTTTTTAAACTAACTTGGCAATTCTCGTGCGTTTTGTTATTTTCCGATGTTTGGCGATCACAGTTGTTGGTTAATTAAGTTACGATGCATTGGTTGTGGTTTTTGAGTAGAAAATAATCGCAAACGCAATGAAATTGGACAAGTGTTGAATTGAGAAGAGAACCGACGTCCGTTCCTCTTTTTGCTTTTTCCTCTTTGCCTCTGTTCGTTCCTCTTCTTGCTTTTTGCCTCTGCAGCGTTTTATTCTCGGTTTTGCTTCGCATGTAGTGGTGTGCGTTGGTGTGTGTTAATGATGGCGGCATTGCGGTGTGGTGTGTACACACTGTGAAGGGGTGTTTCTCAGATGTAGTATTTTCTCTATTTCGGTATTAAAGGTTTGATTTTTAATATTTTATAAATCAAGACATTGGAGTAAATAATTTATTCAATGTTAAAAAGATACTGTAAAATGGTAGTTGATTTTTTCTTAAATAAAATTAATACGGTAGTTGAAATCCAATTTTAACTATGCTTTTTATTCGATAAAATTTTAATGTTTAGCAAAGCAAAACCTCCATTGCATTTTGAAACACCAACCTTTAATTCTTTCATTTCTATTTACAAACTTTTGTTTACAAACAACGCAACCAAGATACATCTTCCCGTTTTCCATAACATCTTTCGGATAAGCGCACCAATGCCAAAAATATTAAAAAACAACAACCCTAACATTTGAAAACTGAAAACATTAAATTAAAATAACTGTCATTTGAGTATCTCGGGCCACTTATCCCTTAATGAATGAATGCAATCAATTATTCTGATATCTGATATTCTGATATCTAGTGGCAGTTAGGATGCATAATGCAAATCAATGGAGTCTCCGCAGATAATAGCTCCTATACCTGTACATTATTTTTAAGAAACATAAAGAAAGGTGGGCATGAATTGCGAACCGCTAATTGAGAGAGCATTTGGGAAACTCCTAGAGATGGTGAAAACATCGATGCATATCATCGATATCAACAAAAACATCGGTATCGATTTATCGCCGTTGTTTCCAGCTCTACGTATACACACTTTCCGTTTTTTCCGTTTTTTCCGGTCATTCGTAACGATTTTGGCAGTGTGTTAAAAGTAGGCTCCGGCTAAAAAAAAGTGTACCAAAAAGCAATCTTCTAGCTCGAAACTTGCACAAAGAAAATCGTTGTTCACATCATAATGGCCGAGAAGCAGCAGGACACCGAGATGAACGGCGAGGACTTCACCAAGGACGTGACCGCCGACGGCCCGAGCTCGGAAAACGGAGATGGGGCCGCCGCCACCGGCTCCACCAACGGCAGCTCCGACCAACAATCTGGTCAGCGTGATGACGACAGGTAAGTGGTGTCATCCTATCACAGGAAAATTTGCTATTTGCGGCGGCCTGTCGGTGATCATGTGCCCCGTTTTTTTTCCCCTATATATTGCCTTCTCTGTTACGTAAATGCGAAGCTAACGTCGTTGGTCGCTGTTTAATGGGTTTTGCGGGTACTCGCGGGGGAAGTCTGAGAGTCTGACCCCCTTTGTGTGCTCTCTCTCTCCCGCTGGCCTGCTGGTGTGTGTGTCGGTGCGACTGTACCTCAGCCGCTGCAGGCGGAATATTAATAGAATCTTCGGAAAAATTCACCAGTTTTCCTGGGTGCAATGGAAAATTTCCACCGTTGCCCGTTCCCCGCGGAAAACCAGAGGCTTTCACGTTTGCTTGTTAGTTCGGAAGCACATTTTCCCCCATTTGTGAGGTTATGTTCGCTCCCCACGTTGCCCCACACACACAAACATTGCCTTTCACTTGCGAAAAAAAAAACCATAAAGAAAAAGTTAAGTTTGTGTTTGCCGGAGTATTCTTTTTTATTCGCATCACTCTTTGGTTCGGCTATTCGTTGTTATTTTCTGGCCTTCCAGTTCTGTACCCAAAATGGCGGACGCATACGAGTGTTTGTGTATGTGTGTATTTTGCAGTTTTCACTTATTCTCTTTGCTTGCCGGCTTCTCTCCCTCTAGCTGTCTCTTTTCCTCGCAAAGTGACGGCCGGCATCGTACTAGAGTTGCCGAGGCGGCAAAAAAGTAAATAGAGCTGGGAAGAATATAAACAGAAATATATTATTTCGGATTTTTTTTTTACAAGTATTGTTTATAAATACGTGTTTCGTGATCAAATATTAAATTTATAATTTTTAATTATATGGAAACAATCGAATTTAGTACAGTGAAACTTAAGTAAACAATGTTTATATATTTCAATATTCAGTATAGTGCCTCGCTCTACAATGTTTCAAAATTTCAAGAGAAATGAGTCGTCGTTTGGAAAGAGTGGTTTTCTTGCCTTGCTTTTTGTTTACCTCCTCGTTTTGTTTTTAGGCGTACAGCATACACATCATTTGCCCATCCTATTGATCATTTAATGTCTAAGTTTAATCTTAAGTCACACGAGATGCTGTACATTAAAACGAAAATACGGAGCCAACGGCGGAGCCCCCATGAACGAAGGATGGAAACGAAAGAATCAAATTAAACCCAAAATCATAGCTTATCCTGTTGTGTTGTGAGCGAACTAACCTTGTTCCTCTCCGGCAGGTCTTGAGTATAGCTATTCTCAAGTCGGAATGGGATTGGAATGCGGATACGGAATCGGAATCGGTTTCGGATTCCTGTCGCCGGCAAAACGGATCCGGGATTTGGACATGGAGGATCACTCAGCCACTCCAATCTCCAGTCTCCAAAACTCTCCGCTCCACCGAGATACTGATGCTGATGGTATTTATCTAACCAAAACTAAAACAATCAATCAGTCAGTCAGCCAATATATAGAACTATCGACACACAAAATTACCAACAAATTATCTCGATTTAAAATTGGATCCATGTAAACTGTATACGAGTATATATTGTATTGTATTATCTTAACGTATAACTTGTAAATTACCAGCCAAAAAATAATTATATATATTATATATATGAAGCGTATCAAGTAATCGGAGACAGAGAGAGACCGAGTGAAGGAGACTCGCAGTTTTTTCCTTTGTTTTGTTCAAATCTCAGAATATATCAACCGATGCAAGAAACACAAAGAACGAATGTAACGTAATGAGTGCACAATACAAAATTGCAAATCGAAATTCCGCCGCCGTGTGACGTCACTGTTCCAAAATTGCCCGGGAATCCGCAGAGAACGCAGAGATATCGTTTTCAAAACCAGAAATCAATGAGAGTAACGTACATCAAAGTAAACTAAGTGACTCCATTATTTTTTTAACTCTTTTTTTTATATAAATAAAGAAACATGAAAAAAGCCAAATAAAGCAAGTGAAACCTACCACAATACAGCATAAAAACGTTGCATTTTTCTCATCCTATCGAATAAAGACTAATTGTACAAACAAAAATTTAAAATAATAAGTATACAAAAAAAAAAAAAAACAAACAAAAAACTAAATAATTCACTCTTTGCATATGTTTATATTACTATATATATATCTATATCTTTCGCTCGTTTTGTGTCTCGATCGATCGCTCGCTCGCTCCTCGAACTCTTTCACTCATTTCCGAGTTTGCAAGTTTTTTGAAACTATCCGAATAAATCTTTGATTGCAATACAGTAACTAAAGCAATTTTTCACTTCAAATTTGGTGAGTTTTTTTTATTCGTTTTGTATTCTTGCTCTGTCATCAATTCTTTTGCAGCCAATACGAAAAACAGTAAGAGAAGAGAAATTTAAAGTAAATCCAGAAAGTATTCTATTTGCTACGCGCATTAAACACAATTTATTTTCGTACCCGATCCCCAATTTTCCCAGTTCCCCTTTGTAGTTTTTGAAATTCGTTGTTTACACTTAAAAACTAACCAATTAATCTTTGACCTTTCACAGAAAACTGTTTGTGGGCGGTCTGAGCTGGGAAACGACTGAGAGTGAGTATAAATAGTTCTATACAAATATTTTTAATATTTCTAAACCCATATTCCTTTGAATTATATTCACACTGTTTTGCTTTGTTTTGCAGAGGAACTCCGCGATCACTTTGGCAAGTACGGAGAGATTGAGAGCATCAATGTCAAAACAGACCCCCAGACCGGACGTTCGCGAGGATTCGCCTTCATTGTTTTCACAAACACTGAGGCCATCGACAAGGTCAGCGCCGCCGATGAGCACATTATTAACAGCAAGAAGGTCGATCCCAAGAAGGCCAAGGCACGACACGGCAAGATCTTTGTCGGCGGCCTGACCACAGAGATCTCCGATGATGAAATTAAGACCTACTTTGGACAGTTTGGAAACGTTAGTATTTCTCAATTAGAAAATATGTTTGATTTTATTGATTAAATATGTAATTTTGGTCATTTACAGATCGTCGAGGTTGAGATGCCATTCGATAAGCAAAAGTCGCAGCGTAAGGGTTTCTGCTTCATCACCTTCGATTCGGAGCAGGTGGTCACGGACCTGCTGAAGACGCCCAAGCAGAAGATTGCTGGCAAGGAGGTCGATGTTAAGCGAGCAACGCCCAAGCCGGAGAACCAGATGATGGGTGGTATGCGTGGCGGACCTCGCGGTGGTATGCGTGGCGGACGAGGTGGCTACGGAGGACGTGGGGGTTAGTATTGATACTTGCTTAAACCCAAAAACCCATTTCTAAATCTTGTACCGCCCGTACAACAGGCTACAACAACCAGTGGGATGGGCAGGGCTCTTACTCGGGCTACGGCGGCTACGGCGGATATGGCGCTGGCGGCTATGGCGACTACTATACCGGCGGCTACTATAATGGATATGACTACGGTTATGGTAAATACAACAAACCACATAATAATGCTCAAAACAATTATTACAATAACAACACGTCGAGTAATTACCATCAAAACAAGAACAATAGCAACAACTATCAGCAGTTCTAAGTAGTCTAGCCGCAAAAAAAAAAAAAAAAACAAAAAAGCTGGCCAGCAAAAGAAATTAAAAATAGCAACCTTAAAATCAAGCAAACAAAGCAACAACAACACCAGCTGAACACCATATTATTAAACTTTTGCCATAGAACTGATCTGATTAGATCCAAAATTTCCACGTTGTTGTGTTTCCCATTCAAACAAAACTGAGAGAAAAACAAAAACAAAAAGATATAAACCGTTGTTTGCTGCATTTCGATATGACTAAATGTTATATATTCATGTGTATATACGTGTACATTTTGCGTATAATGTATGCTTATATTCACATGTGTATATCTCATGCAGATATCCAAGAACAACAAAATCAACAACAACAACTACAAAAGCAACGTCGCTAAAAACAAGAAAACTTTTAAATATTGTAGAAAAAAAAAGGAAAAAAAGTGCTAACATATATAAATTTTAAACATTCATTTTATATTGAACAAAAATGTGTATGTTGACAGACAATTTTCTTCATTTAATATATATAAAAACAAGCAAATTTGGTAATTTTTATATACACATTTATATCTATATATATATTATAACTACGTATAATTTTAAAGCTATATACTTGATGTTTTAAATTTTAAAGCGTACTTTTTAAACGAAAATTCATTTAAACAAAAACATTTAATTACCAATTATTAGTTCGAGTAGCATTTAAACATAAAACTGACGAAGCGTGTGTATAAAAGATTGTGTTGTTTAAAGAGTGAGAGATGAGAGAAGAAAAGTAGACGTGACGTTCAAGTTGAGGCATATATATACGCAGAGTGTTTGATCTATCCGGATTGATCTATTCTGTATATATGTGCGACCACTAGACCACCAGACCGGACCAACAACAACAACAACTAGACTCACCACAGCAGCGATGTTGTCGCGAGGTCGCCTTCAGCAGACTTTCCAAAGATGACAAATACCTCAAACGCAAAGGGCAGCAAACAAACAAACGACAACAACAAACAAACAAACAAGACATAACAAAAAACAAACAAACACACGAGGAGCATGTGCCAATTATGTGAAACTGTGTGAAATGCCAGCGTTTTTGGCCTTTTGCGCAATTGCAACTTGTGCCTTTTTTTAATTGTTAACTAACTGTTATTGTTTGAACCAACTGAAACCAAAATCTGTTGAAACACATATACACACACCCTCCAACATACCCTTGCACCCGTACCCACACACCCACTCCTATAAAATAGTTATTTAAATAGGTTCTCCTTTTGTTTTGTTAAACAAAACATTAAACAACAACCCCGAACAGAAACGACAACAAACAAAAAACAAAACAAAACGAAACGCGTAATCAAAGCTTTTGATTCAATGTCTATTTAAATATATACCTTATATATAGCATATAAATATATTTTTAGAAACATATTATTATTCCGGCGACGGGATAATATTCACGTTCTTGCAATGCATATGTTTTCGTATGCACCATACGTCAATATACCTACCATATATATTTATATCAAATATATACAAATGTTATATATTTATACATTAAAAAAACGTAACATTTAACTATGGTACTATTTTTGATAGTATTATTTTAAGGCAAATCCTTGTAAAAAACAACTACAAAAAAACGAAAAGAGTACAACAACCACCACACAGCTCTTAAGATCTGCAGGCCGGGGCCCAAGAGTCTTCGTAGTCATTGCAGCGGATAACCGGGATATATATTATCATTCCGGCTGCAGCACCCCCGGCCCAATTCGTGAGATCGTTCTTTTATTTGCTTTATTTGCATTTCTGCTGCACTTTCTTGACAAAACAACAAACTAACGAAACGAAACAAAAAATGTATTTTGCGTGAGAGACCTTTAACGTAACGTAACGTAATGTCAGGGAAACAATCCATTTCGAGACTTGTTTTAGTTGCACCGCAAGCGCATTGCGGCATTCTGCACGTTCATACGTTGATTCCAGGTTAAAAAAAAGAACAACAACAACAACTATCTTACTGAGCAACAACGACAGCATTATAGTAACAACTACAGTAGCAAGCAACATCAAGAACAACATCCTAATTGTAGCAAAAAGAAAAATGAAACTTTTCCAATCAAAAGCTAAACAAGAAAAAAAAACACACTTCGTCAATTTTAGTAATTTTAATTCAAGCATAATATACACATACTTATATAATTTTTTCCTATGGTTTTTAAATGTTAAGTCGATCAACACCAACAAGCAAATCACACATACACAAGCATTGCTGCTATTCGCAAATGTATAATATAATATACCTTGTATAACTCGTACATATTTGAATTTGAAATCGAGCAGAAAGAGCGAAAAGAACCTGAAATTAATCTTTTTGCCAAACCAAAATCATTTCAAATGTTGTCAATGTGCGTCGACAATTTGACTGTATACCAATTATATATACATTTGTACATTTATACACATTTTTTTTTTATAAATATTCATAAACTTTGAGTGAATTATATTTTACAAAATGAAAATGCATGTTTCTCAATGTTTTTAGCAAGTTGTCTGTATACAAAACAAAACTAAAAAAAATCTAAACAATATAAGAAATAATATTGACATTTATCACTTACAAATTGTGCAAGAGAGAAAAGTTTTTATACATTTTATGCTATATATTTTTTAATTAATTATTATACCGATTATTATATGATGTTTAAATGTGTAAACAATTTTTTTGAGATATAAAACAAAATTTTTGTATACCACTTACATATACTTACCATACAATTATATAGCAATAATTTTGTGCCCCCCCACTTTATATTAAAACCTTAACATACCAATATATATATATATATTCTTTATTTCTTTATAATTTTCATTTCCGTTACTCTATCAACTTGAAATTTCTGAAACTAACCAACCGACACTGGAAAGGCGCGGGGAACGGAAGCTCCAACACCGACAACCATCTTTTGATCAATGAAAAGTACTCGAGAGAGTTGATAGTAAAACGATCTGGTGTTTCGGCTTTCCT
Organism: Drosophila mayri; assembly: GCA_008042485.1. Lineage (NCBI taxonomy): Eukaryota > Metazoa > Arthropoda > Insecta > Diptera > Drosophilidae > Drosophila > Drosophila mayri. Next base: position 245,956 of record VNJN01006954.1, on the reverse strand, counting down.
TTCCCCACGCTTTCCCACTTAAGTATGTAATGTTACTTTCGTAATTATGATTTTGAACATATTTATATACGATTATATGATTGTAATACCGAATTTTCCGATGTTTCGCCTCACAAAAACGAAAAAAGCAAACTAAACTAAATGAAAACCCCAATGAGAGTTCAACTCGAAAAAAAATTTAGCCACCACAAAACCACCCAAAAGCGAATATCCAAAAACGATCGCAGGCCGCGCGTTTGTCTTGTCCAAGTTAACCGAAAACCAGCGGTGTGTCCGAGGCTCGTAAAACCAACATCCAAGCCAACCAAGCGACCGACCAAGCAATCAATCAAGATATCGAAAATTCGAGAAATCGAGTAAATCCGAGCAATCCTCCGCCATGCAAAACCGCACCAACAGTGTTAACTTTTCACTTAACTGTAACTGTAACGTTTTTAATTTTTTACTTAAATCTTCCTTTTTCTATTACATTTAAAACGTATATATTTACAAGTAATTTAGCGTAATTAATATTTGTTTTTAGTAAAATGCATTGAAAATCTACAAAAAACAAAAAAAAAAAAAAGATAAGATATATGAAACCACTAAAGTAATATTATAATGAATTATATTAATATTGTCAAAACCATTTCTGAGACAATTCTTAAGCTACAAACCAGTTTTCTTGTTTTTAACAACAGCTACAACAACAACAAAAAGAGCATAAAAACACAGAGTAATTATTATAATCAATTATATTAACTCAAGTATAAAGTAAAAAATTGTTGACTATTTGCATTTGTTTTTGTTTTTCGCAAAACGTTTTCTATTGACACACAAGAATTATTCGCGACAGACTCCGCATCGTCCTCCCTCCTCCCTTTCCCACCCCCCAAACCCTTGCAATCCCTATTAAAGGAACTTGTAATAATAAAAAAATTAAAAAAAAAATAAAATAAATAAATAAGAGAGTAAAGAAAAATTGCAAATTTGCAAACTTTTTGCTGAGGTGAGACATTCAAGATACACACACACAAGAGCAGCAAATGAATTCACAAATTTTCTTTTGGCAAAAATTGCTTTCCAAAATTTATCGAAAAGAAATCAAATAATTAAATATATATAAAAAACCATAATTTGAAATTGAAATGCTGAAATTGTTGTGTGGAAGAAAATGAGGTAAAAATTTTAAAAAACATAAATGCATAAAGACGAGTGCTGTAAAATGAGAAATCGGATGAAAAATGAATTGGGAAATCCATTGCAATACATTGTGAAACATGTTAATAAGTCGAGTCGAGACAACTAACAAAAATCTGAGATAACAGCAACAACAACAAGAGTTATATTGTTTATAACAAAAGACAACAACAACAAATCGAACCGCATGTATGTGTGAGCGCCGCCTTGCGCCTGTTTCCTCTCCAGAAGAGAGAAAGCGAGAGAGAGTAAATTGTTTTTTAAATTTTTATTGTGTACCGGCAACCAACAACAACAAAAAACAACAACCAAATGTTTAAGCAACAACTTATTGTACTTTTGAGCTACAGCAATAACAGATAAACATTTTAACCATCAATCTTATAATCAAAAAAATCCACAAAAACGAGAAATGAGCAAATAAAAGAAAAAACGAAAAAAAAAAACAAAACCAGACAACAATTTTGTGTGTATTTCAGTTGCTGACCCCCACGAACATCCTACTTCCCCTTAAACTGCTTCGGATCCGGAGCACCACCCAATTCCTTTCCAGCTATCTCTTGGTATGTGCTATTTGAATTGTCTCCCCTCGGCGCGGTGTCGTCGTCGTCCAAGTTAAGCAGCAAAAATTTTGACCAAACTTAATGATATATATAGAAAACCCATCAACCAACCGAGACCCTGATCCTAGTTTAGAAACCACAGCCAACACTGAGTCACAAATGTTGCCAACTATTAACTACACATAAAATGATTTAAAACTAATTTTATTGTTTAAAACATATTTTTACCAGAATTTATTAGGTATAAACCTTAGGTTTAGAGTTTAAGAGAAATTTAGGCTTTAATTAAATTTTGTGTTTCTAATTTTCATATTTTTTTTAAACCAGTACACCTTTGAAAGCATTTATTTTTATGTTAATAATCAATTCTTACATTTAATATCTTATTAAAAATCTTGACAGAATAATTAAAATTGCTATTTCGCATTGATATTTAACATATTTTTTTAAAATTTAATTCCAATCCTTTACCAGAATCCCTATTAAATCTGTTCAATAATTTAAAAATACATTTACATGCAATTTATCTAAAAAGATTGAAAGTTTATAACATACATATATGTAAATTAATATTTAATTATTTGTAAAAAGTTTAAATTGTTAGGAAATGCATTTGTTTGGCTAGTTGGCAACATGCGGCACTCCACCCTTTTTTGTTCGTTTCCTTTTTAAACCATTTGATAAGCTAAGCTTTGTTTGTGTTCTCATCAATCTTCTATTCGACAAAAATCCACCAAATCAACGACACGTTTTGTGCGATTGAACCACGAAAACAAAACCACGCCATCCATCCAATCGCAATCTAAAGACGGCTACGGGTACGGCGGCGGCTTTGAGGGTAACGGCTACGGCGGCGGCGGTGGTGGCGGTGGCAATATGGGCGGTGGTCGCGGTGGCGGCGGACCCCGCGGCGGCGGCGGCCCCAAAGGTATTAAGACTAAAAAGCGCCCAGCAACTATCTACCAGCGAATCCGTTGGGCCTACATCCTCTATCCATGTATCTGTTGAATATAGTCTCTATTCGCCAATAATTATTAATTTTTTTTTTAAATCAAAACTAGATTTCAGTTGTGCAGTTCCATCGTTTTCGGTTGTTAACCTACATTGGCCACTTTCCAAAACTTATGTTTAGTTTATTTTGCTTTATCCTAGAGTTGGTCAAAATTTTCCTCAATAACAAAAAAACAATAAGCCTGGCGTAGTTACCGAAATCATTAGATATCCCCTTCCTACCTTTCCCGCTGATGTTGAGCATGTCTTCCTTAGCGTTTTTTAAATATTTAAAATTACAAATTTATTAACTCTTTACATCGAATCCCTTTTAAAACAGGCGGCGGCGGTAATTTTAACGGCGGAAAGCAGCGTGGAGGCGGCGGTGGACGCCAGCAGCGGCATCAGCCCTACTAAACGGGCGGGGACGTGGGCATAGGGTATATCGCATTCTACAGATAACTGCAAACTATTTGAATTTTACCTAGTTTAGTTTGTTATGGTGAGTAAAAGAAGCATAGTTAATAGAGTTTACTAGCCATAACTAGTGGACTTTGTTATGCGTATGGCATTGTTTGAACAATTTAAAGTAATATATAATTTCTTCTCCCATTACAGCATTACTACAAATACAACACACACATCCATCTGAGTAAATGCATATATACAGGATTGTATATATCTATAAATTTAAAACGGAAAAGAGGGACTCATTGCATTGAATAGACTGGCTGGCTGGAAGCAACATTATCAACAGAAGCTACCTTTACGACACCTCTACACACACTTGTTGTGTAGCACCATTCCAACAACAGCAACATGAACATCAGCAAAGGGAGCAACAAGAACAGCAGGAGTAGCAGTAGCAAAGCATCATATATATACACTCACAAACACACACACACTACACACTACACACTAACATACGTATAGTTAGGCCTAGAGAGATATAATTTTTCAGCAAGTGGCTAATTTTTCATAGCCACACGCTCATTAAGCAGGCTAAAAGCAACCACACAAAGCAAGCAAAGCAAGCAGCCAACCAACCATCCAACCAACCAACCAACTAACCAAACGCCCACCAACAACCCTTCAACCCTTGGGAATACCCACAAGACAACCTTGGAGAGAAAACATAGCACACAACATTTACCAAACTAAATAATGCCATGCCCCGCTCACGTTGTCTGTGTGTCGAAACTAATTTGTTTTTCTAATGTAGTCCCATACATTATGCGAGGTAATTGTTTAACGTGTCAGCAGGACAGGGAAACGGAAACGAAAGCATACTTACAAAAACACATACAGCTAAAATGTTTCATACATTATACAATACAATAGAGTATAAGTATTTGTTTAACTTTAATTATGAATTAACTGTAATATGTAATAATAATTATAAACCAAGAAACAAACAAAGCAAGCGAGCGTTGACTGGCTGGTACGTCGAGTTGCATTGTTTCCGTTCGATTGAAAAAAAGAAAGAAAACTATATACGACAACCAGAATACAACCTACAAGAAACAAACAAATCCACCATTATAATAATATTGAGCAGAGGAAAGCGAAAACGCCAGATTAGTTTTTGTTTTCGGGTATGTATTTACGCTCATAGACTACATATATACATGCATACATATTGCATATATCTATATTTATATACACACCCTGACAGGGAAGAAATTTATATTTTTTAATAAAAATCTAAAGCCACACAAGAACATTATCTACTTACCCTTACTATTGTATAGACCACAGCAAGATTGCGAATTGTTAAATCAAATCTATGTATACATTACTATAGCTATATATGAAAATTCTATATATGAAATCGTCCGACAAAAATCTAACTGAAAGAGCAGATAAAATATGCCGTTTGTGTGTGCTGGATGGGAAGGTTTAGGTAGCATTTCAAGATGAGATCGATGCGTGTGTAAGTGTAGTTTCCCCCCTTAAAAATATACAAAAAGAAAGAAAAACATTCTCAAGCGAAAATACAACCTAACTTTACTGAACGATAAGAGATCTGACAGTTTTAAAGCGAATTACATTAAAGAAACTCTCAAGTAAATACATTTTGTTGTTTATTTGTCAATGAGAAACATTTATATGGATATGGAACACACTAAGAATTTGGAGAGCGGCGCATATATACATATGTTATGGAATTAATAGTTACGCTTCATCTGGCCGGTGGCGAAGAGCACGTCCAGGATCTTAAGGAATTCGCGGTAATTGAACTCCATGCACAAGCCCTTCTTTACGCCGAAGCACTTGCAGATGGCATCGAACTCGCGGCTGCTCAACATTTCGTGCATATTGCGCACTGTGATGCCGCGCAGGAACTGGTTCTGCGTGATGGATCCGCACTGTTCGCGGTCAAAGTCCTTAAATACCTGGCTTAGATTGGAGATCTCGTCGGGCTTCCGGGCCAGCTTCATCAATGCCTGGGAGCAGATGGTTCGCTCATCGAAGCTCAGGAAGCAGTCGACGCAGTCCAAGTTGGGTAGATGGAGCAGTGGCACTGCAGTCACCACCGCATCGCCCATACTCGTGTCCAGTTGGATAAAGACTTCATCCAGGGCTTTGCAGAAGTCGCGGTAACGGATGCAAGCGCTGCGACGGGGGGAGCGGAATCTGAGGGTGGTAACAAATGTAGATATTTTCAATAAATCAAAAGTAAATAATTATTTTAAAATTTAAACTCACATGTTGCACAGGATGTTGGCCTCCTCTTCGGTGATGATCACACTGGAATTGTCCAGGGCTCGCTTGAAGTCCGATTCGATGATTTCGCCTTCGCGGTGGCGATCGTAATCGGTCATAAACTCTATGACGGCCACGCCCTTGACGAGAGCTTGGCGCTTGCAACTGGTCAGGATGCGCACGATGACCTCTTCGCTGGGGTCCTCCGGATCCACATTGTCGCGCACGAAGGGCGGACACTCCACCAGCTCCTGCTTGGTGACCATTGCAGGCATTGCGTACTCAGCTGGATCCACATCGTCCAGGAACTTGGTGTAACAGAAGCCCAACTCATTACCATATCGACTGAGGACAGCGGCCAGCTCCTGATCCGTTAGCAGTATGCCATTTGTACGGAAGATTTGGTTGGCAATGTTGCAGCGCACATGGCCGCTGTTCAGCCTGGATAGGAATTGAAGTGACTGAAGAGATCAGTGTCAGGATAGGAATTGAATATCACTCACTTGTCATAGCTGCGGAAGAATGGATGAAGATAAAGCCTGCGGTTGCGAATGCGTATGCGTATCTTGGCCATGGCATCCTCACACAATTCACGGACATTCGTTGGGACAGTTTGCCAGTCGACGGTACCAGGTCTCGGCAGCTCCTGGATGTGACGCAGTGGCGACTCGACGATGCATTGCGGCATTTTATCCAGATTTTTGATGGTAAACACTGGGATGGGACGACTTTAATATAAACAAAAATATTCTTTTTCGACTCCACACTCAACCTGTATCAATTTCATCCACAAAGTTGCGCCAACGCACTCGATTAATGTCCACGGGATCTACATAGCGGTCCAATAGTATGCCCAATTCCCGTTGGCTTAGGTACTTGCCCACCCCCATATTGGACAGTCCTCGCTCGAACTGATTCTTGGTGATGCTGCCCAAGTTTAGCGTATCGAAGCTCGCCAGGAATTCGCAGGTGCGCACTTGGTTTTTGTAGACATAATTCTGGATGCAGAAGACTATGTCGCACTGGTTGCGATTCTTCTTGGGATGATTGCAGGCATCAGGGAAGATCGGATGTACGAGCTGACAGCCGTTAATTGGCGGTAGTTGCGATAGCTCCAAGTCCACCAGACGACCCGGGAAGTTCTTAATTATGTCCTGTTTATAAAAATTGTTTTTTTTTAATTAAACAATTAATTTTATCTTGTGGTTGTTTTTACCTGTGAATTATCCAGAAGATGATTATCACCCAGATAAGCCATAATGTTGTCGATGTGCTTGAGAAAGGCCACATAGTTGACCAAGTAACCATCTTTCATGTAGCGTCTTAGGAGCAGCAGGAAGTCCTGCTCCGACAGCGGAATCTTCATGAAGTGCAGTACCCGCGAGAAGTGAGCCACAGTGACCACACCTACATTTTGGGCAATCTGCAAGAATTTAAGGAATATAAATTGCTTCCTTATCCACTTCGGAGGATCAAAATTTATATTCACCAGTTCGTAGTCCTGAAAATAAGGCATTAGAGGTATGTGCGTTGCCTGGGCGATCTTCATTAGGATCAGGCAAAGACGCCGGCGATCCTCTGGATGTGGAATGACATTCACATGCCAGGGATCGTTCCACTCCAACCCAGTGGCCAGGTCCGTTTTGGCGGCCTTGTGTAGCGCTGCAAGAAAATAGTTTTTGGCCAAGATGATGCAACTTTCAGTTAGTAAAACTCACTTTCGCTGCAGACCACCTTGCAAAACTGACGATACGCCACCCGTCCATCTCGAATTTGGAAGTAATCGGTGACATCCCGGAGTTCAGTCTCAGACATGCCGGCCACCTTGCGATACTTTCCCAGTACGGCCGTGAAAATGGGTTCTGTAGAAGTTTGGGAGGGTCATAAAAGGGTCATAAAAAACGGAAATGTTCTTGGCGGATGTTGAGCTCACCGGACACGAAGCCGGTGCAGCATGGATCGTGCTGTTTTATATCGGCACAGATGTCCAAGTTATAACGGAAAATGGCACCCTGGATTTTACGACATCCTCGCCAGATTTGGTTGAGCTCCATCTCCTCCTAAACAAGGCATTCAAATTAGCTTGACCACCACATTTAATGACCGACCGACATGTGACTGCTGCCAATTCCAACTCACCCTGTCATCGCCCTCCTTAATCTTGGTGGAATGCATCTTGGCTGGGACAGAATTGATAACTCTTTCTAGTGATTTTTCTTGTGCAGCAGAAAGTTCTGAAAATCCTTACGAAAAAAAAATGCCCTACAAGTGTCTGGTTGTGTTGGTAGGTAACCCGGTGAAACAATGAAATCAAAGGCAACTCAGCCAACCAGCTCCCCCATTACAAATTGGATTTCTCGGCAGCGTCGTGTTTGCTTTGTTCCTGCTCCCGGGATCCGATCCGACTCACGCAAGGAAGCCGTGTAGGGGCCCGTACACTAATCACTTCCTTTGCTGGCAGGAGAAGGAGCGGGTCGTGGAACAGGAAGGAACCGCTAGCCAGGACCTATGCTCACCTTTCTACAAATCGCCTCCAATCACGCGCTCATTCGTCGACCAGTTTGTCGCAATGCCACCAACACTCTTATTCAATTTTCTATAAATGGATAGAGCAAAAGGAAAACACCGTGGGAAAACCAAATTGGGAAGGTGGTACGGGTTGGGGGAAGGGCAAAAAATATCAGAGTGATTGGAAAAAACATATCCTGGCATCATCAAATGCAATTTCACTTTATTGGAAAATCGCTGGCCAGCCAACCAAGCAAACCGCATCCAAAGCCATCCAACAGTAACAGTTCACTGAGAAAAATTTAATTTAAAATTGTTAATTATTTTATTTTGAGAAACTACTTATGCGGGGATGCTGCAACAATCTCAAGGAGTTTTAGGCTAGAAAGTGTTTAAAAGTAAAGAACAAAATTAACACCAAATTTGGTAACTAAAAATATTTGTTTTAAATTTTAAATCAGACTCGAAATGTAATGATTATCATGTAAGTTCTCCAGCTAACAATTTAAAATTATTAAACACATTTTTCCCTCAGTGCCTTAGCAGCAAAAGGCAACCCTGTGCGGAGCTGGAACTGTTATGGTAGTGGCAGAACTACATAGTGGGTCCATGACCCTTTCCACCTCCTAACGCCCGGCTCGAGTCAAGGTTGATTGGCGACGACAGGTGCCCGTGGTACACCTGCCCACTTCAAGCTGGCCACTCTGGCCACTAGGGCCACTTCTGGCCACGCGACTAAAAATAAGCTAAAGGGCGGTCCACATTGGCATTTCTAGTGTTGGCTTAGATGCCCTTTTAGCTTCCAGAGTCACGAATGTCCCACTCACTTATAGACTTGATGCAGGAAAAGCCACGATAAATATAAAAAATATTGTTGCAGCGATTTTAATGCAATATATTATTACCTTTAACAAAGGTTAACAAGCTGTAAATGTAAAAGAGATGTTCCGTAAGGGAATTAATAATTAGAAGGATTTTAATCTCAAAGAATCCAGAATCGTTAAAAGGGGATCTTATTTTGAAGCTTTAATTTAAATACCTTTTAACGAATTTTAAAAAGCCTTGTAATTTTTGTAGCACACACAAATTTATGCAATAATAAAAATAAGATTTATTCCCCTAAAAAAGTTATAAAATAAATAACAATCAAGTCAAGAACCTGATGATATTCATGGCTATACTCAAAATAAACTCATCTATGCAATGGGATTAATTGTGTACAGAAAATGTGTAATCAAAACCCGATTTTATGTTAATTTTAAACTAAAATGGCTGATTTAAAATTACCCGCTTGGCATTAAACGTTACCAACTCCTGTAAATCACTGCCTTTAATTGAATTTTGTAATATGCGTGCGCCGGCAAATTGGGTTTGTAAATCGTAATACCCGGAAACGGTTAGATGCTGGTCATAAAAATGAATTGCAATCATTATCGTTGCTTAGATGAGGTCTGCAGCCAGCCAATTCCACGTCCTGCTCTGATACCCCTGGCAACCCGAAACCCGGATAACCAGCTCCTGCCTTTTGCCACCTTTTGAAGCGTGCTTTATTGCAATTTTTATTGCACATTTTTGATTTACCCGGCTCTAGCGAGGCATCCATCCACGGGCTTTGAGCTGGCTGGCTGAGGGATTCAGCCTTGACGTTAATTTGGCTGGGGAAATGTGCGTGCGATGTGCCTGGACATCGATTTTCTGGGGGGTTTTGGTCTTATTGCCTAGCCGTTTGATTTGATGCGGTGTTAAATTATAATTACAGGTCTGAGTTTCTCAAATGGGGTCGTCATCGTCGTCGTTGGCTTTGCTGGATGTGGGTTCACAGGGGGTCGTGCCGCTTATCGCGCACAAACATATGGCATTTTGTCAGTTTGCTTTGTTTGCTTTTATTTTTTCGCACCAAAAAGGAAGCATAGGTACACTTGTGGAAAATGGAGAAATATTGTAAAATTTTAAAGTGAACTAGTTTCTGAGTTAGTCATTTTGGAAAGCTTAAATCATTAAGCCTTTAAATCATTTAGTAAAATGGTCTTCAGAGCTTTATTCTTTGAAATAAATGAAGCTAGAAGTGATTTCTTGATTTAGAAAATTTAAATTCTGTTAAATTCTACTTAGTATCTCTTCTTAATTTTAATAATTATGATTATTTTTGAGCAGTGCCAGCTGCTATGCCTGTATAGGTAGACAAAGTACTGGCATATATATTCATGAACCTGGTGTACATCTGCATAATGCATGGCAGCAGCAGAAGCGGCAGAAAAAGAAGAAGCCGTTGTGGCACTGGCAGGATATGCCAGTTGGCCAGCTTTGCCTTTTATTTTAGCTGCTGCTTGGCTGTCTGCTGCTTTTGGCGGCCAACTAGTGCGGCTAACACACACATACACATACTCTTGAGCGGCAGAGAAAGAGAAATATGGGGAAAAGGCAAACAATGGCTGGCAACCTAGTTATCGCCCCGCCATCTTTATTGCATGCAAATGCGCGAAAGGCGGCGCAAAAAGGAGGCGCGTCTGTTGAAATGGCTAACACACACACCAACTCATACTCACACTCGCACTCACACTCACCTTATAAAACCAGCCGCATGCATATTTATCTTTCGCCAGCTCCTGCTCCTTTTTGTGGCATACAAACATATCTACAGACATGCGAGTTTAAGAAATACGATATCTTAAGTGTTAAACAGGCGCTTTGCCAAACAAGCCTGCACTCTGCAAACCTTATCTGCTTTACGAGTGTGTGTGTGTGTGTGTGCGGGTTGGCCACGCCCACCGCCTTTCTGCAGCTGGTGATGCAGTCTACACAGGGAAATAAATATCAACAAAAATGTATAGCTGCATTTGGGTATTTGAAAACGAATATAATATCAACAAAAATGTATAGCTGCATTTGGGTATTTGAAAACGAATATAATAATTTCAGCAATATAATATTTTCTTTAATTTTTTTTGTTTAAAAATCTCTCACAATTTTTGCTGTTGGTTTTTAATTAGTGAATAAAAGTTTTAGTTTCATTAATCTTAAATATAAATGTTCGCTTCCTGCAAAATTATTAAGATTTCAAAGTAATATATTTGGCGACAAACAATGGGAGATAAATGAATTGATTTAAAATGGCCAAGGTCTTGACTAACACATAAATCTAAAAAAATAATTAGGATAGTATTTTGTATTAAATTCTAATAACATACTACATTTTAAATACAATAATAAAAGAAGACTTTAATGCAAGGATATTTTAATGTAGAATATTTTAAATTAATTGTTTGTAAGAATGCTAAGCTTTAACTGTTTGGAGTTTTATGTGATTGGGAATACGATATAAACTATTAAAACGTATAATTATAGGTTAAATACGTATCCTTTTACCATCTCAAATGTTTCGAATTAAAAAGTATTTTTCAATTAAGCATAAAAGCTTACTGCTTACTTCTCTGGCGACGCCTTAAACTCTAGAGACTTCTGATAGAAATAAGCTAAATTAAAATGAGAATTTCGAATTCCCCTTGGTAGGTTTTTGTTTTCTGTGCTCGAATTCGAGGCTCCACATATATTTGGGAGAAAGGCAGCAAAATGTGGGGAAATGGGCAAAGAAAAATAAAAACTACACCGCGGCAAATAAATAAAAATACTGCTCACTTCTGCTGCGGCGCGTTTTATGCGCACTTGCACTCACTCACATACACACACACTGCCGTGCAAACAGGTGTGAGTTTGGCGCGCACTCGCACACACACAGGACCTCGCGTCCTGCTTCATTTTTGTAGTGCATACTTTCGGGCGCTGCTTATAATTCCACGCCAGAGTTGTAAATATTTGTTCAAGTATTTATTTATGTACTGCCTCCGCGCGCGTGTTTAGCCTGCATATGTGTGTACGTAGCACACCCCCGTGCTTCCCTTTTGCTCTTGTGTGAGTTGCGGGCCAAATTAAAATGCATTGCACTTTAGCCTGGCTTTTTGATTTGCCGCATTCCCAACTCGTACTACCATCTAGTAGGATCTCGTACTTTCAATTTCTTTAATGGAGAAGCAGGCAAAAACTACAATTGCGCAGAAATCATTTGTCACAGCTTATAGTTTATAGAGCAAGTCCCTTAAGGAACGTAATGGCTACGTGATACTAAAATATATAATATAAAATATAAACACTAGTGAACATTAATTTTATTTAGCTTGGAGTGTTATATTTAAGAACAAATATGTTTTTTTTTTGCTTCTTTTTTAATTTTAAAGTTTTGCGTAAACAGTTTATGATTAAACTCAGTAAATAAAACTAAAATCCAAGGCACTTGATATCCTTTTTAAAAGGTGTTTAAAATTATGAAATACATTTTCAAGTAACCAAACATTGTTACAACTTGTTTTGTTTTACAATTTCATTTTATTTTATCAATTTTTTTAAATTAATTAAGTTTCTAATTAGAGTTTTATTATTAGAGTCTCAAAATGTATTGTACATTGGTTTTGTTTTTCACAATTAAACCATTTTGTAGTTTAGTTTTGCACACCCTTTAAGGGGATTTAATTTTTGCATCACTCATTAAAAAAGAAAATAAATGTAATTTTCAGGTGACTAAGAATACATAGAATACAGTTCTTAAAGTATCTAAACTCCTTCAAGGCCCATTATACTTATCTAATTATAAAAAATCATCTATTTGAATATTAAATCTATATATGCTAGAATAAGTAATAATATTTTTCCTTTTACATTTTCCCCCAAGGCTAATAAAAGCCATTTGCAAAAATATTTCCAAACTGCATCTGATTTCATTTGTATAAAAGTCCAACATTTTGACCCGTTGCAAATGCTAATCATGGAATTTCGAGATTATTTCTGAGTGGATCAAGCTGGCAGTCATTTTATGCTTTGGAATTTTTGCCCAGCTTTTGGTTCCGTTCTCATTTTCGTTCTCGTCCTTGTCCATGACAAGCCAAAGTTATCAATTTTTTCAGCTGCTGCTTTCGTTGGCCACGGTTCATCAAACATCTTTGCAGACACTTCGTGGCATTTGGAAATTGATTTAAAAAACTTTTTTAATTAATTATGATAATGTCGTAGTGAATGAGTTCTGTGGGGACGACTGCCACGCCCCACGCCCCACCGACCACGCCTCAATTCATTTGACGCATCTCTGTTGCTCCTGCTGCGTCTGTCGAGTATCCTGACTTTCTTTATTGCTGCAAATGATGTTCGAGTTGAGTATTTCCTTTGCCTTTCCTTTTTTTTGTATCATCGGAATGTTTGAGTTTTCACATTTCAATTTCTGGAATTTTCCCAGCACCAACTTTGGATGAATCTCCTCCCCCTGTACGTGTGTGTGTGCGTGGGTTAGTGCTCAAGTTGAAATTAACAAAAATTGGTGCGGAGGAGGAGAGGGAGACGGATTGGTGGGGCTCTGACGGTCGGTCGGTCTTTTCGGGCCTGCAAATAAGTTTTGTATTAATGAAATTGCAAATATGTAAAACTTTTATACATGTTTCTTTATAAACTGACAAACTAATAGACTGAGTTTTGGCATGTTGTGTCACTGGGTCGGAGTCGTTGTCCCTGGCACTGGTCGTTTTGGCAGGATCCTCATGGGTGTGTGTGTCCTTCTGTGAGTACGTGCATGTGCATGTGCAAATATCCTGGCAACTTTCTGCTGCAAAGTTTGAAAATGTATTTCAATGCATAGAAATGAATCTAATTTGTAAAATTTCATACAACAGTTGAAAAGTTATAAACGCGCAGGCACTTGCACTCGGCACACGGCACAAGGATGGTTCCAAGTTGCCACCCCAAAGCCATCCGGCACCCCATTGCAATCCTGCCAGCATAACCACTTCCTTATCCTGCAGGGGAAGAAATTCAATGGGAAGTAAATTGTACATGTAAAGCGGGAATATCAGAAACATGAACAATTTACTTTCAAAATTAATGTATTGGAAATTTATAATAAACAATTTGATGCATAATGCATGATTTATATATAGTTTACAAATCGTTTTAGGTATTGAATAATTTTGGGACTCTCTAACATTTAATTTTTTTATATAGAAATTATTGAAGTAAAAATTTTAATTACTAATAATTTTAGAAACTGATTAATTCTCAGGACTTTTAGAAGTTGAAATCTTTTAGTATCTTAACCGAAAATGAGTTAGGTTTTCATAGAATGTTATTAGAAAGCGATATCCAACACATTAAAGCTTTATAATCTTATAATCGCTTCAAAAACCCCCTTCAAAATCACTAGATTTTCTTTCTGTGCTTCCAGTTTCCCATTTTCCCCGGCCTGTTTGTGTGAAAACGTCGACAACTTGGCATGCAGATTGCAAACTTTCGAATAGCATCAGCGGCGGCGGCTGAGGCAGCAAGCGCAAACCAAGAAAGGAAAAAAGTAAAATGCTGAGCAGATTTAAGTGGTGCTTTGTTATGCATAAATAAAATGCTTGGCAAGAAATAAGCAGGCAGGCAGGCAGGCAGGCTAGCTGGCTGGCTGGCTAGCTGCAATGGCAGAAAAAAACTACATAGTACAAGCCAAAACATATTTTCAGTTTATTTAAAATAAATTTTACATTACTTAGCTCCCAACTAAAAAGCTGCAAACATGGGGTCATGCCGAGATCCTCGCCCACACCAAATGCGGAAAGTAATTTACGCTCAGCCGACTTGCAAAGAACTACTGCACAGTGGAAAAAAATAAAAGTTTTCATTGTTATCACAAATTGTAATTGTGTTTGTATTGCTCGAAAATTACCTTGAAATTAAAGTCAATTTATAATGGCTTCAAGCAAATAAATTGTGACCGCTCAAAGGTATTGTTTTACAAAATGAAACAATTATTTGAAATGTAAAAACAACACAAAATTTCTTAACAAAATATTTAAGCAAAGTAAACATGTCATCAAGTAAGTCTTGTTTATGATTATTTTAGGGTTTTGTTTCTTAAAGAAAATAAGTTTGGCAAACTTAAATGCATTTATTGTCTTGATTTTATTGCTGAAGATATTTGCACATATAAATACATATTTAGTTAAACTAAACAAAGACATAGCTTGTTTATTATGATTTATATTAGTGTTTTTTTGTAGTAATAAATTATAAGCATTTTAGTTGCATGGCAAAGTCTTAAGTTACCTAAACCATCAAGTATTTTTGACTGAATAAAGCCTTTCTTATGATATGAAAACCTTCCGTATGAGTGCTCAAATTTGGTGATATTTTTTTTGGGCCGTGTGGGTCGGAGCCCGGACCTGAAACTGGCACTAGGCGCAGTCTACGGCAAGCAGCCAAAGACAATTTTGTTGGCACTAATTGAATGTAAATACAATTTTGCTTTGCTGTCAAGTCTTGTGTCTGGGCGATGTCGTTGGGCTGACGATGAAGATGACGACGACGACGGCGACAACGGTGACGATGACGAGGACAAGGACGAGGGCGGGGACGAGCACAGGGACAAGGACTGGGTGAACTGTTCTGTGACGACGTTGGCAATAAAACGAAACGAGCTGATTGTATGCTACAAACAACTGGTGCAGCTGCTGCTTCTGCCAGGAATACCCCGATCCTGGCCAGCTCCTCCCTCAGCATCAACTCTCTTCTGTCTTCGGTCCGTACTCCTGCTGGAAGTGTCGTTGTAACGTTTGGCACACAGATCAAGTGCAATGCAACGTGCAAAGTTGCAAAAAGCGCAAAAATCAACAGTATAAAATCTTTTATTTAGTGTCATCATCATCAACGTTGCTCCCATCCTTTTTGGCTCTGCCTTTTTGCCATCTCGTTCTGGCTCTAGCCAATTTTCCCATCCAGCCCGCATCTAGTTTTGTGCACAAAATGTTATTTGCCGTTTTGAATTGATATTTACTTAAAATTTAATTGCGAAATTTGTCAACAAATAGATTATTACGCAAACATGTTTAGCCTAGACATTTACGACCACTTTTCCAGCAATATAAGTTGGCAAAATATGTCGAGTTTTCATATTTATAGAGAAAAATATATTTGAACGTTTTTTTTTGTTGATAAGTTGAGTAAGCAACTGACGGAAACACCTGTGAAAAAGTATTTTCACGCGGCTCACTGTTTTCACGAGCCAATCAGGGTCAAAAGCTCCATTAATAACATTAAGTCCAACTCTCAATTCAATTAAAATACATTTGTTTTTAAATTGCTTACAAATTGTTTGCATTCAGTCGCTATTTTTTTTGTTACACGATAATTGAATTACTTTTTACCAGGACAATGTCCAGGCATAGCTCGGATCAAGGATCAACGACAGCATCTGGCGGGAAAATCCATTTAGTTGGTGGACATTTTTTTAAGCTTTACAAAATCGAACAAGGTAGTGGGGCATTATGATGTATCTTTGAGGATTTATGTAATTTATGTTAACATAAACAGGTCGATTATGAGAGATATAAGTACATATGTCAAAGTAATTTATTCATTTTAAAATGGTGTTTACTGAAAAATATGTGAATCTATGAAAATAATATAAATAAGCTTAAGGATTTTTTTGTTAACTGGTTATTAAATGGATTAAAATGTTCTAAAATAAATATTAAACTATGTGTAGCATATGAAACTTTGTATTAATATAAACCAATAATGTCTTAATAAATACATAAGGAAAAATGTGATTTTTGTACAAATCAAAAATGTTTTAAAACATTTTTATGGGAATCCGATTTGTTTAATCCTATATTTTATGTATTTTCAACCTTTTGCATTTCTTTATTCACTTTAACCCCTTTTAAACAAAACAAACATAATGAATTAGCATATCATAATTATGCAAATTGGTAGTGGAATGTTATTTTTCATTATGTCATGACCCCAAAAATCTATTGTCAAATCCAATTGCACATAATCCGTATTTTGAATAATACATACATTCATCAATTTCATAATTGAAAGCCAAAAACGGATTAGCACTACGCTACAGATCTAACAGACATTTTAAATAAATCTAGTAATTAACGTTATTTTTTTTGGCTTATTATAATTCTAAAATTACAAAAATTTGTTTGTATAATTGATTTAAATAAACACAGGTTCGTTAATTAAATATAAAGCCAACGGCGAACCCTACTGGGAAGGGCAATGTGACTTTTATTGTTTGAATTACAGTAATTAAAACTATGTTTTTATGACTTTGAGTTTACTATCCTGCCATCCTGGCCATTTTAAGCGAAGTCTTTAAGCTCATCTCTGCGTTGCGTTGGCTGCCATAAAAGCCTTGCTGTATGCTGGGCGACAGGTTGTTGGTTAATTAATTCATTTATGCGCATTAAGCGGTCGTGCTGGTTGTAAGTGTTCATTAGCATTTTCGCTATTTGCATCTATTCGAATGCAATTTTCGCGTTTGCGGTAATGACATTCGCAACCATCGACGCGCTCTGGTTTTTCCCTATTAGCGGCGCCCAAATGTATGCTACAATTTCATCCGAAAATTCTCAAGCAAATTGTCCGCTTGCTATCCTGCGTGTGTGCTAGTATTAGTACATAGAGAAAAATAAAATTGAAAACTATTGGCCTTAAACGTATTTATTGATGATAACATCTTAAGATTAAATTAAATGAAGTGAAAAAATAAATAAATAAATAGTTTAATTAAGTATTTTTTGCCGCATTAAATAATTAATGCAAATGAAATTTACAAACCGAAATATGCTTTATTTTTACATTTTTGAGTAAATATATTTTTCCTGTGCACCCCAGTGTGTATTTGGTGGTGTTTTCGGTGTCCTGCGTGGAGGGACTGTTGTTGGTGGTCCACTGGGCCGTGCCGCCTGTCTCGGAACAAATCAAATCATCATCAAATCATGCCGAAATCGAGTTAATTCATCTCCACAGTTCATTGCGCACTAACAAATGAAAGGGAGACGCTGCCCCAGAGCCACAGTGCCGAAAAAGAGATGGAATATGATGCTGGGACGACAGAGCTTATGCACTTGCAAAATGCATTTCAATGCGGTTTTTGGCATTTTGTCTAACGCAAAATATAAATGCATTTTGTCACTGAATGGCCAAAATATGGGTTGAGGAGAGGGGCGTATGGGCGGCAGCAGTTATGGTGAATAAAAATGCTTGACTGGCAAACAACGATGCGTATACGCGATGCTTGATTGCGTTTCCGGTTTATGAAATTTTGTGGTGCACGCTATGCAATAATTTTTCGTGGCTTATGTGACGTCAGCGTGCTGATGGAATGCCTATGCCTAGGCATGTGTGTTGTAGTGTGTGTTTGAGTGAGTGTTAATATTTTGCCGATTGGCGATGCAATATTTTGCCATTTGCGAAAGCCATTATGCATTTATTTATTATATTGCCGAATGCCGCTCTGTGAGCTGTTGATTGCGTTTATGTCCTCCCCTGAAAACTCACCGCCATAACACCCCATCGCGAAGCTTTTCCGCTCTGTGTGTGTGTGTGTGATTTTCAATTCGTTTTCGGCGTACGTGTGTTTTTAGCATTTTGCGTTAGCATCTGGCAAATTAAAGTGCAGGCAAGCAGAAATTCAATCTCTCGTTTGATTCTCCCTTGCCGTCTCTCTTTGTGCCAACTTTAAATGCGGCAAAAGTCCCTTTTTTCGCCATCTCGCCGTCTGATTTAAATTACGAAAAGCGCACGTTTTATTGTTTGTTTCAATTGCCTGCTGACGAGCCAAAGTCATGGAGTCGGAGATACAGTTGGTCTTCTATAACTCGGATTTTCTTGGGCCTTGACCAGCTGGGAAACTAAATTTTATATATTTTCCTAGTCCTAGTTGAAAATGAATTTGATTAAATTCCTACATTACATGTTTAGTACTTTTAAAATTAATTTTTTATTCGAATTTTTAAAAATAAAGTATAAATTATACATTTTAAAACTCCTGCTAGCTTACAAATGCTTTTAGAATCACTAAACATTTTTTTAATTTTATTCTTCAGCGTATTTGGTGTCCCAGTTACTGACATTCACCTGTATATCCCAAGACCAGGATGTGCAGGACGAGCGTAATCAGCAAATGTGCCAAACGTCCTCCAAAAACCTAACCGAAAAAGGTAGGGAAAACCAAATTAGTTTAATTTGTACGAAATCAAGCAAACGTATGAGAAACGAGGGGTGGCCAAAAAGGAGGAAAAGCCAATGGCAAAGATGGAAAGACGGCGAGAATGGAGGAACGGCTAAAACTGTCTTCGGACTAATTCTATTTAGCATTTGCAAGGACATCGTCCTGCTGCCGCTGCTGCTGCTATTCAGCTGGCCAGCGAAATGAACTTGGGCTAATTACTCAATGCAAATTAAAATTCATGTCAAGCAGATTGGATTATCCTCACGCAACATTTAATGTCGCACTTAGCAAATGGCCAGCACAGCAAGGACCGAAGGAAAGGCGACTGCCGGCTGGCGACCGTCGAAAAGGTGAACGGATGGTGAAATCAAGGGCGTGAAAATGCGACGACAGGAGGCGGGGGTAAAATGAGATGGGGAAAAACCAACCGAGGAGCCCGTGGAGCGCTCCAGAGAGCAACAAAGAAAAATCTCTTTTGAAATGCTAATGTAAAAATTCTTTAAAGAAAATTACGCAATACATTATTTTGGTTTATTTTGCATTAAAAGTCAATTTAGTGTTAAGGTCCCGTCCCGGTCCCGGGCATAAAGGAAAAAAGAACAGGACGAAAAAAAACGGCGTCCGGAAAAACAAATGCCGGAGCCGAGAGGACCAAAGACACAGAAGAAAAAAAGATCTGCAGAGCGTAAAGCGCGCAACAGGATTGGGTCCTGCCAATTGGATGGACAGCAGCATCCCGGAGCATCCGCCTGGACATTTTCGCTGGCGTGGGCATGACAACGCAGCTTGGCGGCCATCGGTCCGGTCCTGACAACGGCGTAAATAAGCAGCCGTCGAACCCTCGGGTTTTTGTTTTGCATTTTAAGTTGGGACCGCGGACAAGCTAGAGCCTTCACACATTCCAAGAGGGTCGCCAGGTGGCTAAGTGGGCGTCTTCGGTTCCTACCTGATTGTTTATCTTCATCGGGGTTTTTTACTGGCGGAAAATATTAACATTTTCCATTGAGTCTTCACAAGAAAATTTTCCTCTTGCCATTTTGTGTAACAATTTATTTACTTCATCTTTTTTGAAATACCTGGAACATACTTTTACAAATTCCCAAGTAGCTAACATTTTTAACAATCTATGTAAAAGGTATTTAGTAACAAATGTTAGCCTGAGTGTTTTATTTTTAAATATTAAATACATTGTTGTACACAATGAAAATTATTTTAACATTGTTCAATAATTATTAAAAGTAAACTTAAGCAATACACCTAAAGTTTTAAATACAAGGTACATATATAAGAATTGTGTTATGGAATAAAACATATTTATAAACAAAGAAAAAGTTTGCCTCAATAACTTTCAGTAATAATCACTTATTGAAGTGTACTGAATTTCTCTCTATTATTTAATCCTTTTAAAGTGGTTTATAAATAAAACACATTTAATTACATTTTATTTTATTTATTGATTTGTAGAAATGCCCCATTTTAGCTGTTTGAGTTTTTTGGGAGCCTTTTTAAAATAATTCTAAAATCCGCAAATTCCCTGGAGGCAAATGAGATTATAAGCTTTCCGCATTTAACTTCACAATATGCAACAAAAGCCATTATTATGGCTGCCTTCCACTTAGCTGTGTGCTTTTTTTCTGAACATTTTTCGCCACGGTTTTTTTTTCATGCCATTGTCAGCCTGGACGACGATGGCCTCCTTTTTCGTCGAGTGTCCTGCGTGGGTCTATCGTCCTCTCAGCGACGACGCGCTGCCTTCGCTCCTTTATCTATTAAAACGCCTTCCAATTTGCATATTTCTGCAGCTGTAACAGCTGTCAACGCTGGACGCAACGCAGGACTTATTGTCGGAGGGATCGGAGGGGAGCTTCACCAGCTCTTAAGATAATGTCCCGGCGGCCGCGGAGTCGTCGACTTATGTCTGGACCATGGTCTGGGGCCAAAGAGGGAGCGAATTAAAGCCTTGGGTTCGGATTGGTAGGAGGTCTCATTTTGATCAGACTCTGAAAACGGACATACAATAATGCGCTGATGTCCACCTAAAAAATACTTTACTCTGTGCTTATTCGCTAGGGAAATTATTTAAATGAAAATATAAAGTTTTTTGCAATAAATATTAAATGTTAAAAGGTATTTTTCCAATATTTATAGCTTTGAAATTATGTTTAACTAAATGGTTTTCATAGAATATTTTATAACTATTTTTAAGTAAAGTTCTCAATAATTTATATCAGTTGCTCTAAATAAAATAAAAAATAAACAAATAAAATTAGATAAATTTTATATTAAAGTTGAAAAATAAAAACAACTTATTATATAGGCTTAGAGAAGGTTTTAGCTCTAAATACAGAATCGTTTTTGAAAGGAAACATATATCTTTATGTAAATTATATATTATTTATCACACAAACTACTTTAAAAGTTTATTCATGGCCAATGTTGAACCCAAATAGGGCATTGAAAATTCCACAATGGGCCATATTTTTTTGCCTTTTGTATTTTGTTTCATTTTGTTTCGTTTTATTCGGTTTTATACCATTTTATTTCGTTTTCCCCCTCGCGCTGGCTTGTTACGCTGTCACATTACCTACATCAAGTGTCACTTTAAAACGCATTTTTCTTTCACCCCGCTCGGGTCTCACATTTTGAAGTGTTGCTCAAAGCTGTCGCCACTTTGCTTTATCTAAAGACCCAATGTCCGCCGTTCTGCGTCCTGCTTCCTGTCCCCGTCCCCCCGTTTCCACATCCCCCAAGTCGCCTTTTCCCCCCTGGTGGCTCGTGTTTGTAAACAATTCGAGGCACATTAAGTTCCAATTAAGTAACATTCCAGGCAAATCAGAGACGAGACCGAGACCCTGCCTTCGGCATTTGTTTATGTTGCCGGCTTTGCCGGACGGAGGCGGACGGTTGCGGCGGCAGCAGCAGATTGCTTTGTTAATATTAATTTGTCATTAGTTTGGCTTACGAGCAGCTCGTTTAAAATGCATTGATAGGCCAAGTGGCTCTTATCACAGCTAGAGCTCCCCGAGCTGTGTACATAGTTACCACGGTTCGGGCGGTCTGTTTGGCCGACCTGCCCATCAGATAAGTTTAATGCGCTTTAAACTGTTTGGCTAGGAGCTTGCGGCCCGGCCCCAAGATTGGGGTTGAGAAGCCATCATCCTTTCGGCCAGCAGCAAGCACGGGATCCTTTTGAAAACTAGGCGCAACTGTTGCTCGGCCACTTTGCTGATGAAAGGGTGCGAAGGTATTTCGGTTGCGGCCAAGCCACAGCATCACCTGCACCTGCCGCAGGCTCTCATACCTGCCTATTGGGTTTCACACTGAACAAAATTGATGATTTGAATAATATTTGGAAATAATTTTTATAGGGAAATGAAATATCCCAAAGTTGGGAATATATATATTTTTAGTGGCTTTTGTATAAAACATATTTAGAATAAGTCTCTTAAATTGCTTTTTCTTTCCAATTTTGAACAGTGAAATCTGTTCTTTATCTGGTCATCGGTTGAAGACCTTAGTTAGTGTGCTTTTCTTAGGGTGCCACATTGATGGACAGATCTTGGAGCACAAGCCAGAGAGGGATTTCATTTTCCGCACCAAGTCCTTTTCGCCGGACAAGAGGAGCTACTCTTTGGGTCTGTTTTCTGTGGCTGTGCTTTTGCTGGCCATCATCTTGTTTTATTTTTATTTACCTTTTTTTTTTCTTCTCTTCTATTCGGTCTTTTTTATTTTAACGCTTCAACACGGACGGGACTCGGCCACATACTATATATACATTCATTCATAGTATATATCCGTACACATGGCACTCAAAGGCTTCGGCCTCAAGTGTCGACGTTTTTTATTTCACGCTACTTTGAGCTGATATACATGCAAATACACATATACACATTGCGGAGGCCACAAAGCGTAAAAATGTATAAAGCTTATGCCGGTCGGCATCCTGCAGCGGCGACCCACAACCCGTTCGGCCCACTGAGTCAGTCAGTCAGTCAGTGAGGCGCGTTATTTCAGTTTAGTTTTCAGTATAGAAGGAGGGGTGCCACGCCCTCAGCACGGTGGGTGAATTAGAATCTTATCAGGAGTTGGAAAAAAATTATGCTAAAATAATAAAAGATTCACAATTTAACTTTATAAAACAGGTCAGGTCAGGAAGTCAAATATTTCGTTTATTTTTAAAATAATTTCTTTAAATTTGATTACAAAAAGCTTTATAGTTTTGAAATCTATTAAAAAGTTGTTCAATGACATACTGAAGGTCCTGTCATTAGAGTTTCCCCAAAGTATACAAATTCAAAGCATGCTTTTAGGCACAATTTAAATTAATTTCATATGGGAAACAGGCTTTGCTGGCACACTTCCTTTTAAGTGTAAACACTTTTCCAAATCCATTTTCTAAAAATCAACTTCATCTACACTTTTTCCATAAAAAAAGTATATACCTTCCTCCCACTGTGCTCTGACCAACTACGCATAAAAAGCAAATATATATCCTCAATGCAGCAGCCACAAGCACCGCTTCTGGGTATCCGGCTTTCAATAGCTTTATATAGCAGAGAGTTGAATATGGCGAAAAGGAAGGTGTTATCTGATTGCCATTTTAAACACAGCAGAAACGGCAACAGCGATTTCGAGTGCAATTGGCAAAAGCACTGGCCAAATCAAAAGCGAGACCCGCTGAAAGGCGGGGCAGTGCATAAAAAGCTGTACAACTCAATGAATGGCTCACCGTTTCTAAGCGTTTCTATGCCCGCTGGCGAGTGCCCGCAGAGATATTAAAAGATAATCGGGCAGCGAGGAGAAGCGCAATCAGAGTCAGAGTCCGGCGGAGAGGATAAAAGCCGAAGCGGACGACTGACACATTACGTATTTGTCAAAGGACTGTCAAAGCTAAGTTGTCAAATGCTCTAAGCTGCTGGGTAGCAGGGTAGCTAAGCTAGATCATTTGTTTGGATTATAAATATATATGTATAAAAATATGCAAATTTTGGTTAATATTTACTATTGCTAGTTTTTGTACAAAGCAGAAACAAATTGTAGAAAGCCAATTGGAAATATTACAACCCATACTCAACATTTTAATAT
This sequence comes from Drosophila mayri, assembly GCA_008042485.1. Lineage (NCBI taxonomy): Eukaryota > Metazoa > Arthropoda > Insecta > Diptera > Drosophilidae > Drosophila > Drosophila mayri. The sequence continues at coordinate 221,881 of VNJN01006954.1, read as the reverse complement.
TTTCAACTCTAAAATTCATATTTAACTCTGCTCTAAACTTTGTTTTATTTTGTTTGGCTAATGAAATTAATTATTCAATTTTGCTTTTTAAATTAAAAGTATTAAAAGTATTTAATTTGCTCAATTCCCAATATGGTTGTTTATTTGCAGCATAATGATTGGCAAACTTCAAATTTAATAAATTTAATTGAAATGAGTTTCCAATTGAAATCAAATTAGCAAAATATAAAAATAAACCTAAACCCTGAAATGCAATTTATAAGTTGCATTTTGGCTGTATTTATTGTTATTTATTTATAACAATCACATGGACTTATAGTTTAATAGGCTTAATTAAAAAGAATTGCGCTTTTAAACCGTTTAGAATTGGATTTGGTAATTAATTAAGAGCATTTTAGGTTTATTAGGTAGTTTAAAACATTTTTATTTATTTATTTAAAATTGTAATCATGCAAAATGCATATAGAAAGCAAATTTAATGCAAGACTCTTTTGTTTGCATAAATATTTAGATGCCAAGAAGTCATTAGGAACAAATGATTATTAATTTACGTTTAATTACATCAATTAGGGAGTTAAGCGTGGAACTCAAAGCACTGCAATTAGTTGACGACATTTCTGCGTGAATTATTAAAGAATCCCGTCACATGCGAACATGCAAATGGTGATGACTTTATTGCCCTGCAGCAGTTCTTGTACATACATATATTTCCCCTTTCCCAGTAAATTGAAATAATAATTCATGCTCACGTAGTAGCCTTGTTAGGGCATCGGACATTTCCCCCCTTAGAATAAGACACGCTACTGTCTTCGACATCCTTTTGCTTGTTTTTCTGTTTGCTTACACTGAGCGATATAAAGCAACTTCTCAATCGTAGCTGTGAGTGCAACAGGGCGTATGTGCAACCAAAGTCTTTTAAAAGTCATACGCACACACACAGACACCAATTAAACAGCACTCGGACACTCCGCTCGACTGGCCAGTGAGTGTAGAAGAGTTTGTCTGTGGGAATAGTGCTTACACTATCGGCAATTAAAATCTAAAAAAGCCAGCTCTTCCTGTCTGCAAAGTCCTGCTTGCTCGATGTCCACCTCAAAGCTGGCTGCTATTTGCTTAAGCTTCTCCGGGGACGACCCGGAGGTAAATGAATGAGCCCTTCTCGTGTTACCACTGAGCTGGGCAAATAATGAGGTAGACCATCCTAGATTTTAATGAATGAAAGCGATAATCGTTGTGAATTGCACAGCAATTGGACTCGTCAAAGGAGCACTAAGCACTGAGCAAATAAACACCTTATCGTGGTTCATCAAAGTGAAATGTAACCATTGGGATGGTTCAGTTTTTTTTTTTTTAACTTAATGGCTTACAGAGCTTACATGGGAGTTTTTATTTTTTTGGAAAGTCTGATTTTGTTTTATATTTGGACATTTATTATTATAATAAAAGGTTTACGTATTTTTTAAAGTAAACATTCTCGTGTGAATACTTTTAAAACAATTGATTTGATTTTAGATGATTTTAAAATATAAATCTTATTATTTTATTATTTATTACTCCCTCCAACTTCACTTCAAATTTTCCTGCTTTACTTTGCCAGCTTTCACTTTTTTTACACAACTAGATTACATTATAAAATACTTCCTTTGTTTTTAGTATTTGTATTGTTTTTATTAAAGTTTTTTTCGTGTTTTTCGTATTGGTAAAGCCACTTAAATGAACGGGGAAAGTGGAGAAGCGCCATAAACGCCGCCGGCGGTGGCGCCAAAGCCACCAATGGCCGGATATCCAATATTATAGCCACTGCCATAGCCATAACCATAAGGACGACCATAATATCCGCCCGAAAGTCCTCCCAGGCCGCTGGAGCCATAAGGATAATACGCTGAGCGTATGCCATAGCCTCCGATGCCGCCGTATCCTCCGTAGCCTCCATAGCCACCGTATCCTCCATATCCTCCATAGCCTCCATAGCCGCCAATGCCTCCATATCCTGAATATCCTCCGCCGTAGCCACCCACAAACGGATAGCCAATTTGGCGACTCACACGCTCTCCCCGCTCAGAGCCAGAGTCCTTTGCCGTTTTTTCCAGCTCATTTTGGTGCAGCGGTTGCCCAACTGTTGCGGCGATTAGCAGCGCATATAATCCGAATAAAAACCAGCTACGCATTATCCTTATGGCTCCTTGAACTGCTTTTTGCTGGTCGCTTGACTTTATCAGTGGCCTCTTCGGCTGCTCCGCGCTGCGTTCGGTTAAGATGGCAACTGTGACCTGGCCAACTCGCGGCCGGTGTCTTTATAGCCTAGAACTTTGGGCATAAAATAGAAACTTTTGTTTTCGCCCTTTTTCCGCACTGCTTCGAGTGTGCGGCGTCTGTTTGTTTTGTGTCCGAACCGCTTGTTAGCAGAAATTAGATGCTAATGTAAATGCCATAAAACAAACTATTAAAATATGCGAGTACGGGTACTACGCAAAACGAAACAAAAGGCCAATTCATATGGCCAGTCTCTGGGTATTTTTCGTGGCACGCTAAGTGGCGCTCATGAAATCGAATGGCAGCCAGTGGCGGTTTAAAGAGCCAAAACATTTCACTTTGCGGCGGCACCACCGGCTCCTGCTCAGTGTTGGCCACTAACCAGAGGTTTCAACAAGTGAATAAATAAAATGGTTGAAAATGATTAAACTTTATAACAAGGACATGCGCAGGATCCTATGAAACTTGCAATAATAAACAAACATAATTATTTAAAGGTGTCCTTTTCTTGGAGATTCTGTTTAGGTTTGTATTTAACTCTTTCCTTAATTTATATATAATAAAACGAAGACCCGACTTTTTACCTGAAAATAAAGACAGATCTTGACAAAGAATATGGGCAAGACTTCAAGCTGCTACTTTAGAACTAAATATCTCATTCAAATATGTTGCAAAATTGTAATTGTACATCAGTAGGTTGGCACTACAATTCTCTTGAATTCTTTTAAGAAATGTTTTAAGAATTCTGTTGAGAATCTTTGTGCAAATGGAAGCCTTAAATGTCCTTTTGTTGCAGAGATCATTGTGTGCCTTGAATTTTATGGCGTTCTTAAGTTACAGCTTTTTAAAAAAAGCGAGACTGTTACTAGTTTGACTCTTAAATCTTTTTAAGGGTTTCGTGTGCAAAACATTAATGCATCCTTGCTGCTGAGTCCCCTTGAAACCCTTGGACTTTGAGCCTTTTTTTACGCCATTCTTAAGTTATACTCTGAAGTGGTTACAAAAAAAAGTAATGTTTAAATAATAATACAATATTCCTTTTAAATTACCTATACAAAAAATATATATAAAACCATGTTAATGGCTTCTCATATTTACAATTTTTTTTAAAGAAATATCCTTTATTTACCCCTGTAATCCATACTTCTTTGAAGGTATTTGCTAAGCCCGTTGGCTGGAAAATAGCTTCGTGGGCTGCTCTGCTCCTGCGGTCAGGTAAGCTGTGTAAATGTGCTAATTTCATTTGAAGGTTAGTTATGCTATTGACCAGTGGGCGGAGGCCTACTGGCAGACCCATACCCCATACCCGTACTCATTCCCATTCACAGACTTTGGGCCAGACGCCTCCAACTTTGGGGTGCGTAAGTGTGAATTGCTGTTTGTTGTTGCTCTTGGTGTTTGCCGAGTTCGGCCAGTTTGCCAGTTTGCGAGTTTGCCAGCTTGCCGGCCTGTTTGTTTGCTGCTGTTTGGCTTCGCTGTTTGTTTTATGAGCGCGGACCGGCCATTAACAATGCTCGATGGCTCTATTGCCGGCTTGAATGGCTCTCAATTGGTTTATTGCGGTTTCGGCGCATGTGTTTTTCGGCCAAAATCCGCAGTCTAATCCAAAGCCAAAGCTGCGGCATTTTAATTCATTTATGCAAAACGCGAAATCTCTCTCTCTTTCCCACAATCTCCATTTCGCTGCCCAAATTTGCTTATTCAAATTTAAACGCTTTTAGCCAGTCCAGGAAACTGGGTCAATTAACGATGTCAACGTCAAAATGATGCACATTTTGCTACCCACTCCGCTTACAGGTTCCCTGTATTTCCCCTCAGAGATCCACTGGATGGCGTAAACTTCCGCATAAATTTCCACCGCCCGACTGCAATGAGAGAGAGCCACAAAAAGACCCAGACTCGGCGGCATAAATTAAAAATCCATTTTTTACTCAACCCAGGGAAAAAGTATTTTAACTATGATTGTCATAATCAGCCGAGGAGCCGGAGTCGGAGCTGGACCTGGTGGTGAAACTAGAGCTGGAGCAGGAAGCTAAAGCAGGAACTCGAAACTACACAGAGGCCACGCAAATATTTACCTCACGGTCTTCCCCACGCCCTTCCTTTTAACCAACGAACCGGTTGGCGATTAGTAAAATTACTAATTTACATTGGCCAGGTGTCCAGGTGCTGGGCCACCTCCCTAATTCATTAGTTTTTGCCCGCTCGCGGTTGTTTATGTGCCAAAATGCTATTCCTGTTATAATGGATTCTGTGCCCTTTAATGTGGAATTTTAATTATAATTAATTATTTACTAAAGTTGAGCTTGGTTCTCTGGGAAATTGAAATAGAAATGCTTAAAGGTTACAATAAGGAGCAATTTATTCAACAAGTTCTTTATAGAATATAAGTAAAAACGAGTTTAAATATTTATTTTTGTGACCATACAAAAAGTTTGTCATTAAAAAAAATGAACATTATTAATTGAAATATTATTTGAAGTGTCATAAACTTAAGATCCAAACATTCAGTTATAAATATCGCAAAAATATATATTCAATTATTTCGGTGAATGCAGATTAAATACTAATAAAGTTGATTACTTTAATAAAAAAATTTCCACCTGCACTTGAATTAAGTATAGCAAATATAGTTGATATAGACTTTTAATTAATTATTTTACACAATATAAAACATCTTTTTTTTATGACTTAAAATCCCGCTTGTTAATGATTAAATACTAAAGTAATCAGGTCAAACATGTCCACTTGAACTTTTATGTCATCATAAAAAGTATATCATTAATAATCACTTTTCATAATTCAACGTTTGTTACCTGTTTAGCCGTGGACAGCTTTACTTTTACCTTTTTTGCAGGCCATCCTTAAAAGTTTTTAATATTTTCTTACTTGCATTTTGTTTGTTACTTCTTTAAAAGTTCAGGCCAAAGTTTCGCCTCTCCCTAGAAAGATGACTATAATGTCGTGAAATACGTAGGCTGTCTTGTCATTTGCTTTGCCTTTCCTCCTGTGGAACTGGGCTCCCGTCAATTGACGGATGACAGGGCAGATGGCGAGTCAGTTTTATGTGTAAGTTTGAGTCGTTTCTGATTTTGTTCAACGGTCACTTTGAGTGCATAATTGAATTAAGAGTTTGCCGCTCTTTACTCTGTGATTTCTCGTGATTCTCGTCTAAATGAGAGGGGGAAATGGATTAAGAAAAGGTTAAGGATATATGGGGAATTATTATGAATTTTGTTAGTTTTTGTTTATTGAATTTATGTATGAATCATTAGAAAAAATATGTAAACTATTTTTTAAAAGCCATAGTCTGTTGACGAAGACTTCCGTGGGATTTCGCTTGATACACAAGTTATATTAGTTTTCATTAATTAATCTAAAATATTTCAGAAATCCCTCATATAATCCAGTTACTCTATACTCTGGAAACTTATATTCCCCTTGGCTAATTTATTTATAGCCTTAATCAATATTCTCGATTTATAGTAGCGGCCAGACACGATTTAGGTGTGCGCTAACCATTGAGTAAGCTAATAACCAAGATGAGTCAGTGCGTCAGTCAGAATGAAAACGACAACGTTGATGACACTTTAATAACAACCAGTTGCGTTGACTGTGTTTGCTCTAAGATTTTAATTAAGTCAAACAAACAGCAGAAAATCAAACCCCACCTTCCCCTGCACCACCGAAATGCTTTACGAAATCTGAAATATGAAGGAGGACCAGAGGGCCTCTCGAGATGGTGCTTCCCATGAACACTTGGCCACTTGTCTATCGATCTGTTTTGTTGTGTGAGCCCAGAAACTTGAATGTTTTGCGCATTTGAATAGCTGTCCAGACTAGGCACTATGGAAGTTTCAAATTTTGAGTTATATAAGCAGTGAATATATTCTTTATTTAAACCTTTTAATCTCTAGAAAGTTTTCTCAAATATAAATTATCCTTGTTTTTGTTAAGCATTTATAAAAGTTTTACAGAAATCCTTTTAAAAATTTTGTTTATATATTTTTAATTTAGCTCAGAAAATCGTTTTTAAATCCACTGTGCTCTGGAGAAAGCCCATTCGTCTGGCCACTTGGCCCAAGATGCTTGAAGCCTCTTCTCCGGGGTGTTTGCCAAAAACTTTGCCTCTTCTTGTCCTCCGTTTTCGTTGCCTAATAGGTTTTGGTTATTATTATGACCACGACTACTAGGCTACTGGCTATGGCTACTGTCTCGGCCATTGGGATGGCGATTGTGTTTGTTATTGTTGGCAGCGCTTAGCCAGACAGTTAATACGAATCGCCCGCTCTGCCCGTAGTATTCATTTCAGTTGGCGAAACACTCACAACTTTGATGTTCCGCCCCGTCGAACCACTTCCACTTTTATTCGCTTCCCCAGTCCCAATCTGCGCTATGGCCAGTCGATAAATTCGGAATCATATAAATTGCCGGCCGCAGAGTCGAGTCTTCATAGAATCCATCGAAACTTTGCCGGTGATTAGTGGCAGAAGTTTCCCCGAGTCCGAGTTCGAGTAAGGAAATGCGCACATTTGTTTGCCTTGCCCTGGCGGGCATTCTCCTGGTCGCCAGCTCCTCAGCGGCTACCTATGATGCGGCTACCCAGCTCCTAGAGGTGGATGCAGGTGTCCAGGAGCCATTAGCCATGCGGCAGGTTCGTCAATTTGGAGGCGGCTATACAGGTGGACTCGGAGGACGACCGGGAGGCGGTTTCGGAGGAGGACCAGGCTTCGGAGGAGGTTATGGAGGCTTCGGAGGTCGTCCGGGAGGCGGTTTCGGAGGAGGACCAGGAGGCGGCTTCGGAGGCGGTGGCTTTGGTGGTCCAGGAGGCGGCTTTGGTGGTCCAGGAGGTGGCTTTGGAGGCGGTGGTTTTGGACCCGGCGGCGGCTTTGGAGGACCTGGTGGCGGCGGCTTTGGAGGACCAGGTTTCCGAGGCTAAATAGCAACCAGCAATTATCTGTGACTGACTTAGCTTAACTCACTAGAAATAGAATGTGTAATCAAAGTGCAATCAAGCACGTTTTAATTAAGTTCCAAATACAATTGCCTCTGTTCTTTGATTCACTTAATTTCCTTGTCATTTGCATGGCTTTCAGTGATTGGCAAGGCTATTTTACCCAGTTAAATATAGTTGGGGATCTGCACTGAAAACAAATTGAGAAAAAATTTAAAAACTAACCAAGTTGTCGAAATTTAATATAAAGAATTTCGGAAGAAAAAATATGCTTAATTTTAGATACTTATTTTATCCCGAATGTAATGATATTTATTGATCAAAGACACATACATAATTCTGCATTATTTTAGCTCTGTAAAAAATATGTGCAAGTTTCTAGGAACTATAGCAAGTAGTTGAGTTTAGTTAAATCATACTGAAAGAGTTGCTATATTATCAATAGAATTTTCCTATATTTCTCTATCTGTGAGTTAGCATTTAATTCCTTCGCTGATGCTTTCTTTCTTTACTTAATATTTTTTCGTTCCTTGCTATTTATAACAAAGCAATCCATTGAAACTTAATGGAGGCTGCTTGCTACCAGAGGCCCGCGTCTCTGTTATCCAACTTGGCAATCTCGTTGGCATGGGAAAAGTCGTTTAAGATTAAACGTTTGCTGTAAAATTCCTCTTTTGACAAGCGCCCCTTTTATTGTTAAAAAATTAACTCGGCTTTAAATTTACGCCTTTTGTTATCCCTTGACCTTAGCGTAGAGGACACCCACGCCCGCCCACTCATTCCGTTCATACAAGGGTCATACGCCAACATTGATAAAAGTTTTCGCTTTTTTCCCGTTGCTACCCATCGGCTCCCTTTTTCATTTCATTCTTGTTTTTTTTTTTTCGTTGGCTCGTGAAAAATTTCTTGTTACTAGAAAGCAGTCTTGTAAAAGGCTTTGTTAGTCTACACTTTCACGGTATACTCTGGGAACTGTGCTCAAGGAAAACTGAGTTCTTTTCCCTTTGGTCCTTTTAATGAATTTGTATAGATTGAGCAGGATGAATATGGACATTGTAAAACGAATGACTGGGAGAAGAAAAGCTTTTTACTAATCTACTAATTAAAGCAATTTACATTTAAGATATTTAACATTAGACTTTAAATTTAAAATTAAAATAAATATGGAAAACCTACATACCGTGAGAGCATCCACATTTCGAGGATACTTTATTCTTCTCTTTTTTTGGCCATTTTGGCGGGGCTGTTCTTATCGAAATCGTGTCTCAATAAATCTACGGCACCTTCGGATACACACCCGCCCACTTGCCAGGACCCCGCCCCCATCCAAGGGCAACGCCCACGCGGCAGCTGGCAGCTGGCAGCAGCTTCGGAAGTGGGTGGGAAAAGCCGTTCGAACTGATTATCCTTGTTGACCGTCGCGGCAGCAGCCGCAGCTGATTGATTTGTTATTGAAAATATTAGGCCTGGGCCCAGAAGGGAAAATCGAGATGGCGGCAAGATGGGGGACTTGAGATTCCGGGATTCAGGACGCGGGATGTGGAACTTGGAACGTGCTGTGTGTTTGGATACGCTTGAAACTTTTATAACTTTATGAGGGCGTTGTAATTTGATATCGCAAAGTTTTTTTTATTGCCTTTTATAGCCTTATAATTTGGCCGCGATGTTGTTACTACCGCTGTTGTTGTTGTTGCTGGTGTCGCCACAAAAGGGAGACGAGCAGCCAAAGAGGGGACCCATCGGGCGTATACTTGTTGTTTGTGGCAGCAGCTTTTTGTTTACACGTTATTTATGGCTTATAAATACGTATCGCTTTTGGCCGGAACGCTTGGGGCGGCTTCACTGAATTGTAAACAACTCACATGCGGCCCGTACTTAAGAAATCTCTTAATGAGCATTAGATGCCGGCAAATAAAATTACCCAAACGAACGTGTATATATGTATAATTGGATTAGAGAAGCTATACATTTTCTAGTACCGTCATCTCAGTGACGGCAAGCTTATACAATTTCACACTCTTGAACTTATTCTGGGATTCTTCTTAGAGGCTTTCAAGCACTGATGAAATTAATCACATAAAAAAAGTACCTAGAAAAAGCGTACATCATTCAAAAACTTCTAAATAATTCCCCTGTCTGTTGATGTCATTGCTTTATTATTTTACTATTTTTCTGTTTTCATTTTGAGTCAGAAACCGAGCTTAGGTAAGGATGATTTATACAGAAAAATATTTGAAGAAGGAATACAGCTAAGATATACACCCCTTTCAGGTATTTTGGGCTAACTTTTATTATTATTTATCATTTAGTTATCACTAAAAACTATCTAAGAAGAACCATTACCAAAAACCAGATTTTTTTTTAAACCAAAATATGTCTTTTGCGCATTTTATTTATATTACCAAATAAATACTTAATTCTGTACATTTGTTTATTTTACTTTAATATTTGGGGAGTGCATTATTTTTGTATATCTCCGTCAACTGTCAGGGTGTATATAATATATATAATAAGTGAGCACTTCACATAATTTAAATTCACAGAAACCAGTTTGTTTTCTAGTGCTGAATCCCCTTTAGAGCTCCGAATGTCACTCACTTGAAAGTTTTTGAAAAGGAAAAGTTGGTAATTGGTTGGCATATTCGACTTTATTATTTCAATAAAATAAGTTTATATTTTTATGGTTTATTATAGTTCTAGCTGGACTATTTTATAGAGTTTCATATTTTAAATTACAGTTATTATTGCAGTTGTAATAACATGTTCTTGACTATTATACAGATGTTTTTATTTAATTCTTGCTACTGTTTGCTTTCATAAGATTTATATGGTAAATTTAATGAAGAAACTATTTGTTTTTCCACAAGTTAATTAGGTTTAAATATTTAAAATATTTTAAAATAAACTGGATTTTGAAATGAATTAACTACGTCAGATAGCATAGGGTATTGACTTATCTCATCTGCAAAACATAATTATAAACGAACAAGCGGCTTGTCATAGAGTGGCTTGGATAGAGTGAAAACAAGAACAGGTTGTTCTCACTGCGCAGAAATGATATTGTTATTTTCTTTTTCCCCCCGCTTTTGTTGCTTGTTGTTTACAATTTCAGCCCGGGGCTCTTGAATGTCGGGGGTTTTCTTCGCCATTTGATTATGCTCAGGAAATTTAATTGTTTAAGGTCGCCGGCACACACAACTCGTTTAGAACGGAACGCGGCGAGACTGGCTCTGAGCTATATAAAGAGCCTAGGCGGGGGATCGGCTCGACTTTAGTCAGGTTAACGAGTCTGCGGAACGATGCACGTCCACGTCCACCACTTGAATCTATTAGTGCTAAGTGCCGGCCTGCTGGTCCTGCTGGGGACCATGGTCACGGCGCAGGCCGCACCCCAGGCGGATCCGGATGTGGATGTACAGCAACTGACTCTGGCGGATGTAAATCAGGCAACGGAGCAGCAGGAGATGCCGGCTGTGCGCCTGGCCAGGCAATTTGGCGGCGGCCGAAGAGGCTTTGGCGGCGGCGGATTCGGCAGAGGTGGCTTTGGTAGAGGCAGAGGAGGATTCTGCTGCGGCGGCGGCGGCTATGGAGGCTACGGAGGGTTCCGGCGACCCGGTTTCGGCGGTGGCTTTGGTAGATTCTACCCGCCACCACCACCGCCGCCGCCCTTCTTCGGTGGCCCCTTCTTCGGCTAAGTGTTATTCATTTAATGTGCATATGTGATACGATCAGACCTGGATTAGCTGCGAATAAATCAACACGAGCTGCTGCTCTAATTACCCAACCAAGTGCTGAACCAGCCTTTTTTTTCTTCATCCATTTAAATGGGCTCAAAGTGGGGCGGCTCTTTAAAAATGTTCAAGCCAGGTGCTTAGCCATCCATTACGTTGTGTTCTGACGGAAGCTGCTGCGAAATATAATGGAGTTCCCTGACAGAGATTTTAATGTTACACTCTGTGGAAGATATGAAGGAAGAGGACTTCATTTTGCACTCAACAAATATAATCTGCTTTTGAAATAATAAAACAAGTAAAAACTCATTGCGAAATTACCAGTCAAGCTTCTGCTAGAAAGTTCCACTAAATTTATTTATATAATTTTGTAGCTAAGTTCTTTAATAAATCAAAAAAGAATTACCTCACTTAATTGTCCAAACAAGCTCTTCAGATAATTCTTATAAATAGAGCGGCAAGCAGGCAAAACAAATTATTATTTAAACAAAAACCTTTCAAGATGCGAGCACTGTCTTGTCTGTTATTTTTACTAACAATCCTTCTGGCAAGAAATTCTCTGGCTGATGATCCAAAGACGCAGGATCAGCATCATCACAATCCGGAAGAAGGGAAATCTACAGATGATGCTGCTGAGCGGATACGTCGTCAGATTGGCGGTTTCTTTGGCGGTGGCCTAGGTGTTTATGGTGGCCGTCCGTATGTGCCCTTTGGATATCCCAATTATGGAGGTTCTTATGGTGGAGGACCATACCTGGGCCACCCATATGGACCATATATCCAAGAACGGAGAGTCATTGGAGGAGGCTTCGGTGGAGGTTTCGGTGGCGGCTTCTATGGCCGCTGAGTCCTGAGGAGATATTGTTCTGGTGCACAATGTCGACTTAATAAAGTTAAACATTAAAACAAGAATAAATCCAGTGGATAAAAGGGTTAAGGGCAACGACGAGGCGTGGAGTTGGCCCTGGGGCCGAAGCTGAAATTATAAAAATTTCATTTCAAATCACGTTGAGTGACATGCAGACGGAGCACAGGACAAGAAAACTTAATCAGCGATGTTAACGATGTCAGGCTGCGGGAAACAGGATGTCATTCTGTACCATCAAATGGCTCCATTCCGGGTCGCGTACTCGTATTTTATTTCGCTCTCTACTTTCTTTTCCCTGCCGGATTTTCTCTTTCCCCGTTTTGCTTCATTTTTTTTTGTTTTTTTTTGTATTTTTTTTTTGTATTTTCTAATTCATATGCGTTTCAAGTTTTAATTACGTGGGAAAAAAGCGAATGAACAAACGAGCGGGTGCCAGGCAGGGAGCGAATTTCAGAGCCAGGACCAGGGCCACGGGCAGGCGCTCCTCTGGCTTCGTTTGGCTTGACTGACAGGCGGCAGCAACATGAAAATAACAAAATACGCCCAATCAGCTCAGCCAGAACGGAAACGAGACGATACACAGAGGGCAGGCAGAAGCCCAGACCTAGAGACAGACAGACAGATGCAGACCGAAAAAAGGGCAAAAAAATTAAGTAGCGAAATCAGCGGGTACAAAATAAAAAAAAAAACACAAGAAGAAAAAAACAGAAGGAGCAGGGCCCCAGTACAACACAAATAAAACAGCATAAAGGCGTTGCATGCCAAGGATAATTCGTGCAGTGCTCGTACAAAGACGAAACTCGCGGCTGACACAGAGGCGGAAGAAAAATGGTAGCACGCAAAAATTGTGAACTCACTTGACGTAGCTCATTCTGGCTGAGCTGGTGCCCCCGCACTCTAAGAAAAGGTTTCAGGACTTGAAAGTACTCCTTGAAAATTATGGAGACTTTTATGGACTTAAAGAAGTGATAGATTTTTATTTTAAAAATATTTTTTGAATATTTACAAGAAAGTAAAAAGGCAAGGATATGGATTTTAAATTAGAAAGGAAGGATTTTCTTATAGAAAATAGTATAAGACATTTTTACATAATTTACTCCTAACATGACTTTTATTTCATTTTTTATTTAATTTTTAAATTGTTTAAGCTGTATATCTATTTTTTCGCTATTATTTCTATTAGGATTGCGATAAGAAAAATAAAATAACCATTTATTCTTCAGTAAAATAATTGAAATGGACTTTTAATAATTACTTAAAAATGTAAACAAATAAAATATTTTGTAAGCAAATTTAAAATTTAAAGTCATTTAGAAATTAATCTTCTCTATAAAATTAAATTTCAGTGCACACCTTATTTCTTAGTCCTCCGCTAAATTCACCCACTGCCAAATGGCATGACGACGTTGTTTGGTGTTGACGTGTCTGTGGGCCGGATGGGTGGTCATCGCTTGTTAGCTGCGTGTGTCGGCCAAATCAGCGCTCCATCCGTGGCTTGGCCAGAAGATGCGGCCATAAGCATAAATATGCACGATCCACAGCAGCTGGCCAAATTGTTGTGTGCGTGCGTGCGTATGAAAATGGAGGGAGAGTCCGAGGAGCTTCAGTCCTTTTCCGCAGAAAAAAAGGAGAATAAATATCTGAGTAATTAACAATTACAATGATGCGAGCGAATTCTGCTGGCCAACAACTTTACCCAGACCAGACCGGACCGGACCAGGTTCTAACGCTTGGCTGCCTGGTTAACGGACTGCTTGAGTGACTGACAGTTGCTATCACAATGTGGAATCCTGTCAGTCAGTCTTTCAGTTCGTCAGTCCATCTGGCCATCTGTCCATCCTGTGGTTGTGGCTCCTTACTGGCTGCTGCTCCTCCAGGATGCTGACATTCCCACAGTTGATTCGTTTATATCGTCCAGTGTGAAATAACAATGCGGCTAGAGGCTAGGGTAATAACATTATGGTCAGCAGCTTGAAGCATTCAAAAGAAATGATTTTTCTATTGCAAAATAAAAGGGAAAATTATAGCAAACATACTTAGGGATTGAGAACGAAGAAAATGGATTATAAGAAACATTCAAAAATTATTTGAAAAGTATGAAGAGGGATAAATTATATCATAAAAAGTTTTGCAACTAAAAACTTACAAATTTTTCTACTTCAATTAATTCAAATATTTTCTAGATTATTTTTTTCGAAGGTATGCCAACTTCGGCTTGGATTGCTTTAGAATATTCTTTCGATAAATTTATGCTTGAATAAATGCGAAAATTGCAATTATTTGAGGTGAGTTTATATATTTTTCACTAGTTTTTAGATAGTTAACCTTTGATTGCCTTGGTGCTTAATTGACGTACTTTAACCCACAACAGGATTACATTTTATTAAATTTTCTGTATGAGTATACAAGGCAAGGAACAATGAAAATGTTATTTATATTTATGTTTAAATATTGCAGCGGAAGTACTAAAAGCATATTAGTTGGGCAAAAGGATTACATTTATATAACGTAAAAATGAAAATATATTTTCAACAAAAACACCCATTAAATAAAGACTTGTTTTAATGCACAGCCCGTCAGTAATAATATCATATAAATTAGTTCTCGTAGGGAAAAGCACTCAGTGAGAGAGCCCTCCCCTCTTCGGTTTCCCCTTAAAAACAACACACTTTGGCCGGATTAAGGATGATTTTATTTTGGTTTCCCGTCTGCCACGTTTAATTGTATTTGCGGCCAGGACACACACAGCACACACAGCCTACGCAGAGCACACAACACACCAACACATAGATGGGGGGCATGCGGGCACACAGAAAGTTTCGCCGCTGAAAAATCTAAGAAAAAATCCCTAATTAAACAGTTTGTCAGTAATGCAAATAAACTTTGTTCAACTTTTGCCCACAGTCAACGAGCGAGGCGAATGGCAACAAAAACGCTTTTCCTTTCCTGCTTCTGCCTCAGCTTGTTGCTTATTATTCTTTGGTTTCTTTCTTATTTCGAAAAATTTCCCCTCTTGTAATTTTTGTTTTTGGTCAAGCACACAAAAATGTAATTATTAAAAAATTATGCTAAACACGCAATAAAAACTTGGTAAGAGAAAAATAAAAAAATTAACGAAGAAAACCAGCGGCCAAAAAAAAAATGTATATTTAAAAGGCAAACGGTCAAATTTATATATTTGCAATTTTTTCTTCAACTTTTTGTGTTCATTTTGCGTTTTGTTTTGTTACACGCCCGCATGATGATAGAAGAAGGAAAATGAAAAAAAAAGAATAAAAGGAAAAGGCGAGGCTGGAAACAAGAGCAAAATTAACAATTGTTAATTTGAAAATTGCACACAAATGCGTAATGCGAAAGTTTTTGCTCTCCGCCAACGGACAGCAAGACCCGTGCTCTGTCCCGGTCTCAGACCCAGGACCCAGACCCACAGCCACCCTCGGACCCATACCCAAAGTCCATCCCCGGATACCGCCAGACTCGGCTTGGCCACTTGTTAAGTGTTAATGAAATAATTATGCCAACTTTGCCCGGTCCAGCCACTGGCCGCACATGCCCCATTCCGCCTCCAAAACTCCCAAGCATATATACATACACTGAGGGAAAATTACAAGTTTTTAAGATTTCATATATACTAATTATTTTATCTATTATTTAGAATTTAATTTCTTGTTAATAAACTTATTTCCTCGATTTAAAGTATGGCCTTAAAATAAATATTGTTCCCTTGAAAATAATATATTCTCGCAGTGTAATTCCAAACACCCCTCTGGAGAGTCCTTCAGCCCCAATGGCGCCCCTGCATCCACTTCAGTTTTATTGTTCCCCTTCTCACCGAACTTGGGAACAATGAAGTGTGAGCTGGCCAGAGTCCTTATGTAGGATGTCCTTCTGCCCCCCCGCCTTATTGCTTTTTTTAATTCGATAAACTGCCCTCCGAAGACGCAGGGCAGCGACCTTGGAGCTTGTGGCGCCCCAAAGCCTAAAAGCAGGCATTGCTTTTGTGCCGCCGAGGCTTTCAAACGCCTAAGCCGCTTAATTACAACGAGTCGACGGGGCCCCAGAGTTGCCAGCTATTTGCTTAAGACGCGAAAATGTGATTAACAAGTGTGAAAAGCCGCTCGGCTCTCCCTTAATTTTTTCCCTCTTTTCATTTCTGCATGTCTTGTTTCCCCAAGTTTCTTTCGCGAGTTTGAGAGGAGTTTAATTTTGCTTGAATAACTTTAATTGATTTAGTTTCAGAGGAGAGCGTGTGTATCAGAAGGGAGGTGAGGCTTTCAAATGCTTAAAAAATTATCAGAGAGTTTGGCACCAAGTTAACTTTCTTTTTATCAAGATTTTTATACTAGAGAATGCTTTGGGCTTTGGTATGAGCAATTTATGTACGGTTTCTAAGTAAATTTTGCTGGGAAAATTTATTTCTTTCTTCAGAAAATTATTTTATTTCCTGTGGAAAATGATTTTGAAGTCTTTAAAACAACTACCACAAATATCATTAAAATGAATATCCAGAAATCTCATGAATTCTTTTCTGTTAGTCAACCTGTAACCTTTTATTTTATAATATTTTTTTATAATTATAAATAAGCTTTTAAATACCAATCACTCCACCCTGAAGCCTAACCCTGTACGAGTATAAAATTGATTGAAGTTTAACGCGTAAATGCCCAAATAAGTTAAGACCCTGTCCTGACAGAGGACAAAGTTGGCAAAGGATTGGCGTAGTTTTGTTGGCCGCACCAGATGCATCATTATCAAGCCGAATGACAGGTGTGCGCCTGCCAATTTGGGCCACCTCTAATTGAATTTAGTCAACTCCGGGGCTCCGTGTCTTCGGGTTTGTCTGTTTCTTTGGCTTTTTACCGGGGGGATTGGGATTGGGGCTCCGAGGCGGGATGCCTTGGAAAACTTTCCTGCCCTGTCATTGTAATACACACCTCGCCGAAAAAGCAGCAGCAGAAGCAGCACAGCACAGCAGCTCCTCCATTGTTAAGTTGTAGTTGTAGTTCCTGGCGTGTCGAGCAAATCCCAAGCAGGACGTCTTCGTTGACTGCGACTGAGACAGAGACTGCGATGCCACCACCGCCGCCGCCAAACAATTAACGTTAATGGATCATGGTAACTTTTTCGCCTCTTTGCCACTGTGAAATCCCAGCGGTGCGTGTAAACTGGCAAAAGTAGGGAAAGCAAACTACGAGCCCCGCCGCACACCATGTCCCCTTCATCAAAGATGTCTACACTGCTCCCGAGCTCAGCCCATTTACCCCACATCTTTGCCCACTTTCTCCCTTTAGCTGCTTATGCTGCATCTTTAGATTTGGCTGAATAGGCACTTGAAAAATATATTTATCCTTCATCTAAGAATGAAATCTATTGGAGATTTATAGAAAACTGATTTAAGCCATTTCCCTCATGTCCTGATAAAATGAAAATGTATTTAAAGTTCAATAAAAGTCTAAGTTATCAATCCAGATTCATAGTAATTGCAAATCGATGATTGATTGACAAGCTAAGACTTACAAATGAAATATAAAGAATATACATATAAAGAATATTAAGTATTTCTTACAACTATATAGTTTCACCCCCAGTGTATCCCCCAGCCATTCCCCTAGCCATTCCGTCAGGATGCTATCTGTGATAGACAAGGCTGGCAGCGCTCCTTTCGACACCGTCGCCAGCCGGTTTTGGCCAAGTTTTGTGCTGTCTTTTGCTGTTTTGCGTGCTCCCGCACGCCGCGTTTCCCTTTTGCGCAAAGTTTTCCTGCTACTTTTCACTTTTTCTTTTCTCCGTCGTTACTTTTCTTTTACTTTTCGATTTGTGGAACCAGAAAAGCTGAGGAAGAGGAATAGGAAGCGGTGGAGAACCGAGCAGCGAGCAACGCGCGCAACTTTTAACACACTCAAGTGTCGTAATTTTGGCTGATTTTTCGCACACAAAACAATATTAATGCTGGTAGTTCCATGGAGCGGGATCAGAGAAGTCCCCCACCTCAAAAAAGTTAAATGAAAAGTTTTGCTTGCGCTGCAAACACGTCGCTTTTCCTGTCGCCTGCCACCGCCGCGGCGCCTTTTGGAATGCGTCGCTGATTCTGCCGACTGACTTCTAGGCTGCGATGGGAGTCAAGTTCCCGTACTCATGTAGGCTCTGCTCGGCAAATACACGAGTGTGTGCGATTGGGTGTCAACGGTGGGTGTAAGTGGGTGGTGTGCGGGTGTGCCACCTTCCACGCAACTACTAGCAAGTTGAGCAAGTTTTCAACAAGGCCGCCCTGCCAGGCATAGGCAACGTTTTGGCTTCAGGAGCACCCCGCTGTGATAAATACCATGGTATTCTTGGAAACTCTGAAACAAAAATATAGTAAATAGTAAAATATGGTAAAAATATGGAGTAGTAAGGAGGTTTTTTTAAGAGATTATTTTGAAAATAACACTGTGTCCGCAATGACCATTCTTTTAATTGTGTTAGCATTGACAATGATTATCATGCGATAATAATTCATAGGAATACTCATTTAATTAATAAAATAGTTTTAGTTTTAGCATTTATACGCAGCAATTGTATGTTATAATATTTAATAAATATACTAAATTTTCTTAAATCTATAAACTCTCGAAATTGTGTATACGAAGAGTTGTATGGATACATATCCTTTCGAAATTAAGTATACGCATAGTTGTATGGATAAAATAATTTTAATAAAAGACAAATAAATTTAAATAAAATACATTTTTTCTTAAATTTATAAATAGTAATTTTATAATAAATACACTAAATTCTATTAAATCTATAAAATATCGAAATTGCGTATACGCAAAGTTGTACGCATACATGCACTTTCGAAATTAGTTGTATGGATACACGCAATTGCATATACGAAAAAAAGCTAGAATAAATAATCATAGTATAATTGCTTAATTATTTTATCAAATTTCATGTTTAAATATTTTTTTCTTGAATACTTTATAAACTTAGAAAATACTATTACATATTAGCGATAATTTTAGTATATTACGTATACGCCTGGTTGTATTTTTTAATACATTTTTATTATAAAAATTAAGCCTTGGTATCAAAATAATATAACAATTTAATATAATTTAAGCTAAGCTTCTTTCACTTCTTTAAAATTTGTTTTAAAATATTTACTATTATCTCAAACTTGAATTTTCGCTATTTAATCCACTGTTCTAAGCAGCCAAACTGAATGGGGTAAAAGCGGAAGTCGCATCGTCAGGCATGAGGGAACCCCTCAAGAGGGGCAGGAAATGTGTGAGTGGCAAAGGGGGAGGCATTTGAGGCGACTGGGCGGATGTTGGAAAAAAAAGTTTGGGGCGCAGCTTAAAAGTTATTAGCGTTTTTGGAAAAGGCAGAGAGCAGAATCAGAGGCCGGCGCATCTACGCAGGCAACTAGAAGGAACTTTAAGCCTGGTGGTATATATGTGTTAGGTGCGTGTGCACTAAGGGAAATACCTAAAAGAATACGTTAAACTGAATATGAACTTAATTACTAGAAAATATGTATATTTAAATATTTTTTGCAAAGTTATGAACTCATAAAATTTGTTTATTTATAAAGATCAAAAATGGTAACAACAAATCTTTAGCTAAATGAAATTATTTTAATAATAATTACACCTATTTTTATAAATATATTGTTTCCAATTTCTATTAGTACGATCCATTTTTCCGAGTGCATAACTTAGGTGGGCATCCGAAAAATGCCATCGCGCCCCGAGGAGTGAGGTGTTGGGGGCGTGGCCCTGGAATTCATATTTGTGTTTGAGGCTTAGTACGTTATTAAGTTGTTTCGTTTGGCCTGCTACAAGCAGCAACAACAGCACCATTGGCACCAGCAAACTCAGCGGGAGCAGCGGTAGCTGCGGATTGGGGATGGATTCCCGTTCCCCCGGGTGGTTGGTTTGTAACTGGGAGTAGTCGTCGCCGTCGCGTGGGTACCGCGCTCAAGTCTCAAAGGTATTGCGTGATATTTCAATTTGTTTTTAGTTGTAAGTGGCTTAAAATGATTTAATAACTCATCAAGGGATTTGCTTGTTGTTAGGTATTTACTTTAGTTTTCGTTGCCGCTGCCTGCCAGCGCCGCCAATTCCCATTTTCCGACTACTATTTGCGCGGGCTTACCTCCAGTCTGAAGGAGTCTGAGTAGAGTTTGGGGTCTGGGATTTGGTTTTTGGGTTTGCGTTCGCTATTTTCGGTTCTCCGGTTTGTCGACTTTAGGTTTGGGTTTGAGCCTGCGCCGGATCGACTTATGGCATGCGAAAGTTTTTAAGTAGTTTTGTCGTTTCATATTAACGAAGTTTCGTATTAGTTTTTGCGCTTTTTCACCATCATTAATACAAATAACAAACTAAACTCTGAATATTTGCGGATGGTTTGGGTTTTTCGGCAGTAGCCAAATATGTATTTTCAACGCCGCCGTAACCTCAGAAAAACCCCGGAAAACTCATTCTCCTTTTAACCTCCTCAGCGCGATGTTTGCCGTTATAATGAGCAAAATGTATTATGCATGTTAGTATTTGTGTGTACGCGAGTGTGTGCGTGTGAGTGTGCACATAGTTTTGCGGCAGCTGTGTAAATATTTTAAATGCCGCTTTAGACCTAAATGCACCCCAGGGACTCCTCTCCCCGCCTGCCATTTTCATTTCCATTCCCTTTGCCACCTCTCTTATTTTACACGGAAATAGTATGTGTACTCGGATATAGGTGTGCGTGTGTGTCTTCGTGCATTGTTTGCCTACGGTTTTATTTTTACGCCCCCAAGTCGGGGTATATTGTACTATTTGCCTGGATTTATGTTAACAGGAATAATTGGAAACAGTTTTTCAATTCAAATATATTTTCAACTTCAGCCTATAACAATAAAGTTGAATGGAAAACTCCTTAAACTTTGCAGTTTCCAAAGGAGCTTAAAGTGAAATGAAAACTTACAGAGGAATATTTTTAGACAAAAGAAAAGGCTTTTGATAAATTACTTACTTTACTATTACAATATAATAAAAATAATAAATAAGCGGCATTTTTAAAATATTATTTTTAATTTTTTGTGGCCATTAAAGTGTTAACTTAATTTTCTTATTCATAAGAAATCCATTCCTAACCCTTCAATAAAATACATAATTTTCTTTCATAAGAGTAGCTTTATAATTTCCCCTCAACTTCGTCATGTTTCATCCATTTGTTAAGACTTAACCAACTAATTTATAAAAAAGATTATAAAATAGACCGGCTATAACTGTGCACTTAACTTTTAACTGCTATCATTAAGGAGTTCAGGCCACCAGACAAATTAAATTAAAAACTTTTCGTCGACTAATAAAACTGTTAAAGATTCGCCAAAGTTTAGCAGAAGGTATTTTCTAGTCGAAAAAGTGTTGTGTTCATGGCAACTTTTATTTTTTTTTTTTTGCTTTTGGCATGAACACAATATCCGTAACGGGGTGTTTGGCAAATTTAAAATGTGCACGAATTAAGCCAAATCAATTTCTGACCAACAAATTGTATAGGTTGTCCTGCGGGCAGGAAGTAGGGGTGCACTCGAGAGTCCCTGTTTCGGAACCCTACCGGCTCCAGCTGCCCCCACACTCCCCTAACGCATTGTAACCAGTCACGTAGCACAAATGTATCGGGGGGGCTGGGCACCGGCAGTAAACTACTGACCAAAAGGTTGGACCAACACCGAAGGCAACACAAACAGATGGACAGACAGGAGAAGGGCAGAGGGACAAACGGACACAAGGACTCATGGACGGATGGACTCTTGGGAAGGCATTCCATCCGACTTGCGGACCAAGTAGTTTCTGAGTGAGTGTGTGCGTCTGTGGGGTGCAACGTAAAATTTGACAAGTTGTGAAATTCCCTGGCAGCCACAGAGCGCAGAAAACAAAGTTTTGGTATTCTTTGTATATTTCTATGCCAAAAATTCAATACGGCTAATTACCCAGCATCGCAACCAACCGGGCAACACCGCACAGTGGGCGGCACACAAGCGGCAGTGCATTCATTCATCTATGTTTAATTGGCGCCTGGGTATTTCACTTGCCATATTTGTCGCTGAAGATGTCAAAAATTCAATTAGTCGGGTAACTTTAACTGATCGATATTGGTTCCTTTTAGTTTTTTATTTTTATTTTTTTCATACCTCGAAACTTTGACCGTTATCGATTGCAATTCAAATATCAATTACAAGCAGCTTTTTGAAATGCCAATTTCAATGACGGTTTCGTTGCTGACCCAATTTTCATAGAAATGGCTGCTTCTATTGACCATTGTGCGATCCCTTGACTTCTGGGAAACGTATCTATGTGAATGTCGAATGGTATTTTGGCACTGATAGAAAATATTATATTTTAGAAATCCGTTTGGCTTTGAAATCTTTATTGAATAATTCTGCCTAACAAGAAATTTAATTGCATTTTGTTAGACATATTTTTAAGGATCTTACAAATTATCAGAAATTTTTACAGCACCATATTTCTCCCTTCTAAGAGTCATACATATTTTTTCTCCGTGCCCGTGTGCGTGTGAGTGTTTAGTGTGCAAGTTTTGGTCGTCGTCTTCATTGTTGGCTGGCCTGGTCCTTCGTCCTTCGGCGTCGTCGTCCCAAAAGTTTCTCCTTCATGTGTCTGCTGGCGGCATGTGTTCAAGAGTTAAGTTGTGTCGAGTGTGACAAAAGGGGGGGGGGGGGGTTTGGGGGTTTTTTTGGGCTTCGAGCAGGGGGTTTGCGGTGTTCTTTGTGTGCTGACTGCACGAATTTAAAGCTGCCACACACTCTGCCAAACTGCTTTTTGACTTCTTCCAAAGGGGGCAAAGGCAAAAGTAGAGGCAGAGGCAGACGGCAAGGGCAGCCGTCGCCATAGCCGTGGCAGTCAGCTAACCAGCTGATTACTTTGGCATTTGTTTGGGCAGAATGCGGTGAGCATTGGCAGAGGGCTGAGCTGGGCGCTTGCTGCTTCTGCTGCTGGGCGCCGCCGTCATGCTTTATTTATTGGCCGGCTACGATGTCATAAAAGTCAGGCGAAAAATAACCTTTTCGGGGGAAGCCCCAATAACGGGCGACACATTAGCCGACACTCGGGGGCTGCGAGACAGCGACAATGACATCGCAAAGTGCCCTGTCATAATAATAATAGCAACAACAGCAACAGCAACACCGAGGCGGATCGCAGAAGCACAACAACAAGAACCATAACAATTAAGCTATATCAAATTGAAAAAGTTACTTTTTGTCTCGCAACCTGTCATTACCAATGGGCATATAATATAAAAAAAGGCTGCGGGAGTCTAGCTGCCAAATGATGATTAAGCAGAATGCGCCCTGATGCGAGCATTATAGATCAAAGATAGGTCCACGGAAAGAAATGTACGGATAAGTTAATAAGTTGAAAATGAATAGAAATATTAACATATTAAATAAATACGAAATCATATTAAAGTGTGGTTATTTATTATTTGTATTTATTAAATATCTTACAAGAGCTATACAATTAAGTATTAAATATTGTCTTATTCCTTAGGATCAAACTTAATTATTTAAAGCAATTTATTAGAACTAAAAAATGTTTTGAATTTTTAATGTATTTTTGATTTTATGAATAGATTAAACTACTATATATTTATTAAAGGATGTTCAATGATTGTTTAACAATTTTATTTATTTTTATTTCAGAAATCTAAATAATAACTTTAGAAATAATTATTACTTTTATCTTATATGCCTAATAATTTTATGTTAGAGATTTTAAATCATTTTACTGAAAACATATTTCTTTTTAACTCCTCCAAATTCCTCAACCCTGAAGCACATTTTTCTTTCGCTGTAAAAAACATAAACATATTCACGTTTATGCCTCCACAATGGCTCAGCTTTTAGCCCTGTTTTATGAGCTGGTAAACCGTAAATCAACACTAATTAAATAAAAAAAATTCGCTGCGCCATGGAAGTGAAATGATGTAATTGACTTGCTCTCCTAGTTCGTTTACCAATATTAATACAAAACTTTCTCATTAAGTGTCATAATACGGTCGACAAATGTCAAAAACCAACTTTTTGTCGAGCCAAAGTCGAGGCGAGAAAGTAGAGCTGGAAAATCCTTTTCCCTCTTTTCGGTCCTGTTCTCCCTTTCCACCAGAACTCTTGCGTCTCGTTGCCTGAAACAAATATGTTTTTAATAAAGCGCATGAGTTGCATGCAACGTTTGCGATTGCCGTACTAATGAAAGAGTTAATTGAATTTTGTGCGCGTGTGTCCACAAAGAATTGGTTGCCAGGCTCTCCGACTACCAATATGATTATAATTATTAATTAAATTTGCATTGTGTTGCACTTGCTGGTGTTTTTTCTCCTTTAAACTTATCACCAATTCTGAGAAGTGAGTGTGAAAAAATACGAAATACAAAAGGAATGCGGTGAGTGGTCAAAGATTAATTGAACTGCTAATTAATGATTGGTCAAAAAAGAACCGCAATTAAAATGTTTAAATACATTTTTCCAGTATGAATTTTCTTATATATCACACTTGCTCTCTCTCCTTGACCAATTATTGCGATTCCATTAAAGCTTTCGAGTTTCCTAGAATCCTTCCCCGGCTAACAATGTGCAAACTTTAAGCCCCTACTTTGTACAACTACAGATGGGGTTCGGATCACATCTTCGCAGAATTCAATGAACAGAATAGGTTCATTGATTATACAATGCTCCAAGGGTTTAACTGGCTCACATTTGCACTCGTTGTCCTCTGGCCAAATAGAAGTGAAAGCTGAAGATGCCTGGCTGGCACGTCATTGAAAGACGTTCTCCCTTTGAAAGTGGATGATTGTAGTCAGGATTTGGTCTTATTATTCAGAAGTAGGGCCGGCTTGACCATTTCCTGGACCGAAAATCGCTTCTAAGAAGCCAAGAAGGCGGTTGGTTGCTTTCTTGACCAGTTCGTTGCTGCCCGGCTGCCTTTCGGTGGTCTTTTATCATTAGTTTCTATTTGAGTTAAGCTCTGGCCCGGCATTTAATTAACTCAACTCAAAGTTTGAATTTGACTTGCGTAAATTAATACATTGGCCATGTTATTGGCCTCCTGTTGAACTTGGGGAGGGACCACAACTATGCCGTTGTACCATCCTTTATCCCGTTGCCATTGCTTTGCCTGATATTTGGTATCTTTTGGATGAGCTGGCTTTTTGGGGGGAAACTTCACTTACCACCGCCAGTGAGAACCCTTATCAAGTTTTGCCTTTGCCTGTGCCGGTGCCACTAACACTGCTAACGTCTAGCTAACTTTGCTTATAAATTTCATTCGAGTCATTTGTTGACACACAGATACTCACCCATACGAGTGCACCGCACAATACTACGGAAAAGTCGAAAGTCGCGAGTCGCGGAAATCGCGAAAAGTTGCTGAAGTTATCTAGGCGACGCAATTTCTCGTTCTCGTCCTCGTCCTGCTGCCTTTGTTTATGGTTCGCCTTTTGTATTTGTAAGTTTCGCTCCGAATGTGCAAATAGAATTAAAATGCGAAGTCGAACGGAACTAGCCCAATTCTGATTTCTCATTGCGGGGTGCTTTTTCTAAAGTGATTAATATAAGAATGGTTACTAGTACTGGGCATATTGGTCAGCAGGCAGCCATGTTCTTAGCCCTTTTGAAGGTTTATTTTGGTGGCACAATTTTTTATATATTTTTCCATTAAATAGTAATAAAACTCCAAATGTTCAAATTAGAAAGCTGCATTAAATATATATAAAATATACACCGTACTGGGTACCAATTAGTCGAGTACCTTTGACGCTGCTTCATCCTTTAACCCTTTGCTAGGAGCACTTGTTAATCGGGGATAAAGAACTCGACGACACCCACAACAGCGGGCCATGACTTTCCTTTATGACAAATATATTCATTTCATACTCGTTCAAAGGCAACAAATCGCGTGACACGCTGACAGCGGTACTTGCCCCCTCTGGTTGTTGCTTTTTGTTGCCTCCCCATTGCAGGGCTTGTCGAGTGGAGAGTGTAAAACTCAACTATTGTCTTCATTTTTCTTGCAAATCATGCAAGGCAATCTAAAATGTTGACACATTGGCAAACACACACAGAAACGCCGCCGACGACACGGGGCCCATCGACACATCCTCGCCTGCCTATATGAAAAGGGAGTGAATCCTGTGACTGCTTGCTAACAGAAAGTATGTGTAGCTACATATATAAAAAAAAAAGAAAATAACAGAGAGAAAATAAAAACATCCGGCGCCCTTTGCCCGTGTCACTCAAGTTCAAGGTTCGCACGCTGTCGGTTAAGGTTACGCTTTTGTATTATCGCTGAATTGTCACAAGTCTGCGCTTTGTCTCGCAACGAGCGCTTTGAAAAATTACAATAATTGTTATTTACGCATATCTGAACATGAAATGTGTCAATTGGCAACCAACGAGCTAGCAAAGAATGGGACAATGTGGCGTATGCGTAATGTGTGAAAAGGGACACAAGGTCTGCCAGTCAGTCAGCCAAATGAGAGTGTGGTAGAGTGTGTGTGTGTATTTGTGAGTGTATGGGTTGTGGGTATTTTCGACAAATATCAGACAAACGCTGTCATGCCTTCATAATTCGGTTCATAAAGCGATTTTGGGTATAAGCATCCTCAGAGTGTCTTCAGTCTCGTCGGTCAAGCCGCAAAGTCAGCCCATTAGATTTATTCCTGGCTTGTAATCCGATTGAATAGGTTAAATAAAAGCAAATACTTATGGGTAATATAAATCCGATTTCAAAAAGAGCATCCTGGCTTCGGGTTGAATTTGTTTTGCTGTGGCTACACCACATTGATTGCCTTGCCTAATGCATCTCATTTGTTAGAACATTTGTGTCTTCGCCCTCTAGAACTTCAATGGTTCTTTTTTCATGGGTTTACTGTTTTTTTTACACCGGAAAATAAAAGTAAAGAATAAATAAAACATTTCAATTTTTAAGTAAGCAAACAACTTTTAGAGTGAAGAATAATTTAATATTTGGGTTAACCTATTGAATATTATAAAATAGTTGTAAATATTTCATTTCATTAGAACTTCCTTAAATTAGGGATTTATTTTAAAGTAGAATCAAGAATAAATAGATCTATGTTTGATACATATTTTATATATTGCTTGCTTTATTTAATACTTCCCAATTTTAAGTAAAATTCGTAGCCTTTGACTCTGTGTAGTTTCACACTTGTTTTCCCTTTGTCACTGATTTTTTGTACAAGTTTTTTGTATTAAACAATTTCCATTGGCCTCAATTAGCGGGCTTTAAAACAAACGTCAATGGTGTTGGCATTAAATTGAAGTCGGACTTATCCATATATAAATAGGAAACATCACCGACCCTTTGACTGGCAGTTGTGTGAAGAGCATTGACGCGGTTTGTCGATTGAATTAAATATAAATATCATATTTTCATCGTTGAATTAAATATTTAAATATTTAAATATGCGTCGGGAGCGAGTGTTGCCGCTGGCGCAGCCTATGTTGATGCTGTGGCCGCTGATGTTGCTGTTGCTGCTGCCATTGATGTTGCTGCCGGGCACGCACTTGAGTGGCGCAGTGGCGGCGGCGGTGGCGTCGTCTGTTGACAAGGATGTGGCACCAGTTGGCGATGTAAAAACGGATTTACTGTCATTGGAGCAGGAAATTGGCGGCTCTGCGGTGCGGCAGGGAGCGGTGTGGAATCTGCTTCCGGGACAGCAGCAGCAGCGGCGACAGCGACGTGGCATCTTCTTTAGCGGCGGTTTTACCGGGTTCCCCTTTGCCGGCTGGAGTGGTGGTTATTCCTGGTCATTTCCCGGTTACCCATACAACTACTACGGTTCCACGCCTGGCTATTATGGCTATGGCAGCGGCTACTATCCCGGCTACCTGGGCTATCAGAAAATTATCATCGGCTAATGCGAGACTCCAGGGACTGAGAAAAAAATATAGGAGCTGAAATCAGTCAATGTGAGATTATAAATAATGCGCAGGAAGGCCCCAGGACCCTTTCGCAATTTGTTATTTTACACTGAAAACTTGACTAGTCAAGGAACTCAAATATCAATTGACTTGGTATCTTTGAGTTATAAAAGTTATTTGCAATCAGAAATTGTTAAGTTTTATCTACGAAATAAACCGATAACAAAGTTTAACTTTTGATAATTTTATCAAATAATTTAGCTTTTAAATAAGTTCACTAATCAAAGCTTTTTTTTAGGTACAAAGTAAAATATAATTTGTATATAATTTCAGCATAGATATTGAAGTTAATATAAAAACATTTACAGTCTGCAATTTATTTATGTATATTTTAAGAAACATTTGTGTTTCCTCTATACTTTATTTTAACTAATAACCCCTAATATATGTATATATTTTTGATTTCTAATTTATTTTCTCCACGTGTAATTATTGTGTACTTGTGGCGATTGTTGTTGCTGCTTTTTAAATTAATTTGCCGGACATAAAAATTTGAGCTAAGTTTTGGGGCCGGGGCAGCGAAAAGAACAACATGAAATTGCACAATTTATATTCATTTTTGTTAACGTTGGTTTGGGAGGGCACAGATTTTGCATAAATCATTTCACAGCCACCGAAATGAAACGCGTAACATAATTTTTAACCCTTGATAATTTTTTATGACAAGCATTTTCGTTATATTCCCTTCTGTCTGCGGGTCGTCGTCGTCGTTGTCGGTGCTCTGTGGGCCGCAGTGAAATGCAAATAAAGCGGATCAAAAGTTTGCTGTTAAAAGAAGATTAATTGCAATTTGGTGGCAAGACCTGAAACATTTCGTGACCCCCCCGAAACCACCCAGCTACCCCCGCTACCAGCCTCGGTTGGTAATTAAATATTTTTAAGCTGTAAATGGTTTCCATTTGCGTGATGCTGTTCTTATTTTGTATTTGCAATCAATAAAATTCATTAAACGCGTACTTCGCCAGAACAACCAAAACAACAGCAGCAAAAACAACAATAAAAACATTGCAGACGAACAAAAAAGGGGGCACAGGAGGCAACAAAAACAATGGAAACCATTTTGGCCCGTAGTCTTAGTTTCAATTGCCACTCGGCAGTTGTAAATTGTTCCACTATAAGTGCCGGCCCGCAATTGTTGCAGTTCCGCAAGTGGCTATTGTTTATTCATTCATTCAGTCCGCTTTATAATCATTTTATTGCCGAGGTATGCTGGTTTTTTAATCAATTTACATAATTTATGTATTTTTTATGGACCCAACTCCCCAGCGGTTTGCTTTTGGTTTGTGAATTGTTAAAGAATCGTTATGTTTCAGTTTTGATAGTTGATCTGCTGTAATATTGAATTATCATTACATAAGCAATTGTCACATTGCAAATCATTAATAATTAATTATTGATTCAACAGCAGGATAAGCGTCAGCTTCGGGGACTTTTGTTGTTTAATCAAGGGTCCATTTTTTTCTGTATTTATTACATTAAATGCTATTCAAATGCATTGACTTTAAAGATTTTAAATTACAGTCAATAAGAGCTTTGTGTGATTTTCTAATTGTTATTATTTTTTATTCATATATTAATTCATATATATTCATATATTATAAATAAATTATTTTTTAATACAATAAGTAAATCTAATATATTTAAAAGTTTCTTCTTCTTTCATTTGCGCAGTTTTTCTTAGCTTATAAATATCCTCCAAATTCAATAAAGCTATTTATTAGGGTAAAAAATCATATTAATAACTAAAGCTTAATTAAAACATTTTTTTAATAAAACCTTATCAATTTTGAGCTGTCTAATGAGGTATTTAAGGCACTCCAACTCTATGATTAACTATTTGAGCAATTAATAGCTCACACGTGTCTGTGCGGTTACTGCCCACACTCATGCCCAGATCCCATCCTTAACCCCTTTTTTTTGTGTCTTGGACCCACCTGTAATTAATAGTTTCCGACTGACCATTTTTTATTGTAAAGGAAGGAAGGGCCACAGAAACAACGGCTATCCGCGAAACGAGGAGGCGGTCCAAATTGAGGGTATTCGAAATTTTAATAGAGCTGTCAGTTGGCCACTGGCACTTCCACTTTTCCACTTTTCCGGATGGGCGGACCGACCTCCAGCCGTTTGCCATCCGTCCGTCCAATCAGTCATCCGGGAGCTGCCTACTCCGGCCCGGGCACTTGTGCCCATTGTGCTGGCTTTTCATAATTGAAACGAGGTCAAAACCAGCGAACCTCATTAAAAATTGAATTGTTTAATTTTCATTTGATTTAATTAAGTTATTTGTTGGTCAATTAACCTTTTTTCCACTGCTCGTTGTTTCGTTTGCCATTCTTGTTGTCTGACATATCAATACGATGTACATTGTAGTAAATATATATATATATAAATATGTGTATATAACTATATACCATACTTGTGTCGGATGCAGTTGTTTGTGCTGACATTATATTGTTTTTGTTGTGATGATTGCCCTTGTCGGGGGAGGACGGGGGAATATTTTAATGCCTACTTGCAATTATGTGTTGTGTTGCCCGGCGTCAATGTGTTGAAATTTTATTAATTAAAAATACTTTTCAATTAAAGTTAATGCGCTCAGAATTTATGTAATTCTATGTGTAAATACGTTGTAAGCCCCTGAAACAACGCATTATAAAAATACCGTGGGCAGCCAATTTAAGGATTTTTAATGCCAAGCCACAGAGCCTTTCAATCAGAATCAGTTTCAACAGACATTAAATTTATATTTCTCCAATAATTCCAACTGCATCCAATTAAACACTTTAACAATATCTTTGTACCTTAAAACTCATTTACACTGCAATTAAATTTGTCTTTAATGCATTCTTAAAGGAATTCTCACATTTTTTTGTACCATTTCTCATCCATTCTTTTGAGTTCTTCTCTCCAAAGATTTTTTTCTCAAGGGTTTGAGGGCAAAAACCACTGCGATGTCAAGTGTTTAAAGACTATTTTTTTAGCCCTTTGTTATGGCCTCAGTTATTTTTTACTTAGCACTTAGCGAGAGGCTTAAACTGGGACTTAACTCCGGCCAACATCCGGCAATGAAATCGGTTCAGAGTTGGAGCCTCATGTCTGGAGTCCGGAGCCCGAAGTCCGGAGAGTCTGAAGTCTATCTCATTATGCTCAAATGCACTTGCAATGGCTGGGAGCTCTGAGCTGCTCACAGAGCGATAAACAATATTCATGATTATGAAAACTTGTGCGGCGTTCGCCTTCGCACTTCAAATCTGTGAAAGCGAGGGCGGATTGCAGAGATCAAGGGGTAAACTGAGGAAGTTTTAATGTAAATCCTCATCCATTGTTTGAGGCTAAGAAGGGAAGCTTTGCAAATATATGTATATAGTGGATGAGAGTTGGTTAATATTGTTGGTTGAACAATTAATCCGATTGAAGGTAAGTCTATTAGGATTATAAACAGAGTTTACTACTCAACAAACTATGAAAATGTTCATTGTTTTAAAACTACATAAAATGTTTAAGGAATTCTTAAATATATAATTAATAATATCCGGTTTTTACTAATACAAATAATTCAGAATACAAATGAAAAATAACCTAGCTTTTCCGAGAACCCTTTGCATATACCGAAACAACATCCTAACATCTCGCCTGGACCTTCCCCTCACCACCACCACCCACAGCACATGTCATATCAGCTTCCATTGTCGAAATCCAAAGTTCCAAAAATCCGAGAATTCAGGAATCCATTTACCTTTCCAATACGCTTTGAGCTGCCCTCCTTGGGCAGGGTAGAGTTTGCCTTTGGAGCGACTCCATTAAGCGAACGCACTGGGTGGGCTTCGAATAATCCAGAGCTGGCTATTTCCTCATCCAAAGGCTCCAGGCAATGACCACAGAGATACGGATACATCTGCAGATGCGAGGCAGGCATGTGGATGTGTACATATATTTTGGCAAAGCATCGAGTCCTTGCCGCAGAGGCCAACTGAAATGAAGTGTCATTGACTGAGCCCCGGCAGCTGCAGCTGCAGCGGCGGCAGTAGGGGAACTAGCAGTGCTGCAGCCAGTGCACAGCATCCAAAGGATCCAAAGGACCCCAAGGACTCGCGCAGTGCCCAGGCGACACATTTACACGCACTGCTGCAGCCGCAGCGCTGCCTCACGTACTCGGCATTGTGACAAATGGATTTTCGCATGAAATCCCCAGGATTTCTTCAAGTGTAATTGCGCACGCTAAAAGCGAATGCGGATGCATTTGGCGGCATCCCTCTCCCAAAAAAAAAGAGTTTGGAATTTTCTGTAGATCAGAATCTCAACTATAATATACCCATTGATATCTTAAAAAATAATATATATTCTCTTTTTTAATGAATGCTATAAATTTGGTGTAAATTTAATTAAATGGAAATTTATTTAAAAAGTAGCTGGTTTCCTTTATTTATGTTGTTAAGATGTTCTAAATTTTCATCCTTTATTGTCGTTCAAACCCGTCGTTTTAGCTCTACCTTAATTTTAGGTCTTAACTCAGCGACTTAGCAGCTAGCTCGTTGTTTAGCTTTCTCTTTCGTTCATCAAAAATTGAATATACTTTTAGTAAGTAGTGGGTAGAAAAATGTGGCTTTGAGTCCACTAAACGAGCATTTAATTTCATGCACTTGCGAACGTTTATTGCTCTCGCAGGATAATTTTCCAGTGCTTTTTCGGGATTTCTTTTTTGTATCCACCGCGGCTGCAGTATGATCAACCAGGTGCGCCGAAGTTGACTCAGCCATGGCAGAGGATGCACAACTATTCAGCCAGCATATAACACAGCAGGTTCTCGCTGCTCAGCACCATAGAAACATCAAAGCCCGGTCCTGGATTAGCTGCAGCAGTGCGGTAATATCCTACAGATAGCTAAAAAGCCAGAGTTGGGGGCTAAGCGGTGGGGCAGGCTTAAGAGAAGTCCCGTCCATCGATCCCGGATAGTTGCAGATAGTTGGCCATTTGAGGAGTCAAAGACAAAGGACAACTCGAAGCTGGAAATTTGAAATGCAAACTTTGCCTTTGGCGCGTGCTATTTCCTACGATTGCCTTCTCAACTCAACTCAACTCGACTCCACGTTTTTTTTTTCGAATTCGCCGGGCTTTGACAAATTTTTGTAGTATAGTCAGCTACTTGGCAAAGGTGTCGTACGTTGTCGTTTTACTTTTTTCACAGACCTTCTGCTGCTGCTGCTGCAGCATCGTAAAAGTACAAAAAATAGTACAAAGTTTATATTGCCAAACATTACCAAAACAGGGGGCGACATTACAGGCAACTCTCAGGCCCCTCTCTATCTCTGTGCCACACGGCAGGGCCACCACCCCAACAAATCACGCCCAGGCTATTTGCAGTGAATTGAAATTGATCAATTTGGGTAGTTAGGGGAATTGTTTGGCTTTATGTACGCTGCTGGCAGCTTTAATGGATGAATTCGCTTATGCCATCGGGACTCTGCCGAAATGGGTAAATTGAGGTTGCCACTCGGGGAACTGGATCCGACGGAATGCCGAATCTATATGTATCCATATTATATGGCAAGCTAAGAGAGAGAGAGAGAAAGTGGAGTGATGCCCTCAAATCGAATTAACGTTTGCCCTACGGGACACGTCTGTTTTTGGTGGGGAAAATCAAGCAAATAATTCAGCCAAGTTGCTTGCAATTTGACAGGCGAATTTATGAAAAAAAAGCACAAGTTGAAGGCAAAGCTTCTGTTACATCACAAACAAAATGGTAGAAAAATATGATGGATGGAGTTTTAATTAATTAAAAAATGAGACTCAGGACATTAGGCTATGCCAGGACAATGCATAAATAAAGCCTGCTAACATACCTGATTCCGGGCTCTTGGCCCCAAAGGCTGATGGCATTTCAGTTTGCAGTTGAATGCATTTAAGCCCCGAACTGCAGTCTTTCAGCAAGCAGCTTACTGCCTGTTTCGGCCCTCTTTCCTCTTGCGCTCTTGGCTATTTTTAAGACCCTGCATCTCAATTTCCCACTGCCCAGTGCCTTGTCTTTGTGCTCATCTGTCCTGTCCCCACTGCATTATTTCCAATTGCTCCTCAGTTGGCCGAAAAAAGAAAACAACAAAAAACTGTAGGAAAGAAATGGTGTTGGAAAAAACAGGCAAGTACGAATGTGCGGAAGTGCGGATGTACGGAAGGGGAAAATCTGCCTAATTCAAAGGCGAAGTCTAAAGCGGGGGGCGGGGCAGTGCTTACAACGCAAATCTGCGAACGAACGGAAAGCAAGTGGAAAGTGTAATGACAAAAACCCGGATTAAGAATGTGCCGCATACAAGTTGCACACTTGCGCCTTACTCGATATCCTGCTCCTTTTTCACAAAGAGTTTGCCTTAGGGTGGACCAGGAATTGATGGGGATTTTAAATTTCATTTTTGATTTATTAATTGGATTTGTTAATAAACGCGTTTAAAGGGTTTGTTTCGAATCTTTTCCTGATATTTAAGGTGCGTTTTTATTTAAAAATAATGAAGATCTTGAAAACAAGAACA
This sequence comes from Drosophila mayri, assembly GCA_008042485.1. Lineage (NCBI taxonomy): Eukaryota > Metazoa > Arthropoda > Insecta > Diptera > Drosophilidae > Drosophila > Drosophila mayri. The sequence goes on along the minus strand of VNJN01006954.1, from coordinate 187,573 downwards.
AGCACACAGTAATTAATATTATTTTATAATTGGATTAATAATTTTAATAAAGATTACAGGGAAATACATTTTTTCAAACTGTTATATTTCTTCTTTCATACTTTCCAGCATTATCCTGCCAGCTCAGTGTATAGTGTATTCTTCTCCTCTCACATCTGTCGCCATCTCGCCATACTATATATAAATACATAGCGACGAATGTATATTTTAAGCAAGGCTTATCTTATCAAGCGACATAAAAGACGCCTTTCAGCGAAAGCGTCTAGCTACAATTGTAGTGGAACCGATTCAGCCCCCTGGTCCGGTTTCAGATTCAGATTCCGATTCGGTTTCTGTTTCAGACTGGGATTGGGATTCGTATTTGGATTCAGGGCCGGATTTGTTTGCTTTGACGCTGGCTTGGCACTGGCACCAGCAGCAGCAGCAGCAGATCTAGGGCCAGATTCCGACTCGGATTCGGATCCATGAGGCGGCTCCTTGTCCGCAGGGCAATGCACACAGCTGGACATTCATTACAAAAACGGAAACACTCGCACAATGACAGAAGATAAATGGACCTGCACTTGTACGTGTGTCTCCTGCTCTCAATCCATCCCCAATACCACCCCCAACCCCCACCCAGTCCCCAGTGAGTCCTAGTGTGTATGTGCGGTTTTTATTTAGTCGCTTGTTTTATAGCAACATCTAACGAAAAAATAAAAAAAAGGTAGCGAAATCTTTGATGATGGAAAATGGAAACAGCTTATACTTTTCCTTTTTCCATACACATACTACCACTGCTGTCGTAGCTGTTGTAGCTGGTGCTGCTTTTAGTTTAGATTTTTAATCTGTGCATAGCTTTTTGTTGCCTTTTGTTTTATCAGCAAGCAAAATCGGCAACAGCAAACACCGAACAACCAAGAGCGGTTCATATTCATTTGGTTTTTTGTTCCATATTTGCATGCACAGAACAAAATTGATATCATTTGCCAATCAATTTGGAGCTATCTTGGATCAATGTGGAGTTGATAAGGGATTTGAAAAATAAGTAATAAAAGGTTTTCATAGAAATGGAAAAGAACGTAGTCTACTTTGATTTAAAATAAATAACTATCAGCTTACTCTTTATCGACTTAATTCTTGAATTCATCTCTTAAGGAATCCCGCAAAAATCTGAATATATCCCAAATTTTCATTTTCCTTTTTCCTGATAAATTTTAATCTTTAATAATTTTACTGCAAGTGCATTCTCTTGGCTCTGATGCTGATGCTACTTTTTGTATGCTTGTCTTTTTTGATTGAGATATTTATTATGGACATTTTTTAGCTTCCCCGTGTATACCTAGCTCCCATACCAATTTCAGCATCGCCTTTTGGCCCAATTTCAATTTAAAACTTTAACCATTTGTTTTGCAAAAGAGCGCAAATTTATCAGCTATTTTTACGCCATTTCTGGGCAGCCCGCAACGGAGCGTTGCATTCATCAAAAAATTTTATTCCGGCGCGCTTCTAACTTGGTGGTTTTTTATAAGCGCACTTTATGTCAAAACCACAGCGACACCAACACACGCACACACAGAGAGAAATACCAGCACAAAAAATGCGAGCTCCACCACTAAAAGGAATGTGAAAAAATATTTATTTCCTCCCCACGAAAAACCCCCAAAAATTCTACTCTTCTATAAAGACCACTACTACTCCCCTCTGTCCGGCGACAAAAGACAAAAGCAAAAGCACACCAAACATCACGCCAAACCCGGCCAAAACCTAACCAAACCAGAACTCAAACTAACCAAGCGCAAAAAAACCAAAAAAGGAGAATAAAAAATTGAAAACAAACTGTCAAGCAAGTGAAATAAATTAACAAAATGGCGCCATAAAGCTAACATATGAGCGAATACTTGATTTTTGCAGCAGCTCCTCCCATATAAATTTTGGAGATGAGCTCAGTGCAACGCGCATCCAGCTTTTTCCATTCTTCGCCACTAACTTTTCTATTATTTAGACATATATGGCAGTGACAGCGTTAGAAGACAAAGCCAAAGAACTTGAAACTTGAAGTTTATATAATAATAAAGCCTCGGCGTACTAGATACCGTGCGAGGGAAGATCCTTAAATGAAGCCGTCACCCTCAATTGAATGCGAATCTCTGGCTAATAGGACACAAGGACAATTGTCACATTAGAGACAGAAGCAAATTAAACTTTGTTTTACCTTCTCAATGGCTTTTGAAAGTTTTCTGTGAGGTTTTTCATTAATTAAAAGAGAGAGCATCAAGTACAATCCAACAAGGAAGGGCAGGCAGGCATTTATTTCTTTCTGTGACTCTTGCATTTTGCAGCAGGAGAGTAATTGAGCATGTTTAATGTCAATTTCAAGTCGGTTTTAGTGACTTAATGCTCTTTGGAAAAAGTAAGAATTATGTAGGAATTTTTCAAAATATTTTTGGTTTCTATTTAGGTGCGGTTTGGTAACACATTTGAGTTCAGGAACCAATGGTTACCAGTTGAGGTCCTTAAACAAATTTATATTTAAGTTCTATACATCTCTTAAGCTGAGAACTCCATGTTTAAATACGAAATATTCCCTAAATATGTTTAAAATATATCTTAATATTTGTTTGAAACATCTTTATAGTCCTTTAAATATTCTTCGAAATATTCTAAACAGTTTTAGGTAACTTTAAGGGTGCTTCTAAGGTTTTTCCTATGATTTAAGTAAGTTGTAGGAAAGAGCTTTATTTTTGACTTATAAAAAAAAAAAAATAAAATATTTTAATTAAAAATTTAACAATAGTTTTAAAGAGAACAACATTATTAAAGCCCTCAACTAAAGGCTTCCATTGACTCGGCATACCCTTTAGTCAAGTTCCCTTAATGCCCTTAGTGCCATCCCAACAATGTTCCATTTTGGCTTAACTTTAACGTTTGCCAACTAAACAAAAGTAACTACTTTGTTACTTTTTTTCTCATTTTGTTTGTTAACTTTTTGGCCATCGAACGCTTCACGCGACATATGAGCCGCATGTCACAGCAGCAACAGCAGCAACAATAACCAATGGCTTCAATTTTGCTGATTGGAGTCGCACGAGCTTGTCTGGGTTTGGCCTGACCAATACCAATGCCAATACTCCGGCACAGTTCACAGGACCAGGCTCCCTATGGCTGGCCAAAAAGGGGGGGACTTTTTCGCTGGCAGAAAGCTTATGGTATGTGAATGCAATTGCCAATGTGCCGGCGTGCAAAGTATGCCCAAATGCATTTTAAAACATTGTTTTGGCTACGCTTTTTGCCACATGGCATCAGCTGGCTCCGAGCACCGCCAACACCAGCAGGCCATGTTGGCCCAGGCAACACACACACACACACATACGCACTCGCGCACACACACAAAAGCCAATGCCAAACAGATAAGAGCGCGTATTTTATTTGCATACTTTTAGGCTGACTTTGCGAGCGGACTGCGGCAATGGCGGCGTTTGGAAAGCCATTTGCCAGCAGAAATGCGACGTTGGTTGACAAAAAGGACGAAAGGAAAAGCACCAGAGAATACGTGAAAAAATAGCGTAAAAACGTTGGCTAAAAAATTGCCAGAAATTGCAAAAACAACACACAGATACATACACATACAAACATAAAGGGAAAACTGGGAAAAAGTGAAGGGGGTCGAGAAAATATGTGAAATGCGAACTTTTACAAAGATTGACAAGTGGCGACTGGCCCGTTTAAAATGTCAAATACGTATACTGTTGCCGAGACTTTTCATGGAAAGCAAAGAGCTGGTTGGGAGAATGGGCGGTGGGGGGTTGCGAAAAGTGCTGAGGGGGGGGGGTTACGTGCCGCTGGTTTTCGCCAGCGATTTTTGTTTTGTTGATGTTTTGATTTGTGCGTGCGTGCAAATGTTTTCACTCGCGCTTTTTGTTTTTATTTGCTGTTTTTCTCTTTTTGGAGGTTTTGTGCTTTGGACAAACCACCAACTAGCCAGGACTCCTCCACCCTGACCACTCTGCTTCTCCTGCTGCTCCTCTTCCTCCTGCTGTTGCGCCCATTGAGGCACTCGAAAGGCCCCTGGCTTTGGCGCCTTTTTTTCCGGGTTGGGAATAAACTATAGCTCAGATATATATACATATATTTCCACGTAGATATATATTTCGTTTTTGCCAGTTAAATTTTCCTAGCCCTTAGACCCTGCATTGCGTTGCGGCACAAAAAAGGACTACAGTCAAAAATTAAACAAACATTTGTTTGGTTTAACACTAGGGTTTTCATAGCAAAATTGATATATAAAATATATATTATATAGGCGAGTTTGTAGCTTATATTCTTTACTTATAATAATCTCAAATTAAAATGGTTAAATTTGTATAGTAACCATTAAGACATTTACATTAGAATAAAATCAAGAGGCAAATAACGTTCATCACATTGACATTTTTTTCTGAATTTAATTTTTAAAAATTTAGTAAGAAATCCCAGAGCGCAGCCTTTTATTATTAATTTTTTTTTAGTGTATCGCTAAAGTTTTTGTTTTATTTCGTTCCGTTTGCCTGCGGGTGGTGTGCGTGTGTGTGTGCTCATCAAAATGGAAACTGTGCAACGTGCACTAAGTGTGACTGATAGTGTGGTGAGTTAGTTGATTCTTTTTTATGGCTCGCAGCCCAAAAATTTCCCGGGGCCCCAGTCTGACAGTTGCAAATCATCAGAAATTTAAATTGACTTAAATTGTTTTTTTTTTGTGGGAGTTTTTTGTTTATTTTCCTTTTAGTTGGGTTTTGCCGTGATTCGTGCAGGACAACGCTTCCTGTCCGCTGTTATTTATGAAAATAATAGATATGCAAATTAATTTGACTCTGACTCTGCGATAACAAAAACCATTGATAAAACTAGCAATTACATTGGAGGCACTTTGGTCCTTTAAAGATAACCCACGTACACACACACATACATACACCGACTGGGTAATTTAAGGCTCCAATTAGCTGGACCCGAAATATATGCTGCACAGAACATAGCGGCGACTTCATTTGTTCATTGTGTATGGCTTTATCTATGGCAAAGGCCTGCGGACAGTCTCCACGCTCGATTGAGTATTAAGGCAAATCTATGCACTGAAAGAAAGCTAAGAAAAGGGAGGAAAATAACGAAATATATTGAAAATCTAAAGATGCAAGAAATGATCACTATAGCAGCTTGAGATTATTATAAATATATAATTTATTAATTCACAGAGTAGACGATTTTGGAGATCAAAATAGGGGTTTTCATTAATTTTTCCTTATATTTAAACATTTTTAATTTTATAAATTATGAAAAAATATATTATATTATATATTACAATTGAATTTCTCACTTTGTATTTGATTTTTACATAATATCCAATTATTTTTCATGGTGTCCTTGTCTATATGTACACATCCTTATGCCGTGTGCAAGTCTGTGTAATTTGGCTCCTTCCCTTTAGTCCTTTTCTATTCGGTTTTGCTTTGATTTCGGGCAAATAATAAAATATACAATTGTAGTAGAAATATGTCAGTAAAATTCACAAAATTCACGTTTCGCATCTCCTGCTGTGGTCTGTTTCCGATCCCTCGCCCCAATCCTCTGTGTCTGTCTTTTCCATTGTCTCTGGTTGTGCTTGTGTGTGTGATTTTTATTTTTGTGGCTTTTGCGCGCATTGCTCTTTGTTTTTATGTATAAATCATTTATTGTTTTTATGTACGACGTTGCGAGCTGCCTCGATTGCTGCCTGGCTGGCTGGCTGGCTGAATGCCAAATATGAGTGCCTGTGTCTGACATTAATTGGCAGTGATTGAGGGATTTTTGTATGCTCCCCCCATTTCTCTGACTGTGTGTTTGTGTCTGTGTGTGTATGTATTGTCTTGGCTACGTGCGCCTTTATGAAATATTAATTGGCCTTTCATAGGGCTCTCCTTTGCTCCCAAACGTGCCACGGCGGCCCATAACCTGCTCAATGTCAGCACAGCGGAAGGCCAATACCACAGCGTTGGCCAACTCCATGGGCGACCTCGCAAGGTTGGCATTACGATTTGCACAATAAGGTGAAACAATAAAGGCGACAGATAGACCCCGAACACGATTTTGGCTGCAAATTGAATCTGCCTTTCATGGAAATATCCTGAATAGCCCAGAAAAAAGTCGAGTAATAAGGCAGAACATTATTAAAGCGATTTAATTTATATTCAACTGTTGGAAGTCATACGATATTGGACATATTTTTGTAAACAACAGCAAGCTACACTTTATTTAACTTTAAATAAAACCTTAAAGTTTAGCGCAAATTTTATATTATCTTTTCAAGAACTTCTTTGAATTTTAAACATAATTTTAATTAGTTTTTCAAAGTGGAAATAACAAGTACTTTCATATGTATATTTTCCCATACACATTCAATACCTTCAATATTTGTAGCCTGCCTCGAACTAATGAGCACTACTTGTATGCCACTTCATTAGCAATTCAATTTTCAAGATGTCACATCTTTCGCCGGGTCTGAAATAGTTTCAAAGCTAAATTAAAACAACATTTTAATACACTTAACGGCTTTAGCCTTGCAGATCCACTTAGATTGCTTGGAAGTCACTAACCTCGATGTGGAAAATCCAGTTCCTTCGCTGCGAACAAAGCTGGCGACTTAACCTTGAAGCTGTCGCCGGGATTGCTCTGCACTCGCTCGAGCACATTTTCACCATTTTCCCTCACAGCCACCCACAATTTCCATGGCTGGGTGCTGCTGCTTGAACGCCGGTTTCTGCATCAGCAGCTGCGCTTTGCGTGTTGCCAAAAGGGCTTTTTGCGTTTAATTAAAAATATAGAGAAATGCACAAGTATGAGTATGTTTTGCGGCTGGCGTCTTTGGCCCTGGCCATGCAATAGAAATGTTGCTTGCTTATTGCTTTCGCTAGTCAGTGCACTGAAACTTAAGCCCAGAAATATTCTAGAATGAATTGCACAAAGGATTCGAGATCAGCCATTAAAGTATAGTTTATTTCAAGCGAATTTAAACTATAAGATCACCTTACAACTTTATCCTGATTATCCCTCTTTCACTATTTTTTCTCGGTGCATTTATATTCCATGTTGAATGCGCTACAGTGCGTATTCGTGATTTTCCACGCCTCGAGAGTGTAGTGAACACGAAAGCGAAATTTAGCTGTTAGCTCCTGGCACTCGCGCCTTTTGTGCGGAATTGAATCTTATATTAAAGATGGTGCAAGGCGTCGCTGACTACAGCCAAGGATCCGCATCCGCATCCGCATTCGCACTCGCATTCCCATCCGTATGTGTGTGAGTCAAAATAATAACAGCGGGATGCCAACAAAGGCGCGCACAATAACCAAGGCAACAGCTGCTGCAGCTCTTGGCCAACAACAATCAGGCTCCGACAACTCCCGGGCCGTTGTTGTTGCCGCTTCAAGCGGAAACTCAAAGCGCGTAAACCGGAAACGGCTGTTTAATGGCGTCGCTGCGCATGCAAAGGCCCAAGCCCAAACTCAAGCCCCAGCCCATGGCCCAAGCCCAACCTAACCAAACCAATAGAAACAGCAGCAACAGCAATAGAAACGGCAGCCAGGGAAATGAAATTTAATTCATCGCAAACAAACAGAACGAGCCTGCACTGGTAGTACTGCACAAAATGTAATTAAAATTTTCTATTTCAATTCGCCTAACCTTTTCAGCGACCTCTGGCCAGGTTAGACCTTTTCCTATTAAATTACACTAGTTCACCCAAAAGAGTTGCTTTTCAACATTCGTTGTTTTTGTACAATAAATGATTTGCTTTGAAAACTAATTCTGCAACTAAATTAGATTCTTCTATGTATTTTAGAATCAATAAATAATACAAATAATCATTAAAAATATTCCTAAATAATTTTGATATTATTTATCATTCTCTTTGGTAGGAAATATTTATAAAATTAAAGAAAATTTGTTGAAGTAGCAAGTCTTGTAAAATTAAGTTAAAATTAATCTAAAAAAAAATCGTAACCTTTGCAGGTCAGTGTGCTACTGGCGGGCCGTTCGCCCGCCATTGTTTCCGGCTCTAATTAAAGTGATAGATATGGCCGAGCGGAAATCCCTCTCGATTTTGTTGGGGAGGTTGGCCTGTGATGGATTTAGGGATTTGCATTTAATGCCATTTGATAATTCTAGCAGAAAGTCATTCTTTATTCTTCATTTTTGCTTTAAAGCCGAACGAAATGACGAAAGGCTTAGCGCTTTGCTCAGTTTACTATCTTTGGCCCGGATGCCATAATTTCTGTCTATGTCCTTGTACGCTTTTTACTGGTACTATGTCGTCCTTCGACATTCAGCCACTTTCCCTCCGGCCTTGTCAATCAGCAGCGGGCTTAGACCAGTCGAAAATGCACGCGTTGGCATATTAGATTGCCATTACTGCTTGTCAAGGATTATGTGTCTTAATTTCGTGTTAAAGGATTTGCGCTGCCCTCCGTTCTCCGCTTGCCATTGGGGATTCTCCTCTTTGGGGGAAAGTATTTTCTACCATTTGCTCTCATTTTCTTCTATTTTTGTTCGTTACACTTTTTGTCAGCTTAATGCTCGCCCGCTTATCAAAGCAGCCAATCATCAATGCTGTATCGCATTGCCATTTCAGTAGCTGGCTGCCAAGCGTAGCTAATAAACTTGACAGGAGTCCCGGTCTTCCTGTTTTGTACACTGTCAGAAAATATATAGGTCATATTATTATATTGTTTAACTATTTAATCCTTTTTTTTTTAAATGGAACAGTTATAAAACTTATGGAACTAAGCAGATTATTTGCACTCGAAGTCATAGCTAAAAGCAAAATAAACTTCTAGGTAAGATCTCTAAAAATTACAATAATCCTTCTTTAAAGTTATAACATTTAAGAAGTGCTACTAATTATGGCTCTACTTTTTAAGCAAACAAATTAAAAGGAATTATTTTATATTTCTTACTGTGTGCCTTCTCATCGCTCGTTTGCCGCTTGGATTTGGTCTATTGGGAGATGAGCGGGTCAATAAACATTCGGTTTCGGCTCTGGGCCATGTTCTGTTTAATGCACATTTAAGGATGAAAAACTTGCTTGGCTTGGCCGACATCCTGTCCATGCCGATTCACACATTAATATTTCAAATTGTGGCATCGCCAGGGCAGTTGCATGCCTTTCCACTTGATTCTTATTCACGAACACTGTCTCGGTCTCGGTCTCCGACACAAACTCGAGCACTCGGACTCATCAAGGCCCGGAAAAATGTATTTCTGCTGTTGTCATGTCCGAAAGCTGATGAGCGAACTGTGTTACGGCCAAGTTGGCCAAAACGCATTGCCACCAACCCAGCCATTCGCCATTACCACTTACCCACCCACCCAGCCCCTCGCCAAAAACTGAACACCGAAATGTGGACTGTGAAAACTGAACACCGAACAGATTCGGAGACGAACTTCAAAAATCTTGTTTCAAGTTAAAAGCAAAGTAATAAAAACAGAAAATGGCTAACAGCAAGCTGCAAAAGTTTTGACAATTTCGAGTGTTTTACTTTTTTGTTTCTCCTAATTTTGGGTTTGGTTTTGGTTTTTCAAATCTGACTTGTGTGTGGATGAGCGTGGGCGTGTGGAGTGTGGGCATCCATTTTTGTTTCTCCTGTGTATTTTTTTGTTTGTTTGTTTTTTATTTATTTTGGTTTTGTTGGCTGACACTTTAATTGAGCCAGTGGAAAATATTGTGAACAGCAGCAGTTGACAGTAATATTTGTGTCCGATGTTATTTTAAATAAAAGTTGCAAAGTGCAAACGGGGGGCTTTACGGAGGACTAATCGAAATGGAAACCAATAATTTGCTACATTGTGTGCCTTAATGGGGGGAAAAGGGCAAAAGGGGGCGTGCCCGGATGAGATGAAGGGGCGGTTGGTGGTAGATGAAACTAATTTCACATGCTGTGTTGTCTTTTGTGGCTTCAGTTCATCGCTCATTGTCACATTGTCACATGCGGAATGAGAGAACAGGATAGGACCAGGACAGGACATTGCTGACTGTGGTTTCATTTCCATTCATTTGCCAACTGACATTTTGTGTATTTGAGCAGAAATTTTGATTTGTCTGCAACCGGAAATCCGCAAAATAAACTGCAAATATATTTGCATTGTGTGAGGCTGCCAGCTCATGGTGCTGTTTTGTTGCTATTATTGTTTCTGCTGGCTTAGCCCAAATGTTCGGCCTGCGATCAGATGAGCTTAAAGTTCAGTGCAGCCGCAGCAAATTATCAAAGGCATTCCATAATCCTTCAATCTGTCAATAAATGAACCGGCTCACATACTCATACACAAGGACAATGTAAATGCCAAATCAGCAAATCTTGAACCCACTCAACCCCTCCACTTTTCCTAATTCGCCCGCATCTGTATTTGACTTTGGTCTTAGAGCAACGCCTAATTTAAATTGTAATATGCATGAATTATTTGCTCTGCACAGCAAATTTGATTTAAAATTTTGCACCATTTTCCCCCAGCACACACACACACACGCATACTCCCTCTAGTAACAAATATGACTTCTGGAGAGTACTTAACGTAAACTTGGCTTGGCCTTAGATTTTGTTTGCCGGTACGGAATCTACGAAATTTTGCGGTAAATATTTGCCTTTGCAAAACTTTGCGTTCTGTATAATTGCCGAAAATGTTCGCATTTTCACATTGGAATTTTGCCTACGTAACGGTGAAATGAGCAGTGAAAATGCTTCTTTGGCTTTTCAAACTGCAAGTACCGAATTTTGTCTAGGGCCTCATCGAGCCAAAGGATCGAATATTACAGGGATTAAGGACAACCTGAGAGAGTACTTAATGTGAATGGCTAGTTCGGCATTGAGAACTCTCAGTCAAAGTGAGTGGCAAATGCCAGGGAATAATCCCTGCCCATCATTGTATTAAAATTCCTCACATATTTCATCATAACTGGGATTCATTCTCACCCCAGCAGGACTTTGGTCATTTCCCTCGAGCACCAGCAGAAGGACATTGGCGAAGGACATGACATAAAAAAAGAATATGAGAATGGGAGTGGGAAAATATGTTGCATACTTTTATGCTAATGCAAAATATGTCAATGTCAACTGTAACGTATACGCACCGTCGGCCGAGCAATTCATCATTAAATTCCCCACCACCACCACCACCACCACACCCGACCCGCCTCTTGACCCATTTCTTTTTCCCCAAGGGGGAAAACCTGCGAGATAAGAAAAGCGAGCAGCCAGAACTCGGCCTCGACCATCGAAAATTGTCTTAAAGCCAAGGTGCGGTCCATTCCCAAAGTCACGACAGACCTGGAAAAGCGTCCTGGCATTTCCTTTCGTCAGTCCTTCTTGTTTGGCGAAATCGCCTGTAAAACTAGTTAAATATGCCCCTACGGCAATTCCAAGACATTTCGGCCGCTCGGACTTCAAAGGTGACCCACACTTGTCCTGGGCTCGGCCACCTTAAAATTGAGTGAAAGCCACTCGACGCATTAGGGAAATGTGGAAACTTTGCTTTTTTCGCCCTTCCCCCCTTCCTTCCTTCCCCCCTATGTGTAAACGTGTGTGTTTTGCGTGTGGGTGTGAGCTTGTGCGCACGTGTGTATTAGTGCAGAGAACGAAAAATATATATAATTATGTGGTTACATTTATAAAACTTTAGGGATATATGTGGGAAATTTGTAAAAATGATTTCAATTAATAATTTGGAATAATTTAATTTCTTCTTTATAATATATTTTCTTTTTCTTTTGGATTTCTGAAATTAATGTAATGTTAATTTAGGGATTCAGGGTCTGCAGAACCCTTAAATATTCTCTTATTTAAACCAAATTGGGTGCACATATTTTTTATTTAAGATATTACAATATTATAGCTTAATTGCGAACACCTATTTATGGGTTTTAATAACTAATAATAGTTACTAATTGAATGTAAATTAAATGATAAAAAATTTCAATTTTAAGATCTATAAAATCATATCTTACATATATATTTTTTAGCGTGTGAATGTATTGTAATGGCTTTTGTATTAGTGTCAAAACACGTAAATTGTTGCGTGGTGCTTTGTTGCTTTCTCCCTCGACTATCCGATTTTTCCCTCAGCTTTTTTGTCCCTCCACCGAGCCCCTGGCTTTCCCCCCAAATTGAGTGCGTGTGCGATTATGAAAGTGAGCGAAAATAGGGGGCGGTGACAGTGGGTGCGGCCGTGCGAATATGTTGTTCATTATAATCTGCTCATGTTGCTATTTTAGCTATTTGTTGTTATTGCCTTATGTCCCTGCCGCTGTCCTGGGTCCTTCGGTCCGTTCTCGATGTTGTTCACATGGCCGCTTGTATTGTTGTTGTTGTATCTGCCATTGTGGTTATTTTCATTGCTTTGCATTATTGTTGTTTTGCCGTGTTCGGTTGTTGTTGTTGTTGTCGCTGGTGTGTGTGTGTTTTCAACAAATACATAATTTTGTGGACATAAAATTGTCACATGTCGTTGAATTTTGATTTGATTTTATGCGTGTAAATTTATGCATGCGTTTACGTCTGCTTCGATCGCCCCGGGTTCGGATGGGGAGGGAAGTTAGGCTTCCTTGGGGTCAGGGGATTTCCCGACCGGAGTCCTGGGCGTGTGTTTAGCTGCACGCAGAGGCCGCAAAGCACATGGACAAACACACACAGACGAGTGGACAAACAGGCGGACAAACGGACAAACAATCAGCCTGTTTGCTTGTTTGTATTTGCATGCTTTTTATGACTTTCCATAGCAAAAAATAGGAACACAAACAAATAATGAAAACGTATCTATGAGATAGTAATAACTCCTGCTGTTATGCATTTGCATGCAGCTCTGTCCGCTCAACGGCAATTGCTGTAAATTTACACAATGATTTATATTTGATATTTTAATTGCTATTGTTTATTGTGTCATTATTCTAACACTTCCGATTGCGGTTGATTAAATTTATTTGGGCTTAGATAAAACTCCAATGGCGAGCATTGACGGTCCGGTCCGGGGGTTAACCGCATTGGTTTTGTGGACAGAGCGGAGCTTTGCGCATAATTTATGCAGCGCAACAAAGAGCATAATAGATATGGCCTATAATCGCCGGCCAGATTAACAGTGCCGCCAAAAAGTTGGCCAACGCAAATATAAATAATATTATTCAACGAACCAGCCGCCACAACAATGGTTGAAATCAGTTGCCATGCAATTGGCCGCCTCTGAGCGTGATTTTTATGGTTTAGTTAAGGTAAATTTTCAAAATAAGAGGCAAATAGATTTTATGAGTACAGGGAAAGCTCGTTGCAGTATTTATCTGGAATAAAATTAACAATAAATTAAATAAATTAAAGGAATTATAAACTTCTAGGCTAGGAGACTAAATTAATTTTAATTTTAGAGATTTATGTAGAAGAATTATTCATTTTTTAGAGTCCTTCCTGTATATTTTTAGCCTTTCTGGCACTTCTATTTGCATATAAAGGATTTAATTTTTTTAATGTTATTTAACATTTGCTCTTTTCAACCACAGGAAATTCGATTTTGGTTATTTGCGCATTTTTGAGGCATCCATTGTTGGCTGCATAAAAATTCATTGCAATTATTCAGAAAAGCTTTAAAGCCTGAAACGAACAAAAAGGCCTAGGAGTCAGCTTTATTTAATTCATTTAATTCTCGTCTTGCACTTATTGTTTATTAATTTAAGTTATTTACTCAATCCTTGAAAAATCCTTGACTGCAAGTAACACAAGGCAAAGCGAAAGCAAATAGCTTATGTATTACTTTTATTAAAATTAAATCACTGTTGCTGGAACAGGCTTTTGGTGGGCAGTGTAGTGGCTAACACATATAATGCCATATTTGACTTTGGCAATCACAATAGCAACGATTGGCTTAAGCTGTCGTCGTGCTAATATATAGGCTATAGCTGTCCGCTTTGATTTTGGCTTATATATCGATGAATATTGCGTATACGCCACCAGGCCGGAATTGAAAAGGAGGCGCTCGATCGACCGACCGCATAAGCACGTCGCTTTCGGTTGGAAATACAAAAAATGAAAACGTTTTATTGGCTCGTTTCGAACAAAGCGCAAAAATTAAATCATACAAATTATTCAAAACTCCGGGTCCGGGCATACAAATTGAATTCACATTTCGGACTTTTTCCCGCTCCACTTGACTAAAAAGGGTTGCCCGGTGTCCGTTGCCGTGGCGCAACAAGACAATTTTACAGTTGCCTGGCAAAAAGGTAAGTCCAAGTTCGAGTCCACTGCCGACTTATGTAAGCCTTTTTATGAGCCAAACTCGTGCCATTGGCCATATGGTGGCTCAGTCTTGGCCAGCCGGCTCGCTGGGCTCTGGTCCGCAGAGGACTGCGGGATATATAGATTCGATTGTTGGATGAAGGCTCGAGGGCCTCCGGCTAACGGGCTCTTTTTGTTCTCGTCCATAATAAATTCAGCCCATATAAAGGTGGCACCAGCTGGCCAGCGGGCCAACAAATAAAAAAGGCTGTAAGGAAAACTCAACTAGAACAAAATAAGTAAGCACAATTTAATCGGAAGTTTGGCACAGAAGATACCCAATGGCATCGGTTGTTGTTTGCTCGATGCTACAACAAATTATTTCACAATTTGTTGGGCTTAAAATTATAGCCCAAAATGGATTGGTATTTAAGCAATGCTTGGGCTTGGCTGGAAAGCAATTTATCTTACTAATTATCATAAAAAGTGTTTAAATTGAATTAGTATTTGCTAGAAAAAGCTTATTGTGACTTAAAATCAAATAATAAATACAAAATAAAGTAAAGATTTTCAAAACAATATATATTTAATATAGAACTAAATAATTAAATTGCAGTGTTGATGAATAGCTATATCTTTGTCTCCGGTTGTCTCAATTGAGAAACTTTGGCTTACTTACCTTTGGCAACCACGAAGTCAATATGCCCTTGTGCCCAATGAGTAGGTTTTGTACAAAAACGTATAGAAACTGAATTGGCAAAGGCAAGAAAAGCAAAATTCACAAAATTCAATTAAAGTTAAACTAAACAAGCTTGGAACAAATGCGTTTAGCCATGTCCTGTACAGAGACAGCAACAGGAAAGCAGGAAAACAGGGAAACAGGAAGCTTTGCCGCTTGTCAAAGGAGCGGTAACTGGACGGCTTGCTCCATCGGATGGATGTGAATGTGGATGTGGACGACGACGTTTCGATGGGAATGTGGATGTCGATGTGGATAGGATGGATGAATGGTTCGATGGGCAGACAGACGTAGACGATATAGATGGATGGCCGTGCGTATGGGCTAGTCTTTTGGTTAGTTGACCCAATAGATGGATAGACGGATGGATGGATGGATGGATGGATGACTGCGTCGCTGATGCTCCACTGCTGCTCCATGGATGCTCCATGGCTGTTCCTGCTGGTCCACTGTTCCCCTGGCTGCTAACAGGAAACGGAAGCTGCTAAAACAAACGCAGTGTTTAGTTTGTCCCTCCATCCGGCGTGCCGTGCTCTTGTATTTGTATTTGTATTTATTTGCCGCTCTTTTTTTTTTGTTTTCCACTGGCCACTCGGCCAGAAGCTGCTGTCCCCGTTCCCTTTGTTGTTGTTGTTTTAGGCAAGAAATTCGATTTACTAGCTGATTGCTGTTAGCGCGCACAAAATGAAAAGGGAAATCGAATATTTAAGGAACCGACAAGAGGATGATGTGTAAAATTTAAAGATATTATAAACTATTTTTTATTTAATAAGCTTATCATTAAAATTTGGATTTAAAAAATTGTTTTAAATCATTCTTAATAAATTCTTTTGCTTAAAATAATCTTTATATTTACCAAAATGTTTTATTTGTTTTAAAATGGAGTATTTAAAGTATCCAAGTATTAGGTACATAAAACATCTACCTGACATATCTCTATAAAAGAGACCTCATTGCATTAAACTACCTAAAAGAAGTCCACAAAGTCCAACAAGCCAACATGTTGGCTAGGCTGCCAGGATGTGGTGCATCCTCGCAAAGTTGTGCGTAAATTTAAGCGACAAGGCTAGGCGTATGCTTCATTGATTTAAAGGGCGCATCGTAAATAAATAAAACGCCATAAAAGGTTCTCCCCGAGATCGGACACTGGACATTCTGGCATTGGCAGGCGTTAACCGAAAAAATGAACAAGCAACAAAAAGACACAACAAGAACAGAAAAAAAACTGAAGAAGGAGCCAGGACAAATAAATAAATAGAAGCAAGACGAGGGCAACAGACAATTAAATTTGTACAAATTGAGTGTAGAAATGTTGGCTGGCAAGCCGGCAGGCAGGCAAACGAACAACAGTCAGTAATAACAACAGCCGGCAAAAGATGCCAGTCGATAGCGCATTTTTATGGCAATTTAAAGCACTTCAACCAGGAAATAGGGCACAGAGAATCGAGGACGAGGACGAGGACGAGGACGACTGCGAGTGCCAGTGCGAGGACGAGACTGGGACGAGGGCGATGTGCAGACAGCTCTGGGCAAATGATGCGCCCATTACGTGCACGTTGGCGAAATAGTTAATTTTATCGGCCGTTGAAGTAGAAATATACGAGTATACGTAATATACTCGTGCCGGGGCATCGGTGAGCTTGACTTCATAACCAACCACATCAAATAATATGGCCTGGCCGAAAACTTACGCTCAATAAAGTAGCCGACTCGAAGGAACTAACTTCCATTGTACTTTGCGGCCAAAACTGGGTGTGGGAAAGTGCCAAGATGTGTAGGAAAAGACGGTTGTTGTTGTTGGTGGCGGTGGTGGGGGTGGTGCTTTCTGCTTTCTGGCCAAGTTCAATAGATACAGCCGGCAGAGTCTGAACGAGTTTGCGAATGCAGCCAACTGAAGAGGTGCGCTCATCCGTTCATTTATTCATTCATTCAGTCATTCATTTTGAACCGTTCATTGGTTAGTCAGTCAGTTCGGCAGGCAAGGCAATCATTCAGCCCAGCTTCGCGATTTTCCCTCGCTGCCTGCGAGCCTCTGCGTCCCTGTCCCTGTCCCTGCATTTCCCCCCCTCAATTTTCCCTCCATTTGCCAGCCCGATTTTCATTTCCAATGCCAATGCCAGGCCACGTCCACGTCCAAGTCCAGCTCTATCTGCTGTCGACCAACAACGGCAGCAGCACTTTCAACTGACGATTCTATATACGCACGTGTACTTGAAGAAAAGTGTACTCTATACTATATATTTGGATTTTATGGTTATTGATAAGAGATTTTGGTTTTGTTGAATAAATTTGAGATTTGCAGGAAAGCAGAGAAAGAGTATAGTTTCTATTGATATTAATTGGTCTTGTATATTTTTTACTTGATATGAATTCTTTCTTTCATCAACATCTCTGGCTTCTTCTTATAAAACTCAATTTGTTTCAGTGTAAAGACCTACTACATGCGAGCATAAGCAGTCCCCAGTTAGCAATAGCGTTCGTCACTCGTTAACTGAATCGTGTTTGCCTTTCATTTCCATCTGGCAGTGCCCAGGATCCGACAGCAGAAAGGAGTGGGAGCAGCGTGCTAGCTTTAGAGCGGCTCCTCTTTGCTTTTTATTGTATATTGTTTCTTATGCGCTGTTTTATTTGCAACTTTGTACAGATCGGCGGGCCAGGGAGAGGGGACTCAGACTCCATCTCCATCTCCGTCCACATCCTTGGCAAGGGATTGGCATTCATCCACCCATTTTTCCTCATCTTTTGCCTTTTTTCTGATGCTCGGTCGTGC
Organism: Drosophila mayri; assembly: GCA_008042485.1. Taxonomy (NCBI): domain Eukaryota; kingdom Metazoa; phylum Arthropoda; class Insecta; order Diptera; family Drosophilidae; genus Drosophila; species Drosophila mayri. Next base: position 169,833 of record VNJN01006954.1, on the reverse strand, counting down.
ACGCAGTCGTTTTGGTCGCTCCAACCGTTACAGTTTCAATTCATTTCTAGCATATTTTCATTTGGAATTCATATTTTCTTAACAAAAGTTTTGTGGAAATATATATACATACTTTTTTCCTTCAGCTTTCTGTCCCGGACTGGGACGGGTGCAGGAAAACTTTTCATTCTCTGCATCAAATGAGGCAGAAAAAATTTATACAAAGGCAAACGTCAAGTTTGAATCACTCAAACGTAACGGACGAGAAATGAAAACGGAAGCTGCAACAAATGTTTAAATAAATATTAAAAAATAAAATGCTTTCCAAGGACGGGGACGGGGTGGAGGACTTGGAAAAAAAAGGTAAATGGAAAAGTTAAAGGTAGCATCCGCAGGGAGGAGGACGGACGCGGAGGCTAGGGTGGAAACCTAAAGGAAAATGATGCTAATGAAATAAATCATATGGAAATATGCATAAATCAAATTTCTCCGGCGACAGCAGCAGCTATAGCAACAGCAGTACACTTGCAGCAAATATTACTTTTCCATATTATTTCAATTTTATGTCTAAATCTAAGAATTTTAATTTAGAAAATTAATATTCCAAAAGTTGTATTTTTATTCCTAAGAATTATGTAATAATTTTTTGAAATAATATAAAGCAAACTCTAAATATTTCTGATAATAATAAACAATTTCATTTATTTAATGAATTAATAAAGAAACTTTGCAAAATTAAGTGAGTTAATAGAAGTTTATAAATTAAATAAATAAAATAGGTCATAACGAATTTGTATTTAAGCACAAACCCTCTCACATTTTCTTGAAATTAAATTTTTTTAGAATTTTTGTGATTCATTTTCTGCGAGTGCTTGAGCTCGGCTTTCATTGTGTAATGGCTGTGGCAAAAGGAAATGATCGGTTAAAATAACAACGCATATCGATTTCCACACAATTGCAGCGTCGACGACAATTGCGAATAAATTGCTTGATTTGGCCAAATAACCAAATAAGCGAGCGCATCATCGCGCGCCAAAATGGCCATAATAACGGCTTACACAATGACTCCGCTCCGCTCCACTCACGTTTGAATTCAGTCTCGTGCCCGGGACTCACACCCGTACTCATTGTCGCATCCTGTACGGCCATGTCGTGCGGCCTGACATGCCGTACTTTTCACCCGGACCCGTATCCCAGAACCGTAGCCGTAGCCCGTACAAATGTGGCTGAAAATTCATAAGAATTGCCACAAATATTCATATATGGACTGGCAACACGCACACGGGCCAATAAACGACATGGCATACACCCAATAAACGTCCCCCCTCCATCTCCGGAACGAAGCCCGGATCCGGAACCCAGAAGCGGCGTACAATTGCACGGAAGTGTCATCGCCAAGTGTCGTCGAGGCAATAGGCATGTTGTCAGGCCAACTCCAGCCAGTCCTTCAGACCGTCTCGTCTGTATGGCTGTCCGTCCGTCTGTCTGTCCGTCAGTCATTCAGACATGCCATCATGCCGTCAGTCAGTCAGTCATACAGAAGCCGAGGCGACTCATCGACGTTGTCGTCGGTGCTGCACAATGGTAATAATAATCAAATTGGAAATATTTCCATCACCTTCAATTTGGCTTGAAACCCCGTCGTGGTGTTTTGCAAATTACACGACGGGGAGTGTAATTTGAGGAATGCATATTTTTACGGCAGCACTTAATGGATTGCATAAATAAAATGTTATTGCAACACATGTCATATATTTAATTGATAAAAAATAACAAGATTTGAAGGAAGCAATGAATTTGCATGGTTTTTTAAAAGATTACTAAGGAAACTTGTCAAAATTACATTTTTACACTTCGAATAGCAATGCAAGTTAACATAATCCTAGAAAATATATTAAGATATTAAATTAAATTAAATAAACATTTTGTTTGAAAACAAAAAATATATATAAATAATTTTAAAAGGTTTTAAAGGTTTGTGGTATATAATTTAAGCTTTACAGATATTTATAATAATATTTAGAAGCCTAAAAAAATCTTTATGAATTGTTTAGCAAAGTAAAAAGCTTTAAACCCTTCAATATCTTTCAAAGCGATTTTTAAATAATGTTAAAAAGTATTTCTGCTAACAGACAGGAAAATACTTACCTAAAAAATCATTTGGTCTGCTTGAATATAAATCCCTGAAGTATTTAAATAATCCATAGACTTTATACGTTTCCTTTTAGCATATATTTTACAGCCCATAATATTATACATTCCAATGGCATACAAGTTAAATTGTAAATTAAATTAAACGCACACAAAACCAAAGTGCTTGGCTAACTTATGGAGTTATAAATAAGCGTGCAAATAGAATTGTCGTTACTCAGAAATGCTGAGCGTATGTTTATTCCCCCATTATATCTTCAAAAGGATTCCATTCCCATTGTACGGCTCTCTTTCTTTCTGTCTCTCTCTCGGGGTATATTTAATTTTAATATTCTTCTACACATTTAGCCCGACACCCTTGGCCAATTTGTGCAAACACGGCCAAGAACAAGTACGCCATGATATGTGTGCGCAAACGAGAATATTCCCATACACGGGGCGTATGGGTAATATATAGGTTCAAACTCACAGCTAGGCGGCCTCGTGTATGCGGTGTGTGCCGTGTGTGTACACATTTTTTGCGGTAAATTGACATTTTCGGGCGGAACACCCCAAAAAGTAAAATAAGCAAAAAGCCAACCCAACACAAAACTGGTGGGAAAAAAGGAACCCACTCTCATACACACACATTTGCAGCAAATTCGAGACGCGTCACACATTGTAAAATCCTGCGGCATCGGTGTCCTTGAACGTGTCGCTGCCATGGCCCCGATCGTCCTGCCCCCGATACCCGATGCCTCCCTGCAACGACCCCGCTCTTTTTTGGCAGCCCAGCTTAGCGGCCGCCCCAAAGCCACAAAACGTCGACGGAGCAGAGACTCTTCTCCTGCTCCTGCTCCCCCTTTCGTTCTTGCTCCTCCTTGCCTTTCCCGGCAGCGTCACGCTCGCCTGCCACAGGATGTCGTCCTGTCGGCTGGGGAAACTTTTCTGCGGCAGGCATGCTTTTAATATTGCAATTGGGTTAGCTCGAGAGAACGCAAAAATATGAAACCACCAGCAAGCCCCGGCATCATTGCCAAACCCCAGCATCAGCATTCAGCCTCAACTCAACTCAAAGCCGATCCCGAAAGGGGAACCAAACAATCGGAATTTCATACGTTAGCATTGATACCCACTTGGTCCTGCAGGGCAAGAAATACAATAATGATGCCAACCTGGTTTAAATTTACTATTAAAATAGGACAAAAAATTATAAGCTGCTTATGTTTTTTTCAAGGTGTGACAAAAAGAGAATCTCGAGGTGATGGAAAATGCTTTATTTTCAAGTGCACAAAAATCCTTAAATATTTGAAGGACCTGTTATGAGTTCATAAGGACACTGCTACTTTAAAAATAATTGTACCTTAAATGTTTACAATCGTTTTTTGGACTTTTTACTATTTAACATTCCTTAGAAATATACTATTTAACTACTTACATATTATTTTATATTTTTTCTTTGAAATTTATCCTTAATTTCAGTACTTCCCTATTTTCTCTGTGTGTCCCCGGTCTAAGCCCACTCAGCTTTGGGCCCTCGCCTTGCTTTGGCGTTGGCTTTTGAAGTCTCAGCCAAAAAGTCTGACATATAATGACGCGTTGTCAACCTTTTGCTGGCACCGGCTGCGAATTTATGTATTTATCGTCACCCAGCATTGATGTTGTTGGTGTTGTGGCTGCGGCTTTTGTTGCAAGCAGAGCGGCGCCAAGGACACCGAAAGGACGCTAGGCATAAGGTCCTGGCTAAAAGGTTCATATCACCTTGAGTGTTTTGTATCTTGAGACTTTGACTGACTGTCGCACGGTTAGCTGGCGCGCTTATATATGGATATGACATAGTCACTGGCTCGATTTGGCCAGACAAACCCTAGGTCCCCCTTTCCGTTGGACTTTTCCCTAGATTTTTCCCCCGATTTTCACCCGAATTCCAGCCCTCTGACACTTTGCCAAAAATCTATGTAAGCGGCTTTGTAAACACACAAATGTGGTGAAAATATGAATACGAGTTTTGAAAAGAAAATTAAATTACTATTAAGAAAATGTGAGAAACTTCAAAAATCTATATTTCAAATATCTACATATATTTCCTTTAAAACTAAATGAATTTAATCCATAAACATGTTTTCAATGTGAATTATTTATTTACTTATTATTTATTTACCAAATAGCAATTATAGCAAATTTCATTAACTTGTTAATGGTTTAAGGAATAAAGAAAGGAGCTTATATATTTTATTTTTATTCATTTACAAGTACTATGCCCTTGAACTCTGCTGTTCGTATGTGAGTGTGCGATTTTAATGTGGGACCGAAAAACGTTCGTTGATTTATTATGGCATGTGGCGTAGATTTCGTTTGTGATAAATATGCTTTCAAATTAATAACGCTTGCCTCATGAATAATTGGAGGCGAGTCCACGCGTGACATTTGTTGTTTAAGCAGATGCAAGAAAAGCAAGAACAACAGCAACAGTCAAATATTGAAAGCTTAGCCATGCCATCAAGTATTAAATTGGTCTGGCCGGGGTCTGGGATGTGTGCTCTACTCTGCTGTGTTGTTATGTGTTCTGTTGTATTGTGTGTGTGTGTGTGTCAGTGTTGTGACCAGGTGTATGCGGCTTACTTAGCCTAAATCCAACTAGACACACACACACACTCTGGAAACACACCCCGGACACCCCGAGCATAACAAACATTTTTGCGCTGACTGTAAATAAACAAAAGCCAAAAAGTACAATGGCGGGAAATCCTGATGCGAATGTTCGAATATGGCAAACAGAGAGTAGCAGGACCTGCAGTCCTGCAGTCCTGGCCACTGACTCTTGGCTAACGGTTGTAGGCTATATCCCGCCTCGCCACCGCCCCGCGCACCACCCTGTCACCCGCTGTGGCGCATTATTTATGCATTTCCATGGTCAACATATGTAGTATGTATGGAAGTGGTAGTAGTGTGTGCGAGTCGTTAGGTAGCTACCAAGTAGTTAGTCCTTTCCCCCGCCTGAATTTCCCCCCTCCCTGTGTCCCTCTGCCCCCCTTTCTCTACGATTGCAATGGGCTGCGGTTGTTGGCTGCGCCTAACATTTGTTGTAACTACCAGTGCATGGCATTGTTAGCGGTAAATTGCACTCATCTATATGTACTATTGGGCCCCATACTCCACTCTGGTCAGCACTGAGAGGAAAAATAGCACTACAATAGTTAGGTAAAGTCGGGAAATTTGGCAATTTGAATCAATAAAAATATGAGAGAAACAAGGTTTAGATTGATTTTTAGTAGAAATGTTAGAATACAATTAGATACTTTTAAAAGTTCTTATCTCTTTGAAAGAGAATACTCTGAGATCTTTTGTATCTTTCATGTGCTTCTACAGCTTTTCACAAATTTATCTTTAAAACTTTAAGAGACGACGTAGTGCATCACCAATATTGGAAAATTTGTAAATGAAATCACAAACTGGTAGATAGAAAAAACTAGGCAATCCATTTCCAACCAATCTCTCTCGACATCCGCCTTAAAGACCCAACCAAGGTATAGAAATTTATTAAAGCGACAGGTTTTAAGCCGATTTTGGCTCTGTTTTTCTACGTGTGGCTAGTGAGGCTCTCAAAATATCAGTGGAATAACAGCAAATAGTCCGCTTTGAGCATGCGACACTGTCAGCCGCAGCAGCAATAGCTGCAGTAGCAGTAGCAGCAGTAGCAGACGTTGGAAGCCGGCAGGCAATTCATTTTGTTACCTGGGAAAAATTGCATGGCATGGCATGGCGATGGCAATGGCAATGGCATACCGTCCGAATGCAGGAGTTTGGGACTCGGGATTGAGGATTGCGAATGCTAGTTGGGTTGGGGGTAGGTGTGGGATGGACGGGGAGTGCAGCAGGCCTCTAAGCTGGCGGACGTGTGCACACTATGTGATTTTTGTTTCCAACGATTTGCACAAGGACCCACGCCCAGTTCCCGGGCGGGGATCTCCTTCGATTCAGATGCGAGTCAGGTCAAGTCAAACCCAGTTCAGTTCAGTTCGGTTCGGGTTTGGTTCGTTTTGGGCAATCACAGCAGTTTTAAGGCTCCTCCTTGCAATCATTGCGCACAATAAACAAACGGATGACGAGCCTTTAACTGACTGGCCAACTGACTGGTTGACTGGCCGTCTGGCTCGATGGAGGCAACTTGTTTAGCCGCACGGCCTGGCCTGCAACTGACAGACTCACCTGTAAACAAGAGGAGGAGAGAGAGGAGATAAGGTGCATTCCCTAGGACCAAGAACAAGGGAGTAAATTAAGCGCAGCATTTTTAATTAGTAACTGTTTGTGGGCGCAGCAATTTCTTCGTTGGTCGTCTATTAACGAGCATCAGGAAAATATCTTGCGCCAATTTGTGAAAAGTCATCGAGAGACAGCTGTCTGGGGCTTGGCCATCTCATTCTCTCTGTCTGTCTGCTATGATATGCAGTAAATTGCAAGCCCAGGAAAACCCGGAAAAAACCCAGAAAACTCGAAAAACTCGGGTGTAAGGAAAACTCTGGCTCTGGCTCTGGCTATGACTCTGACTCCTGCTCCTGCTCCTGCTTGGGGTCGCCTACAGTGGCATGTGAAATGCTTGTCTGGCTTGTCCTACGCCCCCCGTTTTTGGCTGAGCACATTTCGCAAACAACTGCGACTTTCCTGGCCTATTCCTGTTGCTAGACCGCTATCCCCACCTGTGGGCGGTAAAGTTGGCCAACGTTGCGTATGAGCAATGCACTGCAGTTCATTGTATGCCTACGTGTGGCATGTCGTAGTTTGCTGCTCCTGCAGCTCCTTCAGGTCCTCACCGCAGCCCCTCCTGCTGCTGCTCACTTTGCTGGCTCCACGTTTTCTGCTGGCGGCCCTAACAACCAGTTTGGCACTGCTGCAACGTGACCGCCATGCCACGCCCCCACCCGACGCCCCCTTGGGCCAAAAAATCACACAGCACAAAGCCAAAAGTAGAAACACACAAACAAATGGGGCCCAGTTGGAAACATGGAGCCAAGTGGTGTGTGCTCCCAAAATTGAGACTTGGTCATTGGCATCAGTGATGGAACTTGGCGAGGATTGGCCAGAAATTATAGAGTGAACGGACGAAATTGAAGACCGAAATTGAAGACCATAAAGTTATTAATGTTGATTTTCAAGATTATTAAGGCAGGCATAATATTAAAGTAGGTTGGTTAAGTAATAGTAAGCTAAAACCTGGACGACCCAATATTTTTATTGTGAAAAAACATCATAAAACGCTTGACTTTAGAAGTTACTTTGCGTACGGCGATTTCAAATTAAACTTTGGCTTTTTTATGGATGGCAATCAAAAGAGAAGGCAACATCAATTTGCCAGCTTGGCGGAATTCGAGTGTGTTGCTAAGGCACGATTCCGGCGTGACTGGACGGCGGCATCTCTATATGGACTAAGGGAATGGTGGGCGAGGAGTCACTGGAGGGCATGTTGTTATGTCTATTGTTGTTCCACTTCCCCTGTTGCTGTTGTTGTTGTTGTTATTGCCGTTGCTGTCGTCCTTCAGCCTCTACTGTCTCATCTCTCGTCTCAAGCGTGCGCTCAAACTGCATTTTAGGAAATTTCACCATTCAATTGCCATTCCCAGAACAAAAACGAGAAACTGAAAAGCAGAAAAACAGAAAAATCGGACAGGATGAAGGACGAAGGCAACAGGAGGAGGAGTAGGAGGTTGCACGGGGCAAACAACAAGCAGCAGGCGAAAACTAGTAAAAGGACAAGCGGAGCACTGCAATCGCATGCATGGGCTCGGCTCGGCAATTCACCGCCTCCGGATACGCCCCCCGTACACGCCTCCTGCCACGCCTGCCATTTTCAAATGCAATAACAAAAATTTTGCTCGTTTTTTGATTTTTCTATGTTTTTTTCTTTTCGTTTTTCGAATGCTCATGTGTGTGTGTTGTGCTGACTCTTTTAGTTTTATGCACGTCGACTGCACGAATTGGCAGCTTGTCTCTTCGGATGTCAGTCAGCCAGCCAGGCAGCCGGCCTGTGCGTGTGTTGCTCCTGCTGAGCCTTTTGAGAAAAGTGCCATTTAAACTTAAATATAGACATTGGCAAATCGAAGGGAGGATAGAGAGAAAGATGATCAACAGGGACTCTCCGATTTACGGCCATTTGCCAGTTGTTGATTGAGTGTTTCAATGAAATTATCAATTGTGCCAATTGTGCCAATTCACCTGCTTCACCTTCGACATCCAGTGGTCTCCGTTACCTTCCATTACGATTGATGGCTTTAAACTGGTATTGGCTGTATCCTAATTAAATGCTCTAGACAAATTAGCCAAATGGCTTTGTCGCCAATGCTGCTAATGGCCAACACCAGCCACTGGGGAGAAGTCATGTGAAAAACTAAAATTGTTTTCATATTAACACACACAAACATACCGGCCTAGTCGCATAATTAGCTAGCTGGTGGATATTGCATAATGAAACTGCCATTGCAATGCAATTAAAAGCATATAAATTTTGTGATCCTCGCCAAAAATTATCATTATGCACACACCGAAATGCACACAAAATGGTTTTATATTGAAATTAAAGAAATATGAAATTGAATTTGCATAAAATACACATTAATGCACTTAATAATAAATCTGATAAAAGGCATCGACAGGGCGACAGGACAAAAGAGAGACAGCCAGGGCTGAGCCATTGCAGATGCGGCTCATTAACGTGAATAAATTAAACATTTTCCGTTGGCAAATTACAGACTTCACACCGTCGACCGATGAGCCTCTGAGCCATTATATTGGACAACCACAGTCGGCTCGGGGGAAGGTATTTAACACTTCCGCTTATACAAGCACTTTCCTTTTGGAAAATTGTGGGAAAATTATCCTTTACATGTATTCACATTTTATCAATGAGCACAAGTGGGCTTCAGGAATAATTTTTAATTTAAATATACGCGTGTGATGGATAGGAACAGGGAGTATACGCTGAAAAATTAAATTACTTATTATTTTATAATTAGCCAACCAAAACCTCAAACGATTGAACCCTCATAAAATAATCCTGCTTTTCACGAAAACCGAATAACTAAAAGTCAATGCAAATAATTATTACAACTCAATTATTTGTTGGTCATCGGTGCGTATGATTAATAAATTGTATTAAATTCAAATATATTGTACTTCTCATTTGAATTATGTGTTCATTTCACAAATAAAACAATTGGATTACTAATGATAATAAGTAAGTATAAAAAGATTAATATTATTCAGGTCACTGAAACTAATCGGAGTTGTCACTGTCGAAAAGTGCAGGAATTAATTCTTTCATTCTTGAGCAAATGTTCATTTAAGTGGGAAATGGAGAGGAGACCAAACAGGAATAATGCAGATACAAAGACCAAACAATCAATCGTAAGGACCAAAAGGATGCCGGATAAAAATAGTAAAAAGAGAGCAGTGCTAGTCCTGACAGAGAACAGTGGCGATAATTGTTCGTAGATGTTAACGAGACATTGAAAAAATCTCATCCGAAAGATAAATTCATTGGTAAATAAAGATGAAGCAATGAATGAAATGAAATGAGTGAAGGAAACACTGAATTTAACAACTATTTACTTCAATTTAAACACTCATTTTGTAAATTTAAAAATATAAACATATATTTTTGCTGATTTATCTACAAAACTCTAGAATAAAACCTATCGAAACAATGGAAGCAAACAGCAAAGTCACAGCCACACATATACACACATCAGTCGTTTCGGCAATCTCAATCTCAAGTACTTTCAATTCATTTAAAATGCTGCCATTGATACACTCTTTTCGAAAAAGGAAAGCTTTCCCTCAGCAGTCGCATAATATTTTGAGAGCAAGGACTCCAAGGAGCAGGAGAGATAAGCACGGCGAAAAGAAACAACTCAAGGGGTGGCTTTGTTTTTCCGGCAATAAATCAAGTTGGGCTGCTCGTAGGTCTGGCCCCAAACCGAATGACAGCTTATTGGCTTTGGAATCATCCAATCCGATCCAATTGACGTTGACGTATATCACATTATCATGGCAGCGGTAAAGTCATGACAATAAATGCTGCCATTGTACACGGTTCCAGGTATTTGAGGCACTTTAAACTGAATGTCAATAGGAGGCGTGGCCCAATGCCTCTTATTGTAATATATAGCGAATGAAAATGATAGCCAAGCCAGCCAGCCAGCCAGATTTATACCTTTTGCTAGGCTTAACCAGGTGTGGCTAAGACAGTTAATCAGAAAGCACTTCAATAAGTAGAAAAAGTCTTATTTGGAAATTTATACAATCAATTTATGTATTAAATATATGTTCAGATTTACCCTGATTTAATTTCTAGTTAGAGAATAAGCCTTAAAACGTAACTAAAATGTCACTTCTGGTGTTTAAGCCTTTTAATGCTGAATTTCAAAAGGAGTATTAATGCAGAATATAAATTTAATCGTTAGGCTTCTTCCCACATTTAACCAACAATGGTAAAGTTAATTAGGCAAATGATTTGGCAAAATTATTAATAAGGACTTCCTACGCACGACGCACGATGCCCACTGCTTACTGCATCAACAGCCCACAGTTTGGGATTTATGCCACTACAACCTCATTTGGCATTCACGAATTGGCCAATCAGAGCCTAATTAACTGACCAACTGGCCGTGAATATGGCATTCAAATGGAATCAGATCGGTCTAAAATATGCAAGGCGCAATGTGTCAGGGTCAGAACCTGGTCTGTGTCCTCTGGCCTGAATTTCGAATCGGTCATGCCCGAGTGCCTATCAAATATTGTCAATAGGAGACACATCTGTCACACATCCGAGATGCCTCCGTAATTGTCCGGTTCCTGCTGCTCCTACTTGAATGCGTTTGAAATTGTCATCACTTGGTCCTGACGGGCTTAATTATTGAATCACCTGTTAATGGAAAAATCTTCGTGCTAATTATGCACGCATGACGCTTGGCCTTAACGTGACGCCTCCCTTCAGTGCCCGGGCCCCAGTCTCCGGGCACTTAATTGATGGCGAGTGCTGCGAACAAAAGTTAATTCAATCATAAAAGCGGGCTATAACTATAAAAAAGAAAAATAAAGTAAAACTCCCGCTTACCCATAATTCTGCATAAAGTAAATTGGGAAATGTATGATAAATGACAGGGCAACAGCACTGACTGGATGTGGATGTGGGATGTGGGATGTGCGATGTGCAAGTGGAAGGAAAGAAAAATTGGTCGGTAGGAAAACCTTGTGAAATATTAATGCGCCGGCATATAAATAAAATAAGTAGTAATTGTGGCTAGTGGAGGCTCCACTCAGCCGTTCTGAAGGGGATTGCCAGAGCTATCCGCTATCCGCTCTCGGGCCCCTGTCCTCCGCTGGCAGTGTCTTTGCACAAAAAGTTATGAAAATTGCATTTTAATCTGAAAACGAATTGTTTATTATTTCGCTGAGGTTTAAATTTGTTGAAATAATTGCATTGAGCGGGTGGTGGCGCCAGCGGGATATGGTGGAACCGAGTGGTGCTCGGAGTGGTGGCGAATTGAGAGGAAACAGCAATGGAAATGGCAACAATCGGAGGCAACCAGGACGAACGAGAACGATGGCCACAGGAATACACAACAATGCCATATATGAGCATACATGCATACACACTCACACTCACACATGCAGAACAATTGCCGGACTCCGGGAGTGGGAATGGGAGCAGGAGCCGGGGCTGTGGCAGTGGCAGGATCCTGGTTCAGTCCCAGAGACTTGCCCCGGCATCGTCGAACAAAGAACAGGGCAAAATTGTGCATGTAATCAGTTTCAAGTGTGCGCTGCAAGAGGGTTATTCGAGAAAGCCATTCCGTTGCCCCCAACCCAAACTCCACCGCTGCCCCATTTCCCATGGCCATTTCCCCATTTTCCCAGCCCCATTGCACCGCCCCCCCACCCCCCTCTGCTTGTCATCTGAAAAGTATGCAACGTTGTCGTCGTGGACGCGACTTTGTTGCTGTTGTTTTATTTCGCCTTTGCCGTGCTTGCCATCACATACCGCACATCCCGGTGCCAAAAGCGGCCATTTTCGACAGGTGAAAGCCAGGTGAAATGACTGGAAACTTTCAAAATCACACTAACTGTCTTTAGTTAATTAATTCGAAATGGAGTTTTACACAGAGAACAATTTAATTGGCAAAGGAATTGAGCTACAGAGAGAAGGACTTTTTTAAATTTTTTAAAATTATTAAGCAATTTCCATAAACATTCTTTAAGTTACAAAAAAGTTGTAGCAGGAGAAGCAATAAAATTTACTTAATTTTAATTATATTTGTTTAGCTAACAATAAAAACATTATCGATTTATTTCAAGCCAATATTATATACATTATCCTTAAAGGCCTTAAAATATTTCCCAGTAATTTCCATAATTTCCACAGTACAACCTGTTCGATTCAATTGCCTTTTCCACACTTTCTTGCTTGTTGTGTTGCTGTTTTATGCGCAAAAATTGATTTTTATGCACTTTTCACTCACACCAAGGCACACCGGCACACACACGACAGCACTCTTACTCCTGCCTTTCCATACACGTATGAATTATTGTTCATAAAGTATATTTTATGAAAGCAACGACTCACAGCAAATTATAAGGTATTAAGTGAGCATGGATGGCGCTCGCACGTATCCACCGTTTCCTGCGAGTGTGTGTTGTGTGTGTGTGTTGGCCCGACACTACATATTATATCCTAGTGGAAAACAAAAAAAACAAAGGCAGTGAAAAAATGTCATAAAATATGAGTGCACGCTCTCAAAGCCCCATAGTATTACAATAATTGCAAAATTGTGTAGGTGAAAGATTCTGAAAAAATGATTTCTCCTTAAGTTGCCTGGCAAATTGAGTAGTTACTCACCCCCCCCCCCCCCCCCACACACACACACACACTGATTGCTAATGAAGGCGTTAAGCAAGTCCTGTAAGCCCCTCACTACTCCCCCTCCAAAGTTCTTAGGGAATTCCCGAGCACGGCCAGCCAATTACGGGAGCGCGGTTCTTGGGCTCGTTACGCAACGTGCTAAAAATCAAAACTCCATGAAATAAACCAATTTAAAAAGTTCAAAAACTAATTTTGCGCTTAGTTTGTCTGATAAAAGAAGACGACGGCGACGACGACTACGACAACGATGGTGATGGTGACGACGAGGATGTGGGCATCGCATCCTCATACAAGCAGAAAAAAATCCACCTACCAGAGGAGTCATCCTCGAAAGTGTCAGTGTGCTGAAACAGGAATAAATCTAGCAGGGGGCTACATATTATATCATTAAATAGTAGAGAATATAGCATTACATATGGATTAAGTTAAGCAAACAATAAACTATAAAAATCCTTTATCCCAAACCTTTCAGATACTTTTAATAGTGTTTTCATAGTTAGTCCGAATTTTTCGACAATCCCTTTAGAATCATTTCTACATCCTGCTTTTAGAAAGGAGAGTGCTCTTGACCCGCAAATCCCCCTTCTGGCTACGCCCGTGCCACAAGTGAGAGACAGAGATGTCGCTGCAGCAGTTTGCTTTCGGGTTTAACACACAGCAAAACATGTAAAAGTTCTGGCGTTGTCAACGCCGCTGCTGCCAGGAGCGCATTTAAATATTTAAACGACAACACGTGTGAAAACATTGCCGATGCCATTGGGCTTTAACTCTCGCCCCCCTCTGGCAGATAGGTACGAATACGAATGCGAATACGAATACCAATGTGAATGCGATTGCGAATGCCATTCTATAAAGATGGATATTACGTATACGCCCCATGCGCACACCTTGAAAACTCAGAGGTCGATCGGCGAACAGAACTGCTCACTTCTCACTTTTCACTTTATTAATTGCACAAGTTTGCAATTGTTTTTGCTGTCACTTTATTTTTATCGCGAGGGCACTCTATAGCGAGTGTGTTTGTGCGCTTGTCCGTGTGCGTCAGCTCAAAGTTGCGAACTGCAATAATTTTTGCGACTTCAGCGATTTTTTTTGCCACTCGAACGCGTAGAGGAGACAACCCTCAGCCAGAAGCAGAAGCAGCATCAGCCACTCAAGGTAGCAGCATTCAGCCCCCCTTTATTTTTATCCCCACCGCCCCTTTGTAATATTGTAGCATTTGTCTTTTAGTGGAAATCTCTTTTTGAGTGTGTCTCGCAGTGGGGAAGGAGTGGAGGAAGGAGTGGGAAAAGGAGCCGCGGGGGACGAAGTGAAAGTCGTTGGAAAAGGAGCCAGGACATATAAGAACATACAGCTAACGGAAGGATAATAGTGTTAACTTTTTACTATAAACTTTTCGAACTATTATTTAGAAATTAGAAAATAAATTATAAATAAAAATATATAAAAATTTAAATACCATAACTTACAGGGTTTTATAAATTATGGAGATCTTAATTTAATTTAATAACTTCTGGAAAAACTTTATATATACATACATTTTTATAGGAATAAAATAAAGAAGAAATTATTAATTTGCATATTTTTTAAAAAAATATTAAAAACGTTTTCACTAAGAGTGAAGACTTTGAGAGTTTTAATAACCCTTTATTTTTGGGCTCTCAATTCCTTTTAACCAAACATTTAAAGGAAGGAAATCGCTGACTCTTGACAGCCATTAATTTAAAGCAAAAATAGTGAGATATATACTCACTAAAAAGTAAAATTATAACATGTTTATATTTTTCCTTTTATTTTCTGCTTAAAAAGAAGGTCTTAATTATGACAGTTTTTAAAATATAAGAAAAAATCCAAGAAAGGATAATGTTAACTCTAAAGAATGGTTTAATCTTCAACAACCTTTATTTTTTTAGATTTGTTCAAAAACACACATCCTTTGCTATTTTTTCACACACGTGTGTAGCTCTATTTGCATATAAATGCTTGGAGGCAGGGGGTAAAAAAGCATTTGCATGTGAAAACAATTGTAGCTGGAAACGCCCCGCCCGGCCCGGACCCTCCCCTTTATATACTCCCTCTTTTTCTCTCTTTCTCTCTATGAGCCATAAAATAAATAGCCAAAATGATAATAAGTTTAGACATAGACAAAAAACTTGAAGCCAAATGAAAAAGTGCAGCGGATTTGGTTGCAAAGCTTAAGCTGTTGTGAAAAATGTGTGGCATGCTTTTAGGCTGCACTGACGGAGAGCCGGAAAGAGCGAATCCGCCATGGAGAAGTGTAGGAATTGAGAAATGGGGAAAAAGAGGAACAAACAAGCTGCCAAGAGAAATGAAGCACGCACAAAGCCAAACAAATTTGATTTGATTGCTTTGTCAGGGGAGCGGGCAGGGGGGCAGAGGAAGAGGCGCAAAAATCGGGTCGGGAGAATGGAAAATGGGGATCCCAGCGTGATAGCCATGGCTTGCGGTGTTTTATGGCGCCTCTTTTTTAATGGCTTAATGCCGCCAAACAAATATAAAACAATTCGCATGCGACGATGCCATCTCAAATTGGCAGCTAATTTCAGTTTATGTGTGTCATATTTCTTTTTACACACGAGGCACACTCCAGTACACCGGCACACACTCGTGGCCAAAACGCATTAAAGCCAACCAGCATGACCCCGGACCAAGTTTCCATCTTCCCCCAACTCAATTTACCATTAACCATCTTCTGCTTGCACCTACATTTCCATTTCCACTTCAACTTCCAGTTCCACTTCCCCTTCCTTCCACCTGCAGCTCTGCTTACCTGCTGAACTTAAACTTTAGTCGCAGCCTCCGCGTGACACGCCCTCGGCTGCCATTAACATTTAAGTAAATTGATCAGCACATTTAAATGCGATCACGATGATGATGGCGAACCGCTGGGTCCAATTAGTGGCGTGCTGTGTGCCGTGAGCTTTGAGCTGCTGCTGGTAGTTGCACTGCGAGAAAATATTGCCCTACATAGGCTTTAAGCCTTGAACTGGAAATTGTTTTTAGGATTTCCCTTTTTAATGAATTCATTATGGAACTGCTTTGTGGATGAGTTCGTATGTGTTTCCTTAATTATCATGAAAAGTAACTCAACTCTTCACAAATATTCAGGAAAGAAGATGTATTTCTTTAAAGAAAATACAAAGAAAATTTTTATAAAGTATACAAAGTTGTTAAGTATTTAAGTGTATAAATTATTGAAAGAGAATAGTGTGGAAAATCTTTAAAATATATATATATATCTACTTAGAATACTAGGTACATATAATAGAACAGAATAGAATAAATAGTAAATAAACTAAAAGTAAATAGGTTTAAATATTTTTATGATTTATAATGTCGAAGTTGATATTCTAATAAAAATATAATGTTAAAAATTAGGCCCCTTTTGTTTCTGAAAATAATTAATTAAAAATAAATTATAGTAAATTAATGGCATTTAATGATTAATGTAATAACTTTAATATTCCTTACAATTCCAGTTGCAATGAGTTTCATTTTTGCATCTAAGTTTACCATTATCATGCTCTCACACACATCCTTCATCTTCCGATTGAATCCCTTTATTTTAGCTATTTCTCCCAGTGTATACCTCGGCTGCTGGGTGGCGATATTATTGGTGGAATGCAATGCGCACGACGACCGACGTGCATTGAATATTTGCATATAAATTTTCTATACAAACACATAGTTTTGGTCCCGGAGACCAGAGGAAGATATGTGCGGCTTTAGAGAATATGGCTGCTATATAGATACATATATATGTCATATACCGTATACTAACCAAATACATCTCTACACATCGCCAGTCCCAGATCTGCGGCATAAATTTCAATGGGCGGCCGGGGACCTGGCCGGGGATAAATTGGTCTGGGCTAGGCTGGGGCCGTGAATGTGCCGCTGATAGTCAACATATTGGATATAAATTTAGACGAACGTGACACAACTTAAGTCATAACCTAAATAAATATCACGCAATAATGAGGGACATTTGCGACAAAATAAAATAACACAAAAAACATGCCCGAATAACCGAAAAGCAGGCAAAACTCCATGGATGACGCCGACGCCGCCAACGCCTGGCCTAATGTTTGATCATTTTGTTTGGCAATTTATTTTATTGGTTATTGCATTTTAAACCAAAAAACTCAACGGGACACGCACAGCGGCTGTTGCGAGCCCGGTGCTACGTGCGTCTCGCCATTTGTTTGTTTTTAATGGAAATCATTTTTGCATTTAACAACATAAACAGGCAGTCGTCACCGTCCCATCACTCCTCCCTGTAGCCCAAAGTGAGATGCTCAGTCAGTCAGTCAGTCGGGCAGCCAGGCAGTCAGTCAGTCAGCCCGGCTAAAAAGTTCAAATTCCGTAAACAAACATAGACGCCGCGGCGTTGTAGAAGCTGGAAGCGGTGGCTCCCATTCTATTCCCTCCAATTGTCGATGGCAGCTGCACCTGTCATTGCTGAAATAAACGATAAACAGACATGGACGGACCGTGGATGGAGGATTTTGGAGTTTGGTATTCCTCCATTCCTCACCACAATGGCCCCAAAATTTATGCCCGGGATCAAACAGTTCCCTAACCTCTGAACCGTGCAGGTGATAGGAATCGATACTGCTGAGCAGATGGGGGCGCTACGAGATTTATTAGTTCCACCAAAATATTGATGAATAAATTAACAAGTGTTTTTCGGGTTTTATTGACAGATGAATGGGTTAGCTAGGTATAAATTCGAGATGCGAGATAAGTGCGCTTGATAACCTCATTTTGGATGCAGTAAGATCTCTGAATTTTCTCCGTTGATTTCTTTTAATTTCTTTATTTTCTTTTTTATTTAACGGTTAAAATTTGGCTTTCAAAAGACGGCTTGTTCAATTAGAAATTTGTAGAAAATTATAAGAATAATGAATTATTATAAATCAATCTGAATTACATTAAGGAATAGTTTATTCTCTGTTTATTTTTAAGCAAACGTTTAACTCTTTGGTTTTTATTTTTCAATCCCATTCATTCTTTCGCCTTTACAGCTCATAATTTTAAAAAGAATCCCAATTGAAGTCTGAGCTTATCACCCCGCTTGTCAGTCATCAATACAAATGATTTACGTTTGGATTATCACCCCGTAACACCTCCGTTTAACCTCAATTAATTCCTCCATAATTTATGTGGAGAGTCATAAATATTTTTTATGCCTATTCGTGTGCTCCCATCCATGGTGCGTCTGTCTGTCTGTCTGTCAAAAAAGTGATTTTATTTCGGTTGTGGTTTCATTGCACCCCGGCAGGCACAATACACAATAAACACACACACTCATAATTCCATAAAATGACAGAAACATGTGTACGAATTTGTTGCCACAGACAGACTGAGATATCTACGCAATGTAACTACATTTGTTGCAGTGCCAGTTGGCCATAAACAAATTCGAGGCGAATCTTTGGGCCATCCGCAAATGCAGATGCAGATGCTGAATGCTGGATGCTGGATGCACATGTAGCTGTACTTCCAGATGCAGATGGAGACCCAAGAGCTCCAGCTTCAGCTAAGCTGTTTACTTAAAGCCGGGGGCTAAATGGGTCTGCAGGAGGGGCCAAGGAGGGGTTTAAGGTCTACACTGAAGTGAAGATTATATGGGAAACCCAGGAAGCACTTTTCGATTTCTTGGAATAACATTTAAAGTTCTTGAAATAAGAATTACCTTCTGGATTTATGAATTCATGAAGTCTTGATAGATCGCTTACTTCATTTATTTCCTTTCAAAACTGATTTAAATACTCTTAGATTTTTTTCTGAGTGCTTGTGGCTCGTTTGCCGCTCGCCTGCACTTGCATTGAGCCGCTCGAGGGCGGCTCCAACAACGATGACGACGACGACGCCGGGTCTTAAATGTAGCGCAACTAAGCTCGATTTACAGTTCAGCAAGCATTTGATTGCTGGCTGATGTGTTTATTTGATTTTAAATATGCCGCTTAAATATTTTGACTATTTATCAGAGGGCATTAGTATTAGTTCACTAGTTCGCCTGAAGTGGCTGCCGTTGCCCGGGCTTTGTTTCCATTGTCTTCGACTTTGGCCTGAAGTCACGGGAGCCGCTCGTTTTCCTGAAGTGGCCCAAACGCTAAGCGGCTTAAACGCCTCGTAGTAGCTGGGAGTTTGTTTTTTTTTTTAAAGCAGACAGACAGTTAACAAATGATTACAAACAGTGCAACAAATTGCTAAAAATAAATTATCATTTTATTATTATTTAAATGCCGAGCGGAAACCGAGACCAGCTGCCAGGCAGCATTTAAAGCGGAACGTCAGGGCCATAATTTAGACCCAAAAGAGCCAGGGAAAAGTGGGAAAAGTGTGGAAAAAATCGAGCTAAACGCTGCGCACTTTTTCCACTGCAGTGTGAGCCCCTTTCGTGTGAGTCTAAGTGGGGTGTGTGTGTGTGTGAGTGTCGCCTGGAACTACAAAAGACCGCATTGTGTGTGATTTATACACCTTAAGCTTCGATGAACGCTATTACACAAACAGCCAGCAGAGTTAGAGCCGAGGTGTCCCGGCCGCCCTTTTTTACCTTCTTTTTTCCCTCTTTTATTTGGCAAGTTGGCGCATAGCCACCAGACAAAGCGGCAGACGCCGACGTTTGGCGGCAATGAAGCCATAGCCATGAAATGGAAATGCATTCAAGTGTGTTTAAGCCGGTGCAGCCTCCCTTCACCGATCTCTGGCTCTCTAACTCTATATATATCTCTTTCTCTGTCTGTTTCTTTTGGACCAACTCCCACTTCTTTCTGGCCACGGCCAAATACGTATGCGACTACAGATAAGACGTGCTCGATAAAGTCCACAGAAAAAATGAACTCATTTTACGCCTGCATCTTTGTGACTGTCTGGCTCCCCTTACCTCCATCTCTGATTTTGAGCACTGCGAGAAATGGATATATATGAGCAAATAGTAGGAATCTAGGTTTAAGTAAGGTCTGACTCTGATCTCTGATTGGCTATGGATTTATAAGGGTAATTAATTAAAAGAAGCTTAGAAAAATCTATGTTTGTTGAGGTAGGAACTTGATAGTTATTACTTTAAAAGGTCAATAAAGATTATTAAAAAGATATAATGACATATTTTCATATACATTTCTATTGTTAAGACTTCTTGATATTTAAAAGAATTACTTAATTGAAATGGTACATAAAATATATTCCAAACTCACCTTAAATACAAACCTTTCTTACCTTTTCCTAAAATCAAATAGTTACATCAATCTCCTACACAACTTTGGCCATAAATAATCATTATCTTCAAATAATACCTAACGTGTGTTGCTCCAGTGATTGATTTGTTGTGTGTAGAAAGCTATCTGGACTTTCTGCCAGTGTGGTTGTGTGTAGCCAGTTGACGTTAACAAGCACAAGCGTACGACGGAATTGAAAAAAAAAAAACTGTGGGAAGGAGTTTATCAAGTCAATTGAGACCTGCGACAAAAGACCAAGCACGGGGCAACATCGACAGCAGCAGCAGCAGAGGCAGCAGCAACATCATCAACCAGGAAAGCGACTGCTTTTGGTTGCAATGTCTGAATCATCAGCGTTTGGCAGCATTGTCGTGTGCATGTCGTCGGTATCTTTATCAGAAGGCCCGCAGCAGCAGCAGCAGCATCCCAGCTTTTCCAGCTACTCCACCGACAATAGCATTATACCAACGGCGGGGTGTGTAAAAGCCCAGCTCAGTTTTAGATTGGCGGACAAAGGCGAGAGACAGTAATATCGAGGAGGAATCTAATTTGCATGCAATACGATTTTTGATAAAAGCTTTTACCCCGACAGCGAATAAAATGCCAATGCAACAGCACACTTTGGCATCTGCAGATGTGTCCTGTGTCCGTGTCCCCGCTCACTCGACTATTCATAAGAATAACAGCCTGGGAGTGGGATAAGAAAAGCCAAAGACAGATATAGATTGGGCTGGGTGGTAGGTAAGTATTCTTCGGATTTGGGTTGGGGTCCTTCCAGCGAACCCGAAGGCAATCAAAAAGTGCATTTGCGTGTGCCGTTTGCTGTCGCCTCGAGCTCGAACCGAATACGAATCCGCATCCACATCCACATCCGAATCCGAATCCCAATCCAAGGCAAGGAGGGCTCGTCTCCGGGTCGCAGGTAACTAGTTGCAACTCCCGGAGAGTGCCATGAACTGCAAGTCACAATTTGACACATGATCCATGGCATTGTCGTGTCTGACACGCGTTTTATCTCCGCTCTGGGAATCTGTGGAGCCGTGAAGCTGCAGCGGGAGCTGGAGGAGCTGAGCAGTTGCGGGGGCCGAAGGCACCAAGTTAGGGGCGTGGGCGTTGGCGTGCACATGATGTGCATGCATGCGTTTTTCCCTAAATGATTTCCAAAGAATTTTTATGGGGGAAAAGGGCGAAAGCGAAAACACAAGCACTAAGAGAAAAAAAATGTTGGGTTTTTCAACAATATTTTGTAGAGAGTTTTTACCAAAATGGTAATTGTTTTTAAATGATTTTAGTGATTTTTTTAAAATTTTTTTACTTAAATAATAAATGCAGTACAAAATTCTTTGCCATCTTGACTGTATTATGTAAATCCGTATTATTATCATATAAATTAATCATCAAAAAGTATCTTGAAAATGTTTTATTGGTTGCAGATGGATTCTTCGAATCTTTTAATTTAATCTCAAACAAAAGAACCCTTTCTTATCTGTAAACAAAAAATATATTTTTTTAACAGACTATTTTCTGATTAATTTGTATTATTATAAACTTCAAAGATATATTTTCCCCTGTGCATCTGGCTGCATGCAACGAGAAAGACAGGGATCGATGGAACGGGGAGCGTTGGAAACTTTATTGGCGTCTTCAAATTGTCAACTCAAAGTTCCGAAGTGTTTTATTTTATGCTTTGTTTCTCATATTTTCCAATGCCTTTTGTTGCCCAGCCTGGGCAGTGCCATGGCGTTGTTTTATCGCACATCTGTAAAAGGGCTACGCCGGCTCTCGGTTTCAGTTCCAGATTCGGATACGGCATACACTTGCATATATATGATGGGGTTTATATCGGCGGGGGTGAGTCAATGGTGCGCCAATGGTTATAGGGCCATTGCGACCCGGAGATGGAGCTCTAGCTGCTAGCTGGGTGTATGGAGTTCAAGTTGAAGTCTATGACGAGGGCTTTTTATTATGCGCATTTCGGTTTTTATGCCTCGGTTCCGGCATGTTTTCGTACACATATCTAAATATCGTACTTAAACGCTTACACATGTGAACGACGCGACGGCAAATTGAAATGGGAAACCGCTCGGCATTTAGTTAGCGGAGGAGTTGGAGTGTCAATATTTTCTTTCGGGGAAAGGGTTTTTAATGATGTGGCTGACTTTACGGCCCATCAAATGGCTCTGTCAACACTTTGCCCTCTGTTGTGCAATGCCTTCGATAATGTTTCGATGTCCATTAAATCAATCATTATTTGTCTTACTCTATGTACATGCCCACAAAAGGATGGGTGGGTTAATATGGATATAAAAGATATATGCAGTCTTTTTTTATTAAGTACAACATGTAATTTTTAAATTTGAAGAAGCCTTTTAAATGTGAAGTATTCATTCGTTGAAAAATTAATAAAATAAAGTAAAAATAAATGGTTCATTTTCCTCTGAAGACAAATAAATCCCAGCTAAAAAAACGCTTTCTTAAAATCGTATTATATTTCTCCACAAAATCTTCTGAGACATTGACTGAAAATATATAGTGACTTGGGCCCCACTAAAATTAGCAATAAAACCCTGACAAAAATCCAGAAAACCAATTGGACTGCTGCTCTGTTTTTTGTTTGAAAGGATAACAACACACAAACAACCACAAAAAATAAAGGACAAGAGCATCGGGAATATTTAAAATGCAAATGAAATAAAAACTTTTCTTTATGGCCGCAATTATAATTCGATAAAACCGCAATCTCCTCGAAAGGCACGCGATATGGGGGCATGAAGGAGGCGGCGGCAGGATGAGCGCCAGCAAATTGGCATGACATTCGGAGACAGCCAAAAACCGAAAACTTTAACCTGGCCAAATGATACTTTCGATGCGAGTTGCGTGCACCGCCTGCGATTGTGTTGGCCAAGTGGCTCCTCTTTGGATGCTGGGGATATCAGCTACAAAAACTGCCGCCAAGTTCATAACGAGCAATACTTTTTTATTGGCTTTTGCCGGGGCCAAGAGCGCCCCTAAGGCAACTAAAAAAATTTACATTTTTATTAAAATCTCCTCTTTTGGCTGGCAAACACTATGCCGGCACACACGAGCGCACATGTGAGTGTCTGAAATTGAATTCGACTGTGATTTTGGCCAGAATGGCAGCCGGGACAGGGCAGGGCCAGGGCGGAGCGCACGGCAGGGCAATCTAAGCCCGTCCAAGACAGCAAGTGAAGGCATTTATTGAACAATGGCAAGGGCGCCCCGAGGATACCTAATTAGGAGGTCGGGGTGAAAGGCCCTCAGGTAAGCAGCTTATAGGAACCGGGCCCAAAGCCCCATCAATCACGCCCGAATATGGCTATTTGACAGCTAAATATTGGAGGTGACTCTGGGGTTTTCCTAAGGAATTCATTTCCCAACTTTGCAATATATCTACACGAATATGTATAATAAATTTCCATTTGCATTGGCCGCTGCTGCTGCTGCCGCTGTTGTTGCTGCCTAACGTTAACGTTAACGTTTAACCCCATGCCACCCGGCAGGCGTGCGGCATAAGTATAAGTTCAAACTGGTACGCGCCGCCTCGAACATGTGTTTATGGATGCTGCGCTACGGATGCCCCGCTTTGTTTACATATTATGTACATATTTTTGGCCTCTTGTTTTGCACGCCGTCGATAAGAGTGGCGCAGCCCCCCATTTATTCCGCTCGCTTATCAAAAGTTGCCCAAGCCCAAGCTGTTTACTTGAGCAACAATCTGGTGCCTCGGTCCCAGCTCCAAGACTCAGTCTAGCATCCTCCACTCTCCATCTCGGAGTGAGTTTTCAGCGCTTGAAGCTTTTAAGACTTTAACGCGACTTTAATATATACATAGCCGTGCATCATCATCCTGTCGCTACTGCTGCCGCTTCCATTCCCGCTCCAAAACTCGTTCGTTCCCTCTCATCTCGAACCGTTTTCCGGGAAAAGTCTGTGGCGTAACAACTGTTTCCGAAATTGTAAATTCACAATGCGGCGCACATCCCGATTGATTCCATTCGGTTTCGTCATCCTGCTGCTGCTGCTGTCGACATTCGGCCACACAAGTAAGCCCCGAGATCGCTGGCACGCCATTGATTATGCATATATATCCACACAGGGAAAAACATAACAAAGTCCTTGTCCCCGTAATTATTACTAAGCTTGGGTATTATTTGAACTAGAATTAATCAAAGCGAAATAACACAAAAGCAGGAGGGTTTATTGTACTTTCTTTCCCATTTTATTTTGTAAGTAAAGTAAATGGTGTTATTTATTTGTTGATTTATTTATGAATTGTACTTGGATAAATATATGGAACAGCCTCTGAAAGAATTTATTTTGTATGTAAAGCAAAGTTAAGTATTTAATTCATAAATAAGTCCATTATTACAATACAATATCTACATTTCTGAGATTTTTTATTGATTGCTCTCAAAAGTTTTTTTCTTTATAAGGTTAAAAATTCAGTTGGCATTTAAAGAAAGAGCGTTAATTCTAGTTTGTTCCGGAATCTTTTCTATTCAAATATGATAATATTATATATAACTAATTTACAATTCTAACAATGCAGCTATAGCAAAAATAATGAATTACAGATTAAATTATGAGACTTTTTAAGTAATTTAATATCTAAGGCTTGTAGCAAATTGGTTCGCTAATCTCAGCTTCTCCACCTTAAAAATTATTTCCCAATTTTCTGTGATATTTTCTCCATGTGCCGTCTGAAGTGGGACCCAGCTGCCAGACGCCTGAGAAGACCGACGGTCGATGCGTGCACTTCAGCGCCTGTCGGCTCGTCCTGCGGCACTACGCGATGTACAAGGAGCACATGCCGCCGGCGATAATGCGATTTCTGCAGAGGGCCCGTTGCAGGCCCAAGACCGAAGGCGTAAGTTGTGTGTGTATGAGCCCGGCCAATAAAAGTGTCTGGCTGGAACAATAACCTTCGAATGGCCCTGATTCTAATGAAAATTTTCTCTCTTTTTTTAATGCGGAATTTGGAATGCTGTGAATGCGACTGCGTATTTTTCCCCTGGCAACGAACAACATCAACATCAACATCACCATTCACGTTGCCATCAACAAAGTATTATTTGTGCTGCGAACTCAAAGATGTGATTCCCGCGAACGCCAACTCAAAGTTGAAGTAAATCAACTTCAAAGTACGTCATGTGCTGCGTGTGGGCTTTGATCTGCGGAATCAGTTGGTAGCTTTGTTTGGGCCATAACCGAAATGTTATGGCCGGGCCACATCGCATCGCATCGCCTGTAATTATAATGTGTACACGAATTACTCGCATGTATTATGTATTAAGTGCGCCTCCTACCCCCCTGTCTCGCCAGGCAACAGCTGCTGGGACATAATAAAAATAAAAAGTTTAGCTCTAATCTTGGCGACTCTCCTTGGCGCGGATTCTGCCTTGAGTGTGTGTGTGTTTTGATTAACGCTCCAGATTTGCCTGGGAATTCCACATGAATTCCTTCGGGAGAACACCGGCTCTGGCCTTGTAAAAATCAATGCTGAATATTAACTCATTCGAGATGAAAACATTTTAAATGAGCTTGAAAATTCAATTTTAATTTAGCTTCTGGGTTATTCAACAACTTTTGTAATCTTTAATTCCATATTGGGGTAAGTCTAGTTTGAACCATTTAATTTTGTGATTTTTATCTGACAAAGACTTCCTTTCTTTACAAAATATGTAAGGTAATTAAATATATGAAATGTATTTATATTATTTTCTGCATTTATTTCAGCTCTAAAGAAAGCTATCAAAGGGAGTGTGTGAGCAAGGCAAAACTCAGCTCTCAGGAATGTTTTTATAACCAATTCTGTAGGAATATAATGGAGTGTTGAATACACTCTGGCAGGGCCTGCTTTATTTATTTAACTTACCTTATTTTTAAATAAATATTTACGTGTGAGCCAATATTCCTTTCAAGGGGTCATTCCTACGTTGTCAAAGGGATCCTATAGACACCTGAAAACTCTTCATTTCGCCTGCACTTTCATTTTAATACATACACATTTACCTGAGGAAAGTTGGATTTTATGTTTCGGCAGACAAACCTTTGTTTGCTCAATGTTTAAATTTTGCGCAAACATTTCGCCTCTGTTTTCCGACAAGGGTTTCCATTACACAAAGGCAGCAGCAGCCCTGTGAGTTCATTCCCTGTTATTTAATTTTGATTTATGCTCGTATCTGGTGTTGAGGCACAGCCAGCCCTCGCCTTTCCCTGCCTTTTCTTTCCTCCCGTTTTGTGTGCTTTAATGTGCCAGATTTTAAGTGACATTCGGGCGACGCTAAAAGGCCGTCTAAAAATCACGCAACATTAAGATGATTTATGCGGAATAATTTCAGTGTAAATGAGGCAGACTCCGGTCCGGTTAGTGGTTGCCCAGCTCTGCCTGGCCAAGGAGCTGTAAGTCAGTGCTGCCGAAATGAAAAAGAGAACAGGTTGAAATGAGTAAAAAGTTGAGGAAGGAAAATGCAGGTATTAAAATATCATATTACCTTAATATTATAAATTCATAAAGAAAGGGTAGACATAATTTTAATTATTGTATATTTTATGTGAAAGATTTACTCTAAATACCAAACTACTTTTGTATATTTTTCGTAGGATTTCATGTAAAAAGAACAAACTGATGCAAAGAACCAACTGGGCAGCACTGCTGCAGAGGAGACTGGAGACTGGATTGGGGCCTGTACAGGAGTGGGTCTACATGGAAGTGGGTCTGGAACTTCAGCTGGGGCGTTGAAAAGCAGACACCTTGTGCGCGCACGTTGCTCGAATTTCAAGCCGAGTCTCGAGGCTGCAGCTTAGCTGATGTTGCTGCTGCTGTTGCTGTTTCTGTTGCTGCAACTTGAACGCGCCGCCCAGTCGCTGAAATTGCAGACAGCGGGCAGCAGATGATAAATGGCCTGAAAACACATTTGAGCTGCAGCTCGCCTCTGCTGCTGCTGCTGCTCCTACTGATGCCTCCACTGATGCTGATCTATTAGACAAACACACGCCCAAGGCGTCTGCTTGCCCATACATACATAGTATCATCGCCCATCACCCATCACCCGTCGCCCCCATTGGCTATTTATGGAAAGTTTACCCCGAGATAAAGTCAGAAAAACGGCAATTTTCCTGATTATTTTTGTCGCTTTTAAACTAAAAATTTCTAGCTGTCAGAAATTAAATGGGAAGCAGCTTCTAAAGCTGCCCGGCTAATGCAGCTGCACTCTGTGCCGGCTTTGGTCTTTGGGCTTGGCTATATGTTTGCCGACGTTACCCGTTGCTTGTTGCCTGTGTTGTTGCTGCGGTGCAACAAAATGTTGTTAACAAGCATATTTTGACAGCTCAACAAGATGTTGCCAGATGCGCGAACAGCATCAGATACAACTACACCACTACCAGCACCAGCACCAGCAGCAGCAGCAGCAGCAGCAATGAGGCCATCTGCATATGTTGCCGGCGTTTTAGCTGCTATAAAAGGCGAAACAAAAGTAAGACAAACCATGGACTATATGGGTTTCTATATGGGGGTGACTATGGGAAAGTTGTGGCTTTCCATGTGCCTTCGTCGGCAATTGAAGTTAGTGAGGCGCAGAGTCCATTGCCTGCATATGTGATGCCGATGTTGCTGCTGCTGTGGACCACTCCAGAGCATAAAATGTGGAGCATATTGTTCTTGCTGCCTCTCCAGCTGCTGCCTTTGTTGCTGGGCCATAAAGAGTTGAGGCTTGTTTTTAAAAACTATTTTGTGTGCCATTTAATAAACATTGCAATGCATTTAATGAAATTCAAAGACAAAGATAGAGCCAGTAATAGAAAAAGACAAGAGCAGAGGCATTGCGGTGACCAGTGCTGCCGACAATCTGTTTGAAAAACTAGATAAACTACATTTATTATATAAAACATGGTCAACAAAATATGCTTTGAATGATTAGAAAATAAATTAAAATATTTTGAAAAAGAACTAAAAGAATAAATGTATAAGATTTTATTAGATAGTAAGGAAATTCAAAGATTAATATAAGAAAATCATTACTGTTCCCCAACATTTATTTAAAATTATAACGAAATCTTAAATTAGGATAATGAATCCTATGTTTTTTTTGGAAAACTGAACAATTTTCCTAGTGGAATCAATTTAAAGTAGCACCGATCTGTCTGGAAAATGGATAAAAAGTCTGCAATGGTTTTCATTCTCCTGGCAGCTCCTGGCCACATATATTTGCTAATTGCATTTCGTCGTTGTTGCTACGGTGTTTGTTGTTCTGCGGCCATATACCTTTCACGCGCACTGTTCCGGTTTAGCCCCCTCTTTCCACTCATACCACCCAGGCATCCCCCTTTTCCCTGCTGTCACCTTGGTTAAATATCGCTTTGTTGCAACTGTCGCAACAGACACATCCGAATGTCTTGTCCTTGCGCTCAGTACTCAGTCCTCATGTAACCATGCTCTGAGTCCTCAATGCTCACTGCTGAGGCCCCGGCACTCATCGCACCGCATCGCATCGCATTGCCTCGCCTGGCATCACATCACATCACCTGGATGCATGGATGTGTTGTCGGAGTTGCAGTCACTTCACTTCGCGGCTTGTCTATCACCTGGCCAAGGAAAATGCAATTAACGAGCGCCATCAAAATGGCAAAATGGCAAAAGCAAATGCACAAGCCTGCGAAATGAAAGGCGGGCAAACAAATGGCTGGCAGAGTGGCAAATTGCTTTACATATTTGCATGCCAAATGAGAGCGGTGGAAAAAACTGCCATCTAATGCTTGGAATTCAAGTTCAATGGTTCGTTCGTCTTCTCTATTTTTGGGTCAAAAAGCTATAAAGTAATAGCAATATTTGCACATGTTCACTGATGGTTAAGACTATCACAAAGTTTTCCTCTGGAGAAAGTCATTATGAACCCATTTTGACATCATTTCGAATTTCAAGGAATTTTATTGTCCCATTTTGTTATCTGTTTTGATCATTTCAGATCAATTATACTAGCCCAGAGTCTTTTTAATTATTGCACCAATATTCCTTGCCCTTTTATACATTTAAATACTTGAATTGGCTTGAGAACCATTCCATTTCCATTAGAGCCACTCTTTTTGAGCCAAGCTCCGTTTGCTAATTTGTTGAATGCTAAATGCGTAGAAAGAATGCCAATGGAATCGATTCGGCTTGACTGCAAATTGCTGAAAAATGCAGCTTAATGAACCTTGGGTTGACATGCAGAAAATTCTGCTAGAAACGAGGACAACAAGCATTTGCCAACATTTTCTGCCAATCATGAAGGGCAGCAAAAACCCGATGGATGGAAAAGAAAGCCAAAAGCAAAGCCAAATTGCAAGCAACCGCAAATTCAATAAATTTGAAAAGCAATTAATAACTGATTGACAAGTATTTATCTACGAGGAAATGGCTGGCCGGACGATCGGATGGACCGCCAGGCAGAGGGACGAGAGGGAAGCGAACAAAAAACCGGATGCGGAAGTTGCAGCAGTGGCAAGGATGCAAAGAGTGGCATGACCATGGCTGTACGGGGGAAATAAAACCGAAAACGAAACCGAAACCGGGCAAATAAGCGTAATACGTTGGCCAAACACCAAAACAGAAACAGAAGCTGAAAATCGGCGAGGCGAAGAGGGGCGAGGTGAGGCAAAGAGCTGCCGGGAAATGAACCCGTGGGAGCTGGCGGAAATTCAAAACCCAAAGTCAAATGGAACACAGCAATATAACGCAACGAATTGACGGAGATGAGATAAAAGAACAATCAACAATACGCCAGCAACAACAGTGGGAACAACATCGGCAACATTGGCCAGAGTAGCAGCAGGAGTAGCACCCAACTGGGGCCGGGGAGATGTAGCATAAAATGTAGCGAAAACTTTGGAAAAATCATTAATAATGCTGGGGCAGCGCAATGGCATTGGTTTTCCGAAAGGACAAGCGCAAGGACATGCAGCAAGCGGAGCTCCAGCTCTCAGCTCACAGCTCTCCGTCAATCAAAGCGCAAACAGAAACAAAATGAATGGCAAACAGCGGCGACTCGGACGCTCTAACGTTGGCCAAGTGGCGATGGTGCACTCAGAGAAAATCTTGTGATGTTGCTTGATAACTTAAATCAATAAAAAATAAGATAATAATTTCATTTAAGAGTTTAGACTTCATGTATTTGTTTTCAGGCCTTACAAGTCTTACAAGAATTTCCATAACTTTAAAGAAAGTCTTTAAATGTTTAATAATAAATTACCTATACAAATTATAAATAGAAAATAATGGCATTGCTTTTCTATTTTGATTGTTTGTAGTAAGGCAACTTCTTCTCCTTCTAAAGTAAATCTTCAGATTTTTTTGCAAGTGCCCTCGTGGAGACAGGGCTAAATCCAACGGATGTCCATTGAAAAGGGGTCAGTAGTCAGGCTGGCCGGGCTAAGCGACTGTTTAGCTGCTTGTTTTGTTGCGGTCGGGCGACGATGGCGATGGCCGAGCAGGCTGGACTATATGGAACAGGACATTCTGGGCTGACCGGCTGGCTGGCTGGCCGGCCGTGGTGATGATGAACAGCATGATGACGAAGGCGGCTACGAATGAGCAACGTGGCCGTCGACAACTGGGACGACAATGAACCCGATGATGACCAGGACCACGACGATGATGACTATAAGGATAGCTGCGATGATGATAATGGGGCGAAAGGGAAACGGGCGACGGCGACGGGAGACATTGAGCGAGCGATGTGGAACGGATGTGCAGTTGTTGTGGTCGCCTCGCCTCGCCGGCAAAGCAAAGGAAAGCACAATTATTCATTTGCACAATGTCACAAAAGTGTCAGGCGGCAAAAGGAGCAAAGGATTCTTTATCCGATGCCCGTGGCTCTCGTTCCCCCTCAGCCCCCGTCTCTGAGACAAAAGCGTAGCGTGGCAAGCGATAATGACGAGTTCGGTGCATGGGCATTACAAGGATAAGGGCTAAGGATGTCTAAGCCGAGGACAGTTGGGGGACATTGGACATCAGACATCGGAAGCCAGATGGATAACCCCGGCTTGGGCCATGAGTTTGCGGTGCATTCAAGTAATTAAGTTGGCCGAGCAGCTAGTTTCGAGCCGCACCGAAAGTGCATTAAAATTAATGCATTAGCAAGTGCAACATTGTTATCGGCCTGCACACATGAGCACACACACTCCCCACGTGGGCACACACGAGCGAGTCCTGCCAGCACACACACACTCACGCTCACGTATGCAGTTGTAGCCACCCCCAAATGTCCACATTCCTACCCTCCCCCCTCTTCCGCATGCCCATATAACACTCACATATTACTTGTAGTAATTTCTCACGGAAATTCATAACCTTCCGCAACTATTCAGCATTTGTGTGGCATACTATGCCGCGCTCTTGTGTCGCTCGTGTATTTGTCGTCGTCGGAGTTTCCCTCGTTTACCTCGTTTTCCTCGTTTTCCTTGTCGTTGCCCAACCATTGGCCTACATCCGCGATTTTCGCACATGCCGACACATATACACCGGAGCACATAGATAGACCCCGCAATCTCTTGGATACTTTTCGAACTCGAAATGCTTGGCGCTCGCTCTTAAACTTGGCACGCTCTTAAATTAACAGCCGAAAACTTACGATATTCGCCTCTGTTAGCCGCCAAAGAGAGCAGTTGGAGTTCGAAAAAGAGGCACAGAGGCACGGAGTGCTGGGTTCTACTTTATTGTTTTCCAAAGAAGGTTCCCTTCTTCTTCGATCCACAATGTTTTCAAAACACTTGCCGCTGACTAGGCCAACATTCTGTGGAATTGGAAGTGGACTTGGCTGCAGAAGGAGCAGCTTGGGCCGTCCTCTAACCCATTTAGTGGGCTTATGTAAGCTTTGCCGGCAAATTGGGTTGCTGTCATAAAGTTGCTGCCTCAAAAATCGAGAATAATGCCTGAAATGTATTGCCATAGCTAGCCGAAAACTTAATTGCATTCCTGTCGCGATTGTGTCAACTTAGCCGGAAATAAGAGCTATTTTCCTGTGCATATAATGGCTAGAGAGGTTAAGTTTTAAGGGATTTTATATCGTTAAACTCTTAATTAAATAGTTATTTTAAATTATTCTTAATAGTAAATTAATAAATCAGTTTTATTAAAATATTTACTTGCTTGCACAGTGGCAAACATTTTTTATTCTTATATAAATCAATTCTATAAAATAAGGGCCAGGAATAGTTGTTTCTTATTAATTATTCTGAGTTATTCTTAAACAAATGAAATCTATAATTTCTTTTAATAATAAAAAAGATATTTTAAGCTATATAAATCAATATAAAAAAGCCCAAGTTTATTATTTTAAATAGAAAACAATTAAGCCCAATCAATAATATATTTAAGTATTACAACAACTCAAAATAAATTAAAAATAAAATATATTTGTATTTAAATTGTGTATACATTTGTTTTGTAACTTTGTAACTACATAATTTGCGCTATTAAATCGTTTTAAACACCAAAATTAAGTTAATAAAATACTATTTAAACCAATTTTTATTTTGGAAACTCCGCTCAAGTTGAGTAATTTGCTGTCGATAATTCTGTTGGATTAAATAAATAAAATAAATATTTAATAATCCGAACTTGATTGCTCTGGAATATCAATTTGGGCATTCTTCTGCCCAGTGATTTATGTCTCGATCCTGCCCACGTTTCAACCGAAATTGTTTCACTTGCTGGCGGCTTGTGGAATATGTAAATATTTGATGGACTCACTTTTTCTTGCCCACTCGGAATCGCCTTTGGAATCGGTGGTTCGAAAGTGGAAACCTTTCGCTGGCCTTATCTGCCGCAAATACATCATGAATTTCTTAATCAATGGCCCGGCGGCTACCGGCATTTCCCAAGTGGCTTCGGATGAACCCAAACCAGATCCAGATATCGCATCCAATCCACTCGGCATCGTGGCGCTAACCTGTTCGATTGGTTTAAGGCCAGAGCCGTCGCACATTGACAGTTTCAATTTCGATATTTCGGATCGGTACGGCTTGGGAAAACGCAAAAGCAGCGGCATAGCCCAGCCCCCGGTGCACACGCCCACTAACTTAAGTGCCACTTAATAATCAAAATTACGCGACGCTCAGATAAGCGGCAGATGAGGCTCGAGGGGACCGGAGAAGGGGATTGGAATTGGGATTGGGTTTGGGTTTGGGGGTCGAGTGAGCCAGGTGAACGGCAGTAGGTCAAACGGGCGCCTTGGAACGGATTTGTTGCTGTAGCTGCAGCGGTAGCTATGGAGCAGCGGGACAAACGCAGCTCGATAAATTCCCATTAATAAATTAAAACACGCCCGAGTGCCTAAGCGGCTTTCGTGGCGGCTTTTTTTTTACCCATTTTCACCCATTTCCCCGGCATCGATTCTCTTTAGTTTTAAACGTTTAAGGGGTAAGGGGAAGGGGCGTGGAGGGACTGCTGCCCATTGAGCTTTGATTGCAATTAATATGCATACAGTCAGAGAAATATGTAGTTAATTTACAAGTCGGGAGAGTAGAGTCTTTAAAGCATGGAATTTAGAAATATTTTAAAACAAGTGCCTTTGTTTGAGTAGGGATATTATTTTATTTTCTCAAAATAAGACTAAATTAATTATTTAATTTTAAACCCAAAACACAAACCTTTAGTAATCAAGATCATATACTAATTGTTCCTTTTGATCAGTGCATCATCGGCGCCTTGGGATCGTTGTCAGCTCGAATTAAACGCCCGGCTGAGTGCTGCGCCGTCTGCCATTCTTCAAGCGCCAGTCGCATGTGCAATTCATGAATTTCAATTAATTAATTAGGCCACACAAATCTGGCGGGGAATGGTTCAGAATGGTTCGAAATGGTGGAATGGATGCCAGCAGCAATCGAAGCTCCCAATCGAAATGTAGTTGCAATCCTGTGCTGCTGCTGTTGCTGCTGCTGATGTTGCTGTTCCTCTGGCTGCAATTTCTGTTGCAGCTGCCGCTTGACAAAGTAGCTGTTAGATTGCATCGCATTTGCCTGCCCTGCAACCTGCTGCCTGCTGCCTGCTGCTCCCAGAGCCCACCAGCCCCTTGGGTCAACCCCCTGTGGGCCTCCTTGATGTCGCATGTACTTTGCATGCAACAGTTCGCTGCTTTTTCGCATACAAGTGACCCAATTACCGCGGGGGTGAGTGAGCTACCTCCTGGCAAAAGGACACGGGGACGATGGGCAGTGGGTGGTGGGTGGTACAGCGGTGGGTGACGGTACAGCAGCCTTCGTTACGGCTTGTTGATTTATGTAATTTAGATTGGATTTTGCGGCGGAGAAATTAATGCGTTGTAGATTAATGAGTGGCCGGGAGGACATGGAGCCTGCTCGAAGGCGGATAAGGTCGCCGGTTGCCGCCGCCCATCAAACCGCATGACCGAAAGCGCAAAATCTCTTAAACCTTTTAGCCAACTCTTTAAAACACGAGTCGAGCGGAAACCATGGGCGAAAAAAAAAACATACAAAAATCTTGTACAAGTCCCCAAATTGCCATAAAGTACGCACACCTCAGCATCACAGTGTGTGTGTGTAAAGTTGCTTGTTGTTTCCGTGTTGTTGGTCCTGTGTGAGCCTATTTTAATCTCATTAAAAATGTAGCAGAAGGAAAATGGGCTGCTGAGGCAGCTCCTCACCGCCATCGCTGATGGCGCTGGGCTGGTTATGCGGCTTGAAGTTGTCTTTAAAATTGACTGAAAGCGAAAATCAGTGTAAACGCTTCGTTGAGCAGGCCAGAGACACTCTTGCCAGTTCCAGTTGTTGCCAGTTGCCAAAGGACCTCGGCGTCGCCATCTTGGCTCCACGTGTATCCCTGGCTTAGTAAGCCGCACACATATTAGCACTGAAAAAAGGACTCTCTTTGCGGGCGATTTAAGTAATTTTAAAAGAGTTTTAAGGTTTATTTATAATGATTTTTTATTTATTTTTATTTTCATTTTATTATTTTGTATGAAATTTTGAAATCAAGACTGTCTATTGATCCTTTAACTACTTAATAAATTCAACTATAATTATAGTTATTTCCCTATGCAAGTTTCTATCAATTTCCATATTGTCTCTAAGTTTTCCCTTTGATTTCTCTCTGTGTAGGCTTACCACATGTGTGTGGGTATCTGTGTTTGTGAGTTCCTGTTTGTGGGCTTCCACTTTATTTCGCGTTTATTATTTTACGCCTGCTTGGCAGCCGCCAAAAATGTAGGAAAACAGGAATCGGGCAGACAATGCCGCCCCTCACACCTCACGCCCACATCCCGCTGGAGCAGACCCCGCCCACCGCTCAGGCACCCAGGCACCCCAAGCACCCCGACACCCACCTAACCTTAGTTAACCTCACTCGGCGACCGCAGTGTTGTTGCTATTATGATTATTGCTCGTGGTTGTTGGGGAGCACGCGCATGCTTTGTTTTTATTTGGGCTCAATTCTCCTTGTTGATTCTTATTTCATTTTTTTCTTCTGGCATTTTTTTTTTTGGTTTTCTGTTCATTCGGGTGTTGTTGTTGTGTTTTCGCATACGCACTGCTCGACGGGGTTTGTTATAAAATTTATGAAAAGAAAGCAAAATCAAAATTATAATAAAATCAGATTACAGCCTCTCAGAGTTTGGGGAGGGTGAGGATATTTTTGCTTAGCAGCAGCGACCCCTTGTTGTTGTGGAGTTTTTTGTTTTTATTATGCTTTTCAGTCAAAAAATTGTTTGCGCTTCATTTTATGAAAACATAAGCAATTTTTGATGCCCCCTGATGCTGTTGCTGCTGCTACTGCCGTTTTTAGACACTGACACCAGCAACTTGGGCCGCGACATTTGTGCCACCATCTTCTTCCGGTTCCTGGGGGGGCTGCTTCCGCTTTTCGCTTTTCGCGTTTTCCCAGCGGTGCGTTTAACAACGCTCCATTTTTATGTGCCAGACATGTGAAAGCTCTTCATTTTGGCCAGCCTTCACTCCCTCGAAGGACTCGCGGGGCTTTGAGTCCTGGCTGACTTACCTCGTCGTCGTCTCCATCGTTGGCCTCGTCGTCATTCTGCCTTGGCGTTGATTTTATGGCATTTTTTCTGGTGCAGGTCGCAGGTCGCTGGATTCGCGAGCCTCCGAAAAAGAAGGGACTTTATAAAATATGTACTCGAGGGGTAGTCTGTTTTATTACAATTACTTAAGATTTTACTGTCTGCGTTAATTGAGCATTGGATTACTTTATTTTCGGCGCGGCAAACCGGCAGCGCGGCAGCCATGAAGATTGATTGCATTGTTCTCGGCTAGAAGTTGGCAGCATTAATCTAGCATTAATTATTATGTAATTGGTCACCGCAGCCATGGCAAACAAAGGGATTTTAATTAAATTTTGCCGATGTGCTTTGATGTGCGTTGGCCTCTGATGTATGCAGCTTTAAATGCAAATCAAATATTTATTCCGCCCACATCCTCGCAGAGACGCAGCCGAGGGAAGCCATTGTTTGAACACGCCTATGTGTGCGTGCAAACAAAACAAAAATAATTGTAAATTCAATTTCATTATTAAATGTTCTTGTCCGCAGTTTTGTGTGTTTGTCTATTATCTCAACGCAACCAAATAGCCGCAGTCCCCTAGTTAAGCCTTTAGACCCGCTTTTAGTTACGTGTCTCTTTCAGTGTGTGTGCTGGTGTGTAGGATGTGCGAGTGTGAGTGTTTGCACGCAGTGTATGCGGTTTCGATGTATATTTAAACAAATGCGGTTAATGTTCATATTTCATTTTAATCAGGCCCACGGATATTGATATTGGCATCGTCCTGCCGCCTGCCTGCCTGTCTGTCTATCTGTGTGAGGTCCTGCAATAGCTGTTAATGCGCATTTACGTGCCGCATTATGTATTTACACACACCTACACCCAAAACACACACTCACACCACACACACACACACACACATTTGCTCTTTAGTTTGTCAAAAACAAACTTTCCCTA
Organism: Drosophila mayri; assembly: GCA_008042485.1. Lineage (NCBI taxonomy): Eukaryota > Metazoa > Arthropoda > Insecta > Diptera > Drosophilidae > Drosophila > Drosophila mayri. The sequence continues at coordinate 132,600 of VNJN01006954.1, read as the reverse complement.
GTTCAACCACAAAACGGGCAACGCAACGCAACGCAACGCAACGTAAAGCTGGAAAATGATTGTAAAATTTAACAACCGACAGCCAATTACCATAGCTTTTTATTTGATTTTGCACGGTTTAGCTTTTTGGTAACGAGTTGGATGTAGCCCCCAGCACTGAGAGCCCCTTTGCTTGCCGCAAAAGCCGCCCAAAAATACCGACAAGAAAAAAAAAACGGCCGACACATGCCGCCGCAGCAACAACAAGGACAACAAGGACAACAACGGGCAAACGTGTTCGATTTTTAAAGGGAAAAGAATGACGGATATTAAAATGGTTCAGCAGCTGATGGTTCAACTTAATGCCGGGCCTGAAAACCACAAATTCAATTGAATCGATTGGGATAGCATCGCTGAAAGATAGAAGTACTCATCCGAAATGATTGCAATCGGGAAAATTGGTACAGGATATCGCCTGCACGTGGGAGCCTGAATGGTTATGTAGGTTTATTTTTAGGTATTCTTGAATATCCTGCCACATTTCTAGGATCCCTATCAATCAATCGATTAATATAGGTAATGAATAATTTCAAAATTAAATATGCTAATATGCATTGATATATTTTTTCTAAAGGGTTTTTTAAGTTTACGATAAGCTAAGCCCTATTCTTTGATGATTTGATGAAGAGGTGGAAATATAAACAATTGGCCTGGAATATTATATAAAATTCAATTTGAGTAATCAAGAGATTAAATACGGAATAAGTGATATATTTACTTTACAAAACAAAATTTTTTTATACATAAAATATGACATATAATAAAAAATTTATATATTTGGAGCATATTTATTTTACAGGCATAAAAAGTCCATGTCCTTAAGCTGTTATAAGTTAGGACTTGAAAAAATATACATAAAAAAAACGGAAGAAAGCATCTATAAACCATTAAAAAATATGTATTCTACTGATAGTATAATAGTTATTAAAAATATTTAAAAGAAAACAGCTTAAGAGAAGCAACACATTTTTTATTTTGGTATTTTGTTATTGCTATTTTAAATTTTCATACTTTGGGGATTTTATTATTATTAGCCCCCGTTTCGAAAAATTCTCCATATATTTCACGGTATGAAACCCCACTAACCATAACAATAGACACAATTGCAGGCAAATTTCATTTGATTTCATTTCAATTGAACACAATTAAATCTTTGTACACCACAATCAAGTTGGCTTTGGTAGTTGTTGTTGTCAATTTCGCTGGTCCAGAGCCTAGTTGTAGCTATTGATTTTCCGCCACGCCCTTGCCGGAGTCGGTGATTTCTGGTTTTCCCGAGATTCCGGGATTGGCTACGCACTTTTGCAGATTTTATTTATTTATATTCATCGTTTGGCGGCGGCTTTATTCCTTATTATAAATTTCTTTTATTTGCATTTATACACATATAGAAATTACGGTTGGCTGGCTGGCTGGCTGGCTGAAACAAAATCCATTAATATCCTTTATCCGCGGGCTATTTATGGCCGCAAATGAAAAGGCAGAAAGCAAATGTGATTGCCGCGTTAATTTCGATGGCATTATATTTAAAATACGCGAATTCATCTATTGGCCGGCTAATAAAATCATGATTCATGAAATGTATTTGAGGTCGGCCAACCGAGCGATTTTGTTTGGGAATTGAAAAGAGTTTTGGGATATTGTTGCAGCCATCGTTGCTTATATCCGGCTTGCGGCACGTTTCCGGCTGCCATTTGCCGTTGTTGCTAATTTCACAGTTTGGCATTTCGGAATTTCGGCAGCCACCCCTCCAAGAGCAACCCCAAAAAAAGGTGGCCAAAACGCTTGGCTGTTGGCTGCTGGCTGCTGGCCCGACCAACAATTAACTCCCACAGACACACACACCCACTCGATCCAAAAGCGAAAGCTCTGCAATTCTGTGGTTAAGTATCATTTCTAATATTTTGTGCGACATCCGGACGACACTTTGGCATTTCTGGGGGTGCGTGGCATGGCATGGCCGGGAGCTGGGGCTGCGGGTTTTTAGCCAGGCTACCAGCCACATTGTTTATGGCTCACTCAAGAGTTTCGGGCGGCGGCACAGTCAACCCCAGCAACATTTAAACAAAACCTGGCGCCAACGCCAACGCCAAACACACAAAACACGAAACAAAAACAAGGCAGCCTTCAGGAGGGGGCGGGAGGAGGAGGAGCAAAGCCAACGAGTGGGGTAAAAAGTTTTTAAGTGAAAATAGTCATTCAAATTTAATTAGTCCAAAACAAAGCCAGAGCGTAATGAGCTTACGCCGGGAGCTGGGTTACGGATGGGGGCTAGAGGATGGCTCCATCTCAATCTGAAATTGTGGTTATTGCACTCAGCTCCCGTGCGCTCCAGTTCGGTTACCAAAAAGGGTGCCGGTGCCGGTGACGGTGCCGGTGCCATCCGCCAACAGAAGGGTCATGTGCGACACAATTACGGCAAAGGTGGAGCCGGAGTCAGAGCAGCGTTTTGCTGTCACATGCCACGTGGCCGCAGAACTTCCCCCCGGCCACGCCCATCGGGCACCCACACACTCACCCCTCTCCCCATCCCACACACAGAAAACAGCGAAACTGAGAGCAGCAGTTTCAAAATATTTTACGTAATATCATTGTTCGCACTCGTAACTAACTTTTGCCAGCGCTGCATGCTGGCACAAAGGATACTCCTCCCTCCCACTCCCGCTCCATGGTGTTCCTTGCCCGATCCCCGATCCACGCGCCACTCCACCCACTCCTAATACTTGCCAACTGTTAAGCGTGTGACGAAACTTGCACATAGCGAGGGTCTCTTTGGGGTTCTTTGGAAGGAATTATAATAAATCTATTGAACAAATTCTGAATATTTTATTTATTCCTTAAAAATGAATAACATGAAGACAGAAACTTAAATAATTGGGTAACTATATTTTATTATTTAAATTACAATTTAGATAAAATGGCACTTGTATTTCTATAAATTAAATTAATATGGATAACAATAATTATTGATTACTTGTGCTTAAGTTTAAGTCAATCAAAAATGTATCCAAATATTAACACATTTTTTGATATATTAATAGTTATATTTAATAATTTTCTATGCTTCGGTTTATTGAATGTCTGTAGAATGTTTCTCTAAAATTGATTTTTAAATATTTATTGATAATAAAATGTTTCAAATTAGCGATTGATTTCTTTGATAGAATTAGTTTTAGGCAAATATTTTTTAGACATTAGACATCAAAGGGAGCTCTTTATTAGCAGAGAAATACTTTTTAATAAAATAAAAGATGATTCTTAAACTTTTTATATCACATAATTTATGTTTTTTATTATGTTTTGTCTGTTTTGTTATATAAAATTTCTATTTTCATTCTTTCAAGGACTTCTGCTCTTCCTGCCTCCGCGAATGTTGCTTCACATGCCTGTGTGCGACCATGTCGCATCGCATGGAGGGTTGCTTCGTCGGATCGGGTGCCCATATGGGATGTGGGAAAGTGGGATGTGGGGAGTTGGGTGCGGGTTACATGGGACTGGTCCTGGTCTGCGCTTGGTCTGGGTTTTCGGCGCTGCCGCATATGATTCGTATCGCTGATACTATTTCTGCTCCAATGGTACAGTTAGTTTGCATCCTACGTGCCTGCTAATGTATGCTGGCTACCTTACTACGTGTCCTGCGCCAGGACACTCCGCCATGACGGGGCGTCCGTGTGTGCGGGCACATCCGTGTTAATATAAACGCATAACAGCATTTTTAGCTGTGAAATAGTTTTGCTGTTGCTGCTCCCGGAGCACCGAAAAATCTCATTCCATACCGGCCCGGGTCCTGCCATTGTCCTGTCCCGACTGGCTCCATCCTGTAGGTGTAATTGTGGCCGTTGCCGGTTGCCGGTTCCCATTGTCGGCCATGCGGTAGTTGTTTTTGTCGTTGGCTTGAGTGGGGGAAGCCCCAGCAGCACCCAGGTTTTCTCTAAATTAATACATCACATGCACGCAAAAAGGACGACGACGACGCCGACGACTAGGATGAGGATGAGGACGAACATGCATACAAGCTTAATTATGGGATTTAGCCGGGTTGTCTTCTTGGTGCGGTTTCGTTTGGGTTTTGGTTTTTGGGTTTTGGTCTCTGCCCGACCATCTAACTATCATATTTTGGGTCGCGTATAATTGGGATACATGCAGATCTGCCCGTAAATATTTTAATTTAGTTAGGTGGACGACTGGCCATTAGCCGAAGGATTCGGATGTCAGCTGCCATACTCGTCTCGATGGCCTTTCGAAACATTTCACGTGGCAATTTTTAATGACATTCGTTGGCCTTTGGGTGCTGCAATGGAAATTGTAATGGAGATAGGGGGCACTGGTAGCTTAGCTGTTTCCGGGGATCGGGAATCAGAATCGGGCGTGGGACTCGGCGTGGAAACAGACAACGGAACGTGCCCGTAGTTCGTTAACGGATTCTCGGAGCTGTCATTACCATTAACATTTTGGCTTGGGCAAACATTTTAGCTGCGCTCTCTCGAACTCATTTGCACTTTTGTTTGCATTGGATTTGGACACTGTCAGCGCCGGCGGCCAAAACCATTGACATGGCCACATTTGGGTATTTTCGTGTCGCTACAGTTATTTGATTAGTTAACATGGCCGATGCGGGGACTACAGCGGGGATTTCGGTGGAGAGCAGAAGGGTTTCGCTTCGGTTTGTTTGGACGCCCGGCACTGTGTTCACTTTCCACGCTCCAACGGGTAAACTAAATGGGGAAAGTTTAATGCAGTAATTGATTGACATTATTTGCTTACTTTTACCATTGTCCACACTCAGGCACAGTGTTGATGTATCATAGTCGAGCCACTCAATGAGGTGGACTTACCTTCTTTTTACTTTCTATGCTTTTACTAATTTGTCAAAATATTCTCTTATTTGATATTCACATAAATTCTTTTATTATAATGTGCAAGAATTGCGGTGGGAAGTGTCTGAATATATGCAGCAAATTCAAGGCCTGCGTTTTCTGGGCAATTCTTAATATAGTTTTTGGCATTTGTTTTATTCGTAAGTAATACGATTTGTTATATAATATTTTGCATATTTTTTATATATGTTTCAGCTTTTGTTGTTACGTTTGTGGACAGGAACGAGCTTCCATTTGTAATTGTGGTTTTTGGCTGCCTGAGTGCGAGTTGTTCGATAATTTCTGGTGTCCTGCTTCTTGTTGGCATCCTTAAGGTTGTACTTTATGCTTCTAGAATTTTATATTTATTTATTTTAATATTACTTTTGATTAATAGGGCAAACGCAGCCTAGTATGTTCATCAATTTTTTTCTGTGGTTTGGGTATATTCTTCATCCATTGGTTAATTTTTCCCTTAGGTGATTGAGATTTATTTAAAATGTTACTTAATTGATTTACTATTTCAATTGCTTTTCAGTTTTATATTTTATTTTTGGCTTTGTGGCGTTCACCTATTATCAAGTGGATATGGCCCCAGATGATCGTTATCGGGTACCTAAACGATATGTATAACTCTGTCTTTAAATATATTTAATAAAATATCAATATTTTTTGTGATTAAGGTCTTAAATAATGCATCATTTGTGCGATATAATATATATTCCAAAAACTAGTTCCCCATTTTCGCAGTTCATAAACTCGTAAGATTGGAAGACCATTGTCTAGCTTCCTCAAATTTATGTTGGACACTGGATCAGTTGGCTTTAGGGCTGCTCTGGCCTGAATTGCAATGGGCTTCTGTCTGCTTACGGAAATGTTTACCACCAGTTCGAAGTAAGTATCTCTGTATTTGCCTTGGCCCCTGCAATCTACTCCAAATAGCTGCAATAGTTTTATGGCTCATCATGGTGCTGGCCCTTTTTTTCGGGAAATCCCCTGGCGAGGGCGAGTTCAATGCTCCACTTTTTGTGCGCTTTTTTTGTATTTTTTTGCTTGTTGGAAGGCTCAGTTTATTTGTTGTTGTTTTGTGCCGACTGCTCAATTTGCTGTTACAGCGGCCGGACCAACACACAGACACACATCAGCTCATCACTTACACGCCAGGGTAATTTAAAACAAATGCCCCACCAAATCGCATTTGGCTTTGGCGCTACAAGTTTTTATTGCCGCTCGCATATGAAGCGGCAAATTTGTTCATCCACTACAATTTGGCATGCCATTTATATTGGTTCCATGTTAATGCCGGCGCCAAATCCCCGACTTGAACCAGAGCGCCACTCGTTGTTCCATTTACACAGGACGAAAAAAGGAACTTCCTTTAAAAAGTGAATTTTTATTATAATGACGAACAAAAGTAAAAGGTTTATAATAGATTTAAGTATTTAGAAAGACATAGCTATTGGATAAACTGATCTTAAAGTGTTGAATATCTGCAAGGTATTTCAAAAATATATTTATAAAATCTCAAAAGCGAATTATTTATATAATAAATGCAGCCCATAAAGTCATTGTTTCTACCTGTGCATACCTTTAGTTGAAACCAATTGCTGCCGCGGTTATTGTTGTTGCTGCTGCTGTCAGTTGTTGATGCAGCTGTTGTATTTTTTAATAGACACATTAAAAAATAATTTAACAGACAGACACTGGGTAAGAGTAGAGTCACACAAGCCGCTTGGCTCGTTTGCTTCGTTTTGGCCGCTGCATTGAATAAATCATAAATCATTCAACTTTCGGCCAGCGAGCTGTGAAATAAAAATGGACAGAAAACATGTGACGTGTGTATGTATCGGTGGGTCGGCGTTTCTATTAAACGATACACGATGAGCAGCCAGGCAATTTGTCCAATTTTTCACTACCCCCATGACAACCCACGATCCGCCCTGACCCACCTTTCCCACACTTGCCAGTGGATGTTTTTTTTGCGCCGCCTGTGTGTGTGTGTGTATTTACTTTTTTACACATCATAATTTTTTATGCTAGTTGACTTCTGGACACTGCCTCGTCCTGGTTTCCATTTTTTGCTCGCTTTTGCCAGAGCGCCGAAAAGTTGTTGCCATGTACAAATTAATAAACGAGTATCTGACAAAAAGGTAATTTATTATTTTATACATATTTGACAAATTAATTTAATGACACTGCGCCGTCTCACACTCGCACATTAACGCACATGTCCCACTGGGCCGGATCCGAGTCCGCGTCCCTATCCAGGGATCCCTGGCTCCTTCCCGCTGCCACACATAATAATTTCTCATTTAATTTTTCAATTTTAAGCGTCATTTACACATGCCATGCTATGGCATGCCAGTGAAGCTCTGTCCAGATCCCCGATGCCGGGATTCCCCTTCGGGCCAACGTTGTTCTTCTTGTTTTTTGCTTTTTTTTTTTTGGTTTTTTGTTTTGACTTCTTTTTTTTTTGTTTTTTTTTTATGTTTTTGCCTTTGTCAGCTTGTCTTTGTTGTTGTTGCTGGCATCGCTTTTGATTATACCCAGCGTTTTTAAGGGCGTGTCCGACGCTACCAGGCGGCTTGCAGTTGTCAATCAATTCAAACACGAATCAAAACAGTCATTCAATCACACATTATTCATTGACAACGACATGTTTTTGAGAAATATGTAATAAATAGTCTAATTGCAGGTTTTATTTGACAACAATTAAATATTATTTATTTGAAATCCCCTAAAGGTTTCCTGTGATTATTATTTACTTAATGATAAACACTTGGAAAGCGGAAATAGTTCATAAATACTGCTTATGTAGTTGTGGGTTTTTTATGATATATTTAAAGGAATTAAATATATTTTTACTAAGAGCATCTTACACTCGACTCCTTGCTCTGTGATCGTTTTATGTTGTTCTTTCATTTTTTATATTTGCATTAAAAGGTAATCATCGGGAGCGCCGCTGCAGTGCTGCTGGCAAGGCAAGCCTTGCAATTTTCGCACCGTTGTCGCATTTTGTATGACTGTCATTAAGTCGTCAGCGGGTTCAGTAACGAGAAGGACAATACCGTGGACGGGTGGCCAGGCTGGGGGAAGTGGTGCACTGGTGAGACTGGAGAGTGGCAGGACGCAATCAGTTGCTCACTCAGTTGGCGACGCATCAGTTTAAATGACTCGTCATGCCCACTGGCGACGATGGGACAAGGAGGTGTCGGTATCAGGGATCGGGGATGATCGGGTGTTGGTGCCCCAAGGACGCGGCGGGTAAGGAAGAACACTCAAAGAAAATACTCTTAAATAGAGCTAATGGAAATTTGCTTTGCTTATCAAGTCAAAGAAATACCTAAAATAAAAGTAAAATAAAATATATTTCCTTGAAATAACTTAAATTAAACTATATAGAATATATTTTATAATTTTTTTGAATACTTTTCATTGTTTAAAGTATATTTTCTGATAGTACATCAACTCATCCTCGCAGTGCATAAAGATACGGCGCACATTGCACTCGAATCGGTCTGGAAAGCTCGCACGTTAATGACACTAGAATCAGTTTTCATTAACGATATAACGTGCCACCGGCCACTCGGAAGCGGTGAGGGCCTGAAGAGTTGGCAGTAAAAAACGGGGTAGAGCTGGGAAAGCGGGAAATCAGAGGGGGGAGAAACTGAGGGAACCGCATGCGTGCATTGCTCGCATATTTCTCTTGGTGGCGGCTGCTGCGGCCGCTGCGGCATTGGCGCTGGCAATTAATAAAACACACACCTTCTGTGCGGCCTTCTGCCCCGCCGACATGGCGGAGGAACTGCTCCTCCGCTCCTGCCAGCACAGTGGTCTAAAGCGCTTATTTATGCAACGGCTGGCCTCGACATCGCATCGACATGGCCATCCGCCATCGGCAACTGAATCCCTCCATTCATCTGTGACTGGCAGTGCATGTTGCAACCGAAACTGCAACTACAACTGCATCTGCGTCTGGGCTGGGGGAAAATTGAATTTAAAAATCTCCAAACGCTGCAAAATATTTCACACGCACACTGCCGGAGCGCTTGTTGCTGAGATTTTTCGTATAAATCACATTTGCCGGCGAAAAAAGTATAAATAATATATGGTATATATGTTCCCGTACATCTGTGTGTGTGTGTTTCTGCGTCGCCTGCATAAATCTTTCAGTTTGGATTTTCACTTTGGCGGCATAAATTGACACTGGCTGACGACATCGCAGCCACATTTGAAAACCGCGCTTAAAAGCATGCCCATCCTCCCGCGCTGGATCGCTCGTCCCCGCTGCAAAACTCCTGCATTGCAAATTGCGTTTTTTGTCAGCTTAAATAAAGCAACGCGCGCTGACAGTAAAAACTCATTTACGCGAAATTAAATTAAAAGTTAATTAACGCTGTCAATGTGCAAAGCACTCCAGAAGGAGGCAGCGTGGAGCCAAGGAGGAGAGGTAACTGGCGACTACCTGGAGAACTGCAACAACTCTGCGGGCCAAGTTGAAAAATCACCGCAAGCAAAGTTAAGCATATGTCCGCTTAAATTGATGCGAACTGGTTTTAAACGCCAGCCTGACAATTCGCGAGTTTTTTTGCGAGAGCCGCTATCGCTTCAGTCTGGCAAGTTGTTTGCCTGGACAACTCTGCAATTGGTTTGCCGGTGAATTTCAGGCGGGGTTCGGGGCGGGAACGCGGTTGTGGACATGGACATGGATGTGGATGTGGATGTGGCTGTAGATGTGACTGTGAATGTGACTGTGGATGTGGGGCTTTGCTGATAGTTCGCTTGATTGCTTGGCTGGCCGGCAGTTATGCGCTGCGCACACAGTGCGTATGGTTAATGCGACGTGACCGGCCAAAGTCAACAGCGCGATCCAAGCAGGCTGATAATTAATTTTTAAGTAAAACTGAAACTTACACCGACCAATCAGCGATTAACCGACAAAGAGAGGGAACCGCACGTATAAATCAAATTTAATTGGTTCTCCACTACAAAGTCCATTCATGAGCATTAAGCTGAGTAGAGCCTTTGGTTTCTCAGGGAAACGGGGCCAGACCACAGCGGTCTAATTGGCAGAACTTTGGCCAAACTGACCGCGAAATGCAACTCTCGCCTGATTAATTTGCCAAGTCATCAATTGTGCCCGTTCTTCCATATGCGCTGCTGGTCAAAATACCGAATGCCAAACAAAAGCGCGAACATGGCCTACATTTTGGGCCTCAGGCTCGTGAGGCTGCCTCATGAAAGCCATTGTGGCAGAAGGATTTAGCCATGAAATTCAAACCATTGGACTATTTAAAGATCTCGTTAACCAATTTTTCATTTCTGCTGAAGTTTATCAGTCAAGTTTAAGTTTTAACTAATTTCTTTAACATTTTCTTCCTAATTTAGTTTCTGGTAGAGTGTTTTTATATATGTTTAACTTTTTTCTCATTTTCAAAAATATTTCTGATGCTCGAGTTGACTTGACTTATTTAATATTTATGGTTTAATCTCTGCTTTAACTTTTAAATCCTCTCTTGGAGTCCTTCTAAAGTTTAACCTAATTGACTAGCGTCAAATTCCGCTGCCCAGTGGGCCATATTCCATCTTCAAGTTTTCCATTTCGAAATCAAGAATAAGGAGTCCCGGACTCCCATCCCATTCCCCCAGTTTTACCAGTTAAAACAGAGAACTGAAGTGGCTCGGCTGTCGTCCTGCCTTTATGACAGTTCGGGCTTCGCATTGGGGTCGAGCGGGGGCGGGCAATATAAATAAATATGCTTGTTGTCTGGCAATTGGAACTGCACTCCCACGGCCAATTTCGTTGTGAAAAATTAAAGATAACATAAATGCGGCTCGCCGGGCACGCCATTCGGAGCTAGGCCCGAAAGCCGGAAAGCGGCAAAGACCAAGCGCCTGGCGCCTGGCGGAGGAATGCCGTGCCAGGACATCAATGTCGGGACTCTGGCGTGCTATTTGAATTGAACAAGTGTCAGCGTCGAGGGGAAACAGCGTCGAAGCTGTCGCTCTCCGCAGTAACTCTGCCCGCGACCTCTGACCCGGCCATTTGCATGTCCTGCCAGGCCTGCCTCGCCTGCCAGTCCTGCCACTCCGCTCTCAAAACTCAAAATATTAACACTTTAACGCCAAGTTTTTTATCCGGCCGCCGGAAACAGACAACACAACGCACACAAACACTGGCGAGAACACAAATACTACAGCTCTCGGCAGTGTCGGCGGCGGCGGCGGCAAAGCGCCATGTTGGATTATTCAACTCGACGCCATTTCGCGTCACAATGCGCGCTATGCTCCGCCATCATTGCACCCGACAGCGAACGGCACCCGGCGCCCAACAGTACTGGAACAAAAATTGCAGCTACAACAGCAACAGGAACAGGAACAGCAACAACGGCTAAGGGCTACGGCGGCCCACACGGCGGATGAAGTTGCAATTCAAAGTCATAAACACGTGGAGCGTGGGCGCAAAGTCTCAGCTAAGCCGCGAACCGGCGCTGCCACTGACAGCGAGAAAAACCAGGGAAAAGCAGAGACTGAATAAGGGGTAAAGGCGGGAAAAGCCGGGAAAGCGGCAGCGGTAGCAGTACTTCCTGCCCCGGTATTCCCAGCCTGGTCCCCTTTATTTCCAGACCATTTTGTTGTCTATGCTACACGGCAGACAGAGGGTATCAAAGGGATATTAAATCCACTCCATTTAGCCAGAAAAGTGCAATCGACAGTGGTGGTATTCCGCAAAATTGGTCGGCCATTTACTATATTTTTGTTATATGCTTTGGGCTTGTATGTTTGTGGCATGTCGATAAGAGCTATTGAGACTCTTCCATGGTTAATCTGCTTTTCACCTATAACCTGCTTAAATGTTATATGTAAATGCTGTTTTGTTGTTTATTATCCATTAAATATTCTTAATAAATTATATGTTTAAAATATAGATTTCCCTTTAAAAGGATTCACCTATTTCGATTCGAAAACCCCATCAAACTAAGAGATGTGACTGTTGAAACCTATGATTTCGACAGCCTTTGATTGTATTGAAAAAACTGATAAACGCTAGTGAATCTGATATTGCTTACACATTTCGGAATCGATAGGGTTAAGACTGATATCGGGTAACCCAGTGGTCGATCCTTGCAGTGAAATCCAAATCGGAGCTGTTATTTTTCGGTTGGCGCTGTTCGTTTTTCATTTGCATGCGAAATTCAAACATCAGCATAAAAATGCAATTTTTATTGCGCAACATTTCTCAATGCCCGCTGCAAATATTTTCGCGGGCTTTATTATATTTTTTGTTTCGCCTTTGCATTGTTTTGTTTTGGCCATGCTCGAGACTTGGCTTGGTTGGTTGGTTGCTGTGTGTGTGCGAGACCCTGTCCCTGGTCCTGCCATTGTTGTTTGTTTTGGTTCGGCTTGTTGCTGGTTGCTCCTGTTCCTGCTGCTCATATTTATTTGTGCTTTTTATTTGGGCCCCACGGGGCGATTCCACCCACCCGCGGCTTTATTATGAGCTGCACTTTATGAAAATGCAGTTGCCGCTGTCGCTGTTGCTGCTGTTGCTGCTGCTGCTGCTGCTGCCGTTGGAGTTGCCACTGCCACTGCCGCCGTTCGAGTACATTGCAAATATTTTATTATTGCACAATTTCGCCAACTTATCCCGCTCGCATATGAATGGCGGGGAGGCTGGCTGCGTGGATCTCCTGTTGGCCGCCAGGCTTCAGGAAGGATGCAAGCCAGCTAAAATAATATTTCGCCGCTGTTTGTTTGTTCGTTTGTTGTTTGTTTTTGTTTGTCGGTTCGTTTAGTTGAAATTACGTTCTGTATGCCACTGAATTTCATAGCGGCGGCAGCAAAAACAACTTGAGCCGAAAAACTTGCTTTCGGTTGTTATTATTCTTGCGTTTACTCCCGGCAAATTTGCCGTGTGCCGCTCCTGGCCTCCTACTTTGGCTCCGTCAGGCTTTGCCCTGGCATGTTGTTGTTATGGACACCGCCTTTCCCTTTTCCCACTTAACCGGCACTGGCACTGTATTCCGTTACACCGCCCGAAAAGCCACCCGAAAAGCCACCCAAAAAAACTACCCATCAAACCCACCCACAGACGCTGCCACCGTGTTTTTGGTTTTGCTTTTTTCGTGCTGTTTTTCCAACATTTTAACTTCCGCTCAATTTACCTTTAGGCCAAGTAATTTAAAAGCTGACGTGTTTGTACAACTACAATTTCGACTCATGTTGCCGTTGTTTTTGTTGCTCTTGCTCCGGGTCCTCGTCCTGTTCCTCGTCGTCCTGCCGCTGGTTACCGTTGTTGCTGCTGCTGCTGCTGCTGGCCGTGCCTGTGTATAGCACTTCCTGGTGGGGATTTCTGCTAGGTTCTCTGGCTCTGGTTCTGGTTCTGGTCGTGGTTCTGCTTCTCGTAGCTGCTTCTTGGCTCTAGGATTTCAATCTGCCTCTGTGCGAGTTGTTTTCTTTCCGTTGGTCAAAAATATTAAAAACAACACCGAGAAATTATATTGGACGTGCGAGCGAAGAAATTGCTACCGCTCTGGCATATATTTTGTTTATTTGCCCTCCGTTTGACTGCTGCTCCTCGGCTCAAGTTTTTGATGCCCAAAGTCGCAGGACTAAAAGTCAAAACATCCGTAGAGCTGTTAAAACTGTTTGCCCCGGCTAATAGTCGCCTGCTGAAAGCTAGCTGAAGGTAAATATTAATTAAAGTCGATAGTAAATGGCCGAAAAGCGTTTCGCCCACTTTCCTGCTGCCTTTCCATCCCATTTGTCCTGTTTTGGCAGACCCTGCTTCCTTCGCTCCCCGTCCGTTTAACATGTGAGCACGCAATTTCCTTGATTGGCAACGCAGCGCCAGAAGGAGGCGGCGAATGAGAAGGAGCAGGAGCAGGAGCAGGAGCAGGAGTCGGAGTTGGAGTTGGAGTCGTAGTTGAGGCCAAAGGTGAAGTTGAATGATTGAAAGCGCGCTGCTAAGCTGTCGGCGGCGCTCTTCCAATGCATCTGCATAACGTATCAAAAAGCGTAGCATACTTTTTTGGGCTCGCAGTGCATTAAAGCAACTAGCGTAGATCCTGCTGCTGTGAGCGTGTGTGGGTAAGTGTGTGTGTAAGAACCACAAAAAAAATTCTTACCATATTTGAGGGCATAATTAATTAAAATGTTTATATTAACTCGACATTTTTTTTATCACACAAGAAGTTTAAAATTTGAAAAAAATTTAATCAAACAAATTAATTAATATGTTTATATTAACATACTTTTTTAACATCCAAGAAGTTGTATGCTTAAAACCATAAAAATAATATTTTAATTCGAACTTCCTGGTAGTCAAAATAAAAAGTAATAAGTTTAAAGACTTGAAAACTACCAAAAAGTTAAATATTTTTTACATTTTCTCTTCGATTATTCTTAAATGTTAATACTTTCGCAATGAAAATAGGTTTTGTTGTAAATGATATACCTTTATAACAAAATTGATCAGAATCCTTTCAATTTTCAGTCTCGAATGTATTTTTTCGGCATCCTTATTATCCTTGTTTTGTGTTATGTTTTTCCCCCAGTGTTTCTGTGAGTGAGTGGAGCTGTGCATGAGCAGTTAACGCCATTGTTTGTGTTGAGCTCGGGCGAATCTGGCAGCCGAGGTCCTCTTCCCGCCTCCGGTTTTTCCCGCAGCTCTGTACTGTTTTTTCCCCGCAATTTTCCCACCGCTCCCCCGCTTCCCCAGTCGCCTGCCAAGCAAGCCAACGAGTCTGTTAGCCAAGCCGCAGGCTGGAGCTGATGCCGGCGCAGGAGCAGCCAGAACTGGAAATGGAGCTGAAGCTGAGAAGCCGAGGACCACAGGCTGGCGCTGCATTTAGTGAAGTATTGTTTCTGCTAGATTAATCCTGTTTTAATTAAATATACACGCTGCCAGCAGAAAACCAACAAGAAGCCGGGCGCCAGCTAGCAAAAAAAATAAGAGAATGAAGAATTCCGGCGCCGGCAAAAACTGAAGCTCCATAAACCCAATCCCTTGCTCCATGCGGCCTGCAGCCCGCATTCACATCCTTCGACTCCTGACGTCATGCAAATGTGTGCTGGCTGGAGAATTCTGGATTCTGGATACAGGATGCAGGATGCTGTTGATGCTCTCGCTTCACTCGGAATGACAAAGTGACTTGACTGACTGGGAGACGGGGAGTGCTGCTACTGCATTCGACCTCGGTTTATTTATTTATATTTCCCAGCCTCCCCCTGCACCCTGTTTCCACACATACACACACACCCCGACTTCCCCTGCGGCCAACATCATCCAGCTTTCCTTGTGCTTTCAAGAAAAATACTTTTTCTCACGCAGCCCGCTGCTTGCAGCTCGCTTGTAATTTCTGTAGTAAATTAAAAATGCTGCGGTATTTTTTTTATTTTTTATTTTTTTTGAGTGCTCTACACAGAAACAGCTCGGCGCTCAGTTCATCTCATCTCGGGCTGGCTTTGTCATGCATGTTCTGCATTCAGCCAAATCCTAAGATCCCGCTCGAGAGCGCCGCAAGTTTTTAAGTTAATGAGCTGAAAGTTCCTTTTGCAGCAAACGGCGCGGCGTCTTCGCGCTGTGCCACTAGTGCCAAAGTGCCAGAATGCCAGAATGCCTTAGTGCCGGAATGGGTAACAGGTAACAGGTAACAGGTAAAACAGGTAAGTAAGCCAGCTTTTCAGAGGGAATCATTTTTTGCATTACTCTCTGGTGATGCTGATGAGGCTGCAATTAAGAGCTTGCTTGCACCCGAAGAAATCGAGCTCTAAATTTATTTGTTAAATTAAATATTGTTTCAGCAATAAATAATTTGGAAAGCTAAAAAAATTGAATTTAAGCATAAATTAGAAGGATGATAAATTATATAATTCATTAAAAAAGTATTTTTTCAAAAGAATAATTTTTTTTAAATAAATAAGAATGCTACAGAAATTATTGTTATGGTTTTTCAGAAAATCTTCTTAACATAAATTTTAAATCAGATTATAAACCATGACTTTCTCCCTGTGTTCCTGGTTGAATAGCTACCATCGTGTTCCTGGCTCTTGGTATTTCATCATGCAAAACCCGAAGCCACTTTAACTGTGCCAACATCTGTCTTTCTTTAGCCGGCGAACTGTTAGCGGATCGGGCCATATCACAACTTATTTGCCGGGATAACCGGCAGCTAATCAGTGCTGCACTCGAGCCACAACTTCCACTCCGACTTGAGCTCTGGCTGCATTTCCAGCTCCAAGCCAAGTCAGGGAAACCTCAACCTCCAGACGTTTTATTGAGTTTGTCGTGCTGCGAAAGTGCGGAAAGTGCAGCGTAGGGTGCTTCATAAACGGCTGCCGTCACACAATCTTAACGTTTGTTGTTTGTTTTCGCCGTAGTGGCTGTTGCTGTTGCCGTTGCCGTTGTTGTTGTTGTTGTTGTTGGTGCACCCACTGCGCTGGCATGCAATTTCGCTCCATTAAATACGACGCGTACTTAACTGTATAAGTAAACTTCATTGCCAAAAAGCGCTACTGCGTGTACAACTGCATAAGTGTGTGTAAACATATACACGCACTCAGCGGGTGTGCGGCGGGTGGCAAAGGGGGCGTGGCCCCCATACAAGTGTCCATTAAATTTTGTCATTAATTTTCGTTTGTCCTTGCCTTTTGCTGTTTTACTTTTTCATCAGCGTACTTATTTATCCAGGACACACTGAAGCAAAAATTAGTCTCGAAATGTAGAGCTGTAAATAGGTCTTTATGTTCTTCAAAAACAGAGTTAAGAGATGCTAAAATTTTTATAAAGGGAATATATTTTGATTTAAATTTTTGGGTCAGTTGAAAAGATCTTAAAGTTTAAGTGAAATAGAATTTATATTCTGTCTTTTATTTGTAGAACTCATTGGTTTTACGTTGACAAACATTTGAACAATAATGAAATTAAATACATTTAAGAAATTAAGAATATTTTTAGGCAAATTGCAACTACCCAGACAATTTTTACAAATACATTTGTGAAATATAAAATAAATTTGTAGAGCCACAGGCACAATATTTACAAATTTGGCTAAGAATTCCAGATTCTATTTAAATTTAATATCTCCATTGTGTTACTTTATATCCCTTTCTCGGTGCGCATATAAATCAAGCAAATAAATGGAAAGCTGCGTCTTGTAAGCCACACGAATGCCACACTCAACCATGGCAGGGGCATCTCTGGTTGTATCAGGCCAAAAGGATCAATTATTTCCAATGCAGAAAGCATATTTGGCTGAGATAAAAGCCTGCTCAAAAGCGCATTTCGGTGTTGGTTTACTTATTCGTTTCACAGGCCATTGGCAGGCTTAGTCCGGTTTTTGTAGGCTTGTTGATTTCGGGAAAAATAAATATCTATATGCATGTGCGGCAAGCATTTATTTATACTATGTAAATCTCGTTTATTAGTTCAATTTGCTGTTAGTATAATCGATGCACTCGGCTTCAATAAAAATCAAAAACATAAATCTCTCGATGCACGTATGTATTTAGCTATTGCCCTGCCCAAAAATGCACAATGAAAAAGAGCAGGACGAGAGCAGAAAAATGATAAAATAAATGAAAACAAGTACACACAGTGCTGAGATGAAAAACATTTTGCAGCTGTAGAGGGTAATGGACCGTGGGATACCCTGCAAACAATTGCCAAAACAATTGAGAACAATCAAAAATGCATAGAGAAACTTTCCCCCCCAGTAATGCTTTATTCGGGGCTCCTCGGCCACTTGCTCCCCAGCCCCTCATTTGGGACCAGTTGAGGAGCTGAAACTAAACCGAAACAGAAACAAAAGCAGAAACCAAAGTCAAAACTTTTGCATTTCGGGATGTGAAGTTTCCTCTGGACCAGCAACGATCATTAAGTGGCTTTAAAATTGGCTAAATTACTTGCCGTCTTGGGAGGCATAATGTCGGTCTGAATTTTCGGTTTTCTGTAAGGGATCGCCGAATCGATTCACCTTTCGGCCCGGCAATTTAGTCCTAGGAACCACCATCAGTGGGCATGGCCAAAGCCCGAACTAGTGAAAAATCGCCATGAAAATGGCAGGCGCTTGGCCATGTAATAACCAAAATTGATAACAATCAATATGGCCATGTGGCGGCAGTGTTGTTGGTCCCTCCCACATAATACTCGCACCTCCGTATCGGTCGGTTCTGGCCATGTTGCTGGCATTTAACCTGCAACCTGTCGTTGACAGGACCACGACCAGGAGGAGTTCGAGGACCAGAACCATGGGCACGCCCACTCCGGGACTTATGCGAATTTCACAGGAGCGTGAAAGCAAAGTGCACGCATTGAGTTTCTGATTGCCCCACTCGCCCCACCACCGCCGCTTGCTGCGCAGCAACTTAGTTTATTTGAAAATGCACTTAAAATTTAATTTAAATGTAAATTTGTGCAGCGGAATGTGTTTGTGTCGAACCAAAAAGAAAAAAAAAATAAGGAAAATATAAAAAAATGTTTATGTAAACAGCGTGCGAGTACAGGGAGCGGGAGGCGACAATAGCTGGCAAAAAAGTGGAATAGAATACAAATGCAAATATTGGCAACAGCGGCGGCGGTGGCGAAAAAAAAAAACTAACCGAAAAGCGTGTGTAAGCTGACTGCCTGCCGCCTGTCGGAGTGCGAACAAAAATGAGAGGAATTTATATGCAGATGTGAAAACATTTTGCACCCCATTCGACGGCAACAGTCCCCACCGCCAGGAGGAGCAGGATTGGGAGCAACATCGCTGGCTGGCTGCTAGCTCTCTACGGCATGTGCATTTATTTTCAGGTTCAGCAGCGAGCGTGGCGTGCGTGAAATTTAATAAAGCTTAAGCTGCTGCCCCTAACCTTTAACCCCAGTTCCAATGCCGGTTGCAGCTCAGCTCCTTCAGACACACAGTTGGTGTTGATGTTTATTAAATTTCGTAAATTATGTAATCTTTCAGCGGGAGTCGTCGCCCAGCGGCAACGCGGCGACACTGGCAAATGCAATTCGGAACAACTTAAAAAGCAAACGCACCGCAATAAAAATGTCTTCACCCCGAGATCCCCCAGTTCTTGGCTCTGTCATCCGTTTCCTGGCCAAAATGCAGCTGTCTGTGGGCATGCACTGTCCAAAATGAGGTACTTCTAAGGATGTTCCACCTAAAACTCAGATTGATTCCATTAGAAAAAGATTTTAAAAGGACTATGAAATATTTTGAAAACTAAAATATAATTGACTTTATGAGAAATCATTTTAATGGAATTATTTACACATTAAATTCCTTATATCACAAGATTTGAAATATTATAAAATTGTAATATAACAAAACACTATTTCCACAATATTATTTTAAACATTTCTGTCCTTTACTTCCCAGTGTACGAGTGTGTGTGACTGGGGCACCCCTGCCGGGCCCTGCAGCGCTGTTTTCACATTGTTGCTTCACACTAATCTTCTGTCAATGCAATGCTAGGATGAGGATGAAAGCGACAACAGCTTGCCGACGACTTGGTCATTCTCCCACCAGTCCAGCAGCCCCCCCAGTACTCCATCCCCAGTAGAGCTCCTCCTACTAGACCCCCTAGTCCGGCTGCATAGCTGCAGAGACCAAAAAGTACAAACCGCAGCCGCAAACGTTTCAATGCTGCAAGTCCAGACCAAAAGCTGGAAAACCCTGGTATACCCTACGGGGAAAATGGAGGGGATTTTCGCGCCCTTTCTATGGCCAAAAAGCTGGCAACTCCCACTTTCTAGGGAGCTGCAAGCTGTGCCTGTGTGTGTGGGTTTTCAGGGTGAATCTCTGGTTTTGTCTTTAAGTGTAAAAACATTTTGCTTTCGGGCAGGCAATCCCAATTCGGATTCTGCTGCTCCTGCTTTTGCTCCTGCTGTGGCTCCAGCTCCGGCTCCTGTGGCAACATGTTGTCGCCGATGTAGAAGCGTGTCACCAGCTTTGGACCGCTGATGCAGTCAAGTGCATGTGTCCTGTGGGCGTGCGGGTGTCCTGTGGGCTGTGTGTCCTGCGACTGTGTGTTTGGATACGTGTGTGTTACCAGCTTGTCGGTTGTTGGGCTGTTGCTGCGGTTAATGCTTTTAGCCGCTGCCCAGACGCCAGATCCTGGTGCCGGTCCTGGATCCCTAAACCTAAACTGACCCCCAGGCCTGGCCCGAAACTAATGCAATATTCTTATTATTTGGTTTGCCTTGTTTGCTCTATTTTATTTTATTTAATTCGGTTTTGATTTGGCCCTGTCTGTTGTGCTTTTGGCTTTGTTTATTGGCCCAACATGCAGCTGCTGCTGCTGCTGCAACAATTTGTCTTGCCTTCTTCCTGCCTTTCGGCCAGCATGTGTGTTTCGGTTCGCCTCTTGTTTGCCCTGCCTGCCTGCCTGTCCGGCTGCTTGTTTGTTTGTTTGTTCGTCCGCTTTACACTTTCTTTGTTATTGTTTTATTTAATGTAATTGCTTCTACACAGCACCAACTCCAACTCCAACTACAGCAGCAACATTAGCACGCCAGCAACATCAGAAGCAGCAGCAACGGCGAGGCAACATCAGCAACACGAAGCGAATTTTTTTTTTAATATTTCAGCAACAGACGCCATTTGTCTTGTCCGCAAACTGGACAAGTATCCTGGCAGCCTGTCCTGGTTAGCCGTCTCTTGGCTCCGACTCCGATTCGGACTGCGGCGCTCCTTCCCCGATTCGGCCAAATTAATTTCGTATTAGCGCACTCTGACAAATTAAAACCGCATAGTCAACAGCCCCGACAGGTTCCACATTTAAATGCTGTGCCTTTCTGCCTGGCAAATCAATGGCTGCCGCCGGCCATCGGGACTGGCCCACAAATTATATGCAAAGTAACAACTAATAAATATTCAATGGCTGTCGCATTAATCTTTGAACACCAAGCTCCACTTCCCAGTCAGCAGCCTGTCGGGGCAGCGAGTATAAAAAAAAGAGGAAACACATTACTAATGCCAATCTTTTAGCCGGACCCCGGCACACTGTGTTTATGGCCCATTACTCCGGGCCAGGGAACCCGATTCGGGGTGGATTCGGGGATTGATTGTTTTATCGCATACGCTGATTTAATTTGAGGTCTTAAATAGTCCTGCTGGATATCCAAAAAAATTAGTTGGAAATTAATTAAAGAATTTATTTATATTTATTTTTATAATAGAACATTTAAGAGTTTGTAAAGAAGTCAAAAAATCAATTGATTTTGGCTTAAACAGTTCTGAGAAAATGGCTTCTCCAAGCAATTTAATAAATGAAAAATATAATTTAAAAGACACCTTACTTTTATTATAAATATAAAAGACTTATCCAGTTTACTAAGAGTAGCATAAATCCGTCTTCTTCTCCATTAATGATCCTTTCAAAGTCTATGAAAATATAGCATTTAAATTCCCCAATTTACATATCTTTGAGGGCTTTCTCCCCAAGAAAACTCTTAGAAACTTCCCTTGAAAATTCCCAGAATTAACACCACTTGTCATTGAGTTGTGTTGATCCTTCCAGAGGGTATCCCCCAATCGAACCGTCCTTAGTGTCCGTTTTGTAAATTTAACAAATAGTCACTGAGGTGAAAGGGGCGCGTGCTCGGGTCGTAAACAAGCAGGGCCATGGCCAGTTGTCCGGCGTCCAGTGTCCGTTGTCCGCTGGCCGTTGCCTGTTGGTTGTTGGATGTTGGCTGATGGGTAGCAGGGCAGCAGGGCCGCCTCGAACGACAATACCTGACCGGCCTGACCTGCTTTACCTTTAGACCTCAGCACACAGACCCACACACATACACACCTAGGGTCGGGCAGTGACCACAGTGACGCTCTGGCCACTCAACAAAACCCTCAGGCACTTTTTAATCTAACAAAATCCAAAGAAACCGCACGTCGCATAAATAATGAGACTGATGAGGGTCCATTATGGGCACGTAAAACGGGGAGCGCTGCACGCTACCCCCCACATCATCGGAAAAGCGTAAAGCGGGAACCTGGCTTTTCCGGGGGACTGCTGGGTGGGTAGGAGGTAGGGTAGGTGGTCGGTGGGAGGCGTCAACAGTCAATGTTTGAGCAACGTGTTTTTAAACAGCGCTAGGTGTGATAACAGTTGAGGTTTCGGATCCTGGAGGGGGGCCCAGGATCGAAGTTCGGGGGGTCAAAGGCACGACAATGACAGCATAATTGATTTTCGAACAAAGCGGGGCAAGAACAAGGTGGCCGCAGTCTCGGGCAGGACAATTTATGAAATGGGTAGCCATAGCCCCAATATATAGATAAAGTATATGTATGTATTTGGACTTTGGCCTATGTATCTGCTGGCCAGCAAAGTTTGCCAGGTAACAAACGAAACTACTCCGATTTGGCTTACCTCTCTGGAGAAACTTTATAAAATTTATATAAGCCATAGCTTATATTCGTGTGGAAATAGAATTTGGCCCTCGCTACAGATATACCAAAGTGCTCTTGCTCTTCGTTTTTTTTTTCATGTTACATAAATATAATAAAAGTGGAGCGCATCGCCGGGGAATAAATGGCAAATATTTGCCGCATTTCAGTGCTCTTGTGGATTTATTGAAATTATTATTTATTGATATTTGCCGCGCGCATTTGTTAAATTGTTTGATCATAATGTTTTACAGCAAACCGAATAAACAAATATGTGGACAGAGGGTTTATTAATTCTTTTTTTAACACTATGATAAAATTAAATAAATATTCTATTTCTTCTTAGTTTTTTTCTATAGACATCTAATGGAATAGCAAACGCTATTATAAGCTTTTGTTTTTATGAAGTTCTTTAATTAACAAAGCTTCAATTCAATTCAATTCTTGCCTGGGGATCAATAGGTTTTAAAGTTTTTACAAGGCTTTAAAGCATATTTCAAAAAGTTATTCCAATGCCTTTAGCTTCGATTAGAAAGCATTGGGTTTTAATTAACCAGCCTGACTTTGGCTTGGGATATATGCATATATCCTTTGCAAGGAGAACTTTATTATTAACCTAGCCCTAAAAATCGATGCGTTTTTCCAGTAATTTTCTCCAACTTATAAGTACTTTGCCACTAGTTTAGTCACTTAAGCTGTGGCCACTCTTTAACAGACCCCCAGCTCACCGACTGTGCTTTATTTAAAATTTATTTAAATGAAGCCGAACGTATAAATAGCGCCACTTTAGATGCAATCAATGGCTTAAGCATTTCAACGCTCGGCCGGAGTCAAGATAGCAGCTAGCCAGCGAGACGGACGGAGCGGAGCACTCGAACATGCTTCAACAAATTCAAACAGATAAAATATGCAAAAATTAATTAAATACTTGCGCTTTGCATGTTCCTTGAAAACAATTTGCCAGACACCAAGGCTCATGTCGAAGGTGGCTGCCAGCCTGGGTGTATGTGTGTGCTGCTCGGCTGGAGTGTTTGTGCGAGTTAGTCCGGACTCCGGAAGTAACTGACGGTGCAGACCATGCCCGAGAGGGGCTTCTGGCCAAGGAGAGCCCAGGGGCGTGGCGCCCGGGTCGGTGTTGAGTTGTAGCCGTGGCCAGCGATGTCGACGTTGGCCTGTCCAGGTGTGGAAAGTGTGCTATATAATTTGCAGCCAGGA
Source organism: Drosophila mayri (assembly GCA_008042485.1). Taxonomy (NCBI): domain Eukaryota; kingdom Metazoa; phylum Arthropoda; class Insecta; order Diptera; family Drosophilidae; genus Drosophila; species Drosophila mayri. The sequence continues at coordinate 109,115 of VNJN01006954.1, read as the reverse complement.
GAAAAAAAAAAAAAAAAAAAAA